>OX352773.1:2944472-3658989 GCA_947095535.1 Poecilobothrus nobilitatus | reverse complement strand
CACATTTCCAAAACTCAGTATAAACTGTTTAGAATTGTGACTTGCACAAAAATTTGAAAATTTCATGCAATAAGAAAAAACGTGAAAATAGGATATTTTTGAAATTTTGAGGGGCCGTAAGTTCGGAATCCTTTATAACAAAGAAAAGCCGTTGACACACGTAAAAATATATTATTGAACCTTTAATTTGCATGTCTTGCTGAAGAAAAATTTGTTCATGTCTTGTGTCTCAAAATTTCAGGTTCCTATCTAAAGGCGTGCCTGAGTTATGAAAAAAGAAATTTCATGCAAAATGTGGCTTTCACATAACGGTAAATTTAAATAGTAAATTACAAAATATTGCATAATTTTGATATTTTTTTATGTAGATAATAAAATTTTCGGACGGACAGAGTGAAACTAATAAGCATATTTTTTCAAAATTTTTTTGGAAATGTGCTAAAAACGGGATTTTATAATACGAAATTTTTATAAAACGAGATTTTTATCTCCAAAGTTACATTTTTTTTGTAAATTAGTATTTAAATTTTAAAAAACGTTGCCTTTATAACTCCGACATCCTTTTATATAAAATATTACACTTTTGAGACAAGAAAAAACTGTCAAAATTAGTTGAAGAGCTATTTATTGAACAACAAACAAACAGTTGCTTTTTTTAGACATCTATAAGTGTACAAATTTTTTTAAAGTATATAAAATAGAATAACTAAAGTTAACTAAAGTGTCTCTTGATTTTCAAAACTGTTTCTTGCATATCTAATACTAAGAATAAATTTTGTTACAAGTCACAATTCAAAACTGTTTTATTGTCTTTTGGAAAGAGGGCGCTTTTAAAAAAACCTTTCATTTTACATTCAGCATTGTTTTCTTATTTTACAAACAGAACTTAAATTTATTTATCGAGATGTCCGAACAGTATGCAAACGTTTAAAATAGTTTTGTTATTGCTAGAATGCTTACAAAGGATTTCTTTCCAGACATATGAAATGAAACAATTTTTATACCAGTTGATAAAATAAAGAGTACTAACAAAGCAAATGATAATCAAATAGTTAACACCACAATAACTGAATCTAAAATTAAAAAACATTGTTGAACGAGCAACTGCTAGAATACTATGCATGACAACATTGACAACAACGTTGTGTTGGCTGTTTTCTTAAATCTAAAGAAAGAACTTTTGAAAACAGAAACCGAAAACGAAATTGAATAGTGATCTATGTTTTAGATAATTTTGATGTTGTCCTTGGTATCTGCAAGGATATATTCTTAAATGGTGTATTGTTTATCGTAATGGTATAAAACAAGCTATTATTGCACTGTCAAAATTTGTTTTTTTTGTTGCGGATCAAGGCTTTCTTATACGAGTATGTTGAAGGTGATGATGATTGGGTGTACAAAAAATTAATGCAGATTTGAGTTAACAAAAGTTAAGTACGTGGTTCAAAATGAACAAACTTAGTATCATAATACAGAAAAAAACTAAAAGTATGATAAAAAATAGTGAACACAATTTGCAATGTTAAAGAAAATAAGTATTTAAGAGTAACTTTTGACAATGTATTAGCACTCAAAAAATTTTCCAAAAATGTGGAAACCGTTACCTTTTCATTGCACAATTACAGTGTATAAATTCAATTACAAAATCTAATTTTGAATTTTGTTCTACCATATTGTTTATTGTAACAATTCGGTAGGTTTCCAAAACTTCAAAATAAAGTGAAGAGGAGAACAATATTTAGGTTGAATTGATATATTTCAGTCAATTTTATGTTGTAAGCTTTAAAATGGCTTAGTGACTAAATGAAAGAATTGTAAGTAATATATTTGGACTTAAAATGAAGACAAGAAATTATCCAGACTATTTATGTGAATGTCTAAGTTATGATTTATTCAGAAATGAAAAAAACTAAAAATAAGCTGCTATATAATGGTTTAAAACTTTTTAATGAATTTCCACACGTTTACAGAATAATATTGTATTGTATATTAATTTATTTTTAGTTTTTGGTGTCGGATTTAATTGTTGTGTTTTAAAGCTCATTGTTGGTCCCAAGAGTACTCTAACTAAGAGTTTTTAACAATTACAATATCATTCATACAATTGCAAGTTTTTAATTTTATGTCATTTCAGCAAGTATATTTTACATTATTTATTTCACTACATTCATACAATTCAATTCATTCAAACATTATACACAGATGCTTTGATTTATTTGATTAATCTCTGTTTAAGTTTTAATGTAAGTAACAAATTCATATGTATATATCTAAATATCTCTTAAACTAAAAGAAACATTTAAGCTTTTATGACATGAAAAGAAAGACCTAAAAATGATTTTTGCGAACGTGTCTATTTTTTTTCCAGATATATTTATATGTAACGGTAGATTTATGGTTATTCTTTTTTGTTTTATTTTCTTCTAGTCTTTCGAAAACGGTCTCAGGGGCTGAAATTGTATTGCTACACAAGAGAAAAAGATACAACTATCATTTGTATGTATACATTTGTATGTAGACATTATACACATTATTACCAACTCAACTATAAAACTTATACTTACTTCAAATATTTTGACATTAAGAGTTAAATAATTTTTAAGGAAATAAGTACCTTTAACATCAAATTATATTTCTTTGAAAATATAAATTACATATTAAAATCATTTTTCTTTTTATTCTTTTTCTAATTATATTTTTCACATTAAAATAGTTTTACTTTTGTACATTTAAATACAATTTAAGAATTAAAAGTTAAATCCTTTTCTGTTTTTTTTTTGATTATCTAGAAATTCAAAAATTGCAAATCTAATTACAGAAAAGGTATAAAAAAGAATTTCCTTGAATGAATATGGAAAGAAAATTTTCTAATTAAAATTTAATAACTAAGAGAATTAGATGTAATTACAAAAATCACAAACTCCTTTTTTTTTTTTCTTAAATAATAAAAATTGAAATAAAAAATAAAAATATTTTAATCATGAAAAAATTTATAATTTTTTTTACATACATCTATACGTATATATGAATTTTATTTAAGGCTCAAATATCCTTAATTTATCCTTAAATTATACCTGTAATGCGTTCCCTTTTACATAATGAAATAAATTTTCTAATTTTCCTGTTTGTTTTTGTCTTCTTATTTGCTTTTTTGACTAAAGTGACGAGTAACTTTTAAAGTAATAAAAATAGAAAATATTTATAACTCTACAAGTACTACTTTTTGAATTGATTACAAACTAATATAACTTAAATATAGAAACAAAGAAAGAAGAATGTTCTGTAAAACTATAGGGTATATGTTTTAGAAATGTTTTTGTGATATAAATTATTCCCATTTTATATAAATCGTTTTATTATTTGGCATTTATAATAACAGGCTCATTTGAGTACTTTTTGTGCTTAAGTAAGCCTTTAAGAATTAATGGCATTTATTAAATTTTTCTTCCTTTAACGCCTACGTCATATATTGTCTAATTTTATTTATATCTATAAACCAAATAGAAATCTAAATCTTTAGAGCAAAATAGTTTTGAAAACCTCAAATTTATATTCTCTTAGGTTGAGAGAGATTTTCTGACATTTATTTAATTCCAACTCGAATATAATCAGATCTTTTTTAAATCGAGTTTTAAGCTTCGAATATAGATTAGAATAGGCGATAGAATTGTATATGATGTTAATCTAATCATGTAAAATTTTATTTCTCAGTTGGTACTTGATGGTATCTTTTAGTTGTGCCTGTATACATTAAACTAGCTTTTAAATAACGTAATCTATATCTACAAGAACTAATAACTAAACTCACTGAAATTTTGTCAACCGTATATTTTTATTATTTTCTTTTAATCAAAACGAAAAATCAAATATTTAATACACTCAATTTTACATAAACTAAACAAATTGTTTAAATGTCAACAAAAAAAGGGTTGACTTATTACACATATTCTTATAATATATTATATACACATATGTTTATATGTATATGCAAATATATATATTGTATATATCTTACCTAATATAAAAAGGATCTATATCAAAAATTGTAATACAATAAAATACACGCACATACAAAAACAAAAAAACCTGTTGGATTTTCTAAAAGAATAATTCACAAAATAAAAAAAAAAAAAAACGTTATTTCATATATACAATTTTATATCAAAAATTTTACTAGACACGTCTAATAAATTCGAAAGAAAATGAAAATAATAAAAATTAAAAACAGGAAAAACCAAAATACATGCACACATACAAAGAACACAAAAAAAAAAAGTTTTTTTCTTTAAATTGTTGCAAATCTAATCATAAATCTAATTTTATTTTTAAAGCATAATTTACCATGCTCTAATTTTTTTTTTTTTATGATTCCTTTTGTATTATATTTTACTTTTTTTATGTAATTTTATATAGAAAGGATATACGGTAAATTTTAAATAACGGTAAATTATATTTAAAATATAAAATAGAAATCTAAAAATAAGAAATAAAAAATTTAAAGTGGGAAAAAATAACATCATAAAAATGTTAACAAAGAATAAGAATGTGAGAAAGAGAGGAAGGGTGAAATTGAAGTTTATGATCAAAGAAAGAAAAGAGAAGAATGATATTTATAAAATAAATATATTAGAAAGTTTTCTTACAATTTAATAATAACTTACAATTTTTTGTGATCCTTTGGAAAATATTAGCATTTGTTATTTCCTCCTATTCACTTTCAATAATCATTCATATACAGTTTCAAGAAAGAGTTAAATATATTATATAACTATAATGTATGTGCTTAAATACATGTATATATATGTATATCATTTAGTGTCACTGTATATTTACTTATTCTAAAATTTTCATCAAAATCTTTTTACAATAGTTTTCTTCTAGTCATATACCAATGTAACCGGTTTTATAAGAATCAACAAAAAGTCTTGACACCGTCATAATAAAACGTAATTTAATTTATAGGCAATAAATATATAAAAAATGTGTAGATACATGTTTATATTCTTATATTATATGTATTATATAAAATAAATTATATAAATGTAAATTTTTTTATTTTGTTAAAAGTGTGAGTATATTTTAACTATACAATATTGAAATAACCTCAAGCCTTTATTTTAGTTTTTTTTTCTTTTAAAATCTTCTAAGGCAGATGACATTTTATTAAATCCATACATATATATAAATATACTTACTCGCATATATACATGTATTTATATTATATATATATATATATTTTGTATATTATATTATATTATATTTATATTGAAAAGTAATTACAGAAAATGTTGCAAATCGAATAATCTAAGGATATTTAAGGATATATAAATGTAAGGTTATATATTTGACTTTAAAATAAAATTAATTATTAATTTTATTTTAAGTACACATGTTAACAATGTAGAAAAATATGGTTGTATAAATATATATGTATACATTTTAATAAAAGTAATAATAAAATATTTTAATATTAAAATGAAAATAATAAAATATAATTTATAGAATGTAATCAAAAGGTTAAATTTTATATGATATGAGACCATAATTATTATAATATAAAAAAAAAATAAGGGAATAAATTTCTAAGCCTCCTGCTGATCTTTCAAACATTGAATGATTTCTAGAATAAATCGGAAATAACCATAGTTTTTTTAATTTGTAGTAAGTTTTTATAGTCATATGAACATAGTTCAAGAGCATAATAAATTTGCCATTACGTTTGTGACACCTTAAAGAAAGCCGCTGTAAATATAGTCTCAAGTTTATGGACAGGATCAGAATCGAATTCTCAGTATGTCTATTGAAGCTATAGGTATCTAAAATTCTGTGAAAAGATATTCTCAAGTTAAATGCCAAGAACTTCTGTAAAATTTGCAGCAGCTAATTAAGCTATCTGAAAATAAAAAAATAAAAAGTAGTAGAAAAAGAATATCTGAAAATTTAAAAAAAGATGATCAAATTGTATGGCAACAATTTTTGTAAAATGTGGGTTGGTTCGGGGCAACAGATACGAATAACTGCCAAAAACTCTAAAATTTCTATAAATATATCTCGATACTTAATTAAGTAAAACATCTGAAATTTTATTAAAAATTACTAAGTTTTATGGAAACAGTATGTATTATGTTCATACAGATATGCAAGAGTTGACGCGTACTCTACACTTTTCCTCGTTTTTGTTTGCTCAAAAAAACAGTAACAGAATTGAATGGGCAGTTTTAGAAAAGGATTTATGAAACGTATAACAAAAAAATGGCTATGTTTCAAAACGAAATAGCGAATTTCCCTATATGCCAAAGGAAATGTCAATTTGGCAATTTCAACAAGAGAAGGAAAAAGAAAGACATTTTAAAAGAAATTATTTTGTAATGCGAGTATTATAATTAGAAATAGTATACATAAATTTATTCATATTTAATTTAATACATTTTTATTACACTATTAATAATTTTTTTTTTTTTTATTTCTAGGTAAGTTCTTACTTTTACTTAAGCTTTCAATTTTGGCTCTGTCACATTTAATATACTGTAAGTTTTATTTTAATTATTAAATATAGACTTATTAACACTTTGTTTAACAATGTTGTCAATTTTCTTTTAAAATATCTTCGAACTTGAACATAGTTTTAAAAAGCTACAATTGTTTATATAAATTTCATACTGGCACTACATAGAACTTAAATGTAGTTCAAAAAACTGTTAAGCTTATGAGTCCTAAATTAGTGAGATTTATTTAGTGCAGAAGTCTATAGTATATGAAATATATCGCGCGTTATTTGAAGTGTAATTCTCAATTAAAATTACTCTATAATTTACCCTGTAAATAATTTTTAAACTTTATATGCAAAAAACAAACTACTACTTATATACATATACATACTACTTATATACATTTACATTTATTGAAAAATCGACCATATTTTGAAAAATTTTTTTTTTTTTGTTTTATACATATATAATTTCTTTCCTACTAAACATAACATATAATGCAATTACATATTAATTTTTTACTTTATAACCCTTAATTAGGTATTTATACATACATATAACCACAAACATATATATGTTTATATGTATACATAGATATATATAGACAAGATTATTGACAATTTATTAAATATCAATGTATATATATATATTATTGTAAGTCATACTGTATACCTATTACAAAACCAATACAACTATTATTAACATTAATTTACCAAACCTCACTATAAATTATTTAGAAATGAAGTAAAAAAAAAATACACAAAGAGTTTTTCAAACAATTGAACCTCGGCAAAAGAACGAAAAGAAAAATTAACAAAATGAAAAACTATACGAGTATAATAAGAAAAGTTAATTTTGTTTTTTTTTTTCCCCGGTATAATATTATAAAATTGAAAATTTATTCGTATGTATAAGTGCATTTATTGTCTTAATATTTAATATGAATGCACATATATATATGTACATATATAATATATGTTTATAAATGCAATAATATTTATTATATAATTTAATATTTTCTTATAAAGAAAACATAGTTTGGTGAATTAAATATCCTTTATTCGAAATACAATATTAGAGTTAATGTAACTTTTATGTATATTTATGTGTAGGAGTGCAGCGGAAAAATTTATTATAAAATTAATAAATATAAAGCATGTAAAAGGGTGCCCCATGAAAATAAAAAAAAATGTAATGAAATTAATGAATTTTAATTATTTTATATTTTATTGCTTTAGCATAAGGCATTAATAGCTATTCTTTTTAAAATTTTTTGCTATGGCCCTGATTTCGATAGTCATTTCATAAAAATGAAAATGAAAAATTTCTTTTCATTTTAATAATTTTTTGCGATTTCGATAGTAGGGCAAAATGAAATGGAATTTAAAATTAAAATGATTTATATTATTTTTTAAACCGGCAATACTTTCTTATTTTGAAACACGTAGTTCCCAATACTGTAATAGAAAAAAAACAAAAAATTAAAAAAAGTGCCGAAAAGTGGTTCCTTAGTTTTTGGGTTAAAAGTTGAATTTTTTTATTTTTTTTTTATGATATTTAAATTTTACTACAAAATCGGTGAGTACTGAGTACCTTTTTTTTAAACATGTCGGAACGAC
This sequence comes from Poecilobothrus nobilitatus, assembly GCA_947095535.1. Lineage (NCBI taxonomy): Eukaryota > Metazoa > Arthropoda > Insecta > Diptera > Dolichopodidae > Poecilobothrus > Poecilobothrus nobilitatus. The sequence goes on along the minus strand of OX352773.1, from coordinate 3,650,882 downwards.
TTCTAATTCACAAATTAATGGGCTTTCTTGCAACCTATATGCTATCGTATAGTCATACGATACTTATAAAAATGCCTATATTCACATAAATATAAATAAAATACTTCATAATTTTTTCCTGGGTTGGGTACGAAATCTCGTTCCTCAAAATCTCGTTTTATCAAAATCTCGTTTTTTAAATCTCGTTTCTTAAAATCTCGTTTTATCAAAATCTCGTTTTATCAAAATCTCGTTTCTTAAAATCTCGTTTTTTTTTTTTTTTTTATCATAGATAATCTTTATTTTTAACAATTTTATCTTACATTTTCATTTTTTTATTTCAAATGTTTGTCGATTTATTGAAAAAATATTGATTGTAAAAATTGTAGAAAAAAAATTCAACAAAAAAGATTCAACATTTCATTCAAAATAGTACATACAAATAATATGGTAATATATATGTATATATATATGATATTAGATATACACATATATTTATATATGCATACTTATTTATAAATATTCTGGAAAAGGGAACAGTCCTGATTTTAAATCCAACTCTAAAATCCCTTTAAATTATTTTTTTTATATATATATTTTAACAACAATTAACTTAAAATAGTGGGGGCTGCCGCCCCCAAACCCCCGCTAAACAAATTATTGAAACCCTGATTTTGTAACCAACTCTAAAATCTCTCCTACTTCAAAATATCGCATATATTGGATTTTCTAAAAAAAATAGCGCAAAACATAATATTACATTGAAATTTTTATAACAATTCTTTATAACTGTTTTATTTTTTTTTTTTATATACAGAAAATGTTTTTATTTTATAAAATTTGTTTAATTTGGATGAAAAAAATAAAATATTCTTCGATAAAAATTAAAAATTACAATGTTTTATGTTTTCTGTATTTTCTGAAAAAAAAAAAGAGATTTACCGAGATTTTTGAAAAAACGAGATTTTAAAAAACGAGATTTTGATAAAACAAGATTTTGATAAAACGAGATTTTAAGAAACGAGATTTTGAAAAACGAGATTTTGATATAACGAGATTTTGAGAAACGAGCATTCGTACCTCTCCCGTTTTTCCTAAATCCATTTTTACAAGCACTCATTTAACAATTTCAAAATGAGAAAATTTGACGTTTTAAATGAGTATATTCATAAAATATGACTATCAAAATCAGCTCCTTTTCATTTTTTATGATTTTTTTCATTTTTTATTACTATCGAAATCAAAAATTTTGTTTTTCATAAAAAATTAAAGTGATATGACTATCGAATTCAGGGCCTATGTTTTAAAAAAAAGAGATAAATTTCGCTCAGGTTCCAGCATTCTCAAAAAGAAAATTTAATATAATAGGAGAATGTGAATATTGATGTTCGAAAGTATAGGAAACACATTCACCATGAGAATATCTGAGAATATCTCATTCTGTTTTTGAGAATGGAAACGGAATTGTATTCGTTTTTTCTTTATGTTTCGAATGCTAAAATAAGGTTCATTTTGAATTTTTATTGAACTTATTTGAATAAAAATTTTTTTTATTTCATTTTAAAATGTAAGTACTAAATTAAAAATATATATGGATATATCAAAATCTTTCTCTATACGGATCCTTTTGTAAGATCATTTTGCCAGAAATCCAGAACCTATATTATACACAACGCATCACAATAATTTTACGTTTTTGTTTTTTTTTCCTAAGAGAGGTGGGAATTTTCTAAAAACACCAAGAATTCCGCCTTGATGGTAGTATCAGATTCTTACAGAAATTTAAATTCGAACCATGGAACTTATGAATATCCTAAAAGACTTCCAATTCCAAAATATTGAATTAAAAGTTCTGTAGTTTGTGTCGATCTTGAATTTAGTGGCACATTTTGGTGATACGTATCATAAGTTTAACATGATATGGATATAAGTGTGGCACAAAATTTTCGCAATAGGAGATTGGGGAATAAATTATTGTATTTTATTTAAAAATGTAGAAAAACGCCTCTTATTTTAATATAAAACTTTACAAAAGAACTAGAAAGTTCTAAAATATTCGCTTTTTTTTTTAAATTTTCAGTGACATTTACCTTCTGTGTACCAAATAATATTAAAATCATCAAACTATTTAATTACTATAAATTTTGTTCCTTTATTGATTTCATTTCTTATTGATGAAATAATTTTTTAAAATGGTGCACTCTGTACACAAAAAATTTAAATTTAAAAGAAAAATCAATTCAAATATGAGTGTGTGTATCATTTGCAATGACACAAAAAACAACAACAACGATGATTTGAAATCAATTTAACCCTCGATTGATATTCAAGGATTTTAATTTTATTGTAAAGAACTCCTTTCGCTGTGATGTTTTTTTTTTTTTTTTGTTTTCTTTTCTCATTTACCTTCTTCTAAATTATGTTATTTGCTTTTTTTTTAATTTCTATTTACATATACATTAATACACTGTTATAGTAATATTATATATATATATGTATGTGCACTTTAAAGAATTAAATTTAAATGATTTCTGTGTTTTTATCATGGTATAATATATTTAACAAAATTTTCGCAAACAAGTACATGAAAATCGAATCCTTTGTTTTCCCTTAGAAAAGTTTGTTTACAAAAAAAAAAAAAAAAATGTAAAATTAGTATGTACTTTATGCTTTTATGTTTTTATGTAAGGAAAATATTTTAACTTTTAATCCTGTAGTCAGAGTTTTAAGAGTTTATTAGTTATTTTGTTTTTTTTTTTAATTTTTTGTTTATTTTATTCATTTTTTTTGTTTTGTTTTTAATAAGGAAAACGATTTTTGATTTTATTATTAAAAAAGAAAAAATTTTTTTTTGTAATACATTATTAATAAATGCCCTTAAGGTGTGTCAGATTTTAATTATAAATTTCTAATAAAGATTTTTTTGTTTTTTTTTTAACTATATAATTAATAATTTCGTATTGAAGTAAGGAGAATATATTTTTAGAATGTCTATAAGAAAACATAATAAGGATAATAGAAAATTTTTAATAATTCATTAAAAATTTTGATAAGTAAGAAAAGGGTCACTCTTGGGGTGAGTTCTTAAAAATTATAAGAGATTGAAGAATAGTTTTATAAATAGGTGTTTATAAAATACACTACAGATAAAAGAGGAATATTAAAGTGAATGAAAAGTGACCTGTAACTCTCTCACCATAAGAGTGTAATTATATAAATATTTACTTAAAAAATTACAACTAATTTGAATTACAGGTTAGAAAGAAATGATCGAATTATTAGTCAAATTAATAGTCAGATTATAGTAGTCACTAATAACCCTTCTAAAAGTTCAAAAATAGTAAGGGCTTCATATATTTCCTAATTGGTAAACACATTTGCTATAGTTGGAACTTAACATACCATAGACGAAAAATATTATATGCAATGCATGTATTTCACAGTAAAGAGTTCTTTTAGCAAATATATATATTCATATACTCGTATATTTAAATAAAATTGGTGCGACCCTTCTTAAAGAGATAAAAAATAAAATTGCTTACAATTTTTTTTTAATATTAAGGTAATTATTTTTACAAATATCCATTTGTAATGATGTGGTCGATATATTGCAGAACTCACAGTTATATAAAATATTGATTTTATTAAATTTTTTCAATTAACTTAAACACAAATTCGTTAATACTATAGGTTAATTTTAAAGTTAAATTAAATGAAATCCTTATTGTCACCATTGACCAAAGATGCACATCATATAAATTTTGTAAACATTCACAATAAGTGAATGAAATTTTTGAAATTATTTTATTTCGCGTACGCCCTGATAGGTATCTGAAATTTTTTCTTTTCATTTTTTATTGTTTTATGAAATGGTGGAAAATAAAAACTTCCCATATTTGTATATATGTATAATGTGAGTTATTTAAATTATTTTTTGCATGGTTTTTATTCAATCTCAATATTTTCATAAACATTGTCTAATATAGGTATACATATATATAATAATATATATAAATAGTAAATAATATAATTACATAATATATATATATACATATAGATACATTACGCAATTGTTTAACAATGCCATTGTAATGACCTTTAAAAAAAAAAAAAAAAAAGCAATAAAAACTTTTATAGGAAAAGGAAAATTTCATAAAATAATCGTGTAAAATTTTTATTGGAGTATAAGTGGTAGTTATTGGTGACACTGTAGAAGGAAGGTATCAATTCACAATTAAAACTTTTCACTTATTAATTAGTTAAATAAAGATATATTCCGGTCAGTTGAATTTGATCCTAATATAGTTGTGTCACATAATATATAGAACAAGAATACTTTATGGTTATCGCAATCCAACCAGCTCTTATAACTCCAAATATAACTCACATATTTAATCTAACCCAACTAAAAGAGTAAAGTGAAGAGCTTGTTAAAATGATTGATAAAGATAAAAATTTAAAAGTACTTGGTTAAGACTATAACAATGAAAGTTTGTTTTGGGTTATAGACACAATTATTTGTTTTGATATAAGAAATCATATTTTATTTTTTTTAATTATGATAAACTTATTTTTGAGTATATATACTTAGGCACATTCATCTTTAGTTTTGTAAATTTTGTACAAATAAAAACATCCGGTTTATAATTGAATTTAAACAAAAATAAAATATTAAAAAAAAAAAAAAAGAAATTTTATTTTATTATTATTTATTTTTAGTTTTTTTTTTTACTTTATTTTTGGGGTTTTCTTATTTTATAAACATGAAAAAGGATTAAAAGTTACAAAATTACATATATAAACACTAATAAATATTATATGAAATAATTTAAATTTATTATATATATATTATTTTAAAACCACTATTGCATCCTTATTTTATTTTTCTTTTTTTTTTTTTTGTAAATTTTTCTCTAAAATTAACTTAAATCTTCATTTGGATCGAATGTCCTTATTTATACTTAAAAATCATCAATTTTTACTTAATATATACTTGTATCTAAAACTATATTATGCATTATCCTTAAATTTGTTTATTTTTTTTTTTGCATCCTGATCATAATGATGGTAATGCTGATTATGTTGATGATGGTTTATTATTTTTAAGTTGTATAGTGTTGTCCTGTCATATTCTATCTAATAATATTTTTATCCTTTTAATATATTTTTTACTATAATAGTATATAATATAATCCATACTATTACAGAGAGTACAAAGTTTTTTTTTTCATTTTTTTACTTCAATATTAAAAAAAAAAAAAATTTTTTTAGAGTAAAAAAAAAAAACCAAATTTTTATAATGATTTTATTCAAAAAGCTGTAAAATGGTTTTCAATTTATCCATAAATTCTAAAATTATGTATAACATAAATTGATATGCAGAATATAATAAGAAAAACAAGAGAAGAAAAAAAAAGCAACATTATAAGAACAAACAAAACATACAAAAAAAAAAAAAAAGAAAACTAACAGAAAGAAAATTATGATTTTTGTTTTCATGACAAACTACACGTCGATGGGTCGAATATAAAAAATGGATTTGAAGGGAATGGGTTTATCAGATATTATTATGAATTTGATACAAATTTATATGTATATAATTTTAATTTATATTTTTCATTAAATTTAATTATATTCTGATACTTGGAGTGAAATTAAAATTAAACAGTTTTTTTTTTTAATCCAAAAAGAAACAAAGGGATTTAGAAAGAAAAAAATGAATTTATATGTTTACTCTATTGCTAAATGGTCTTGGAAGAAATTTTTTAACTTATGAAAAATAACTAAATATATAATCAATATTTTTCTTTATTTTTTTGCATTGTAATTTCTTTTAAATAGCAAATACTTTCGTTCCAAAATATATTTTGACAAAAAAAGGTGGAAAAAACATGACCTATTAGTACACATAAGAATTAAAAGTACATTGAGGGGTTGTTTTAAGGTTACAGTTTAAAAATATAAAAAATATTAAAAATTGTATTCATATTCTATAATATTTATTTTGAATAATGACAAATTTAATTTATAGATGCTTTAACAAAATAAGACAAAAAATTATTTAAAGTGCTCGCGGTGATCTAGTCGGTAAGATGATATAAAATACTCTGTAAATACTGAGGGAATCTGGGTTTGAGACCTATACACGTCATAAGAATAATTACCCTTTACGACATTTACAGTCACAATTAGAAAGAAAATGCTGTTAAATTTCCTTCTTATATTTATATCATATAGGGAAAAAACTTTAATGAACCATGGATTATTTGTACTAACATATTATAAAAACAAAAACAAAATTATTACTATTATGAAATAAACCTTATAAAACCTAAATCTGATAAAAATGATTGGTAAGAGATAATTTACATCCATATTAAACTTATGAAACGTATCAACAAAATCTGTCATTGAATTGAGGTTAGAATCATTAAGCTTTTATTTTTATTTGAATATAAAAGGCTAAATAACTGCATAAGCTAAATGACTAATTGTTCTAGAGTTCGAGCAGGTAACAAACTTTAGTGATACGTATCACAAGATTATTATGAGCTATTATATTAGTGGACTGTATTAATCGATATTCATATTTTTTAATAAGTTTTCTTCTCTTAATAAGAAAATTCGAATCTTATACATACCATAAAATTTAATTATCATCATCTTTCAAATTAATATAGGACATAAATCGGTTCAATTTGTTTTTTTAATCTGAATAAAAACTTCAAAAAATAAGTTGAAAAACAAAATTAAATAAAATACAACTAATATTTTTTAAAAAAATTTCACTCCATCCTAAATTTTATTTATAAAAACAATCCAATTTTATTATATAGCTATTTGTTTTAAATTTTTTTATTTTTACGAAAATTCCATTTGGAAAATCTCAACATGACCAAAATTTGTATCCTTAAAATTATAATATGCATAAGTATGTTCCAATTTTATTTTTTATGTTTTTGTTTTTTTTTTTTAATTTTTAATGAAAGTTTTCCTTATTTTGCATAAACATAAATTTTCATATATTTGTTAGTTATTATTATTTTTTTTGTTATTTTTTTTTTTGTTACTATGTTGAATTCACTTCAATCCTTCTAAAATTATATTCTAAATGAATTTATTTCTATCAATATTCTAAATTTTAATGTTTATGAGTATTTTTGTTTTTGTCTATCTGATTATTATTTTTTTATTTTTTGTGACATAAAAACTTTCTTTTTCTAATTCCTTTAACAAATACACATATAATATATACATATATATATATATTTAATAAGAATAAACATATTTTATATAATATTATTATTATAAATAAAGAAAAAAATCAAAAAAAAGGTATATAAAATGTCAAATAAAAAGAAGATAAAGGGAGAGAGAAAATAAAATAAAAGATATTTGCATTAAAATATATGTACATATATATGTACATATTTATAAAACTGGACTGAATATAAGAATTTTGTTTAAAGAGTTTATTGTAAAAGATGTTGATGATTTCAAAACTTCTTCTCTTACCTGTGTCTATTATTATATATATGGAAAAATATACTCTTTAGAAAAAGAAGAAAATTAAAGATATAATGTAGAAATCACCACCTTAAATAATAATATTTTTGTTATATATTATATTATTAAAGTTCATATAAAAAGAATTAAAATTAAGTATCTATCTGTATAGGAAAAAAGGAATGAAATAGAGAGAAATATCTTGCCTAAAGTCTATATAATTCTATACAAATTTTCTAATGTACATAAACATTTCAAATACAAACAATTGATTTTTAAATAAGTAGAAAAAAGAAACTGTAAAATATGAACTATATAATATTATAAGGATTCAAAAAAGGATAATAATTTTCGAACATGTATTAAAATAATATTGTATCAATATTAATATATAAAAAAAAATTTTTTTTTTTTTTTGTTTATATTTTTTTGTATATGGAAATTATATACTAAGATTTTAGATACACTTCGAAAAATTGTCCATGACGAAATTTTGTAAGATCCTAAAAAATCTTTTGGTTAGAACTTAAAAAAAAAAAAGAATTGGTTAAGAATTAAATAGCATGTATTTCATTTTCACTATTTTTTTCTATTCAAAAAAAATTATTCCTCAGTAGTTTCTATAGTACGATGACTAAGTATTTCTTCAATTCAACTATATTAATACAGTTTTTCATTTGATGACGCTAACACATTAACTGCCACCTAGGTATATACTCGTAGTTAGCATCTAGGCTGGCACGCCAACTACTAATATACTCGTAGTAAGCTTCTTATAGCACAATAAGTACGAGCTAACTCGAAAATGGTAATGAAAACTATAATGAATATTAGTATTGCTAGGTATGAATTAACTCGTACATCATTTTAATTTCATATAGGAATTCTAAATTCCTATATTTCATACATTCCAACAAAATCCCATGCTTTAATTTATCTATTTCATGAAAAAACACAGTTGGAAAATAGTGTTAAATACAACAATATCGAGTACGCGGACAACGTGAATGAAAAACAAATTCTCATGAAAATTAAGATTTTGTGTGGAAATATGTTGGAGAAAAGAATATAATAAATGGATTTTTAATAAAAGAAAGATAATTATAATATAAACAAAATTAAAAAAAAAAACAGTTTGAAAATACATATATACCTATATGAAAATAAAGAAAGTTTAGTTCGTTTTTGGAAGTTTCCTTAACACGCTTTAAAAAGAAGCATGTATAGAAGTAATAAAATTATATGCATCGAGTTAACTTTTCCGATCTTAACTGTCTTTCAAACCAGAATTTTAGATTTTCAATTTAATTTAACATGTCGAATCCCACATGTATCATTGGTGAACATCACTCAAAAAATTGAAAATGCCCTGCTCACCGGTGAACAAAAAAATAAACTTTCGTTAAGTTACACGAGTAATATATGTTCACCGAAGAAAAAAAAAATTAATATTCTCAAATGCCGAATCAATGCAGATACTTGTTTTCATCTTTAAAACTGTTCACTGTTAATATATTGGGACTTAACGCAAGTTTACTTTTATGTTTCCCGCTGAGCACGGGATTTTGAAATATTTGAGTGACGTTCACCAGTGACAAACATGGGACTTAACGCTAGTTTTTTTTTATGTTCACCGGCTAGCGTGGGACTGGACGTGTTAAGTTGCCATTTTAATGAAGTTTTCGTTATTCTACGGATTAGTAATCTACGACTTTTAGATTACTTATACTTTGGAGGCCCTTTTAAATATTTTAAGGTTATTATCATTAGTTAATTAATAACGAATGATTTTTTTCTTTAAATTAATATTTTATTTTTATTGAAATCTTAAAAAATAGGGGCCTCGATGGCTTAGTGTGTAAGTAAGCTGTAAACACCGAGGGAGTGGGGGTTCGAATCCCACACACGTCTGAAGAGTTATTCCCCCTTACGATACTTACAGCCACGCCTGAAAAGAAAAGGCTGTGTAATGTGTAATTTCCTGTCCACATTTATGTGGAAGAAAAATGCACTAAAAAAAAAAAAATAAATAAAATATTAACACTGACAATAATAAAAAGTTTCTTTGTATATTTTCTAAAGTTAAGAAAAAATGCAATTATTTAAAATACCTTTTTTCTCCTTAATTATAAAATTTATTAAAGCAAAAAAATCTAGATAATTTATGATTCCATATGATTTTCAAATAATGTCAGGACAAAAATTATTTATATAACAAGAAAATGGATGATTGGTTTTTATGTATGTTTTTGTTTATTAAATATACAAAAAAAAAAAGTTTTAAAGACAACATTTTGTTGAAAATTTTAATATTTAATAGACATTAAAGAAAATCATATAAATTATTATAACAATATAAATAAGGTATGTGTATATAATAATGGTAAATAAAAAACCGAACAGAAGTTTTGTAGATAAAGATTACTAATCCGTAGAGTAAAGAAAACTTCAATTAAATGACAACTTAAATGAAATTGAATATTTTTCGGCTAAAATCTAATAAAAGTGTTATGTACCTATACTTGTTGTCATTAGATTTTTAATAACATTTATAAAATACGTGTATAATGTAAATTCATATTACAATTTATAATTTTGTTTTTTAAATATTTCATATACTTCAAAAGTGGAATGCATAACGCAATGAAATAAAGGATATAAAAAAAGATAAAATTGTTAAATACTTTATAGATAAAATTCATACAATCAATCCTATAATTATAGTACATAATATTCTTAGTTGGACCCATTAAGTTTAGAACATTGCAAATTTTGAAACATGGGAAGCGTAAAATAACTGCATTTTGAGGTATCATGTATGTATATCTTTCGCGAGTTTCTTATAATAAACTTTTTTTTCGAGGGTCGGTGGAAAACTTCGAAAGTCACCCAGAAAAATGTGATTTTTCCGGATAGTGTTGGACTTTAACCAGTCAAAACCACCGCCTTTTTAAACCAACTTTAGGTTGGGACCTTTGATAGAAATGTACAGTTTGGTTTACGGAATAGGGATATGGGAGAAATTCTTGTACAAAAGGGATTTACGAAAAATTTAGGATTATGAAGAATGGGTAAAAAAATTTGGAGGGACATTTTGACGAAAATGTTAATGCACTTCTTAAACTTCGCAAAATTTCGCTCTTCTTGTGTACAAAGTCGTACACATATGAGTTACCAACTTTGACGAACGCCTGTAGTGAGAAATTCTACAATGTAGGCGTGGGCATCTGTCGCACTTCGTGTTTCATGTAGAAAAATTTTGAGTGAAGGTATTGATTGTATAATTTCTTTAGAACAGGTGTGTATATAAATTTATCATTTCTTAAAATTCGCCTTTAAAGCAAACATTTTTCAATGAGGATTAGTTATTAAGCTTATTTCTTTAGGTAAGATTATGGGTTTCGTTGATTCATATATTTTAAAAAATTGTTATATTTTAAAAAATTGTTGTTAATAAATGATATTTATTGCTTTTTTATCGAAAAAATTCTCTTACATAGTTTTTTTTTTTTTTTGAAAACAAGCAAAACATCTTTATCTATGATTCATATATCTAAATTTTTTCTATAATACTTATGTTCAAAATATGTTATATGTAATATAAAAAAAAAATTATATATTCCCCCATATCTAATTAGATTTTTTTTTTTTGTAACCACGAAAAACATGAGAAAGGACATTTGAAAAGTAAAACTTTTTTTTAAATAAAAATAAATAAAACTACAAAAAAAAAAAAAAAAACTACTTAAAATACAACAATTGTATCAGGAAAAAAAACAAGAAACAAAGAAAGAACTTTAAAAAAAATAGTAGAAGGACGAAAATGATAGTATACATTTTCTAAATTCCTTTTTAATTTTGTTTTTACATAATATTTTAATGTAATTTGTCTATTTTTTTTTTTCTCTAAGTTATTTCTTTTAAATCTATATCTTTTCTCTTCATTTTGAAAATTTATTCGTTAAAATAAATTACTACATAAAATAATTAAAAAACTAAAAAATAAATAGACAATGTCGGCACATAAAAATATCCTTTGATAAAGAAAGTAAAAATTAACAACTATATTGTAATTTTCACCGTTATCATAATAAAGGGTGCAACAAGTGGATGAAGTATTTTCCTAATATTGCTTTTTGACATCATTAATTAACTTAACGGGTTTTCTTCAACTTATTGCGACCTTTTTTTAAATTCTAAGCTATTCGAACATAAATGTAAGCTTTGAATACTATAGTATCATTATTATTAGCAACAGACATATTAAAAGTAAATGTAAAGGTCTTCTTCAATTAGGCATTTTCGTTGAGGATTCATTCTTAGACAAAATCATATTCTATATGAAAGTTCGCCTGAAGAAAATCGTTAAATGGTGTAAATCTTCAGATCTTCGAATTTAGATTTCTTTACATGCTTATTATCTTTTATAATTTTTTTTTTTTTTTTGAAAGCTGAAATCCCAAAGAATTCCTTTTTTTTATTAATTAATTATTTTCAAAACATAATATATCAGTTGGATAGACAAAAAATTTTAAAGTCAGCATCTTTGAAAAAAAAAAGAGAACTTTGAGCATAACTAAAAACTTACTCATTCATCTTTTAATACCTTCAAAATTACAAAAAAAAAAAATAATTATAAAATAAAATCATCCCATGTTCTTTCATTCCTAATTTAAATGCAAATTAGATTCATTTGACGACAGAACAATATCTACAACTATTTTCTATAAATTTTCTTAAAAACACACACATAAACATCTTAACATGTATATATATACATATATATAATATAATATATAATAATAATAACACTATTAACAAAATTTTAAATGATAATATAATACTGAGGTTGTACCTCATAAAAAAAAAATAACAAAAAAAAAAAAGAAAAACACAAAATTTTATAACACCCACATTTAAAAATGATACTTGAAAAGGATACTCTCATTCATTTATTTTTTTATTCATTTTAAATCAAGGAGATATGAAAATTTTAACATTCGACCCCATCATTTTCATATTATACACTATATATATGTATATTTATAGACTTTTTTTTTTTTTTGGGTATTTAAACTACTCATACTTCATTCTATCGCCTTTCGACATTTACAGGACCATTTAAAATTTTTAAAACATCTGGATTTTCTAAACTTCATCCTTTAACCAAACCATCCCATCTCTTACTCATCCTTCAAAAATGTAAAAATTTTTCAAACTAATTTCTAACAAAAATTTTAAAAAGTGTGAGAATATGAGTGAAATTTTCTTTCTGAGTGCATGTTTTTATTTTATTGAATCACCCTTAAAAAATAAAAACAAAACGAAAAAAAAAAGAATAAGGAGAAATGTATTATAATTTAAATTACACATTTAACTTTGCGAAAAAGAAAAATAAGATAAAAAAGGATAGAAAGAAAAGAAAGAAAATGAATTTTAAAAGAAATTTATTTTTTAGGTGTAATATGTTTTATAAGAGATTAAAAAATATAAAAATACTTAATATAATAAATTAAATAAATATTTAATTTAGGGTATTTTTGCCACAGAATGACCTCCTCCATTACTATAATTTTTTTTTTTTTAATTTTAGACATTAGGTTTTTTTAAGGAAGAAAGTGTAGATCAATATTTTGGTTTTAATTTGAAACATTACTGATAGCTTCCGAGTTGAACTTTGAATATTTTACAATAAAAATGATTTTTAATTTGCCTTCATCACAATTTAGGTATTTTTTGGCCAGGGTGCATTTGGTTTTAAAGTTAAGGTTTGTATTCAATAGCTTTATATTTAAGGTATTATTATATTTATATTGAAAACTTTATACAAGCTATAAGGTTTTTTTTTAATTTCTTTTTGCATAATACGATTTTATTTATTAATAGATTAAACGTTTTTAAATTATTTGCAACACTTTAATGCTAATTTTTAGGTTAAAGTTAAAAAACTGATATATTATTTTCTTTTACATTGAACCTATTTTTAAAGGGATCCAGTGTTTTTGTCGAAAAAAAATGTCGAATAAAAATATTTTAAAATAAATGGCGAAAAATGTTTAAAAAAAATAATATCGTAGTTATATTTAAAAAAAAAAAAATTGTTGGAAAATGTATATACATAAACATTTTGGTTAGAGTTGGTCACTTTGGTTATGTTTTTATTTAATTTTTTTTTTATTTTTTATTTATCTAAAATTAAACCTTGTGTTTACAACACAATAGTTGCTTTTCGATATTTTATTTTTCAATATTTTAACCCATACCGATAATTTAAATCTATAGTAAATTTTTTACTATATCATGTACCTATCAATTGTTTTAACAGACACTTTGTCCGCCCAACTTTAATATAAAGATATTTCAAAAAAAAAAAAAAAGGAAGATTTTACCTGATTATGTCAATTTTTTTTCAAAGCAAAATTGTTACATTATCCTTTTAACTATTAAATAACTCACCACACACAACATACTGATCTACACAATAAAAATATTCTTTAATTTTTTTTTGAAATTAACCATAACATTTTGCTCTTTAGTTAAATTTTGTAAAAAAAAAAAATTCTTCCTGCTTTTATCCCCAAATAACGAACGATCCCTTTCTATGAACAAATATAGTAAAGTGATTTCATAGCTACATGTTTTTGACATATAAGAATATTTTTCGTCGTATTTATATAGCATATATTATATCAAAAGAAAGTTCTAAACTTGTAGTTTACTTTTCTGTAATGTTTCAAGAAAATATTTAGAGATGGCGTTGGGATAAAAAGAGTTTGTTTTTTAAATTTCCTGGCAAATGAGCAAAAAAAAATAAAAGTTTTTTAGACCCTATTAATTAATATCGTTACATAATACATTTAAATGGTTATTAAAATAGTTACAAACATATAAACATTAAAAATTACATATAGATTAGGTACATATGTATATATATTCTAAGTATTAGGTGCTTTTAAACGTTGCGGTACAAAACTAATTATATATATAATAATGAAATTTATTAAGTTTATGTTTTGTTTTAGTCATTTTAAAAGAAACATTGAGTTGAATATATTTGACCATCAGTCTATTTATGACCGGTTGACTATCAGTTTATTAAAATGTTATCAATTATAAAAAGTATTTTAATTTTGTTTTATAAAGCCATGTTTCAGCATATAAGAACCTTTAAATTAAAGCCTAAATATTTTAGACAATAAAAACACCTGTTGATTATTTCTGCCTCTCGGTATTGCAAACTATTGATAGCTGATTACCACTTGCATGTTAAATATATCGTAAATCTTTCAAAAACAAAAAAATCACAATTATGAATCGTAATAACGGTAAAACTTACGATTTCTAATTGTGATTTTTTTGTTTTTGGTAAAAATCACGGTAAAAATCACAATATTATGCAATCGTAATAACGGTAAAACTTATATTAAAATTTTTTTGATGCTTAATTTTTTTAATTGTTCCTTTAACTGAATTTTTAAAAGGTGACTGTTAAATTAATATAATACGAGTCGAGGCAATTATTCATTATACTGTCGTCTTTAGTTTTTTGTTTTTTGTAATTTTTGCTTTTATAATTAGATGGACAACATGGAAGCACTTCAAGGATTCAACGAAAACGAAAAAGAAAATAAAAAAAGAAACATTGAAGGATCCTCTACTTATTAATGTAATAAATAATAATGTATATATATATATATATATATATTTATATAAAAAATGAATTAAGTTCTATGATATAGGAATGAGTAAAACTAATATTGAATGAGAGAGTTGAACGATGGGAAAAATTAAGTATAACATAATTATACAAATGATTATTTATATATATAACTACATGCTTATGTATATATAAAAAATTTATGTATTTTAATTGTATACCAAGAAGATTAAAAAAGGTGAAAACATTTCTGAGAACAAAACTATAAAGTTATATATGTTAACTATATAAATATATAATAAATATATTGTATATAAAGAAACTTATTTTATATTCTGATATTGTTCGCTATACCCTTTCCTTTTTAATCAAACCTAAAATTTAGGTTTTGTATATTTCAAATAAAATATTATAAAAAATATAAAATAAAGTGTATATAGATGGAGTAGGAAAGAAGTTTTCTTGAATAGTAAACATTATTTTCTTAATAAAGTAACATTGTGAAAGGAGACAGGATCATTGATGATTATGATGATGATTTATAATGATATATTAGTATATATGTATGGTTGATTGTGAATAAATTTCATTAGCATTAAATGGAATTAGTTTTAATTTTAATTATATTCTGATTTAATAATTAATACAAAAAATAATTAATTTTTGTTAGGAACTGTTTTTTTTTTTTTTTTTTTTTTAATTATACGGATTTATTTATGTTAATTTTTAAGTATACATATATATTTTTTCTTTGTTTTTAAATTTTTATTTATTTTCAATAGAACCTTTAATTGTTTGGAAATCCCTTTTGTTATACATATATATATATATATAGAAATATTTTATGGCTAAATAATGATGTCATATATAAATATAGTAAATATTTAAAAAAAAATTAATAAAAACTAAATTATAAAATTTATTTTAAAATTATTGTGTTGTTGAAAGAAAATATTTAAAGCTAAAATTATTTACTCTTTGCGAGGGTGATAGAGGATGAGGGTGATAGAAAGATAGAAAAAGATTTTATTTATATAATATTTAAAACAAAAAAAAAACCTCATATTTAACTATAAGTATATTTAACTAATTTAGTATATATATATGTATAATAAATTTCTTTGTTTTACTTTTAGCTCAAATTTACATTTTTGTATTAAAAAGAAAAATATTTATTATTATTGAGAAACGCATTTATTTTTTATATTATATAATATTTCCTTATATCTCTTTTCTATGTCTTTTTTTATTTTTCATTGTTATATAATTTATCAATATTTTTTTTTCGATAAATTCAAATATAATCCCCTTCATCAAAACTTTACAAAACGGTGATAAAAAGTACATATTATTTTACAAATGTCAATCTAAACTAATTGAAGCACCACCTATAATAACTAAAATTTATTACTATTTAAGTATATTATATATGTACATATATATATATAATATACTAGTTGGTACTACATAATATATAATTTTTCTTTGATCTATTAAATTATGACTAAGGTAACTGTGGTTGTCTTTAATTTTTTATAGGTATAGCAAACAAAAATATTTAATTGTTATGACATGAGTGAATTTCTTCTTTTTTTTTTTACCTCCAATATATAAAAAATGTACAACCAATTAAAGAGAATTTTCATTTCAAATCGGTTCACTTATACCATACTGTAAACGCTTAACTGAAACTCTTAATTTAAAACTCCTAATCTAACTAAAAAAAATTTATTTATTATTTTTCAAAAAAGAAAAATTAAAATTTACCGTTAAACGAAGTAGATAGGTACATATACCTAATAAACTTTCCAAAAAAAAAAAAAAGAAAATGTTAAATTAAATTTTCATTGCCTTTAGTATTCGAACAAAAAAAAAAATATGATGTTTAATATAATTTTAATAATTTATTTAAATTAAAATGAAAAAAAAAAAAAAAAAAAAAAACAAATTGATATACGCTTGTAGGCAGTACTTTAATATATTATGTCAAAATACCAGTTATATTTTTGTAAATAAGTACACGTATATAAATTACTTAGGTACGAACATTTGAACTATTAAAATAATAATAATAATATACATCCATATGTAAAGCATATATTGGCGCAAAGAGTTTGAGGGAAATTACAAATTTTTAAAGCCATATGTCATTTTTTATATGACATATTATTGAATGTAAAATAAAATGCGTTTCAAATCTGAAGAAAAACTCTTATTTTTTATTTTTTTTTTTGAGTTTATCAAAAAAAAAAACGTTAACATATTTTAATAAAATAATAATAATAAAAAAAAATTTAAATAGTAAAAGTTAAAAAATAAAAACAACAACAACAACAACAAAATAGATACAACAGCTTATAAAAACATAATTGAAGTCAAATTGCAAAATATAAGTACATATTTAATTTTATATTAAAAATGTAGATATACATATGTTTATTTTTAACATATATACATTCTCATATATGTATGTATATAGCCATATATAATATAATATAATATACATTTAAAAATAATATTGTAAATCACTACACCGTTTTATTATGAAAAACAGAGAAAAAAAAAAGATAAATAAAAAAAATATATATTAATTTATACCGCCTCAATTGATACATCCAATCAAATCATAACTTGTTATTTTCATTTAATATACATTTATTATATTTTTTATACATATATATATATATACATATAATCATACATACATATATATATTATATTACTTACTTATATGCGAAATATTATAGTAATTTAAATTAAAGAAAAAGCTTTAAGCACTAAACATGTTATACAACTACTACTGATTATTAATACTGCATGCTACATACATATATACACACTATACCTACATTACTACTACCACTACTTTTAGTTATTTAAATGGGTGGAGTAAATTTTGTAATACAATAAATTTTACTTAGAAAAAAAAAAAAATTACTTAAAAAAAAAAACTTTTTTTTTCTTTTCTACCAAATAAAAAATTATTAAAATTTTTATTAATTTTAAAAATGAAAGAAAGAGATAAAACATATAAATAAGATATGCCTATATATAATACACGTATGTACATATTTATATTTTAATGAAAGTGTGTATAAAAATAAATTTAATTAAAGCACTAAGTATCTACATACATACATACATATACACGTAAATATTTAATTTTATTAATTTTAAATATAACTGTAAATTATATTAAAGATAAAATTTTAGTTTCCTCTTGCTCTTGTTCTGTATGTAAACTACTGTTACTTAAAGCTTTGATTTCTAAAAATGATATATTTGAAGTCTGAAATTAGAAAACAACCGCTTGAAAAAACGCACAGTTTAGTTAAAAGGAGTAAAAACTGTTTAAATGACATATTACAATCTTCTCTCCAAAATACGAAAATGTCAGATCTTGTGCAAATAAAATTTTTAAAAATAAATTATAGAAAATTTTAAAAATTAATGATGAAATTGTTTGAACAATATTTTTTAGAATTTCCGAGAAGTTGAATGATATACTTGGATACTACGAGTATCTATACACCAAGGCCTAAGTAAACAGGCCAAGAACTGAAAATACGTGAATGTAGTTGTGAGAGAATTGCAATCGATTCTCATATGAAGAATTTCATAATTGATGTGAGTCTCGATTATAGCCATATAAAGCGTGTACAAAATTTTAAAGTATGGAAGTAGTCTCGACGTATAATATTGAGATATTGAGGCAATTTATCTTAAGAAGCTTTTAAAATAAAAAATTTGAAGGAAGACAATTTGTTAAATGCATATTTATGATTGAAAACATTATATTTTAAAATATTTTTGTTTAATGAATTATGTAAAAAAGATGCGACTTTAATTTTATCTTTGGACCAAATTTAATAAAATAAATGGTTTTTGTGTTATTTCAAGATTTATAGCTGGCAATTGAAGGTTAAATTACAAATTAAATTAAAGATTAAGTAAGAAATAATTATTTTTCTTAAATCTATGAACACATTCCTGATTAGAAAACAAGAATCATAATGATTCTGGATTCTACACACACACTATCATAAGGGTTTTATTAAAGAGAAACCCAAAAAAAATAAAAAAAATGGAAAAAAGTAAATTAAAAAAACCAAAAAAAAAAAGAATTTTAATTGATAAGAGTTATGAATGAATCAAATGATTCCAATTAATGTTGTAAATGTAAGCAAATATTTCATTTTTAATATTTTGAGATCGTGCTGTGATTAGTACTGTGCTGATGATTATACCTGTCGTGAATACAATTATTATGGGTATATGTAGTAAAAAAAATAAAAAGCGAAAAATCAAAAATTCTGTCAATTAAAAAGATTCTCTATAATCTTTGTGTAGGTTTTAAGTGTAATTAAAAATTTAAGAAAATATTTTCAGTTAGTCTATGCTCGCGATTTCGCAATATATTTATTTGAGTTCATAAAAGAGTTAATTTTTGCTCCAACTGATTTGTACTTATTATAATATAGTTAGTAGGTATATATACATATATATATATAATATATTTACAAAAAAATTAGAATTCTCTAAATTTTCATATTTTCACATGTCCATTTTTCTTTTGTTTTTACTTTTTTCCTTCTTTCTAATAAACTGAAAGCACATTATCATCTTTTTATCTCCCACTTTTTATACAATTTGATTTAAAAATCAAATGAGTACATCATCGATCGTTGTTATAAAATTTTTGTTTCATTTCATATCTAAAATTAAGATTCGTAATTTATTTTTACTTTTGTCTCTTTTCAATTTCTTTTTGTCTCATTTTTCTTCATTTTAATGTTTTATTACAAAACTCGAAAGGAGGCAATCAGTTTTTTATGCGTTCAATTTTTCAAAGGTGATACTTATGTATAAAGAAAAATAAAAAAGTCACATAAAAGATACAATATCTTAAGATATAGAATTTTTTTTTCATTATTTATTTTTTTTTTTTTGATAAGTGTTATGCTATTATTCAATTGATCAGCAATATTAGGTCTATCAGAAAAGTTCGACTTATTAAAACATCGACGGATTCTTTGATAAATGTTACTACCAAAAACTTTGGTGCGAGATAAGAAATCCTAAGATTTAAAATTTTACTGAATTATAATTAAAGATTTTAATTTTTTTGACTACCTTTAAAAATATTCAGATTAATTTTCTAACTTATGTATTTATGTTTCTTCTTAACGTATGACCTTTTATGATATTTTTCTTTTCTAAAAGACAGAATGACACAAACTCGGAATTTTCTGGTAGACCATATTTATATACATGTATGTAAATATATACTTTTATATAAAATACATTCAGTACATCAAAAAGTGAACTATGAAGAGTAAAGAAAGAAAATAACATTAAATGAAATAAGAAAATAAAATTAACAAGATAGATATATTTAGATAAAGAGTAGAAGGGTAATTAAAATCCGTTGATTAATATGTAAATTTAATAAGATTAAAAGACGAGTTCAACGAATCAGATATTTGAATCGCCTTAAGGAAGGACAATAATAATAATAATAATAATAATTTTTATTAGTAGCAGCAACAGCAGCAGTAGTAACTTTAAACAACATTTATTTATATATTAGAAAAAGATGAGGTAAGGCAACAAACTAACAAGGTGAAAAGGAATGGAGGATATTGAAACAAAATAGTAAAATAAAATGAATGAATTCATACTCTGATACGTTGAATTTAAAATAATTTATAACATTGTATTTTAATGACGTGTAACCAAAATTTATGTTGAAGATTTTAAAATAATTTATGTATCTGTATATAATATACAGATATATTAACATACATTTCAATCGATGAGCGTATTTATAAGTTAATATATATATTATATATATATAAAAGATAAATATAAGAGTTTATGTATTCATTTTTATTAAATTATGCCTTTGTTCATATTGTATAAATAAATGTATCTCTAATACAACACCTTAAACATTATGTACAGTAGCTTTAAAAAAAAAATGTATTTTGTATAAATCTAAAGGAAGTCATTTAGAGCATGTATTCTTTTGTTATAGGTCTTAAATGTCTAATTTCAAATGTCAAGGACCTCCTTTAATATGAACCAAAACCAAAAACGGAAATTGCAACTTCATTTCAAATAATACGGTTAACAGTAAATAGCTATCAACTATACTGAACTGATAGCTTCAGTTTAAAGCTAACGCGAAATTTGAAGAGCAATATAATTCGATTGGTTTAACAATTTTCCTACTTGAACTATCAATAACTAAAACATATCTTATTTATATATGGTATTTTTAAGCAATTCTATCTTTTCTTTCAGAAAGTATTTCACTTTCTCTAGTAGTCGTGCCAGAAATAAACATTAAATGTAATTACATTTTTAAAAAAAAGAAAGCGTTTAAATTTATGCATAAAATGTTTTCATTTAATGAAAATTAGAAAATAAGGACTTAAAACATAATGTATCTAACCTATATATATATATAAAAAAAGAAAATATATATAAAATTAAATACCTTATAAGATTACTTAAAACATTCATTTTACATTTTAAATAATTTTTTACTATCAAACCCATATAAACAATATACATACACACGTATACGTATACGTATACGTGTATGTATATGTAACCACAAAAATAAGAAAATTAATTTCTTTTATTGAAAGGATTAAATTGATGAAGGTCAAAAAATGTCTTAATTAACAAAAAAAAAAAAAAAATCCCCAAAATCTAATTAATATTACTATGTTGTCTTGCATTATAATAAAAGAAACATTAGACATGCTAATGATTATGGTTAGTAAAAAGAAAAACTTAAAAGTTATATAAATTTTAGTTATTTAATATGGTTTTACTTTTATCCTTAAGTATATATACATACAGTAAACAATATCTTATTAGTTGTTATGTATATAATGAAAGTTTTAAGATTTCAAATTAAATATAGAGTTTAAAAATAATGTAAGTATGAGTAATTAGAATAAAGATTTCTTAAATCTTTGGGGTTACAAACTAGTTTTTTTGGTCTAAAAGGATCCATAAAATTATTTTAATGAAAATAGATTAATATTATGTCAATCATTTAATGCTAAATTTTTATAAATGTTTTGTTGCATTTAAAAAAATTTTATATACAATAAATACACCCAAATTTTTAATATACATAATTTAAATTATTTTAATTAAACTATTAAAATCGATTTTTTAATTTCTAAAGTTTATTTTAGTTATTAGTGTTTTAAGAAAGATAAATGTTCACCACTGGGAAATCAAATCAATGAATCTCAGTTTATCCTTGGCCTGAGTCGAAAAACAATTAGTTTACTTAAGTACTATTAATGTACTAAATTTATTTACTTAGTTTACTTATATACTATTAATGTATTATGTACTAAATTTATATTTTTATTACCCAAAGTATATTATAGTTTAGTATATATACATTACATTTCATAAGTATCGTAAATTTGTACTTAAATTTTATTATCTTAATAAATAGATTCCATATAAATATTATACTTAATATTTATTCATATACCCTCAAAAATATCTAGAAAATAGTTATACATAAAATAATAAAAAAAAAAAAATTTATAATAATACAAAAATTGTGATTATATATTTTTTTTTATTTAAAATAAAATGATTGCAGAAGGTTTTTAAAAAGAAAATTAAATTTAAAAAAAAGAATTAAAGAATATATTTAAATATAAAAAAATTCTATAACGTTTTTCAATTTTCTTTTTTTTTTTTATAAAACATAATCCTTTCTTGCACAATTATTATTATTACATAGAATTGCAAAAAGAATAAAGATATATACCAGATATTGTATATAACACTATCACATCACTATCATTATTTTTACTCTATCCAATTTACTTGTGTATAAAAAGTGTTTTGCATTTTTTCTTTTTTTATTTTTGTTTTTTTTTTTTTGTTATTTGAAATTAATAAAAATTATTTCACTTTATTTATATCCCTTGTAATACTTTAAACTATTTTATATTATAGATATTATTATTTAAAAAAGGACTAAATTTAAAAAAAAATATAATGTGTCGTGTATAAAGAAAATTTGAAAAAGCACAAGTTTCGTTTATAACAAACACGAAAATACTAAAACTCACCATAAAAAATTTGAAAAAATATTTAAAAAAAAAACACAAGTAAATTTTTTCTAACTTTCTCAAAACAACAATCTTTAGATATTCTATGTAACAGTTTAGATACAAAACTTTAATTCTAAATCTAATGTTAATTTATGCATTATATAACAGCTATTTCCGATAATATTTTTCAGATCTAAATTAAAATAGAACAATTGCATCCAGTATTATACTTCAAGAGTCTTATTATATACCCACGTCTACTGAAAAGTTTAATTATCAACTATAGATTAGACAAACGAGTGTCCAAGATCAAATGCTAATAATATTTTTTTGAATATAAGAAGCGTAGCTAATTTTCAATATTTTATATTTTATTCTTTAATTTCATAGAATTACATTAATTTCCAATAAGTATCTTTTAGTTTGCTCTGACAATTGCATAATTCTATAGTTACATTTTTTTTGTTGGGCTTGTACAATATTATTACAATAGATACATATCTAGAGAAAAAAAATACAAGATTTTTAAAACTTGTTTAAAAAATAAAGAAAAAAAAATAATATTTTTTAATTTTATTCTTATATAAATTCTTCTTTTTGCTTTTTTTTTTGGTTTATTATAATAATTTAAAATTATGTATAAATTTTATGTTTTTTTGAAAACTTTTTACTTTATTATAATTTTTACAGTGTGTCATAAAAATACTGAATCAAAAGTCTTGAAGAATTATTTCGAACAGAAATATTAAATTGACATATTTAGCTCATATTTGACAAAAATATGACATATTAAAAATATGACAAAAATATGACACACAAATTTGACATATTCAAAAATAATTTAAAAAGTTTATTTTATATTTTAAAAACCAAAATTAGCGTTTTTTAAAATAAAATTTAAAATAATTTACTGTCGCTTTACGGTTACAAAATATAAAAAGCGTAGATTCAAAAAAAAAAAAAAACATCTAATTAAGAAACCTCTAAGTTATACTTAATAATCTTAAAAATGGACAACTCTACTGGAAATTTTAATATTAAAATAAAATTTTTGACGTAAATTGGAAAATGCATTACACTTGTAGTAGAACAAAAATTTTATATATCTTTGGGCTAAATTTAAAATTTTAATTTCATAAATCCTCATTATATTTCCTTTATTTTTTTTTTTTTTTGTGTATTACCTCTATATGTACAATACTTTTAATGAAACATAAATTATTGTAAAATTTTCTATATAAATATTTCTTATATTGTATCTTATAGACTTACACATTTGTCCATGTATACAGATATATATATATATTACCTATGATGTATATATACATACATTAAAAAGTATAGTCTTTGAAATTAATCTACATTATGAGAAGGATCTAAAAAATTATTCCTTAATATATTCTATACATTAGATATCCTATTTTAAATATATAATTATATAAAATATTACTATAAACATATTATATACATATATCTGAAGATTCGTATATAGAGTTTCTAAAATAAGTAAAACAAAAAAAAAAAAACATTGGATTAGCATTTCTCATTAATGCAGACTGAAACTTAATTGGGACTCACAATCGCATATATTTTTCTATAAAATTTTCTCTAAATATAAGTATATAAGTATATATATATATATCTTGATTTGTATTTATTTAGATATATACAAATATATATACTCACCATTAGTAGTCACCAACTATCCAATATTTTTATTATTGTAAAAATTATATTGTATAGCTGTTAAGATTCTATATTCTAGAAAATTATTATATTAACGGTTTATATGTTGTGTATTATAAATTTTATATAATGATTTTTATATGTATATACTCGTATATATATAAAAATACCAATCCTTTCATTACAAGTAAATACAAGTTTAAGTAACTAATTTTCTAAAATGAGATATAAAATTCACCATACGATTTTAGAGTTATCATAAAATTATTCAACCTCATACCATTTTCTAGTAAAAATTTCTATATAATTTTTGTGTACAGTCTTCTTATATTCATTATAATTATTGTTGTTCTTATATAGTTATATTGTAATAAAATATATATAGATAGCCTCTTCATTATGGTAAGGTTTCAAATAATAAAATAAAAAAAATAAAAAACAATAAAAACAAATAGAAAAGGAAAAGGAAAAAGAAATTCAAAGAAGGTGGTTAAATTTTAATTACAAGGACATTTTTGATTTTTTTTTTTATACTTATTATTAAAAATTTATATAATATAAAAATAAAATTATTTGAATTGCATATTTTAAGGGAATATAATTTTTTTTTTTTTGCTTATGAATATTAAATAAATCTTAATTTTATTTTTTTTTTAAATTTAATTTTATTTAATAAATAAAAGTTTTGTTTTAAATTTTTTTTTTTTAACACAATTAATATTAATTAATTTATTTAATTAAATTAATATTACAAATCTCATAGAAAAATGCAATAGTATTAAACAATCAGTATTTAAAATTATTATGGGTTGAATACGATTATTAATTTATATAGTATATAGTATTTAGATATTAGTGTTTATTTTGCTTATATTATATATTTTTCGCACTGTTTGGTGTCCCTTAAGAATATGTTCCATACCATTAAAAAAATTGCTGCCTGTATAGAATTTGAACCAGCACTCTCCCGCTTAATTTGACATATATAAGTCGAATATAAATTGATTCGATAATGGTATCATTCGTCTCATACGTAACGGCTTTCAAAAGGGTTGTGAAAAACTGAAAGACTCATTAATCAGATATCAATCATCAGTGGTATGAACATTTCTAATATATTATTGACAACCGTTTAAGAACTGGCTTTTTTATTTGCATAGAAAAATATCAATATGTAGAAAATAATCACTACATCTCAATTTGGTATCATTATAAAAGACCCGTTCTTAAAAGAAATTACAATTAAATTATTTAAATTCACTAAAGATATACCTACAAAAGAAAAACGAAAATTTAAAAAATCATTGATTTCGGAGAATATTGAAAGCTAGGTTATGGTAGCTAAGTAGTACCTAAGTTAAGTTAAGTTAAGTTAAATTAAGTTAACTTAGTTAAATAAAATTAGATAGATTAAAAATTAATAATATATTTAAAGAAACTCATTTCAAATTTAATACAAACAAATACAGAGAAAATGAATTGTGAGAGCTACTAGCATTATACCCAGGGAAGTACGTATTTAAATTTTTATATAAGAATTTTTTTAAAATTTTGTTTCTGAATTATAAATAGCTAATTAGAAAATTTTAATAATGAATCAAAAATAAAACACAAAGTATCCCCCACTCGCAACCGTCGAGGTCTTTATTTGATCTTTTATTTGCATATTTTTAGGCTGAGAAAATTAGTGTTACAACCATAATATTAAAATTCTTACTTAAAAAATTATTTCTTTTGATAATTAATTTTTAAATATTTGGGTCCTAACTTCTGTCTTCAGTTTTAATTAAAGCTGTAACGGGATTATAACCATAAATTCAGTCATAATTTGAATAATAAAACTGATGTGATAAAATAATGACTATCTCAACTGACTCAACTATCCGAATATTACACAAAGAAGAT
Source organism: Poecilobothrus nobilitatus (assembly GCA_947095535.1). Lineage (NCBI taxonomy): Eukaryota > Metazoa > Arthropoda > Insecta > Diptera > Dolichopodidae > Poecilobothrus > Poecilobothrus nobilitatus. The sequence goes on along the minus strand of OX352773.1, from coordinate 3,624,047 downwards.
AAAGAGGAAAAAATATATTAAATCAGTTTAAAATCGAGGGAAAATATAGCTGTCACCCCAAACTTTTGCAAAACAATCTATTGAAACCCTGATTTTGTAATTAACTTTAATTCCCCCAATTATTTTCTAACAAACATATTAACACCAACAAATTTTATTTTTTTCATAAATGTGACAAGGAAATTACACAGCCTTTCCTAGGAGCAATTTTACAACCATTAGGCGTGGTTGTAAATTTCATGAGGAGCAATTTTTCTTACGACATGTGTGGAATTCGAACTGCCACACCCTCGGTGTTTACAGCGTATTTTATACGCTCTTACCCACTAGACCACCGAGGCCCCACACCAACCAATCTTTAACAATTTGTATGGACGACAATTTTCTCATTTATTATTTACATGGTTTGCATTAAAATTTTTTTATTTTGGGAATTTGTAATTTTGAAATTTGGGATTATGTAATTTAGGATTATGATTTTAAATTTTTGAAATTTTTCGAATTTTTTAACTTTAGAATTTTGGTAAATGGAATTTTGAGACGCTTCCATAATTTCCATAATACCCTAATTAAAAAAACCTAAAAAAATATCGGCAGATATTAAAAAACAGTTATGTGAATAACCAAACTTAAAATTCAATTTTTTGTAGATATATTGAAATTAAATTTATTTAAAGAAATCTAAATGTAAGATCGATGTGGTAAATATAAGATAATAATATTTCATATGTAACAAAATCCATTCAAGTGATATAACTATTTTAAATGTACTATTTATTATTGAAAAAACAGCAGCATTAGGGCATAAATATAAGTAAAAATATCTACAAAAAAAATTTAATTTATTTAAAGGTGCTCCAAAACTTAAGTAAATTTTTATTTTCATTCAAGGCCAAGTTCGCGATTACGATTCCGTTAAAAACTTTACAAAAAATATTTCAATCATTAAAAAACCTTGACGTAACAAATTAATTTTAAAGTTGTCTAACAGAAAGTTACCGTCTGTAATTTAAAATACCCTCTAAAATAAATTATATATTACATTTAATAATGTTATTTATATATATAATACATTTATCTTTTCTACATAATACATTTAAAATGTCAAGTATTTGCGACGAAAATATTGCAAAACAATTTGAAAAACAGAATACCAAAAAAAAAAAAAAAAATTCACTTCCTAAAACTTTTACGAATAAATTATGTGAAAGAGATAGATATATTTTAATTTTTACTCATTATTGTTTTTGTTTTTGTTGTTAGTTTTTTGTTTTTTATTTTTGTATAATTCATTTCAATATCATCGAAAACTATAATTTTATGTTAGAAAGAGATGACAACATCATAAACAGTGTAGATTAAGAAGGGTTTTGTAACAAACTAATTTAGTGCATTCTTGTAAGGATAATGCAAAATTAGTTCCTTTTAAAAACACAACTACATTTATATTTTATGTATAATTGTTTAGTTAGCTATATATACATATGTATATATATATATATATATATATATTTACTCTTCATTAAGCTTTCTATTTAAATTTTTTTGTTACTGTGAAAGACTATAAAACAGACACTGAAAAAAAGGGATAATAATTATATTTAGAACAAGGATGTAAGAATCTCATTTTGGAACAATAATTGAACTATTTAATAAAATTGGATATATTTTCTTTTCTCTGAAACTAACCGAAATTTTTATTATATTTTGATTGTATAGAACTTTTAAATAGATTGTACAATCTATTTAAAAAAAGAAAAACAAATTATTAGAATTTATTTAGTTATGCGATGTCATAATAAAGGATTCTTTGAAAATAAAATTTAATGTATCCAATAATAAATTATGGTTATTTAAATTTCTACTTTAATCTATTTTTCGTCATTGACGGTAACTAATAAGTATATATATTACACATATATGTATATATACAAAGTTGATATTAAAATATTTTGTTTGAAAATTGTGTTATTTCTTGTTATGCAAGTGGCATTAATACCATTAAAATTATTCTAATGTTTAGATATAGAAAGGAAAGAAAATTATCCAAATTTAAATATTGTTTTTTTGTCTTTCCTGTTTTTATTTTTTGTTTTTGTTTTTTTGTTGGGAAAAATAAGATATAGAGGACTTAAAAGTTGTAATAGATTCTTGTAAAAATGAAATTATATAAAAAACAGTAACATTTTACAAGGAAAAGAATAGGGATAATTTAAAATATTTTATCTTATTAGTAGGATCCTTATTTAATTAATTCTGTAATTAAAATTTATTATCTGAAACTTACTTAAAATAAGTATTGAAATTTTCAAAATTTTACTTGAAAAAAAGGATTGATATTTCGAAAGAAAATATTTTGTATGAATATATAAATGAATTCAAATTCAAATTATTTAAATATTAATATTACAAATCGCCGAGAATATTGCAATATTACTAAAACATCATCTACTAAGTGGATTGTATCGAAAGCCGGTTTAACACAATCCTGTTTTATCAAAATCCAAATTTTTTAAATCGTGTTTTTTAAAATTCTGTTTTTTTAAAATCCGCCGGTTATGTATGTACAAAAAATAATTGGGATGGATTTTAGAATTGGGTTCAAAATCAGGGAAATCCGCTTTTTCCAGAGCATTTATACATATATATGTATATTTGTGATTCTGAATTAGGAGGGATTTTAGAGTTATATGTATTAAAAATCAGAGTTATACACTTTTTCCAGAATTAAAAAAAAAACAGGATTTCAAAAAACACGATTTTAAAAGCGCAGAATTTTTTGAAAACAGGATTATATTCACCTGCTTTCATAGTACACCCGTTTAAGGCCATTATAGGTCCGAAAACTATTGTTAATTTATACATAGTAGAATTATTTATTTTGTTTGCATTATATAGGCGAGGTTGGGATTTGTTTTCAATTAAGAAACCTGATACCTGTGAAGAATTTGAATCCGCACTACATCTGTTAATAAGGCACGTGCAATTCTAGGCCACTCAGACTCCAACTCAAACATATGTATTTTGTTTGATTAAAAAAAATTCCTCCTGCATAATGTTACGTATATAACAAAATAAATAATATGAACATAAAATATAATTTGCGGAATTTTTAATCTGAATGCATTAAATACTGGCACACAATCACTATTTTTTGTTTCACTTAAAGCTTATATTTTAAGTGACAATCATAAAAAAAAAACTTAATTTTCGTTTTAAGTCGGGATTTTAAAATCAATTCAATATTGAAAAAAATTTAATAAAGTAGTTGATAAATACATTAAGAAAATTCAATATTTATATATACATACCTTATATTATGTCTTAATAATTAAATCTGTACTTGCAAAATATTTTTTAAAAATATTGAAAAAGGAAATATAATATACATAATATTGCATTTATTTTAATAATTTTTGTTATATTTAATTATTTTTTTTTATATATAATTTTTTTTTCTTATATTCCTTAAATTTAAATTAAATAATACATAGATATATACAATATAAAATATACAACATAATGCATGTAAATAAATAAATATAATTTTTTACTTCATATATGAATTTAATTTTTTTTTAGTGTTTTTTTTTTTGTTTTGTTTTTTATATAAAAAATTTATGAAAAAAATTACAATTTTTTGTATTATGTTATTTATTCCTTAGTAAAATCTAAAAATGAAAAATAAAAAATTCGTCATATATAAAATTAAAAAGAAATAAAAAAAAATATCTTTGGTTTTCTTTTAATTTTTAATATTTTTTTTTTTTTGTTTTTGTATATAAATCTAACATTCCCCAAAAAAAAAGGAATATTTATAAAATTATTACATACATATGTATATATATATTTATAAGTGTATAAACATTTTTTTTCATTTTTTTTTTAAATAATTTTAAATATCTTTTATTAAATATTAAAAAAAAAAAAAAGAATTAAAATTAAAATAATATAATATATACAACTAAATAAAACTTTCAAAAAATATAATATAAAAAAAAAAAATTCAAAAGGGGTATAAAACCAAAATAAAATGTTCTTTTACCAAAAGGTACATGACAAGAAATTTTCCTTATTAATGAAATATTCAAATCAATGTGTCTGCATTTACATGCATATTTTGCATAAAATATTAAAATACAATAAATGTAACCAGATACATATTTTTTTTTTAATACATATATTCTATATAATATTATATACATTAATTTTCCTATATATATATATATATATATAGGTTTTAATTTTTTTTTTTATAAAATATAAAATTTGAACATTTTCTATAATTTTTCAAACAAATATATGGGATACTTAAGAGAATATAAAGGAGATTTACATATTATATACTAAAATTAAACACATAACTATACAAAAAAAATTATAATAAAGGAATTGAAATTTCTTATTAAACAAGATTTATATACATATATATATATAATATATTATATATAATAATCTTTTTCTTTTCTCTTCAATTAATATTTTGTATGTACATATAAACATTTAAATATGAGAAAAATGATTATTTTATATTTTGTTATACAAAGCAATTATTATAATTTTCAAATAAAAACAATTTATTTAAATATTACTATATATTATGAGTATTGAAATACAAAAAAAAATATCATTTTAAAACAAAATAAATGTATAAACATTAAAATAATATACATAATAAGTCTAAGTGGCATTCAAAGGTCTTGCATTTCTATATAATATAAAAAAAAAAGCACCAAATTAACCAAATGTTCAATTTAGTTTTTCATCTATACATTTTGATTTTCCTTTTTATATATACTTACAATTTATTTTAATTTAATTTTGACCTCTTCTATATATACCTATATATATCATCATTTTAATCATATTTATTATCATTATAATCAATATCATTAATAATATTATCATTATCAATTTTTACGCAAAATCATCATCATTTTATAAATATCATCAACACTTTTTAAAATGTTTAGTTAGTATAGGTTCAGTCCAGATAATATAACCACTCTCTTTGTACTTAGTACATACGTATACATAGTATAATAAAGTTCAAAAATATGTTCTTCATCACCTTTTTTTTTTTATATTCTTCTTCTTCTTCTTCGTCTTCATCTTCGTCTTGTTCATTATTTTAGGAATATTTCAATCTCTTGGACGACTCAAAAAAAAATAATAAAAATTTTGTATTTTTAATTCTTTTTCTTTATATCATATAATATTTTATGCATCAATCCTTTTTATTTTGTGTTTTATCCTTTTTCCTTCTACAACATCAAATTTTATATGCATCACACATTTATTTATTTTTTTTTTGTTTTTATATTTATATATATATATATATATATATATTTCTTGGTATTTTCTCATTAAAAAAACTTGAAATTTATAAATATGTAATATTGATATATGCGTATATTTATATAAGTATATATATGTATGTTTATATAATATATATGTATATATAATTGAATAAATATTCGCATAATATTTCATAATTTATATAATATATTATAAGAATGAATGTATTTTACAGGTGTGTATATATATATATATATGAATGTATATATAATATTTTATAAAATTAAAAGTGCATTTTGCATCAATTATAAATGTACCAAAATTTTAATTTTTCCTCATTCCATAAAATTATTATTTATTTTTTTTTTTTAATGTTATTAATGCAAATGTGTGTTTGTATTTTCAGATAATAATATGTATACATATGTACATTGAATAATAAGAAAATCATGTATATCCTTATACTAATTTTGATATATATATATATATATATATACATTTAATATTATGTATTTTTCTATAGTAATAATAATATAAATATATTTTAAATGCAAGTTTTGAAAGTTACACACATTTTCACATGTGTAAATTACATATTATATTTTTGAATATACATATATATATATATATATATATACTATAATAATAGCAATTATTTTTATGAATTTATATTTTATAAGGAACAAAATCTTGTCTATCGTTAATTTTTAATATAGAATATAAATATATATTTGAAAATATACATATATATATATATATATATATATATATATAAAATAGCAATTATATTATAATCAAAACTCATTCCATCATTATTCACTGACCATTCACATCAAATCTTAAGTAGTTTGTGTGTAAGTGATCATGTTTATACTACTCTACAATATTATATAGCAATCATTTTATCTATACAACTAATATTGCCTTTTCTTTCTTTTTCCTGATTGAATATGAAATGCATTTCCCACTCTATTTTCCACACCACTTTCATGAAAATACTGCCTATTTAAAAATTTTCACAATTTTATTTCATGCTTGCAATATTTTTGAGGATATCACAACCCACATAAGTAAATTTTTTTACACAGATATAAAAAAAAAAATAAGGATGTAGTTTATTTTTTGGGAGGTTGATATTATACGGATCTTTAAAGGAAGTTCGTATACACAAAATATGATTTGAATTTATTTATTTAATTTTTTTTTTTTTTGTTGTTTTAAATTTATGTTTATTTTTGCTTAGAGACAAAAATAAAAACAAAACGGTAAAATATTAATTCAGGTCCGAAAATATTTTCTTCTTATTTGAAACTTACGATTAAAAATTAATAAATTTATATATTAAATAAAAGAGAATTAGTTAAGCAGTTATAGAAAAAGGATATTCGGAAAGATATAGAATGAAGGTAAAGAAGATGGTTGTTTATTAAGTTAAGGCATGACGTCCTATTCTAAATGATATAGGAACTTTTCAAAATAATTTCATGAAGGTGTTTTCTTTTTCAATTTATTTTCTTTTATGTCTTTTTTGCTCTTTTTTTTTTTTTTTTTTATTTTATTTTAAAATAAAACTTAGGGTATACTTAAAAAGAAAAAGAAAAATACAAAAATGTATTATATGAAATTTTTTTTTTTATATTAGAGTGAAAATATATTTTTATATTAAGTGAAAAATTGTATAAATGTTTGTTTTAAGAAGAAAAAAAACAAAATGAATTAGAAATAAAAATAAATATTTTTTTTTTTGAATATAATTTAAAAATTATTAAAAATAAAAAATTTAACTATACAACAAGATATATTATATTCTCTTTTTTTATTTTTGGTTTAATGAATGATTAGACAGTACTTACGGCATTACTCAAGAAAAATTAATATTTTATATTTAAGAACAAAAAAAGGCATTAGTAAAAACCAAAATAAGATTTATCGAAAAAATATTAAAAAATTAGATTTTTCTGAAATATATATATTTATTTTCTGATAATCATATATCCATATATGCAATTTATACATATATTTAACAATACATAAACAGAATGGAAAAATAATTTTATTTTTTTGAAAAAAATCTTATAAGATTTTTAATAAAACTATACTTGATTAAAATATCTTATTGAAAAAAAAAAATCTATCGCTTTACTTCTATTTCAGTAGCTCTTAATAATGACTGCCATATATCAAAGTATGATTAATTAAATAGAAATTATTTTTAAATTATGATATCCTATGAAATTACAGTTAATTTTGTATCAATTTTAGCTAAAGCTAACTTATATTATCCAATATACATAATATGCTAAAATACATAAGAAGAGGCAAATGTAAGTTTTTTGAGCAGGTGAGTTTTTTTAGAATAAAATTGAAATTTATCCTCATTTTTCATATTAAAATTAGCAATATACTTACACAAATGCAATGGCAACATTATTTAATTAATTATATCCTTGTTTTGGTTAATAAATATATAACTTAATGTCAGTTTTTTTCTTTAAATTTACTGCAAAGTGATCGCGAGTCGCCATTTTCAGTAGTTATTGTCTGTTCAAAAAATTTATTTATCTTCGATTTAATATTTTTTTGAAAATATTAAAATCGAAAATTATTATTAGAAGTTGTTTCATTCTAGTTCAGTTTTTTGAACTCCTCAGTAAGTATAAACTGAACTTTACCTAGACAACTTTTAAATTATTTCTCAAAACTCACAAAATCTTTATATTAAAAATTAATTGGATTTAAAACAGATAACCGTGAGTTGAGAGAATACCTCTTGAGATGACCTCCCTTTTCTTAGAAGATTAAATTATATTGATGTAGTTGATTTAATTTAGTAACTTTTAATTTTTTTTTCGGTTTTTATAAATTATTCTCTCAACTCACAGACAATTTTATTAATTTTTAATATAAACGTTTGTGAGTTTTAAGAAATAATTTAGAAGTTGTCTACAGTCCCTAGTTTATACATATTCAGGAAACCAATAAATTGAAACAACTTTTTTATTTATCTTCAAATTTAAAAATTTTTTTTTTGCTTTATATGGAGATTCCAAACTTATTTTTTTGGAAAAAGGAATTATAATTTAATTATTATCTTAATAAAATTTCAATTATTTATGGAATTCTTATTACATTCTAAGTAAAATCTTAATTCGATAAATATTAGATCCTTTTTTAAAAACAATATTACAAATGATTGAGCTAATATATTGGGTAACCACCAAAATATTAGATTTATCGTTGGAGTTGATTGTGATATATATTTGAAATATTTCAAATTTTTTTGCAGGACAAATACACAAATGACATTGCATAGTTATAGGATCATTTATTTTTTTTTTTAACTGCAACAACAAATATATACCTATATAAAAAAAAAATTACTATTATCATTAAGTATATACAATCATCAAAACATACTTTTGTTTTCAGAATGAAAAATAAAAAATAAATAAAATTACCACAAAATTTCTTTTTCTGTTTCTTGGAATATTTAATACTCGTATACTTTAATACTTCTGAATAAAATTTAAAGTATATTACTTATAAAATATTATACAATTGTTATAGAAAATAGAAAATAAGAAATAAAATAGAATTAAATTAAAAACAGAAAATAAAAAAAAGACAAAAACTGAAAGCAAAAAAAAAACCCAAAACTTTTGTATGTCGTTTAACAATGTTTGAATGTTGTTATGCATAAATTAGAATTAATGCAGACGTCCGAATCGCAAAATTCAAGTAAATTAAATTGCATATTTGTATAATACATATTTTTATAAATATAATTTTAAAATAAAAATAAGTTTATATAAATCTATATATACGTAATAGATACATATATAAATTTACATTATAAAAATATCCTTAAGATTGAATTCTACACACAAGAAGTATAGATTTATTTATAGTTATATATATTAATATTAAGATTATTTTGAGGATTTAAATTAATTTATTTATGTATAATAGATTTTCTTATTACTATATTTATAAGAATACATATACATAAATACATAAATATATATATATACAATATTTTATACAATAATTATAAATATGATGTTGAATATTTTTGGTTTGATTTTAAAATTGAGATTTGTATTTTAATATGAATAAATATATAGAAACATTTATGTAAATTACCTTTATTTATATACATAAGCATTTATGTATATTTAAATATATAATATAAAAAATATATGTATACACATATTGATTAGTATAATATAAGAAATTTATGCGTCGGTTTTAAATTTATTTTATATAATCACTTTTATATATTCTTTTTTTTTTTATATATTCAAGAAATGATTTTTTACTATCTATAATATGATTATTATTTGATTTAAAATTATACCATAATACTTTTATATACCATCTACTTTTTTAAGGATAAATTAAAAAGTGTTGTTTTTGGTAAAATTAAAAGTTTATATTTAATATTTTTAAAAATTAAAAATATAATACTTGATTTTTGATATAAGAACTGAAATTAAAACATTTAAAGAAACAGTCTAGGATGATTTCGATTTTTAGACCACCGGATATCAATACGATAACTTTTCAACTTTATTAATTGATATTATTCCTTTTTATCTGATAGCCACTTTTATTTTTTGTCTAAAACTGCATATCATAAACTAAGTACTATATATGTGTACAACCTTTAGTTACGTACAAACTTTGAAACGAAAAATTATTGCCATATGGTTTATTTTCAAAAAGGCCGCATTATGGACTGTATAAGTTTTCTTGGTGTTCAAAACCTTGTTCCACAATTTTCAACCAAATATTGCTTGGCGTTTCATAATCAATTTTTAAAAAATCTCCGTTTACCATAAATAAAACTATATATAATATATATATAACAAAATATCAGATCTAATAATTTAAATAATATAATTTTTAATAATTTTAGTATTTTTTAGTATTTATTTTTTTTTGTTTTGCTTTTATATGAATATTGTAAAATAATATTTCCAAAGAATTACCAAGAATTTGTAAAAATAAAAGGATAACAAGAAACAATGATAAAATAACAACAATCAAAAAATATTTCAAAACTATATGTATGAAATTTTATTTAGAACAAAATCTGCATTAATGCAATTTAATGTATGTGTTTGTGTATGTGCATTACATATTATATATTTTACATTAGTTTTAAGTTAAATGTATAAAATATACATATATAATTCATAAGTAGATATTTATATGTATATGTAAATATATTAATTAAAGAAAATATCTTCTAATTTAAAATTATAAAATCTACTTTTATGTACCTATACGTATACATATAGAAATTTTAAAAGGGTGTTTCAAAAATGATTTGTCTAAAAAAATTTTATTTTATCAAATGTTATTTTTGATATTTGTTGAGAGTTTAATTAGCCTGGTCAATCATTTAAATGGTGTATATTATATAATGTACGTATATACATATAAGATAATATAATTGAAAAGAAAAAAATATGGTTAGATATTATTTTCGATGCTGTTATATTTAATTTCAATATTAAAATCTAAACTTTTCTTAACATATTGTGTTGTCACAACATTATATAATGGTCGGAAATTTTAAGCCGCCAAATATTTATGCTTTCTTTTCGGATGTTAAATTAATTTTTGTCCTCGAGACATAATCATATAATTTATAAAATTTGAATACAACCTGCAACAAATTTACACAGATTGATGAAAAATTTTTTTTAGAATTTTCCTTTTGATACGCTCGCGACTCAATTGAGTGAGTAATGAATTTTTTTTGGTGGGCGAAACTACAATTAAATACAAGATAAGATAAGATAAGAAGATAAGAAATGAAAATGTTCACTATAGAAAAAGTTTGACTTTGAATTTTGAAACATCCTTTAAATATATAAGGACGTTTATAAATAATAATTTAAAATGTTTTTCTCAACTTTTAGAACTTGTACTTATTACTTAGTCCAATCTTTATTAATACTATATTTATATTAATATATTATGTTTGATTGTATGTTATTATATATATAAATAATAGATTTACAATTTGCTATGTTTCGTTATATCTCGTTTTTTTTTTTTTTTTTTTTGTTGTTATCCTTCCTTGTATATCTAATTTTTATTGTTTCATTTTAATTTTTTTCTTTTTTTATTCATTTATGTATTATATTGTTATATTTCTTGTATATATTTTTTTTTTTTTTGCTTTTTTAGTTTTTGTTTTTTCTAATTCAAAAAATATTTAAATGTTTTGAGAAAATGCTGCGTGTTACTACGAATTAATACTTCAAAATGTCTATATTTGTATAAGGATAATTTTAAAATGCACATTTAATTCTATTTATATCTGTACATTTGTATAAATAAGACATACACATGCATACCTTCATACAGACATACAGACATACATTTGTATTTTGTAAAAGTAATAATATTGAATTTACAATATTACATTTTATAAACTTATTTACATATTAATTATAAATATAAATAAATTTATTTATGTATGTATGTATATACATATATATATAAAGGGATTTATGTATAAAAATTATATTAAGAATTTCATTACAAAATACAAAATGTTAGTTTATATATTTTTGTATGCAAGTACGAATGAATGTATAGTATATATATAGGTATATTAGGTAAATATATATATATAAAGTACATATTATATTAGTTATTATATTGGTAGTGTTTTTGGATATAACAGGACATCGTATTATAACCAAGTATTATGCATAAATTTACTTTGACAATATTTTTTTTTATTTTTAATTTTTTTTTTTATTATTTTTGTTGTTGTTATTTTTTTTTTTTTGGTTTTTTACTTATTATTTTCCTTTTACATTGCAACACTAATTTGCGGTCAATCGTTATATACATATAACTATGTGTTGTTGCAATTGATATTTGAATCGATAGTTAAAATAAATTAGATTTCTATAAAAAAAAATTTTTTTTTATGATAATCATTTAAGTTTTTGTTTTAATTAAAAAAAAATTTTAGGTTTACAAATATTTCAATTATTATTAAAAATTTTGTTAAAAAGATAAAAATATGAATTGAAATAAATTGAATTGGTTGTTCTTTTTGTCCATTTCGTCCAATAGTATTCTCCAATAGACATTTCCGTATCGAATTCTGTTAGGTGGCCTAACTCTGTTGTTTTTGCATTTCTCTTAGTTATATTTATTTAGTTTAGCTCCATTATAGTTGTTCAGTTGAGTATTAAACGATTTAGTGAAACTAATGATTCCAGACACTGAAGCTTTATCAATAATAAATTAATAATAAATTACTTAGTTGCTACTATATGCTTTATAGGTATATATGGGAGTGGAAAGGAGAATAAAAATATATAATAAAATTTTCTGCTAACTCTTGATTAGTCAACCTCATCTACTGTAGCCTTACGGATTCCATTTAAACTTTGATGGAATGAAGTAAGTATATTTAAAAAGATGTTTACAAAGAAATAAATTTGTAATGGTCACTTTTACACTTCTTTTTAAACATAAAAATAAATTAACGTAAAAAAATATTTATTTGTTTTGGGTAACAATTTTTTTATTTAAATATATTAATTTCTTCTCTGTAATCTCTGTAATAATATGTCCGGTATCAATTTCTAAAATAATTGCAATTTAAAACTGATCATTAGGAATATTTTCTAAAGTTAAATAAATTAAACTTCTGATTGAGTTTTTGGTATATATGGTATTTATCTAGGGCTAAAAACCCCGTACTCAAAATCAGGTTTACATATCTAAAACAGAAAACAAGGGAAAAGTATATATGTCGATATGTTAGCTATACTACAATATTATCATATTATTAGATATATCTTAATTTATTGGCCTTAATGTTTTGTTTCAATTTTGTTACAATTTCGATTTTTTGTCACGCCTTGCGATTAGAAAAATATATGTACATTTCACTTATAAATCATTTCAAAAGAAAACCCAAGATTCATTTATATTATTTTCTTATAACCGATTATTTATAAAAATAAAACCAATTATAAAATGGTTATAAAAAATATTATCTTAAGATTGCCCTTATATTATTTAAATATTGTAAAATTAAAACTTGTTTCTTATTCCTTAATATTATTAATTTTGTTTTTAGTTTGTTGATTACAGAGTTTTACTATTTTAGTTATTTTTTTTTTTTTTTTTTCTTAGTTTTCTAAAATATACTTGGGTGTTTTTCTATACAACATCATTCACTATCTATAAATTATGCATAAAAACATAATAATATTGTGTAGTAAAGAAATGTTTTTTTATATGGGTATATGTATGTATATGAAAATTTTCTGCATTATTCAAAAATTATAATTTTATGCTTTTCTGCCTTAATTTCGAAAAATTATAAAATATACTTTATAATGCTTAATATCTTTTTACATACATATACACTTATATATATTATATTTACATTAATATAAATTACATCAATATAAAATATACATACATATATATACAATAATATTTATATGCATATATTTATTAATTTCTATGTACTTAAAACAAAGATATTGGTATGCTAATGAAGTATTAGGACCAGGACAAGACCATTTTTTTTTTTTTTTTTTGTATAATTTCTACATGCAAAAATCTCCAATGTTATTTAGGTAAAAAACCAACAAAAAAAAATAAAAATAAAAAACGAAATATAGAAGAGAAAAATTAGAAACATAACAGAAAAAAAAAAATGAATATGAAACAAATTAAAATAGAACAAAAACAACAAAACATAAAATAATAATATAATGAGAAAAAAAAATATAAGAGGGATAAAATCAGAGAACTGTTATGGCTTCTTAGAATGACAAGTTAAAAACACAGAAAACTTATTACTATTAAGCATCAAAAACTTTACAATTTATAATTACATACAAATATATATATATATATATATGTATATATATATACATTATTAAAATATATTATCTATACTTATATAGATTGTAAATTATATAAATATATTTATACCTATATAATATAAATTAAGTATTATATAAAAAAAAAATAATATAATAATAATAAAAGTAAGAAAAGTAAGAAAAATTAAACATTGTTTAGGTAGCTAGCATTATTTTATACAATTAAAGAATATGCTTAAATAAAAATATATATACAACATATATATTCAATAAGAATAGAAACAAAAATAAAAATAATAGTATATAATATATTATTATAATATGCATTGCGTAAGTAAAAGAAGAGAAAGAGAGAAAGAAAGTGTGGGTGGCTAAAAAACATTTTCTTTTCTTTATTCTTATGTTGAAGGAAAAAACAAATTTTTTTTATATTACGTTTTATTTTCTATATATTTATTTATTTATTATTTTAAGTTTCTATTAAAAATATAGTTAGTTTTAATATATATATGTACATAATATAACATTTAAATATTGCAATATTCTTATATTTTTTACAAAAGCAAAAGCAAAAGAATAAAAGAATATTTATATAAATGATTCTTCTATACTAATTTTCTGATACATTAAATTCAACACCACAATTAAAATTAATCAAATTTTGTAAAATTTTTATTCAATTTTAAATTTTTACTAAATATGTTTTTAAAAAAAAAAATTTAATGTTTTTAATTTTTAATTATGTAATTTGTACAAAAATTCACATAGAATAAAATAATTAAACAATAGATGGCGACCTCGGTAGCCTAGTGGATAAGAGCGTATAATGTAATTTCTCTAGATCAGACAGATATAACAGTTTAAATTGGACTAAATTAATTTACATAGAATTTAAAATTAGAATATGTCAGACTTTGAAAATTTTAAAGAAATGAACTGAAAACATCTGTAAACATCTCAGCTGTAAACATCGAAATAGTGTGGGTTCGAATCCCACACACGTCGTAAAACTAATTCCCATTTACGGCATTTACAGGTAAAGCTAAAAAGGAAAGGCTGTGTAATTTTATTGTCACATTTATCTGGCAGGAGAATAAACTAAAGTAAAAAACAAAAATCACGCTTAAAATTCTTTAGATCTGTAACATTCGTAACTCTAACGTTCCTCCTAATAATTTATTATATATTTACGCATATTTCAACGACAAAACATTTAAAAGAGTGGGGACTACCACCTTTAAATCACTGGTTAAAAAATTTTTGATCTCCCAATTTTGTAACAAGCTCACCTTAAAACCCACCTTAATTGCATGTTTTACACACATATTACACCAACAAATGGAGTTTGCCGTAAGTGCCACCTTCACACCCATGCTGAAGAAATTATTAAAACCCCATTTAAATTATTTGTAACCAACTATATAAAAATGATATTTTTTCATAGAAAAGGAGATTTTTAGTAAAAAAAAGATTTTGCAAAAGAAGATAGAGAAAAAGGAGATTTTGAAAAAAAGAGATCTTGCACAAGGAAATTTTAAAAAGAGGGATTCTAAAAATAGAAGATTTTGCAGATGAAGATTAAAAAAAACTGACAAAAATCTTTAAACATTTTAATTTTTTTTTTAAATAAATGTAAAACAATTAAATATTCAATTCGATTCTTATGGCCTGCTTAAATTAAGCTGTTTTAATAAGCTTTGGTTGATTAAGATTTCAAAACTAATTTTTAAACGTAAGAAAAAGGATGTAAAGTTAAAAACAAAACCCTTGTCATAATTTATTACAAACGTTTTTTTAACATAAGAAATGAAAATGAAAATTAATAATTAATCATTTAAATAACTTTAGAAATTTTAAGTCAAATAAGCAAATTTTTAATTTTTAGCTAATAATTTTAAAAAACAAACGCTTTCCAATTAATAAAATTAACCTATAAAAATCATTTAAATACATGTTTTTTTACATAAGCCTAAAGTTAATGTAAATTTTACAGCGTTAAAAGTTGTGTAATTTTAACACTTTGAAGCAAAAAAGAAAACAAAAAATATACCAATAGAACAATTTTTTTCTGACCATTTCTGAATTATTATTATCAGTAATATGTAAATCTGAACCTTTTTACTAATATTTTATACTATGATCCTATTACCAATCCATCATTATCAATATCAATATCAATATCATTATCTTATTTTATTACCATTCGTATAATCAACAATGCTGCAAAAAAAATAACCAAGAAAATGTATTCATCTCACATCTCATTAATTTCTTTTCTATTCCTTTGCTCGCCTTTTAGTTTATGTTTTTTGCTTTTTTATTGTTTTTTTGTAATCTCATTAATTCAGGATTTATTTTACTCAGATTAAAAAATTAAAATTAAAAAAAAAAAAAAATTATAAAATAAAAATTGCGAAAACAAAAAAAAAAAATAAAAAAAAATGCCAATTCTAAAACAAGGTAGCGAAGAAAAAAAATTGAATCAGTTGGAAGAACTGCATAATCAGCCAATTTAAAGAGGTAATAGATACGTATAGAACTGAAATCGCATTGATACTTATAGTTAATTTTAATTCATTATTAAGCATTGAAGGATAAAAAAATAACAGATACATTTAAATTTATGTTTCGTTTAGAAGTTTTAGTTTTCGTTTACTATTTTACCTGTGATTGATGGTTAATTAAGGTCTGACTATTCGTAAAACTGAAAACAAAACAGTATATTTGTATCATTTATATAAGTCAAGCCAAGTTAAGCTTTTTATATTTTATAATCAATTCGTATAAGTCTTTAAACATATAACACTGTTAGCTTTAAAAATCTCATTAGCCTTCAACTTAGGATTAATTTAGTAATTTTTAAATTTTTTCATCAAACCATTCAAACATTTCAATCTTTCTTTATAGTTCATGACTTGCTTAACCTTGATTAGTACTTTCTTTGAATTTTAACACTGTCTATCGGTGACATTAAATAGCTTCCCAAGAAAAAAGTTTCGAAAACCAAAAAAAAATCCCTAAAATTGGGGACTTTTATAAAAATTATATTTTGGAGACTTTTTGCATATGAAGAGGTCTCAAAAAAATCTAAAATATTATTATGGAAAAAAGTTCTTAATCAAACGTATTTTTATGGAGTTGGTTACGAAATTCTAAAAAAAAAAATTGCTTTATACATAGATATACTTCAATATTCAGTACATATTTATATATTCTCATGTATTTAAATATTCAGTAGAAGGGGAATATCCTGATTTTGAATCCAACTCTAAAATCCCTCTACTATATACTAAATCAGAATCTGTCATAATACATATTATATATACATATTCTGGAAAAAGCGGTAATCCCCATTTTGAATTCAACTCTAAAATCTCTCCTCACGTATACATATATCTAAATATTCTTAAAAGGAGGCAATCCAAATTTTGAATCCATCTCTACATCAAATACAAATGTATTAAATTTTGATAAAAATAGTAAATTAGATAGGAAAATTGAAAGCTAAGAGTTTTTATTACCTGTTTCAATTTGTATAAAATTCTGCCCAAAATTAGTATGAAACTGAATTTTTTCGTTTTGTTTTTGGGTACTACTGAAGACTTTCTTCGTTTTGTTTTTGGGTACTTTTTTGGTGGAGCTCTGTCTGTCCAATTTTCAATATTTGTATTTGTATTTAGTAATTACTTTCACTTCATTTTTTCCTTCCCAATTACGGGATGTGAAACGTTCCACTACATATGAACGGGCCGCCATATTTACTAACACATTTCAAAAAATTCTATTTCAATTTAAATATTTATAAATATTTTTAATTTAACACTACCACACCTCACTTAATAAACTAAATTTTTAAATTTTTAATGAAAGTATACAATAGATATTACAAATTATTCTTCATCCTTCATTTCCATATTGCCAAATTATTACTTCTAATTATCACATAGTTATACAATCATTTTATTTACAAATAAAACTCTATAGACATCAGGCAATAAATAATTTTATAATTTTATTCTAAATTTAAATATTATAAAACTTTTTTTTTTGTATTATTTTAGTTTGATTTTTATTTTATTTTTTTCGTTATAATTTTTATAATTCTTTTTGTGGTCCTGCTGATGCTTTCGATAAATATACATAAAACAAAAAATGAAAATCTTTTTCAATTTCCGTTGAAATTACGCCACCCCATGGTTAAACTTAAGTTTAATTATTATAATCAGCAGTACAGTAGATTGAAGCAAATAATCAAGTAGTATAGTAAAAGAGTGAGCCACCAATCTACCGACTAACCAAAGAACCAACAAAAATTATAATAAAAAAACAAAAACAGTAAAAAAACAAAGAGCAAAAAAGGATTAAAAACATGACTCTTAAGTTAAAGAGTAAATAACATAACATTGTCAGCTATAACAAAATAAAAGTAAAAAAAAATTGCTAAAAAAATTAAATTAACAAAATTTTGAATTAAAATAAAAAGAACAAAAATATAAGCAAATACATACACACCCATATAATATTAAAAAAATTATAATATTAAAAACTAAATTTAAGCAGAAATTTAAAAAAAAAAAAAAAAAGAGAAAAACAACAAAAAATAAAATAAAAAACAAATGAAAATAATTTCGCGTGCATAAATAATCAGGGGTAATACAGGATAAAAAAAAATTTAATATCTGTAAGAAAGAGAAAGAAATATAGAAATAGAATTAATGTAAAAAAGTTAAGTTTTAGAGAAAGAGGTGAAAGAATGATACAAAGCTTGAATTGAATTACAGTAATTGGAATCATGATAATTCGAAACAAGAATTATTTTGCATAAAATGTAAATTCGAAATAATTTTTTTTTTTTGTATTCCTAATGTTATACTGTTGTTGGTTTTTGTTTTTGTTGCTGTTGTTGTTACTGTTTTTTTTTTTTTAATATTTTTTTTGTTTTTGTTGTTGTTATGTTAATAATTCATTTGAACTCCTTCGAGAATCAAGTTAGCTTGATTTAAGTAATGAAACAAAAATTATATTTTATTAAAAAAAAAAAAAAATATTTTTCCTTCATTTATTTTGTTCTTGTTTTTGGTTTTTTTTTTTTTGTTTACTTGGACATTTTGTCATAATTAAGCTACAAACCAAAAGTAAATATTCAAAATAAAAATAAAATACAAAATTAATCATTGAAAGAGATAAATTAAAATTGGAGTTAGATAGAAATTGATGTATTCGATGAAAAAACTTAGAAGTAGGTAAAGATCAAACTAAGAGTTTTTAGTTGTTATACTATCTAAAAAAAAAAGAAATAATCACTTAATTATACATCTACAACTTAGTTCTTTTGGGTTGTTTTCGACAATTTTTATGATTATTCTAATTAACACATTTTAGTCGTATCCCGCATTTACTAGTTGTTTTAAATTAATATTTAATATTGGCCTTCTTGTACAAATTTATTACTATTATTACAGTAAATTAAGCTGTTGCCTTCTATGTATATAGATATAATGTTAAATATAAATGATGTATAAAAGTATTTCTATTATAAAAAAAAAAAACGTTAAAAAGGCCTCATCTACATTTTGGTGTGTCACTTAAGTTTCTATTGTATGAACAAACCGATACCGAAACCGGATACGGGATACGAGACTAAAAACTTTAGGTTGACATTTAAAATTTCTTCTTAATTAAGAAGTGAACAAAGAAACAGTGAACAAGTTTTAAATTTTACGAACTGAAAACTAATTGTAGAATATAGAATAGAATAAAAGTTTTATTGACAGGCTCCATCGGACTTTCTATAGACTATAGGTCTTTCGAGGCCAATTTATTATACTATTCATTTAAATGACAATCAATTTAAGTGTTCGTTGAACTTTTGATGTATTTCGATATTATTTGTGTAAATCTTATTAAATTAACAAACTATTTTTCAACAAACTCCTTTATGTTGAATATATAAGACAAATTTCGTTAGCTTCGTTAGCTTTCGACAACATTCGAAAAGAGTATATATCATTATAAATAGATTTTGATCAGACTAGAACTACTTTGAACGGAAAATCTAATGAATACTCTTTAATGAACTTTTCTATTCTGCTCTACATTTTTAATTGTCAAAAATTGTCAAATAATTTTATCATTTTTAAATTAAAAGTATTTATTGTATTTGTCAAAACATCTGTCGACTGTCACAAAGTAAAACAACAATAAAAAATGTTTTAAAAATAAAAATTCTAGAACAAAAAAGTTCTATAGAGAACACTTCCGTACAACTGAAAGCAGAATACTTGGGCAAAAATTAACATTGCTCTAAAACCTATTAAAATTAAAATCTTTGCTTTTCTCTTTTGAAACATTCTAGATGCATCTAGAATAACATATCAAAAGGCCCTTATCTTTATAAGTAAACTTAACCATACGAGCTTTTTTAATTCGTAACCAATATGATGTCCTCCTGTTCTTTAAAAAAATCTCGGACTTAGTCCTAACCACTCCTGAAAAGGTTGGAACAACAAAATTATTAATTAAATTTTAAATTAAACTTTATAATATCATATATATATATGTATATGTGTTGTATATATGTATGTATATGTGTTTTTATTATTTTTGTTTTTTTTTAGGTTGGTTTTTTTTTTGGTTTAAACACAATATTAATGAACTAAAAAATTTGGTATATTTCGTAATTTAAAAACTACTATTTTTAAGTTAAGAAATTAAAACTAATCACCCTGTGAACTTTTCAAATCATTTTATTTAAGTTGAATTACCTTATCATAATCTCTGAATACTTGATTAAGTGTAAAATAACATTCGATATTAAAAGTCGTTCACAAAAATCGTCACTCAATATTAAAATACATTAAAAAGAACTGCTAAATACTCAACACGACAATGTTTTAAAAAATAAAATAAAGAAGAAAGATGAAGAGTAAAAAAACACACCAGATGAAAAGAGAAAAATTTTACCATAAAAACTTATTTAACTGACCACACAAGTTCTGTTCCAATTGATCGTTTCTGTTTTGAATTTATTTATCAATACCTTGAAAAATGGTAGTTAATCATTCATGGATTCTCGACCTTTTATTTTATTTGTTTTTTTTTTTTGTTGTTTTTTTTTTGCGTTTCGCTATACTTTTAAATTCCACCTATCCCATTATTGAAAATAATAAACAAAATGTATTGAAAAAAAAACTCAATTAATTTTTGTTTTCTTCATTATTAAAGTAAAGATTTATTTGACGATCAGAATAAAAGATGGGGGGCAAAAATGCCCATGGAAATAAGGATAAAAATTAAATTCAAACGAGATATTAAATTTAAGCATAAAAAAGTGAAGGATGCAAAAATAATACAACATTTGATATAAATTTTGATGTAGGAGTATTGTGCTAGCCCTATTACAACGTGTTATGAATTTTACATCCATTTATAATAAATTTGTCAGCGTTAAGTCAGGTCTAAGAAACTAAAGAAGAGGGTTTATTGCTTGCTGTTCATTTTCAGTAAAGCAATATGCTTCTAGATGTACATATCTTGAATAAAGCTCAGCAGTTTTTGAGAATTTGTCCTGGAGATTCTTCTTCTTTTTGACAGTAATTCTTTATTCAAGTACCCCTTTAGTGTCCGTTAGTGCCCCGAATAGAAGTTAGAATGCTCAGTTTATTTTTAATGAATTCTATGATTTATTCATATTTTTTCTGGTTATAACTTATATTTTACCAGAAACTACTTAGATTATCTGAGTCCGAATTTTCACTCATTATTGAGTCCGAATTTTTAGTTATTATTATTTTATATAAAATAGTTTAAAATTAATTTGTGATATGGTTTATGTTTTTGATTTACATAATCTTCGATAATCTTTGCATTACATAAAAATAATTTCTAATTTTCTAAAAAAAAAATAATTGCTGGGCTTTGAATGAAGTTTTAATTATTTTCTAACTGAGATTTAAATGTTCCAAATATATGACAAATATATCCAAAATATAGGGATTTTTTTCCAACATATACATAAAAGATAAGATTCATAATATTTTCTCCTTTTCTTGATTTAATTTTCAAAACTGTGAATATACTTATTTTGTGTCTCTTTAGACTCATTAAATAGAACTGTAATTTATAGTCAACAAAAAAACATCATCGTAATTTATTTTTATTTATATTTTTTTTTTTTTGTTTTTTTAATATAAAATTAAAAACTGGACTCAATTACTTTGTTAAATTAAATCTTTAATTTTTTTTTTTAATGCATTTATAAAATTTTCTGAATTTTATTTTTATTCGGTTTATACTTGTAAATTGTTAAACAGTTGATTGGTTGGTGTGATGTTTAAGATAATTACTGTGTACAAAGTAACTGGTTTCATTAATTTTCATTGAGTTTATTAGACTTTATATACATTTCGTTATTAATCATGAAAATTAAAGAGTTTTGTATATGTTTTATGATGTTTTAAAATGTTGAATCAATAAATTTTTTTTTTTAAGATAACAAAAATAATAAATAAGTAATTAAAATATTTCTATCTTAAAAATTTTCTGCATATTTAAACAAATTTGATAGTCCATTTACTTCTATTTTAGACTCTTACATATTACATTTCTTTATTGAGAAAACATTCAGTTTAGATCTTTAATTTAAATATCAAATGACTGTATAAGTTACTATAATATATGGTAGTAGAAGATCGATATGTATAACACTTTCTTCCTGGAAAATTATGGTATGTTGTATTTTCTTTAAAGATTATTCTTGAATGTTGAACATGTAAAATAACTCTAAATATTCAAAATTATTTTAAAAATCTGAATTTGTTTAGATGACTTATTCATGTGTCATTTAACATCCTAAAGCTATAAATTGTTCAAATTAAATTTGAACGTAACAATTTGTTTGTTAACGAATTATTTTATCTCTTTTAAAATCTGTCAAATTTCATTTTATGATTTATCGAACAACTAACACCGAATTACTGTGACATTTTTACATTCTTATTAATTTTAATCTAGAAAATTAGACTGCCATTAATAATTAGTAACAGACAGAAAATAGTGGGAATATTATAATCCGATATAAATCAACATTACTTTATAGATAATAGAAAGTATTTTTGCATTATTTAAAAATTAATAAATTAATACAAATGCTATAGGCAATTAAATGACAAGCTGAATTAAGATCTTTGCTGTTTTGTAATATCTAGAATATATTTTTACTTAATAATTTTTCTTTAAATTGCTAATTAATAAAAAACAAAAACAAGAAAACAACCTTTACTCTAAGATGTAGAAAATTCTATAGATATAAAGTATCTGTAAGATTTTAACAAAATAATTAATTATTATAGATAACTGCTGCCATAACTGAAATATAGAAATTTTATTTATGTAAAATCAGATAATAAAAGTTTTTAAAGTGGGATGTTTTTGTTTTAAACAAATAATTTATACTTTTTGTTTTTTTAAGAATAGGCATATTAATTTTAGTTGCTGTTTAAATTTGTGAATATCTTTTGCTATTTTCCAGACCTTTTTTACATTTACCTTTTAATAACAATTTATTGTTTTTAGCTATTTATTCTTTTTTTCTTTTCATCAATTATTAGTTAAGTGTTATGAACGTACTGTAACATTTGTAACAAATTTAATTTTTCTTTTTGAAATATGTGTACGTATACTTATACTTAGTTACTTTAATGTATTAAAGAAAATATTAACACAATATAATCCCTGAGGCATATTATAGAAAAAAATTATTTTTTATATATTATATTTTCTCTCTTTTGTTTTTTATCTCTTTCTTTCACAAAAATTAAAAATACATTTTAAAATGAATATGAGTTTAACAAATTAATATATAGATGATTATACTATATTACTATATAATATAAGTTATACCATTATTAGACGTATTTGATTCAAGTTAGAGGTATAAAACATATTAAATGGTGATACTTTAAATTAAAATTAATATCTAGGCTTATATAAAATATTACAATCAGATTGTGCATTAATTATTAAAATGAGTTTATATTTTTTAATATAGTAGATATACCTATGTAAGTTTTTCTTATTCAGTATATTGTTTGTCTATCCTTATAGTTTGATATTTTTGAATTTAGCCCAAACTTGTATTATTTACATAGATAATTTAAAATTTAATATAAAAGAAAGACAGAGAATTTTCGGATATAAATTAAAAAATTGTCATAAAAATACTCAAGATTAGCCAAAATTATAAACATTACCTATTATTTTTAATCCCAAACATTTCGATCAGTAACAGTAGTTGATCTCATTGATCAGTTAAACAATTTATTCTTATTTCATTTACTATACAAATACAACATTAACGGTTATCAAGCAATTATAGTTTAAGAAAATTTTTTATGTATATAGGTATTATTTATTTAATTATTTATTTTATTATTATTAACTGTATATATATTTACATATATTGGGTAGCAAGCAGGTTTTGTTTTTAATTAAAACAAAAATTGCTACATATGATTCTTGTGCAAGCCACGTGGTTTAACTGGATTGGGTACGAAATCTGATTATTTATAAGCTTATTTTTCAAAATCTTTGATAAATAAAATTTTAAAATAATAAGCTTATAAATAATCAGATTTCGTTACGATCCCGTTTTAACTATACGCGGCCGCAGTATATTACGATAATATTTATAAGAATATTTCGTAGTATAACTAATCTAACTAACTATAACCTAGATCATACATTCAATCTGTATATTTATATTTACAAGAGTGTAGTTTTCATACAAACATCTCAAACCCTAACCAATTTAATATTTATTTACTTACATATAAATTGTTTGAAAATGCAATTACAGTTGCGATGAAAATTATTTTAATTTTTTATTCTTGTGTCAATATTTTTGTTTTTTTTTTTTTTTGCAGTTATCGTTTTTATTAATTATTAACGGTAGAATATGAATGTATTGAATAAAGTAAAATAAATATTAAATTAATATTAGTTTTTTTTTTTTTTTAGTTTTTATTATTATTTATTTTTTTTAATAGTTTTAATAAGCATTTATTTATTTTTTTATTAAAAGAAATATAATATTGAAAAAAAAAAAAAAAATAAATAAATTGGAAGATTATTAACTTTAATTATACGGTCTTTAAATTTAGGTTAAAGATAAATAATTGGAAATTTAAATTTTATTTATATAGTAGGTATATACTTATATATACATATATGTATATATAAATATGTATATATATATTTTTTTTTTAATTCTTACCCCCATTTTAAAATTAATTGAACATTATTTTCGTGGAAAATTAAAATTAAAAAAAAAAATAAAACAAAAATAATAAGAAAAAGAACAAATATTGTATTAAATATCGTTAATAATTTTCACTTTTAACCGGTTAATTGGTATATTTGGGGACTTTATAAACTTTTAACAGTTTAGCTATTATATTGAAATGCGTGTACAATAATTAGATTGAAAAACGATTTATTGAAATTTATGGATATTGCAAAAATAAAATAATGGTTGCAATTAAATTCGAATTTTTTGTACCTATTAATAGTTAAAAGATACAGAGTGTACAAAATTGAAATAGATGTATTTTTAATTTAATAAAAAGGGAACAATCAATTCTTAACATTTTTAATAAATAGATGTAAATTGTATCAATATATTAAAAATTTCGAAAATTCTAACAATGAGCAATCTAATTTTTAATAAATGATTGTTAAAATTTGAAATTATAAAATTTACGATAAGTTAAAAAAAAGGCGGAAAATCTTAACAGGATAAAAAAAATGTTAAAGCAAGTTTAAATAATATTAAAAAATTCAAATATTGAAGGTTTCAATTGAAAGCAATTTACCTATATTACAAATTTTAAAGAATTTTTATAATTTGATTTAGTTGAAATTTTTTAAATCACACTGTATTTAAAGGAATTTAAATTAATTATAAATCAAAATAAAAAAAAAAAAAGAAATAAAAAATTTGAATGTCTTATTTTTATGAATAATTTTTTTTTTTTTTGTTTATTTCTAATAAATTATTTTCTTTTCAATTCAATTAATTGAATTTTCCTTTTTTTGTTTTTTTGATTAAATCTTTAATTTAAACCGAAATAATATATAATTCTTTTTTTTTTTATTATCAGATTTTTTTTGTACA
This sequence comes from Poecilobothrus nobilitatus, assembly GCA_947095535.1. Lineage (NCBI taxonomy): Eukaryota > Metazoa > Arthropoda > Insecta > Diptera > Dolichopodidae > Poecilobothrus > Poecilobothrus nobilitatus. The sequence goes on along the minus strand of OX352773.1, from coordinate 3,597,695 downwards.
TAAATAAAAAGGTGAAAAAATTTACCCCGAGATATTTGAAATGAAAAGTATAATTTTTTTTTTTTTTTGTTGAAATGAAGTAAAATCGTGATTTGATCATTCTAGAAAATAAAAATGAAAATGCAAATTTAACTTGGAAAATTTTAATGATTAATTATTTTTTTTATTGTTATTGAAAATTAAATTTTATTAGGTTATGCAAAACTTAAATTAAAAGAATTACAAAAATTTAATATAAAATAAAAATTAATAGAAAAAAACAAAATATCATAACAATACGAGATGTTGGTTAAGGATTAATGAATAAAAGATACCTTCTATTTTGAATTTGTTAGAAATACAAGTTTTTATTTGTTAAAAAAAAAATTTTTAAGACTGATTAAAACTTTGAACATAACTTTTGTGAAGAAATATATTTAAAGTTAAGTACGTATACGCTTGATTTTTCTTGTAAATTGCTCTTCTTTTATTGAATTCAAATTATTTGCAACAATTTCAACATTTCGAACATTTTATTCTTTGATAAGTTTAATACACATGTTTATTATCACTGTGTAGTTTAAATTCCCAGATGACATAATTCGTCATATGGAAACTTATTTGTGGTTCGAACATCGGGAATGTCGAACCACCTCTCACCTAATGTGTTTCCTAAAATTGACAAAGATTACATGTACAATGTTCAAAGATTCAAGGTCAACTTTAAAAACATTGTTCACATAATAACTGTCAATTTAAAGTCAAAGTTCTTTGCCCAAACACCAGACAGTACATGAGTACTAAAGCAAATATAGCCTATTGTTTTGTCAAAAGATATAGAGGTGGTGTTTAGTGGATTTAAGTCCTACACATAGGAGACTCGTGATCATTCCACTTCTCTTTAGTGTTTTTCGATGATTCCCACCTACCCACCTACCAAAAAAAATTTAAAAATACATAATATGTATGCATTACTTTATACATTCCGCCCTCTTGTTATTTAATTGAATTTTCAATCCAAAACGTTTTTTTTGTGATAGATATGTTTAAAATCGCCATACAAACAATTCAAAAGATATTTTTATATAAATTATTTTTATATATTATGTATGCCTACAGTATATGTTTACTTTTTCAAACCTATATATACTTTTATATTATGTTTTTTAAAATTTTACATATGTTTTTGCTTTTCTTTATATATTCTTATTTTATGTATTTTATTATTATTTTTTTTGTTTATTTAAATATTTCATTAAATATTTCAAGGACATATATTAATGTTTCCTTTTAAAATAATGATGAAATAAATTATTGTTCGTTCATTAGAGTGTTATTTTATGTACTGGCAGTTGGTTTACAAAAAAAATAAAAATAAAAATCAACTAAATCATTTTCAATTACTTTTCAACATAAATTAAAAATTATACAATTTCATTATCTTTATTTTTCAATTTTAATTGTGGTAAATTTCATTTCCGCGAATATTAAGTTTTTTTTTTTATTTTTTTGTATTATCATTTTTAAAATTATTGTTAAATTTATAATAAATATGTCCGAAAAAAAAAAAAAAATGGGGAAAATTAAAAATTATAAATTGTTTTGAGTTTTTTTTTTTTTTTATTATAATAATATAATATACAAATTTATATAAATATTATATTTTATATCTTTATTATTAATTATATTGAAAAAGCCACAAATGAAGTTAATGGACGATTTGGTTTAAAAAAAAAAAAAAGGCATAAATGATTTAAAATTATTTAAAATGATTTTAACCACTTAAATATTGCAAAAAGAAAACCAACAAAATAATAATAATTATATAAAAATATAATAATAATATGATATAAAGAACATAATAATATGTAATACATAATCATAATTTATTTAAATAATAATATTGCAATAATATTTAAAATTAAAATAGTGGTAAATGACATTCACCATTGTGAATAACTTATATATATGTATAACCTTTAAAAATTATTATTTCTTAAAACTTTAATATTTTTATCTAATAAATTTTTTTTTTTTTAACTTGTTAATAGTACCAAAATTCTATATTGCTCAGAAATAAGCATATGACGAACTTATTGGGACAATTGCAACATTTGAAATAGTACAGCAACATTAATAGCAACATTTTATAAATTTTAGCTTTGTTTATGTATATTAAAATCATATACTATAGATGTTTATTTGTCACACCCGATTTTATTTTATATTTTGCAGAAAGGATATTTAAAAATTAGATTTTGTGATAGTCACAATTGGCGTCAGAGCTTATAAAGGTTTCAGTATTTTTTAACCCTTTCCCTTGAAAATATCGATACCATATTCATGTTGCTGTAAATATCTATTGAACTACTAAAAGCATAATATCGGTTGATAGCTTAAAAAAACGTCTTGAAATGCGTCTTTAGAGTATAAAATCTCTTTAAATTCAGAATCTTGCATATACATATGTCTATTCTCGAAAAAGTGTATAATCCTGTTTTGTAACCAACTATAAAATTGCTTCTAATTATTTTTCTACATAAATATTTCAACAAGAAAGCAATTAAAATAATAGGGATATTGCTGAAAAACCTCTCCTAATTAATTTATTGAAACAACAGTAAAGATGTTTAGTTTACTAAAAAAAAATTTCCCAATGAAGTTTTTTTTTATTCAAGATTTTTTCTTTAAAACGTAAATCCGAGGTTTTGCTTCGATAAAAGGTCATTGTTTTTAATACTAAATGCAAGAATAAATAATTTTTCTTCATATTCCTTTCATATTCCAAAATATTTAATAAAGACGTTTATTTATGAAAATGAATAAAAATCAAAAATTTTCTGCTTTGCCTCATATGAATTAAAAGCAAAAATATTAAAAATGTCAACCAACTATTTGCTATAAGACAGAAATTAAAGCAAACAAAAAAATAATCGATTCAATTTTAGAAAAGAAAAATAATCGAAAAAATTATCGATTTTATTTGTTTTCATTTTATCTAACAAATAGAAACTAACAAAATGTATTAAAATTTTAAATTTAGACTTATTATTAATTACTATCTATAGTCATTTAAATTAGCTGCAGTATTTCCTTACGTTTTAATCTTTAAAGTTTTTGAGCTCTCAGTATCACTCTGGGCACCTAGTTTGGATGATGGTTCAAGTTTATCAAAATAAATAACTAACTTGATTCGTATATAATAGAAAATAATAAATTTGTAGACCACAATTTTTAACGAATACATTTTTAAGATCGCCTGCCATTATAATTTTATATTTTTTCAACATAATAGACATTTTTAAACCTTACAATTTAGGAAAAAGTAAAATTTGTTAATTTTTTCTTAAAATAAGAATATGCCACCATTTTTAATTCTAGTCACATTAAAGTTTTTTTTTCAAATTGTTGTAATTTTTTTTTTTTTTAAAAACTTAATCAAATTTTGACTTTTCTTTTGTGATTTAACCGGATGTATAGAATCCTTTTTATTAAAAATTTCAAAATGAAAAATAATAAAAAAAAATCAAAAATTCAAAATAAAAAAAAAATTAAGAATTAAAGAAAAAAAAAAAACTGAAATAGAAATTTGAAAAAAAATAAAAAATAACGGGCATCAGTTGCAAAACATAAAAACAAATTTAAAAATAAAATACTGTTAGCTTTTTTGTTTTGTATTAATACCAGTACACATATTCGTTTGATTGTTTGTTTGTTTATCTCCGGTTTTGTAGTTTAGTTTTTTTTTTTTTGTTTCCTTTCATTCTCCTTTTCTGATTTTCATTTTTAATTGTGATGAATTTCATTTTATTCTAGTGTTAAAACTTACAGGGGTGTGTAATAATGTAAGTCCACTTTTGAATTTCGATTTTTAAATTTTTTTATTGGATTTTTTAATTTTTTTTTTTTTTTTGTTGATTTTAGCATTTTGTAACGTCCAAACCAAACAAAATTATGTTGTGTTATTGTAATTTTTTTTGTGACTTTTTTTTTAAATATCGTTTTTTTTTTAATTTCTTTTTTTTTTCATTTTACTTTTGTTTTGCAGGAAATTTATTTTTTAGATATTATTTTTCTATTTTAATTTTTTATTTTTGCATGTATATTTAACTGGTTTTCCAAAAAAAGAAAAAAAAAAGCAGGAATTGAACAGCAACAAAAATAAAGAAAAAAAAGGGAAGTAGAAAGAATAGAACATAATATAGTACCTATGTATATACTAAAGGAGTGTACCAATTCAATATGCAAGTCCAGTCAATGGATGTCCACATGAATTTAGTCTAGTGTTGAATATACTAAAAATCATAATATATCACTTGATTGTATAAAATGTGTGATATTTTATTTTGAGAGTGAAACAAGGTGTAGATATAATAAGAAGGAAAGAAAGAGAAAGATAAAGAATTAATAATATCGTTAGTAGTGTAATGTAATACTAAATATATGAGTGAAAATTTAAGGGAAACAAGATATAGATTTAGAAGTGATGATGCTGATGTTGTTATTGTTTTAAAATTAATGTAACTGCTGCTGTTGTTGTTGTTGTTTGACATAAAATAAATTTCATTGTTTTTATTTTTTTAAAATGTATTTGGTTTTTTTTTTTTTTTTTTGTTTACGGTTAAATATAATGAAGAGGTGGACCAAACATTTGAGTATAATTTTTTTCGTATTTTTTAAATAGGATGAGAATTTTTCAAAATATTTAGGGAGGACATTTTTGGTACATAATTTTTATTGTCTATACGAAATAAGGGTTATAATTTATTGAAAATACTTAATTTCAAGTTAATGTCTTATCTTAAACGCAAAAATTCTTTTTAAACGTTGAATTTAATTTGAAATCTTTTAAATCATTTTATTTTTTAACTGCTTTATAAATTTTAAATTCCGATCCTAGTTCCTCGCAACTTGTATACATACCTCGAATTTAAATCAATAAATATGTTATTTTATATTACATAAAAATAAATTCATTCTCAAAAGTATATAGGTACCTACTTAGGTATTTTTTACAATACATATTCACCAATTTATTTTCAAACATTTTGATTGACCTTCGTAAAACAAAAATAAATACAAAAAAAAAAACCGAATGCAAAAATAAAACAAGTCTTCGTATTCAAATTCTTTTTTTTCACTCAATATTATATACAAAAATTTTCGTAAAAAAACGAAGAAAAAGTAAACAGAAAAATCAAAACAAAATTCAAAATCAAAAGAATAAAAATTGAGTCGCGATTTTTTCCATTTTTATTTTTGTAACGTAAAATTAACACACACAAATACACATGCATATAAATTTCCATTGCATATACAGATAATTAATGTAGGAAGAAGGTTAATATAGGAGACCACTGGTCTTTAGAGAGTAGAATGATACATGGATGGATGGATCAACATCATCCAAGTTGAAAATTTTCATGAAGATGACTGAGCAGTCTTTTGTATACATTGAGTATGAGTGGAAATTGTTAAAAAAGTATTAGAGTAAGAATTATCGTATAGAGCCAAAATCATAGTCGATTAAAAATATTTACCATCCCTCTATTATTTTACTCACCATTCAATATTTTGTACACCACTTGTACATTCGTTGATTTGCTTATATTATATTATTTCTTTTTTTTTTTAACTGTAAATTTGTTCAATTATTTTTCTGTATTTTGTTTTTATTTTCTACACAAAAAGAATATTACCGTTAATAAAAAAATTGTAAAAAAGAAATAAAAGTTTTTTTTGGTATATGTACCTACATATGAGTGTATGAATGTAGGATTTTTTTTTTTTTTCTTTGAGATAGAAATGGCCTATTGGATAAATTCGGACAAGTTTTTCGTTTTTTAGTTCATTTTCTTTTTGGTGAATTGAATTTGAACTAAAGTAAGTATAAAAATGTATATTCATACATATACATTTTTTTTATATACATATACATATACATATATTTACAACAAAGAGTTTAAAATAAAAGAAGTTTAGTAAAAACGAATAAAAAAATTAAAAAAATTTAATAGGAAACAAGAAACGCAATAAGGATCATTGTACACTATATATAACGTGCAACACACATAATAGTCACCATACATGCAGATATAAATGGTGTAATATGGATGTACATGTACATATGTATGAGCATTCATATATGCATATGAAAATTTGATGTACTAAAAATTTAGTGGACCAAGGGCAATTTGTGAAAGAAAAACCATTTTGGAATGGCGTATAAAGTGTACCAAGTAAAATACAAAAAGAAATTAATGGTAGAAAGAGAAAAAAAATGAAAAGTTTGAAATAAGAATGAGGTGCTGCTTTTTTTTTTATTGATATAGAAAAAAAAAAAACAAATTTCGAGTTTATTTTAATAAAAAAAAAAATAGGCGATGCTGTTATAAAATTTAAAAAATAAAAAATTTTTGGATGTACTTTAAAATTGTTTTCAAATTCACTTTTCTTTTTATTTTTAATATACACGAATATGTAGAGAAATATATATATATGTACATACATATGTATATTATGTACATTTTTTTTTATAAATTTATATTAACTCTAACATTTTATTGTATGTCGTATTGTTTTTTTTTCTCTTTTTAGGTTTTATTGTTACATACATGTTTTTTTTTTTTTTTTGGTAAATTATCTTAACTTTTTTTTTTTTTGGATTATTATTTTTGTTTTTTTGTTTGTTAAGCTTTTCGGACAATTTTTTTTTCGCGGATTTTTAATTATCCTTTTTTTATTTTGGTTGGATTGTAATGGTGGTGCAATCAAACAAGAAAACAAAAAAAAAACCGAAATTAACAACAATTAAAAAAAAAGGAATAGAAAAGAAATGAAAAATATTACAATTGGGATGGCCAAACATCAAGTAAACATTGAACATAAATATAAATAAAATAAAAATAAAAAAAAGAGAAAATAAAAAGAAAAATAATATCTGGCATGGCATTACTTTTGATATCCTATGTCCAATACTCAATGCAGATTGTAGCTAACAAACATTGTCCTTACGCGAGTTTAAATATTTGTGTATTGAATATGTATATTTTAATTCTCAATTTTCACCTTACAATAATATATTTTTGGATAACATACCCACTATTTATGGAAGAATGGTAAGCTTATAATGGTTACGAAGGTGTATATACTACATGTTCGATTTTTTTTCTTCTTGATTTAATCATAGCTTTTCAAATTTTTTTTTTTTTTTGTTTTCTTGGTTTTTATTTTACATTTTGTATGTAACAACAAATAAAAAACTGAATACAAGGTGACCATCAGCCAATATAGAAAAAGCTGACAAAAAATAGTAGAAAAATAATAAAATTTAATAAAAAAAAAAAAAAAACAAATTAGACAAGGAGATGGAGGAAATTTTTTGGAATATATTTTTTTTTTTTTTAATTTGATTCCTATAAAATGAATTTGAGTAGTTTTTTGTTACTTTATGTTGGTTAAAAATTTTACATTTAAAAAGAAGAGAGGAACATAAAATTATTTCGTTTTCTTTTTATAGATTATTTTTTTATACATGCAAAATTTCTTGGTTGTTTATTTTTGGTGATTTTCATGCAACACACATAAAAATAAAAAAAATAAAATATAAATAACAGAGAAAAGGGATAACATGGAATAAATGCTCATACTTAAAAAGGATATTTTATTTTGGAAGTGAAAAAAAAGAAAAGAAAAGAAATCGCATCACAATTATATTTTATAATATGAATGAATAAAGTGCTTCATGAATCATGAATACATATATGTAATGTATATATATACAAGACAGGATATATATATGAGAATTTTCACTGTTTTTCAAAATAGGGGATGGGTTTTGATAATTTTTCTACTTATTTTTTTTCTATTTTTGGATAATACTTTACATACGTTTTGTACTCTTTTTTTGCCATTCCATATTTTAATATATGCAGATAAGGTGCTTCCTATTATTTTGAGGCTTATTTTTAGGGATGGCGCAATACAGAAAAAAAAAAACAAAAAAAAAAAAACTAAAATACAGAATTATTATAGAGAATGCGTTTGTAAATTTATTTATATGGCCTTCTTTATTGTTTTGAACATTTCGATGAGCATTCATTTGCTTTTGTTTTTTTTTTTTGGTGTTATGGACATTCTTTAGTTCTTTATTACGTTCAGATATTTTTAAGTTTTAAGGCGCAGTCTTATCACAAATAAATATGTATTATAAAAAGAAAAAAATTTAACATGCTAGTTCAGAAGAGCATCGTCGAATTTCTATTTTTATTTTTTTTTGTTTTGTATGTTTTTAGTAACAATTTTTGGTTGTTTTTAATTTTTATACAGGACGATGACGTTTTTTGCAAAATACGATTATACAGAATAAAAATTTTTTTTTTTTATTAAAAAAGAAAAATAAGAAAATAAACGCCATCATTTTTTTTAATTTTTTTTTTTTTTATTATTTTGAATTTATTTGTATTTTGAAGAACAAATGACTAACAAAACAGGAAAAAAAAAAGATGAATCTTGTAAAGATGAAATGTAAATATTATGTATGTAGGGATCGATATATGAGGATTTTTTTAATGCAGTATTCGAAAATATAATTTTTTTTTTTTTGTAATTTTGTTTTTTTTTTTTTTTAATTTCAATATTTATAACATTTTTTTAGACTTTATAATTATATATACAAAGTAGTGTAAAATATATATATATGAATATACATATTGTATTTAATAATAATTCTCATTCTATGATATTAAATTAATATTGAAAGCATATGCAAAAAAAAAAAAAAAATACAGGATCGTAAAACAAAAAAAAAAAAAATTAGAATAAGTAAAGTAAATATAAAAAGGACTTGTATCGAATGAAATATAATTTATTGAAGTAATAATTTTAATAAAAATTTATTTTTTTGTTTTTTTTTATTCTCTATAATATTAAGATTAATGTAAAATAATACTTTGGAAAAATATAGGAAGAAAAATATTACTAAAAAAAAAAATACCAAATATTGTAAATAATTGCTATAATTCTTTTTTCTTTTTTGGATTTTATATAATATACATTATAATTTTTTTTAAATATTTTTGTGTATCAAAAAAAAATTTATTATTTGAATTTATGCTTGTTTTTATTAATTTATTTTCTGTAATTGAATAATTTTGCTTTTTTTTATTTAATACGATTTAGTATTATGCATTTTTTTTTTTGTTCTATTCATATAACATTTTATTTAATTATCTTTTGATTAATATTTTTTTTTTAAAACATTATAGTCCATACAATTAAATTTTTTATGTATTAAACTATACTAATTACGAAATAATGTTGTTTTTTTTCTTTTGCTTTAAAATAAAAAAAAGGAAAAAATTGTTTTTTAAATTAAGTAAAAATATTTCGAACCTTGCTTTTGATTTCATAAAGCTTATAGTTAAACTGAAGTTTAAGAGCCTTAAGAGACTTCATGATAATGACTTTCTAATCTCTATATTATTACAGATTTTTAATGAATTGAAAAAAATAATTTCTTAACTTAAAATTTTATTTATTCTCAGATATATCATTTCCTAACACTAAAGAAAACAATTTTCTACAACCATCATAACAGCCTTATAATTATAAACTCTATAGCAATCTTCATCAGCTTTACTGACAGTCTACTCTTTTTTCTACAAGTGTACAATTAAACCGCGTTCACACTATGTCAACTTAATGACATTCAGTGCGTACACTATGAATTTACATTATATCAACATCCAACGTTACATATTTTGTACGTATTTGTGAAAGTATTTAAAAGCAGTTCATTTTATACTATCCTATGAAAAGGTTATTTATAGTAATTTCTTTGCATTTTTTTGTAAAAAGAAGCAGTATGCACCACTTTACTTATTTGCAACTGGAAAAATTTATTGTCAAGGGGATATGAACAGAAGAGTATTATAGTGAGATCTGGTTTGCATTGTGTGAACGCAGCCAATAGATTTCAAATTTCGAATTCTAAACTTTGTAAATCAAGTTTTTGTGCTTTAATGAATTTTTTTCTTTAAAAACGAACCCTATTATATTAGAATTTTTTATTTAACCATATTTAATTCTTTGTTTTGAATATTTTGTATAAAAATGCTATGTGATTCCTAAAACCAAGCATATTTTATAATTTGGTGATGATGATCAAATGTGTCGGAATTAAGTTCTTAAATTCTGTTAAATATTTTCTTTGAAAAAAATCCGAGGAGATTTTAATTTTTATTCTTATATCATTGAAACAAAATTCAATAAATAATTTTTATTTTACTTTTTATACAACTATTTTTAAAATATAATAAATATACAAACTACAAGGATCTTTGAACATTTGGCAATACTGTTACAAATCTTCCCATATTACCGTCTCAAATCTAAGCAAAATTGTTTTTTTTTTTAATTTTTATTTATATCTGTTCATGCATATTTAAATTATCGGAGCCAATGAGTATACAAAAAAATGTATTAGGACAAAGTGTGTCTAATTCCACAAACGATACTAAAGTTAAGTTGATTTCCAAAATTTATTAATTTTTAACTTCAAATAAAAAAGTAATTTTTATATGACCAATGGAACACTGCTTAAGTGACCGACCTTTCTGTCAATGTCAAACATTTAATTTCCGATTACATCAAAATAAATAATTAAATTAAATAATAGTATGTTTGTAAGAATTGATAATAATATTGTGACCAGTTAACCACATACTGACGAAACAGGTTTCGAAAATGTCTCTAATCTAGTTACAGTTACAGAAGGAAAAATAATAATTAAATTAATAATAAAACCTCAGTTGTAAACTATTTCACTTGTTTTGCATCTTCAATTTATGAAATTTTCAAGCTTGAAATTTTTGAAATTTGATATGAAAAAAAAAGAATAATGAAAAAAAGAAATAGAAAATCAAATAATAAACGAGATAAGTGAAAATATGCACCGGACATTAAATGATTTCTATTTTTTTCATTTTTTTGTTTTTATTCATTGATTTTTTTTTCTCTCATTTATTGACTTCTCATTTGTATGTACATACACACATCCTGATACACACTTATGAATACACTTAGTAAATTAATATATATGTATATGTACACATATACTGGACTGTCAAATACAATTTTAAAAATATCGTTCTGACATAATTGCTTTTTGTCTTCTTGATTTTTTTATTTTTATGTTTTTTTTTCTTGTTAAGTATCTAAAGCTAAGTGGAGAAGCTTTCCTGTAAATTTTAAAGTTTTTTTTTTTGTTTTAGAGTTGAATTTGGAGTTTTTTTTAGTTTTTTTTTTTGCATTAAAATCTATAATGTGAATGTTGTTATCATCGCATTCCATTCTTATTTTCAAAAAAAAATATCCAAAAGAAATGCAAAAAATTAAAAATTTGTGTACTGTAAACTGAAGGTAAATTGTTTGGGATGTAATTTTTAAGGAAGGGAAGTTGCAATAAAAATTGGTTTCAAATGGGACATAAAAAAACAAATGGCGAAAAAAAGAAAACAACGACAATAATTTTTTTAATTTTTTTTTAAGTTGTGATAGAATGGATAAAGGATAATAGCATTCATTTATATTATATACAAGGAATATCCTATAGTTTGAATTTTGTAGTAGATTATGTACAGGTAAAAATAGTATAGAAAAGGGAGCTGAAACAACAAAAAAAAAAAAGAAGAAAGGCAGAGGTGTATAAAACAATTTTTTTTAACAGAAATTCAAAAATGATTGAGGTAAAAAGGTCATAGATATGATAGAAAACTGTATTGATAGAGTAGGAGCATATATTATATAAATATGAATATAAATATATGTATATACTAGTGTTACTGTTATTTTTTCTACTATTGAGTGTCGATTGTAATTTGTTTTTAATTTTATTTTTTTGGTTTTATTTTTTGTTTATGGCACTGAAATTGTCAATGTCCGGATACTGATTACAATGATGGTGGTGATAATGATAATGATGAGTATTATGATGATGGTGGTAGTAATAATAAACTGTTATTTCTTTATTTTATTTTTATGTCTTTTACCTTTTCTTTATTTTGATATTTTGTTGATTTAATGTTTATTGTACGAAAAAGAGTTCTTTTTGAAATATTGGTGTACCTATATCTGATATAACTGTATATGTTTTTATGTTTAATATATGAATATATGAGGAACAGGGGGAATGAACAATGCGTATTTATATGCTACTTAATTACTGTTTTTATTTTTATTTTTTTGCAAGTTTCGTTCGATGTTTTAAATCGCCAATGTCAACTTGTTTTTTGTTTTTTTTTTAGATTAATATTATTTTTTATTTAGTTTTTGTTAAAAATTAATATTAGTTAAAGAAACTTTTTTCGCCATGTTGTTATAAACTATTTTCAATGTGTATAGGTGTGGTATCTCTCCTCGATCATTTTGACATAAATTTAGAACATTAAGTAGAATACCATCATATTATAGATTTAGATTTAGATTTTGTCAATGTTATAAAAAAAAGTTGTGGCTTTTTTCCTCTCGGATCTGAATACATATTTCATTTAATAATATATATACATAAACTTTTTTTAACATTTATGTTTGTAATTAATAAATATTTATATTTATATAATATATTGAAACAAATTTTTAATATTTATTAAAAAATAGACTTTTTCTAATAAATGTAAACTAATCTTCAAATTAGACTTAAAATTAATCTTAAATAAAAAAGAACATTATACTTAAAAAATAAAAACATTTTTCTCCATATTTGAAACAGGATTCACAACAAGTGAATTAAAAACTTATGAAATCTACTAACGTAACGTTTATTCATTTAATTTTGTATTTTAGTAAGTTTTCTTTTATACAAATGTTTGATCTTTAATTTCAAAGCTTTTCTTTTCTTTTCTTTCTATTTTTGAATTTAAATAATATTTTACTCACATTTTAATCAATTAATGGACATAAAAAAAAAACAAATAAGCATATATTAAAATATATATATAAATATTAATACATCAATCATATCTGTCCGAAGAACGTAACTCTTAATTTAGATTTACATTATTTCTTCTGAAAATTTAGTTACAATATAAAATTTTAATCTAATCACAATAATTCTAAATATTTAAAAAACCTTTACTAGTAATGAAAGTGTATTTGACAGCTGTCACTACAAAACAGAAGAAATATAATTTCCTTAAATGTCATTATTTATAAAAAAAAAAACAAAATGACACCATTTTGTTAGTAGTTTTTATCACTACGATAACGGAAACTTTTAACTGAACATCGTCATTTATAATATCAATACATTCAGGTCCAAAACTTTTAACGATATAAAACTGTTTTGCATCTGTTTCTTAAAAAGTAAAAAATAATAAAAAACAACAGTAAAGAAAATGGTACAAACATAATAATATTTAAAAATAGGAAGGAGTAAGAAGACAATAACAAAAGAGAAAAACTAAAACAAAAAATAAAACATTGAAATAACAGTAAAATTCAAAACCGATATTCTGTTATTTATTATAATTTTTTTTTTTTAGTTTTCTTAGTTGTTTTTTAAGAATCAATTTTTTACTTTATTCATTTTCTTTTATTTGTTTATGACAGTTGTCCATTTTTCACCCTTAATATACATACATATACAGAATGCACCTATATATGAACATTAATAGTACACCACCCAAAAACCAAAGAAAAAAACGGATATGATAAGCGATTGGCTTAAAATTATTTCTTCGTTTTTTTAAGGTTTTTTTCAGACTATCGTTTATTTTTTTTGCATTGTGTTTTATATAAGATTTTTTATTATTTATATTTTTTATTCTTATGGGTGTAAGGTGTATTGATTGTATTATCAGGTTTGTAATACAGGAAAAATGTAGAATAAGTAGCTGCAAAAATTTATAATAATTTTTTTAATTTTAAATGTACAGAAGTGAACACAGGACTGTGAATTTAGTTTTACGTGGTTAAGGACGAACATGTACTATTAAACCTGCCATCCATGTCATTTATTATTATTTTTTTTCTAAGAAAAGAAATGTTACTACAGCTCAGCAGTCTACTTCTTCCTTACCATTTTATATGTATACCTTAATTTTTTCATTGTATCGTTCTCTAACAAATTTTTTTTTTTATATTTTTAAGGATTACAACAAACAGGGATTAAAAGCAAATGAAGAGCAAAATTTTATTTTAATGTACTTTAAAAGAAAAAAACAAAAAAACATTAATGAGTACCAGTACGGACACTCCTGATAATGATTTAAAAATAAAATGATAAGTAGAAATTGTATAGTTATTGCTGTTACTACGACTATTGGTACAAAATTTGATGTGATTCTATTTGATTCCATTATTTTACATAATGTTCGATTTTTTTTTTAATTTTCTTTTTTATTTTAACTTTGTAAAAGAGTGAGCAAGAAAAGTAAAAATTACAAAGGAAAGGGGGAAAAAAATAGGAATCTTGTAGATTTTTTAATCCAATCGAATTCTGTTCAGTTTTCTCATTCTGGACAATAATATAAAGTTTCTAGGAATCACAGTACAATAAGGGAAGAATAAAAATATAAAATAAATATTTTGTTATTTGTTTGTCTTTATTTATTATTGTTTTTTCTTCTGAATCCTTGATTTTAACATGATTTTTTTTTTTTTTTTGTTATTTTATTATTTTTTCCGATTTCATGTGAAGAAAAACTACAAAAGAAAAACAAAACCGTCGGAGACAGTTAGTTGCGATAAAAAATTGTTGAAAAAGAAAGTATTAAATTTAAAATTCAGATTAAAGAAGTACAAATGAGAATTTGGATTAATTTTTTATTATGCAATGTTATCCTGTTTTTGCTTTTACAGAATTATTTATTGGAAAAGGATTTTAAGGCTAGAAGCGGCAAACGTTTGAATTTCTGTAAAAATTATAATAAGTTATATTAAAAACTTACCATTATAAAAAAAAACTTTGTGAAAAGTAAACTTAAAGTAGTACATCCTTAAAAAAAAGTGCATAATGAAGCACAAACTATTTAAAATCTTAATTTTCAACAAAACTGATATTTTAATACAAAACATATTATATTTCTAAAAACAAACAATTTATAGTTATTAGCAAAATTTTAACATTTTAGTGAGAATTCAGTATTTTAATGTATTATATTAAAATTAAAATTTATTCAATAAATATAATACCAAATGTATACTGAATTGCCATATGAATAATGTAAAATTAAACTTTTAGAATTTTTCTTCTAGCAACCAATTAATTACTTTTAACCAATTATTTTATTTACTTAAATATACCAAAAACCATCTTGTATTTATTTATTTTCATCTGGTACTATATATAATTAATATATAATAAATATACAGAATCAGAACTTACTCTCGGCTACTAGGGTCATTTTGTGCTTATATTAAATTACAATAACCTACAATATTTATATTACTTTACATCTAAGAATATTAGAAAAACAATATGCCGAATTGTTGGCAACACACTTTTCACCAAAAAACTCATCTTTGAAAAATCCGGCCTACCAATCTGCCTTTACTGTGAAAATATACTCTCAGTAAAACATATCGTTCCAGTATGTTATACGACTAAAACATTCACAGATAAAAACTCAATCAACCTTAAGGATATTTTCGTACCTACACTCGTCAAATCATACAAATCATAAAAATTTGTAATATTTTAGCACGATATTTAAAGTTTTTGCTTACAATTCTTTATTTATTTATCTCGCTATTACAATGCAAAATAATTTAAATTCATGTAAATATGGTAATATGTAAATATGTAAATGTGTAAACATGTAAATCTAAATTTTATAACATTGTCTAATTAACTTAAAAACATCTTTATTTATTTATTTATTATTTATTTATATTACAAATCACATAGGATATTGCAATATTACAAAACCATCGGCTACTATTTATAGGTATTCGACCCATTATAGGTCGAATCCTATTATTAAATTATACACTAATATTATTTATTTTGTTTATATTATATATTACATAGTTACATTATATTTGTTACGAAAGCAGATTTGTTTTCAATTAATAAACCTTGCTACCTGCGTAGGATTTGAACCCGCCGCTAATAAGCCACGCGTTTAACTACTAGGCTACCGAGACCCCTTCCCAACACAAAACATTTATTTAATTTTCAGAATTATTGCATATTTATAGGAGGGATTTTCTAATTAGTACCGATACAAGGATATGAATATATGATACTAAATAAAATTTTATAATACAAAACAAGTTGTCAATAATTTCGATTGAATTATAAATTATAAAAATCGATTTTATAACTTTATTATATAATAGTTCAAAAAAAATGATGTATAGAAAAATTAAATTAACATGGAAAAATATGAAACATTAAATTAATTTAATTTTCTTTGCAAAATTTATTGTTTTCTGTTCCTTTCTAATTAAAATATTTTGTATTGTTTTAACATAACTTATGTCTATATGTTAATGATTGAAAAAAGAAAAAAAAAATAGAAAAAGATTTTATAATGACAACAAATTAATTTTTTTTTTCACTATATTTTATTTGTATATTTTATATTTTTATTTCCTTTCTATTCTTCTTTTGTTTTCATTATCTTGTTTAAAAGTTAATTAAATATTATTGTTTATTATCCTGTGTTTTAAAATATTATGCAAAATGTTAAACAAAAAACGGATATAGAATATAATATATATATGTACATGTGTTAAAAAAAATATGAAACAAAAAATAGAAGAAAAAAGAAGGAGTAAAAATTAAAATTCTACTTATTATCAGAAATGAATATTTGTATCTATCTAGAGTCTATCTAGAGTCTATATGGATATATATATATATATGAAAAAATAATTGCCAAGTATTATTCTTATTAATATAAAAAAGTAAAATGATAATATTAATGATAAATATTTTTTTTTTTTAAGAAAAAAACAAAAAAAAATACTTTTCAGATACGAACAGATAAATATAATGAAATATGAAATTTAATAAATTATAAAAACCCTGTGCTCAAAAACAAAATTTCTTTAAAAATAAAATTATTATAGATTTTTAACAAATCTTTCAATCAATAACTAATTTTAACCTTTCAGATAATATATAATATTATTTTTATTTTCTTTATTGTTTATTGTTGAAGACTGAACTAATTAGTCGCTAATCACTAGCCTCTAGTTCCGTAGTGTACCATCAAAATGTAGGAGAACCTATGCGGTCAGAGTTAAGTTCTGTAGATTTATACCACGATGATGCCACTCTAACGGAAGAAGCTTTGAAGGCTTCTTAGATCCATGTCAGAGAGTTCACCTAAATCTTGTAAAACGAAACTACTGAGATATTTCCGCCTTTTCCTTGACAGATTAAAGCACGTGCAGTGAAAGAGATCCACGCTCTCTATCACCTAAATTCCTCTGCAAAATCTACAGTTAAGAGCCAGGTACATTCCTAAACGTTACCATGTCTACCAATAACATAATGTAGTAATAACACTAACCAATTGTCTTATTATTAGTCTAGAGAGATAAAATATTCATTTGGATCTTTTTAAGATCTGGCTCAGAGGATTGGCATAGGTAGTGGGTAGGTGAAATATTCACAACGCTTTTCTAGCTCATCCGCCAACTGGATTCCTGTAATACCCTCATGTCCTGGGACCCAAATCTAGTTAATAATATTCTGTGCGAGAGAGTATTTTCAATACTTCTTGACAGTCGTCTACCGACTTTAATTTGATAACTCTTACGGCTAAGGATTGACTATCATTAAATGTAATTCTATTCTCTGAGTCTTTTAGACAATCCAAGGTTAGTAGCTATATCGATTGTCAGAACTTGTGCTCATCGAAACACGGACATAATATACTAAGTTTTTTCTAATTTTGTATTTACACCGATCGATTGACTTGCCCATGGACAATTTGTTTTTTTTTTTTCTATTTTTAAATTTGATAAAATATTAAAATCTATACCTTTAATTGAAGTAATTATTTAATAATATGTTAATGTTACTAAAATGTCACACTGGGTTATAGTCATGTATTGTTGTAAAATATAGGTGAGATGAAATGAGATTTGTATTATGTTTTTTTTTTGTTTGTTGCATTGTTTTTTTAATATCTACTTATGTTTATTCGTAATAATGTGGTATTTTTTGCATTATTTTTTTTTTAGTTGATTTAAAAATAATAATGGTATATAAACAACAAAAACAACAAAAAATAACAAAAATATATGAAAAAATTCGCTGATTGAAAGAACAATTATAATTGTATGACATAAAACATAAGTTTTTTTTTTTCTGTTTTTTTTTGTTAAATAATATAATCAATTTGTATTATGTATGAATTATAGAATATATGCAGTATAATATATTTAACTATATATATATATACATATATAAATATTTTTTTCTATTATTTTTTCTTCAAACTTAAATTAGTATCAGAATCATTTTTTTGCTTATTCTGTTAATCATTAAAATAAAAAAAAAATAAGAATAAATAAGTGAGAGGTAAAAATAATATAAAAAAAAGGATAATTGAATCAAAAAAAAACAAACAAATAAATAAAACAATAAAATATAGTTAAAGGACATCATTATTGTTAATGTCTTTTTTTTTTGTTTTTTTTTTGTGACATAATTAAATTGTCATGAATATCTAATGAAAAAACAGAAATAACAATAATATTATAAAATAAACAAGATTGAAATAAAACAAAAGAAATAAATAAATAATTAACAATTTAATAATAATGTGTCATATATACATTTTATTTCTTTTTATTTATTCAATTTTTGTTTTGTTTGTTTGTTGAATTTTTTTTATTTGTTTATTTCTAATTCAATATTCATTACAATTTTATTTTAATTAAATCATATAATAATGATTTATTATTTTTTCTTATTTTCATTTATTAACTCTTTTCACTTTATTATAAAAACATTATCAAGAATCAATTTTGAGCAAAAATCAAACGGAATATTAAAATTAAAAATTAACGCATACGTTATTATTATAAACTTAAAATTAGAGAATTAAAAATATAATTAAAAAACTCATTTACACTATAAAGAAATAAAAACATTATTTCATTATCTACAGAATATGAAAATTCAATAAAAAGGACATTATAAGTATATATAATTTTTTGTAGTCACAACTAATAGAAAATATTAGATTTTGAAATGATTAAAAATTTTGAATTCCATTTTCAGATTGTTGTTTAAATAGTATATATTTTTTTTTTCGGTGCATTTCTCTGCCACATAAATGTGAACAGGAAATTACACAGCCTTTCCTTTACAGGCGTGACTGTTAATGTTGAAAGGGGAGTAACACTTACGACGTGTGTGGGATTCGAACCCACACTCCCTCGGTGTTTACAGCGTATTTTATACCTCTTACCCACTAGGCCACCGAGGCCCCTGAATAGTATATATGTATATCTATGAGATCATATGAGATTTTAAGGTTCTCTTGAGTTCCAAAAAAAAAAGGTTAGATTTGTCCACAATTATAAAAGGATTCGACTCGAGGTATTGCAGTTTCCAATAATATTATGTGCATGGTTTTGAAAAGCTAATTTTTTTTTAATGATTGGAAAACTTTAATTAACTAACAATCAACTTCCTTTAGTATAATCATTAGAAAATTTAATTTAAATAAAAATATAATTTTAAAATTTCATACTTATAAAATACAGATCTAAGCATTAAAGAGTCATATTTTGGTAAACTTTAGTAGTATTAACTACTACAGTGGAGCTGTCTTCAGTTACTACCAAAAGTTATTAGCAAAATAGTAATAATTATAAGCGAATTCATTATTCCGTTATAATCCAGCTGCCCAATTTAAAGTTAAAGCATCTGCATTTTGGTGACATTTGGGATTTCATTCCATTTATTTTGGTTAAAGGGAAAGACTAATTCAATCAGTAAAAATTTCACACTACCAACGAAATATTCTTAGTATCTTTAGAATATTCCCACCTCACTTAGGAAGAAAAAAAACAAAACTCACTAAATATTCAGCTAATTTCAAAAATTAAATAAATATTGTTGTAAGTACGGTTTAATGGCGCTTCAAAAACT
Organism: Poecilobothrus nobilitatus; assembly: GCA_947095535.1. Taxonomy (NCBI): domain Eukaryota; kingdom Metazoa; phylum Arthropoda; class Insecta; order Diptera; family Dolichopodidae; genus Poecilobothrus; species Poecilobothrus nobilitatus. The sequence goes on along the minus strand of OX352773.1, from coordinate 3,577,597 downwards.
GTACTATACTTTACCTAGAGGCCACACAGGATAGTACTAACAAGATAGTGCACAAATACAACAATATTTTTGACAATACTATTACATATTTTCAACTATTTTTTCCACTGTCTTAACATTTTTCTAGCTAATAATAGAGATAGAGTTGACACTTCGAACAATTAAAAATGGCGACAAATGGAAAACAAAATGCATGTCAAATAAATTTTTTGCGGTTGTTTTATTTTTAATTTGATATTTTTTTTGTGTGTATTTTTGAAAGAATATAAAATAAACTTGTTAAATGTTGATAAAATATAAAATAAACTTGAAAAATTTTGATAATAAATGAAATATCTTGACACAGGCAGTAATTTGACATTTCGTATTACACACTCGCAACATAGTAATACTCTCTCGTCTGGCTGCCGGGTTAGAAAAGAGTAGTATAAGTAAAAATGCAATGAAAGTGGAATGTTATAATTAAAATCTGATAATAAGTAAACCTAAAAATAAAAACCAAAATTTCGAAAGTCATAAACTCATAACACGGTACAAGTACCTTTGATTTTATTTCATATAAAACAATTAAATAATCCAAGAAAAACTTTATAATCGAATAAAAATCAAATTAAAAGAAATGTTTTTTTTTTGTAAATTATGTTCCAACTTTACATATCTACAAAAATATTTTCAGTTTTTATTTTTCAAAATGAATTATTATGAATATTATTGTTGGTTATATACACACATCATTAATAAAATTTCATTAAAATTAATTATAATTGTCATATTAAAATTAATTACAATATTTATAGATATTTATTTAATTTTTTTTTCTTTTAAGGAACCCGATTCAGATATCGAAATACAACCATCAAATGAACATGAACAACAACAACAACATCATAAAATACATTCCTTAAGTCCGCCCAATAATAATTTATTATCATCTGAAGATAGAGAACAAACTTTAGAATTTTATAAAAAATTGGCAAATAACAATAATAATAACAATAATCATAATAATAATAATAACAATAATAATAATAGAAGTTTATTATCAACGTCACCATTATCCCATGAGAAAGCGGCGCAAAAAGTTGAAGCATTGGCTGCAGCAGCTGCTGCTCAAGCACATTTAAATGGAACCAGTGAGTACATATCGATATCCAATTTAAATTTTTTTTTCTATGTATAAATGTATAAAAATATTTATATAAGTATTTTTATTTTTGTTTTTTCTTATTATTTATTTTTTTCCCTATTATATAACCATTTTTTTCATTTTCGCGCTTTTGGATTTTTTCTCTCTTTAGCATTTCAGTGTTTTATAGTAAATATTGTATAAGCCAGCATTTGTTTTAGTTCTCTATATATATATACATATATAAATATTTTCAGATACCATTACCATTATTATTATCGTAAATTAACGACCAAATACATTTTACATAGAATCACCCAATCATTTCTTTGCTCCCACAAAATTTCTCTATTCCCTGTCTCATTCGCATTTCGTATATCATAATCTTAGTGGATTGTGACTGACCGTTCTAGATTCTTTTTTTTTTTTGTTTTTTTACATATCGCATTTTCTCATGTATAAATTTAATTTTCTTTTGTATTTTTGATTTTTTTTTATTTATTTTCTTTTATAATTCCCAATACACAAATTTTTTATATGATTTAATGGTTAAAAAATCGTAGATATGGGGAAAAAAATAATAAGAGTTGGACTGGACCAACGGATGCTAAAAAAAAGTCTCTGATTACTTCTTTTGTTTCGATAATTGAAATTTACCTTCACTGATTATTTTTCTGCTGTCTTTTTGTTTTGATTTTTTTTTTAAGGATAATAAGAAATAAAACAAAAATAAAAATGGGAATCCTGAATTATTGAAACTTTTCAATTAACTTAATGATGATCTATGATATAATATTATTATGATGAATTGTATTGATATTGGGACTGGAAATCAAGGAAATTCTAGATTTTTTTTTTCAACATCCTGGTTGTTTTATCCTGTCAATTTTTTGTTTTTGAGCAGATCCTGTACTAGATATTTCAATAATTTTTAATTAATATTTCATATTGTATAATCATGAAAATTATACTTATATACACAAATGATAAAAATGAAATAAAATTCTATTTGTAAATATAAGAGAATTGTATTGTAGGGGTTTTTTTTAATTTTGTTTTAAATAAAAAGAAAATTCAAACACATTCTTTTATATCAAGGAAAAAAGACAATTTTTTTTTCAATTAATTCAAGAAAACTATAAACATTTAAAGTAGTTACAATTAATTTGAGTTTTTTAATTGATAGTTTATAACGACACCGGCCAGTGTGGATTTCCTGTATTTTTACTTAATTTCCTTCTTTATAATTGAGCAGTTTATCAAAATATCAAATTCTTTACTTTTAAACTCTGATTTATCAAGATTTAGCTAATTATTAATTTCTTAATTAAATTTATTCTCTAAATAATAAATCAACATTCTGTATGACTGAAATAAGATAAGCGTCCACTTATTTAACTCAAACTAATCGAAATATTAAGTAATGAAATAATCCTTTATTTTCTTTTCATGAGGCTTTTTTCAATGTATGTTTTAAAGAAGTGTATAAATTTCTATAATATAATATTGTCTAAAACATTTCCTAGAATTGATCCTTAAATTAATTTTAAATTTTTAATTTTAGTAAAAATAATAATATTATTTACAAAAACAATTTAAAATTTTATCCTTTAAAATTTAAATTTTCTATAAATTTTTGCTAATAAATTTTCCAAAAAAAGGTTAACATTATAATACTATATAATAAAAATGATAACTTGAAAGAATCAATCAAAAGATTAGCCGAATAATTAATTACATAAAGACAAAAAGTCTACCATTATATATACATATATTGAATTATTCAAGTATAAGTAAATAGAAACATTTAAAATTTCAAAACAAGTTATAACTCTTTTCATCCAGTATTTAAAGGTTGAAGCACCATAATGAAACCTTAACTATTATCATTCTATTTTTAATCGCTTCATTTTAATTTATAAATTACCTGCATCAAATTTAAACAAAATTTTATTACTATATTTTAGTTTTTGTTTTATATTGTTCTGTTGGTATATATGTATAATTAATCCTATTATTAGATTCTAAAATATTATAATATGTTTCTTTTTCAATTTAATCCTTAACCCTAATATAGTGCAAGACATGATAAATTTACAAAAGTTACAAAATTTTGCATCTCTGCAACAACAACAACATCAACATCAATTACAGGAACAACAAAATCAACAGCAACAACAACATCATCAACAACATTCATCAGTTCCAACAGCAGCAGCACTTGCAAGTCTTCAAGGATTAGCTAGTATATCATCTGCAGTAGCATTAAATTCACCTTTAAATTTAAGTGTTGGTTCTACATCACTATTAACATCATCATCATCTGGTTCATCAGCAAATCAAAAATTATCACAAAGTGGTAGTGGTGGTGTTATCGGTTGTGGAGTAGGTGGTAGTAATAATAATGGAAATTCAAATCCTTTAACATTAGGTGGTGTTGTTGGTGCTAATGTTAATAATGTGAATAATTTAGTTGGTTGTAATTCACCTAATACTGGTATACAACAAATGCCACAATTAATATTAGCATCAGGTCAACTTGTTCAGGGAGTACAAGGAGCTCAATTATTAATACCAACATCACAAGGTAAAAAATTTTTTCAATTTTTTTTGGAATTTAAAAAAAAAATAAACAAGACTCGTTCTTTTTAAAAAATTTATTTTGTTGAAATAATTGTTTTTTTTTTTAATCTTAGGCATATCTGTTCAAACAATTTTAACGATACCAGTTAGTCAACAAATCAATACCAACGAACAATTTTTACAGAATTATTCTGCATTAAGTGCTGGTGCAGCTGCATTTAATAATTTAAATTTAACTGCACATCAAATACCATCGATACCTTCACCCCAAAATAATTTGCTTAAACCGAATATTTTTCCAACTGGTGTACAACAATTACTAGCTGCGTTACATCCACAATTATTTCAAAATGCTGGAAATTTGCAATCAACTGTTGCGGATCAAGTTAGTCAATCTGCTGTTGCTGTTCATCAAGTACAAATGGCACAAGAACAGCAACAAAAAATGTTACATTTACAACAACAACTACAAAAACATCAACAACATCAACAACAGCAGCAACAACAACAACAGCAACAGCACAATTTACAACAACAACAAAAACAAAACCAACAAATACAAAATGCTGTACGTCAACAACAGTCAGATACATCGTCACCAAGAAATGATTTAATGTCCAATCAAAGCCATTTGTTAGAAAGAAGTATGACATCTGCTATACAAATTCGTACAACACCATCACATTTAAGTCCAAGTGGTCAACATTCCAAAGAAAGCCCATCACAATTATCATCAGCATCATCATCTGGTGGTGGTGGTGGTGGCGTTGGTGCTGGTGGTGGGGGTATTGGCAATACATCCACTGCAATTGGTGGTGGACAAACTTCTTCATCATTAACTTTTAATTTATCACAACATGATAAATCACGTGCAACAACAACACCACCAAATGCATCATCAAATAGTTATTCTTCGCCATCTGGATCTCAATTATTTCGTAGTCATTCGCCTAATGGTCATCAAATGACTTCATCAACTTCATCAGCTTCGCATAGTTTAAGTAGCCAAATGAATCCGAATTCGACATGTGTCCTAAGTAACATCAATAGGTGAGCAAAATGTCTGTGTTTCTGCGAAACTATTATCTTTGATTTTGTTTATTAAACAATTGTCTTTTTGCTTTTGTTACTTTATTTTAATTTGATAACTAACAGATTAACATCCTCAAATGGTGAATTAACGATAACTAAATCACATGGACCTACAATACATTCCTCACCATCACCGTCACCTGGACCAATACATAGTAGTCATCATAGCAGCAGTAGTCATTTACATCATCATCACCATCATCAACAGCAACAACAACAAAATCAACAACAACAGCATCAATCTTCATCATCGATGAAAATGAGCCCGAATTCAATACATCAAATGTCACCATCTAGAACTGAGACATCGACAGCAGATTTATTACTTGATTCGCCAAGTAAGTTAATATAAATTTACAAGATTTGAAAATTGAAATTTAAATCTAGAAATACAATTTATTGCAAATTAACTGATGCAAACTTTTCTGAAATAGTCTCTGTCGTGAATGTAGTACATCGAATATTGTGTTATCCTATATTTTAATTGTATAAAATACAAATAGAAGAAGTTATATATTCATTATAATATTATAGTTTCCCTTTGATTAGGGTTACGCCTGCTAAATCATTTGTGGCGTTAAAAAACTTCTTGCTTCTTGCTTAACTTTGATTCTGAGGAATGAGATTTTAGATCTTTTTTACACTTTAATTAACACGAATAATTGAGCCAAAATCGATACGGTTTTCGAATTTACAAAAACTTGCAATAACTTCAACTTCTTACATTAACACTATCGTCAATTTCAGAAGTTTCTCATTATCTATATATAAAAACTAACTAATAATTGCCATACCAGTTGTCAAGTCGCTAGAAAAAAGTAACATTTTATTCGATCAATAACTTTCATCAAGTAATTCTAATTATAAATACATCAAATATATCAAAAGTTTGTACTTAATAATATTTGTCATATGAACATTAGAAATAAGAATTTGTAATTATTTTTATTATTTTTACATACCAAACTATCTTGTCTTATATTTCTTGTTTTCAATTTTTATAACAAATAAGTTATAGCAATTTTTATATTATTATTATTTTTTCTCAATTATCAATTTAAATTTACAACAGTTTTTGTATTCTTCTAAATATAACTACAGTTTCTAATACGTAATATCGCCTTGGAATGATAAAGCTGGGGATGGGGTAGACTGATGATGTTTGTAATAAAGAATGTTTAAATAATAATGCAACTAATACACTTTTTGATACTCTTTAACTAACAATTATTATTATAAATATCATGGTACATATATAATAGAAAAGTATAAATATAACTAAAGAATAGAAAGAGAAAGACAAATTACGTAAAACGCCATTCTTGACATGCACTAATTATGCGAACAACAAGAGCAACAACCAATATTCGATTATGTAATTAAATATGCATTATGCCGTCAATTAGTTCGCTAATTATAATTATTCCACCTCCAACTTTTATTCATTTTATTATATATATGTATATAATTATATTTATTTTTTATACAGTGTTGGGCAAAATATATGTCATAGATTTAATTTGTGGAACAAAACATAAAAACATTTCTTCAATATCATTGACGAGCGTCAGTAAATTTTGTTCTTATATTTTTTACTTGACCAAAGCCCTTATTTTGTATTATTTATTTTTTTTCTTTTTCTTTTTTTTTCTAAGGGAGGTGGGAATCTTCCAAAGACACCAAGAATTTCTATCAATATAATATAATATTATATCACATAATATTGTAACTTACAAAATTAATTTCATTTCATCATCGTAAAGAAAACAAATTTCTGAAATGATTAGGTTCTTTCAATTTTACTCAATACTGTATGCTGTTAAAGTATTTTATGGGTATTACTAAACGTTCATATATAAATATTTATTATATATGAACGTTTATTTACATTCATTGTGGTATTTAAAAACCACTGATGATGGAAAATACCTAATTTTCTATCATGTTTTCTAAGATAAGGAAAAAAATCTTGTTAAACTTTTTTTTCCTTTTTTACGGTTATTTTTATTGTTGTTTAACTGATTGTTACCTTTGCGGTATATAACAAAAAAAAAAATATTTTCTTTCCTTCATCTTTTCTTAACAATATTTCTTTTTTTGCTTAACTTTTTCAATTGTTTTCAACCATTACAAAAATCTTAAGTTTGTTAAGAAATTCAAAAACTTGCTAGATACATCATTATCAGATGTTTTCTGATTTTTTTTTTTTATAATTTTTAACCATACTGCCAACACAACTGATTGCTTCCCCCTGCTTTACATAATTGTCTTATAAGACTATGAAAATTCTCTTCTCAATTTTTATTGTTTAATCCTTTTCTTTGCCTCATCGGGTTATAATAATATTTATTGGTAACAGGAATTTTGTTAATGTTATTGTCATACCGGAGTGCGCGAAAATTTTGTATTTGCTGTTTTTGGATCATATCGTAACTATAATTGTGGGTGAAGGGATTGAAGATGAATTAAATATTTTCTTGGAGGTTTTTGGTAATTTTTACAATTAACTTTAAATAAAATTAAATTTATTTTGTTGTATCCCTCCGAGAATACATTAAGGATATCATTAGATTAGATGGTGTAATAAAATAAAATTATTTTTAAATTATTTTGTTGAAATTTTAAATATTTAATTTAGTGTATTAAAGATTTTAAATATTTTGTGGAGTCTAGTGGGTTTATTAAAATTACTAAAATAATTTTCAATATTTAAAGAATCATTTACTTTGATTTGAAAAAGGATAATTTTCTTCTTTGATGAAAAGTAGTTCTTTTTTTTGTTTTTTTATGTATGAAATGTATAAGTACTCATTATAGGGTTATTTACACTATATATTATAACAGCTATATTATATAAATACATATGAAACATATATATATAGCTGATATAATACAGATATATATTTGTATATTTTATATTATAATACTTAAACTATATATACATTTCATGCTCATTTCATACACAAAATAAATTTCTTAAATAGTAAAAATTACTTAGAAAAAAATCGTTGAAAATGAAGACGAACCTCAAACCTATTTATGTCAAAATCTTAAATATGAAATTTTTATCCAATTACGCCATTTGGGCTATACTAAAACGTGCCAACAGACAGATAGACAAATAGATAGTCAAACAGAAACCTTTCCAAAAACACTTAATTCAGATTTCTGCGTTCCGGAGAAATGCGTTTATAGGCCAAAATCTAATATTTGAAATTTTGATGCCATCACAATATCTACCTTATTACATGTTTGCGTTCGGTAAAAAGAGAAACTTCTGATAATTGTCAGGCCATAAAAGTACTTGTATATACATTAAAGCTATATAGTATTACTATGGAGGTGCCGAAATAATATATACACTTATAATGTCTATACTCGTAGGCTACTATAGGCTACCACCAAACTTTCCTATCTATCTATCTATAACTAACGGTAATTATTACCGAAATTTATTCTTAACTATCAAAAAAAATGTTAAGTTTATTCGAAAATTGGAACATTCTGTGATTGTCCATTATTAAATAATGAATAATTATAATGGGGGATTAACCATATGCATTATACATTTTTAAAATATTAATTAAGTAATTTCAAAAAAAAAAAAACCTAATGAACAGTTTGTTATTTAAATTTTTCTTTCTTTTTAAGTTTTCAATTTTTTTCCTTATTAAATATCTTAATTATACCTTCTAAGAATTTATTATAACTGTTATTAAATTACATTATTCATTCCAATTTTGTATAATAAAGTACAAAGCCATTTTTTTTTTTTGAAATTTGTTAATTAATATTGAAGTAATCAAACTAATTGAGTACATACTAAAACTATAGTTAGATTGAAAATTTTCCATTCACTAGTATTTTCCTAGTTTATTACATTAATATACATATTATTTTTTAAGTAACGACTATTTAACAATAAAAATTTTATAAGAACATCATTCTAATAATTTTAATCAAAAAGGGGTAATTCCTCAAACCTAAATTTTAGTAATATACTATTTATTCATTCATTTATTTATTTATTTTACATTTAACTGTATGTAGCATATTGTACAATCGACATCATTAAAAATCGATAAAATGATGATTAATTTTGCAATAAAACAGTTAAAACATGCAATTTACTATTTTTTTATACTTATAATTTTATATACTCGTATAAGGATAAAATAATAGTTATATTGTTCGTTATATTTAATAATAGTTGCAACAACTACAAGAGATTATCAACTTATATATTAAAAAATTAATAAGACTCATTAGTTATGAAGGATAATAGGAAGGTTATTAATAAAATTATAATTCATTGGTATATACATACATATATAAATTAGTTTTATTAAATTTTTAATAAATACATAATTATAATGTTGGTTAATAAATTTATTTAATCGTTATTAAAACAATTCAAAATATTTAATTAAAAGAAATTACCTTGGCAAATCACTTCTACATAAAAGTATTTTTACTTCTTCATATACAGCTTTAAGAATTAATTACAGTAAGTTTGTAGTTTCAACTTTAAGTCGGCTGAGATCTAAAATTTGATGTTCGATGACCAAAAACAAAATTATTTTATTATTTAATTAGCTTCTTAAACATACACTCTAACAAATTATATTCTATCGAGACTCGTATTTTAACTCTTCGTGAGTTTCATATTTTTAGACTATCTAAATGATAGATTATTATAATTATTATTAACAGCTATAAGTAGTACTGCGACTTTTCGATGTAGATCTATTGTGCTTCACCTATTACTATGTATTGTAGATTTTTCCTCAATTTATAATACTTTTGTCAACCCTATTGCCTTTAACAAAATAAGGGTTTGCAGAAGGTTCATTTCTGGTAGTTAATCTTCGGTAAAGCAATATGTTCCTAGGTGTACATATTTTTCTCGGAGTAAGACTCCGCAGTTTTTGAGTACGTGTCCTGGAAACTCTTCTTCTTCTTATTTTATTTTATTATAAATACCAAACAAGGTATGTACATATTATATGAATACAGTTATTTTTTTTTTCCTTTTTTGATATAATACACAAAAAAAGAAAACAAAAACATGAAATGTGATTACAAGGCGCTTAACTTAACTTAAAAAACAAAAAAAAAAATTTTTAAATTAAATTATTTATAAATTTTAACTTTTTTCTTTTTTAACATTAAATACAAAACAATACTTAAATTCGTAACAAAACTTTCATTTATACAATATGACATAATACTTTAATTATTATTAATAACTTTAATACAAAAATTTATGACTTAAAATGCAAACTTTAAAAATTTAAATGTATAATTATGAATTAGAATGACTTAAAAAAGTTGTGTAAGGTCAATGAAGGGAAAATTGTTGGTGTAATTTAGATTTAAATGTTCTTTTTGAAATTAATGGAGAAAAAAGATGACTGTGCTTATTGAAGATAGTGCAACCATCTGTTTATTGGTTCATTTCTTCCGTTGTATTCTGGTCTATGAGTTTGTTCAACTAAGAATCTCGTATATTTTGTTTGGCTAACCCCATCATTTATGATAAATTTGTTTTTCAAATATTCAATGTGAATATTGTCATAAAGAACATCGTAGGTGAAGCAAGATGAAGAAATTTTCCTTGGAGATGACAAGGTTAGCATATTTAAAGATTTAAGTCTTATATATTGTAACTCAGAAGATTAGCATAGTTGGAAGGATTAAACTGAATTCTTAAAGAAAATACCTATATTCTATATATATACAGCTCTACAATCTTAATCTTCTACTTATATACAATATATACAGCTCTTTAAAAGTTCATTAAAATATTAATTCTTTTAAAATACAAAATAATTTTTTTTTATTTATTTTATTGTATTATTATTTTATATTTTAAACTAACTAAAAAAAAAAAATTTTATTATTAGACGAACCTACAATTAATCAAGCAACATGTAATGTTGTTGATGGTATTGATTTAGATGAAATAAAAGAATTTGCCAAAGCATTCAAATTGCGAAGATTATCATTAGGATTAACACAAACACAAGTTGGTCAAGCATTATCAGTAACTGAAGGTCCAGCTTATAGTCAAAGTGCCATATGCAGGTAATTAAAAACATTCAATCATTTCTCAATTTAAAATTTACTTACGAAATATGTTTTCTCTTAATTAAATGTTAAATGTTTTTTTTTTTTTTTGTTTTTCAATATTTATTTTATTTTAAAAATATTAAACTAAAAAAAAGTATTAATAGTATTTAATATAAATATCTTTTATTATAAAATAAAAATATCAATCTATTATTATAAAAACAATTAAAAGGATCTACTAAGAAATCTCATTTTAAAAAATCTTCTTTTTTTAAAATCTTCATTTTCAAAATTTCCTTTATTCGTATAGACATATACATTAAAATAGCAAAGAATTGGAAAAAAAAAAACAAAATCTCAAAATCTCAAAAACCTAAAAACAAAATTCAAGTAAAATATTTCCTATTTATAATATCTTTTAATAATGTTAATTCAGAGCATCACATATATTACATATTCCGGAAAAAGCGTACAATCTTGATTTTATAACCAACTCTAAGATCCTTTCTAATTATTTTTCATACACCCATATTTTAACAAACAAGCATTTAAAACGGTGGAGGAAATTTTTACGTGAATAAAAACATAAAATTTGAAAATAATTGAGCTACCCCCACAAATTCCGCTAGACAAATTATTTTAACCCATATTTTGTAACCATATTCTAAGGATCTCCAAGTTTGTTTTTTGTTATAAAAAAAAGCGAGATTTTTTCTTAAAAAAGGAGAATTAAAAAAAAAAACATTAAAAATCAAATTTCTTTAAAAAAGGAGATTTTGTAAATGGGGATAAAAGTGAGATTTTGTTAGACTCCCCAATAAGAAAACATGTTAGTTGTTTATGGTAATCATTAAAATTGTGTATTAAAAAATTACAAAAATAGTCGAAAATAAAAAGTATAATAAATAATGGCAAATTTCAGAAACTGAGAAAAAAATTTTAGAATAATTAACATTTGTATTTCCTTCGGAATTATGAGAAGGCAAATTTTAAAAAGATCTCGAAAAGTCATAGATTTTCTTGAGTTGTGAAATTTTAACTTCAAAATCATACGTGATACGTAAAAGAAAAGAGCAAAGAACGCCGTAAATACCTAAAAATATTTAAATTGTTATTTTTATTATTATAAAGTGAAAATTATCGTTTACTTTCTATTCACATACTTTTTTAAATTTCTATTAAATTTCAAAAAAAATTTTTAAGGTATATTAAATAAATTTTTTTAAAGAAATTATTTCGGTCATTATCTATAATAATCCACCTTCCTTTTTTCTTCATTTTTTTAATAATATCGTTTTAATGAGTCGTTTCTTTAATTTATATACCTTTTATTTATAATATACCTACCTTTCAAATAAAAACATCCATCTGAATGCCTAAATCCCGCCTAAATTCTATTAAACGCTTATAAATTCTAGTAAAAGAAAATGTATATTAAATAAATATTAAAACTCTGCTTACTTATACACACATATAAATTTTTATATAGTAACATACAATATATACATATATTCGAATTACATCAATATAATATTTTGTATTGTACATTTTTTTTTGTTCAATTTTCACCATCTTCTCATTTTTTTTTTTTTTTATTTTCATTTTTATCGCCTGACGTTTGTTATGTTCTTTGTTTGTAGGCAAATTTCAGCGCCAGGACATTTACAAAAAAAAAAAAATAAAAAAAAAAAACTATCATAAGAAATTTACTATAATAGTTAAATATCGCATAATTTAATATAATATTAAATTTGAAAAAAAAAAATGTAGCTATATTTTTTTTTTTTTTTTATTTATAACTAATTAATTAATCAACTAATTGATATACTCTTCTCCCAAATTTAAAATTATTTTATATATTACATAAATATAATATTATTTAATTATTTTATATTTTATTTTATTTTATTTTCTTTTTCTTTATATTTTTGATTTTTTTTTTTCGGAAATTTTTTCTTCTAAAAAAAATCTAAAACTTTAAAATTTAAAACAACCAAAAAAAAAAAAAAAACATAAATCTAAAATGAATTTTTATTTTATTGAATTCATTATTTTGGTGATCGGAACATGAATTGAACAAATTTTTTTTTGGAAAAACAACATCAACATTGACGTCTGACATCTGATATCATCCATCAACTATATCAAACACTTTAAAATTGTATTATTATTATGATTTGAATTACAGCGCTCTCGCTGCACAGATGTACGCAGCTCAATTGTCATCACAGCAACAGAACATGTATGTGTAAATTTGCAAAATATTGCAAAAAAATATTATTTTCCCTTTTTATTTTAATTTTTTTTTGTTTTTTTTGTTATTAATTTGTATATTTGATTTTTTTGTTTAATTTTTTTTTTTTAATTCGTATTTTTTACTTTTATTTCTCCTATTTTGAAATGTAAATAAAAAAGACGCAATTTAATTATTTTTTAAATTAAAAATAAATAACATAATTAAAAAAAAATTTTTTTTTTTTGTTTCAAAGTGTAAGTTATGATTGTGCTCCATATTGGCCAGGGACATTAACTAAAATTAAAAGATAACATATTTAAAAAAAAAAAGAATTATTATTATTTATTAACACAGTTTTTATGTATGAATTAAAAGTTAAAAAAAAAATAAAACTTTTAATATTTTTTTATTTCAATTTTTTTGGGAATTATTTGTATATAATATTTTTGAATAATTTTAATTTATTTTTTAATTTAATTATAAATTAATCAAATTGGCTTTTACGCTTTTATAATGTCCTGGCACTGTTGTTGCACAATTATAAAATATAGAAAAAATTAAAAATTAATATGCAAATAATTGAGAAAATATTACTTATAGTAAAAATATTATTATAAAATATCCATTAATAGAAAAATTTGTTAAGCGTCATATTTACAATCAAATTAAAATTTTTTTTGGGATACTAATAGAATAAAAATTTAAAATACACCAATTGTACAAAAATAATAGAACCCGACTCGTAAATTTTCTTATCGTTATATTTGTTATCGTCATATTTTTTTCGTAGATTTATTTAATTTGATTGAAGTGTAACAAACATATTGTATGAAAATTGACAGTTGAAATGTCAAAAGTCTGCTACACTTTAAATGAATTGAAAATAAATGAACCTTTAATATAGTCCGAAATCGTAAGCTTACGATGATACGAATATAAAAAATAAGTCGCCTCTGCGCTTGTTTATTTTCTTTCGTCGTATTTGCGTATTATTGACATAAGGATTTTATTAGTTGTATTTTTCTTACGTAATTCATATTTGAAAATTTCAATTTTAAAAAACAACAGTTAAAATTCATATTCGCATACAAAATATTTTCTATTAGACTGTTAATTAATTTTCTGTTTACTATTTCAAAATTATCCTAAATAAAATAAAGCCTGAATAATAAAAGTGACAGATGTATGAACAATAAAATTTATATGTCAATTGTCAATAATACGTACCTACTACAAATACGAAAATAGCTACTAAAAACTTTAAAAACTAGTCTTTACGCAAAATTGCCTTTCGTAACTTACAACGATACCAAATACGATGATACCCAAACTTACGGACCCTAATATTCTTTTTATGTTTTTCAAAGAACTAAAAGCAAAAACAAACAGCTAAAAACAATTAAAAAGGAGTTACATATGTCAAATTACTTTTATATTTATTTCTTTTTACAAATGTAAATTTTGACAGATAAAATTGAAGTTTTGTTTTAAAAAAATTTACAATAATAAAAATTTTGTACTTACGAAAAAAAAATTAATTTATTGCATAAAAAAAGTAATAATGGATTCAAATAACTTTAAAAATATTTACTCTTTGAAATTAATTCATCTTCAAAAAAGTATTCATCCATATTTTTCTAAAATCAAGGTGCATTCATCTGAATTTATCCTCACTTAGAAATCTCAATGAGAAAAAAAAGTCAGTTTCCACTGAATGATATTCTCACTTTAAACTTTTAAACTTTTAGATTAATGAAAAATAAAAAAAAAATTATTTTCGTCACTATTTTTAAAAACAATATACGAAAATTATGAACAAATCATCCAAAAATATTTCTTAGATGATTTTAGAAAACATATTTGTTTAAGAATATGCAATATTGAGGTATGTAGGCGTTAATAAAAACAAATAGATTTTGTAAAGCAAAGAACTTACTATTTAGTTACCTTTTTCATAAAAATCACAACAATCTGTTGATTTCAATCAAAATTATTCTTACTGAGCAATTGAGGATAAAACTTTTATTATCAATTCCAAGTTTGAATTCTCGGTGAGGAGTTCATTCACCAATCACCACACATGTTGACAATTCTCACTAAGAATTCTCGATGATAATTTTTATTTGAATGCACCCAATAGTTTCTAATTAAATACATAATCTAAGTACATAATGTACATGTTCATGTACATTAAATTACATGTTCATGAACATTCAATTATGTTATTCAATTAACATAAATATGTATACATATATGTATAGTGTAGTGTACGAAATGTTTATTATTGTAAATGTTTGTTTGTTTTTATTATCTTGCTGAACAGACGTCAAAATTTCTTGATGATTATATAATATTTTTGTATTCATTTCTGAAAGGAAATATAATATAACGATACTTGCACTATCTATCGGGAAAGATAATATTATTCAATTTTCTTGACCTTTATTTGATGTTTTTTTTTACATAGAGTTTATATGAAAAGAAAAATTCCTATTTTAGCTGAGTTGAGTACGTTAACGACAATTTTTTAAATTTATATTTTTTTATTTAATTTTTTTTTTTTTAATTTAATTTATAAAACATTTTCTAAATTTTATTTGAATTTTATTCACTAACAAAAATCGTTAAAATTTAGGTTTGAAAAACTTGACATAACCCCGAAGAGTGCTCAAAAAATTAAACCAGTTCTTGAACGATGGATGAAAGAAGCTGAAGAAAGGTAATGTTTTATTTTTTATAATATGTATTTTTGTATAGAAAATTAATAACTAATATTAGTTTGACTCTGAGTTCGAAATTTTATTATAATCGAACATTTTTTTCTCGATATTTTATTATTCTGTCACTCTTTTATTGTTTGAGTTAAAGTTTGTACTTATATTTGTACTTATTTATAGCGATATATTATCACACTTTCTTTTAAAAAGCAATTGATACATTACAATTCCATTCATTTACCGAAAATAACAATTATCGTATTCTCATAATTAACATTTTTCATAATTATTACGATTTACAATTTCTTAAATTTAAAATTCTTCCATTTTTTTTTTCTACAAGATAAAGAAATAATTTCTTCTCTAATTTATGCTTTCTTGTTCAGCAAATTTATTTATTTAAATTCATAATTCTTTTTCTACATTACTATAAAATTATATCTGTGGTTAATAATATCCTTAAGATGTAGAATTTAAAAATGAAAATAAATTTTTATGTATTAAATTTAAGTTTCTTTTGCATTTTTTTTAAAATTTTTTATAGCCATTGGAATCGATATAAAACTGGTCAAAATCATTTAACTGATTTTATTGGAGTTGAACCATCGAAAAAACGAAAACGTAGAACGTCATTTACACCACAAGCTTTAGAATTATTAAATGCTCATTTTGAAAGAAATACTCATCCGTCAGGTAAATATTTTCTTTATAGATATTTTAAATTAAAAAAACATACATAATTAAATTTAAAATTAACTTATTAATTTTTCTTATTTTTATTTATTTATTTTTTTTGCATACTTTCAGGAACTGAAATAACAGGCTTAGCTCATCAATTAGGATATGAAAGAGAAGTAATACGAATTTGGTTTTGCAATAAAAGGCAAGCTTTAAAAAATACCGTTAGAATGATGTCAAAAGGAATGGTTTAATGAATTTAAATCCATCAAAACAAATCAAATTTCTTAGAATTTCGTTTCTTTTCAAATTAAAAAAAAAAAACAAAAGATCGCAATTTAGGACGTTCAAAATTTCAATTTTGGTATAAAAGAAAACTGTTTAACTAAAAACAATGGAACAAGAAATAACATAATATTATAGAAATCAAACTTAATCTGTATTAGTCCTGTTACACATATAAAGAAAATTTATAACAGTTTAATTGAACAAAATGCAAATATAAAATAACAGTTAAAATCAAAGTATTTGTTTTTATTTTGATGTAAACTTTTTATTTAAATGAAAATTTATGTAAAATTTAGTTTTTAAATAATTTTTGATAATTTTAATTTAAGTGAAAATTTTCTTGAAAATGAGAAAAAATCTAAAACAAAATAAAAATTTTAAAAGTGAAACAATATAATGTAATATGTACAGTAATCCCTCCCTCTGCGTACTTTTCAAATGCGATATTTTCGTAATTACGTTCAAGTGTTTAATATCAAATTTTTGCATTGCGCGTTGAAAATTCGAAACTGCGCGATTTGTTTTATAAAGCGAACCCAGTTGTTTGATTTATAGATTTTCGTCTTGTCGAAAAGATTTGTGTACTTTTAAATTCGTAAAAATACTTACTAAAAACTTAGAATTTCTTTTTGTTTTCGAGTTATATTTGTTTTTCTTTTAAAATATCTGTAAAAATTTATATATAAAATCTATGCTGAAAAATATTTTAAATTGCTTATCCATATCGGATTCACACAATGACATCTAGTGTAATCACACATTTTAAACAACAACGTGCCATCAGAAACAAACCATATTTTAAATTTTTTTTTTTTTCAAACAGTTAAGTAACAAATAATTGATATTTTGACAGTATGCCATGACATATGCAAATGACAATATTCAATTATATAACTAAAGGTTGTTTCACATTTTAACGCATTAAAACTGAACTAAATAAAAAAATCTGTTTTTGATTTTATTAAAAGATTTCATGTTTAACAAAAAAAAAAAACAGACAAATTTAAATTGGAAAATCAAACAGTCAAGATTAATTTAAAATGAAAAAACGAATCATGTTTGACTGTTTTAAACCAAAGTGATAACCTTGGTTTCCAATGCGCGATTTCGATTTGCGCCCGGTTTTTATAGAAGATATTAACAGCGCAGATGAAGGGATAACTATAGATGAAAAATACTTATAATTTTTATAATATTTGTTAATTTTGTTGTTGTTTTTTTGAAAAATTTGAAAAATTTTCAATAATTTTTGGATTTTAATCCATTGAAGTAAGACTTATGAAAAAAATCTAAGTTAAGTTAAATTTATATAAAAAAAGGAAAAAATCAAAATAACATATAAAGATTATGATTAAAGGATTTTATTAAAAATGTAACGGCTTCAAAATCGAATTATACTTATATAATTTATTATTTTGATATTAAAAATTCGATAAATAAAATAATAATAATATAATAATTATAAATAATATACAAAGTAAATAAGTTTTTATTATAGTTTTAAATTATGATTAATTTTTATTTAAAAACAGTTATCATTTAAAAAAAAAAAAAAAAATTGTGTCATAATTAAATAAATGTACATACAACCTAGTTAAAATTGTGCCATGGCGTTTCGTTAATATTTTTTTTTTTTTTTAATTTTCTTCATTTCATTTCATTTATTTTATATATTTATACAATTAGATATTCTAATTTTTTTTTTTTATACTTAATTTACAGTTAATTTTAATTAATTATTATTGTTAAATTTAAAAGAAAAAAAATTTGAAAACAAAATTATAAAATATTTAAAAGAAAAATTAAAAAAAAAAAAATTATTATTTAATTAAATAATCAGTTAAATAAAACAAAAAATTACATAATTTCTTTTTAAAATATAAAAGATATTATTGATAATAAATGACCAATTTAAAGGTACATATATATAAATATAAATTTATTCAAACATAAAAAAAAAGAAAAGAAAGTATGTATTTGCTAAATATATATATATATAAAGAATATAATAGAATAAAAAAAAAAAAAACAAAATATATATACATAATATGTATAATGCATAAATAGGATATACCAATATAGTTATTAAGTAGAAAAAAAAAAATTAACAATTTAATTAAAAATGATAATTACATTAAATTGAATATAAAATTAATTGTAAATAAATAAAATTATATAACTTATATTATATATGTATACATATATATAATACACATATATTATATTATTCTAATTTTAAATATTTTATAAATTGATTTATCGAATTTATTATATAAAAAAAAAAAAAAAAAAATTATAATGATATTATATGTATTTTTATACGTTTATGTATATGATATATATATATATATATATATATACTTATATATGTGTGTACATTATTAATAATAATAATTAATAGAAAATTAATAACATCTATGTACATAAAAAAAATATAAATTTGTATACGTTGTAACATGCTCATATACATACATAATATATTAAAAACAAAATACATACATAACTACATATATATTATATAAACAATTGTATACGTTAAATTAAATAATAATATAAAAAATTAAATTTATTTTATTATTAATATGTAACTATTTATGTCAGATTTTCAGGTTTGTTATACAAAAAAAAAAAAAAAACTATTAATTAATTATACATTTATTTTTTTTCTTTTCTTTTCTTTTCTTTTATACTTAAATAGTAAATTAAAAGTTATCTAAATTTATTATTTTATTTTAATAGAACATTTTAAAAGTCTTCAACATTTCTTAAAGTACGTTATATAACAAAATATTTAAAAATTGCCGACATCGGAAAAGAAAAAGGTCCACTCTTTATTATATATATATTTATATACCTAATAACTCATAAAAAAAAAAGATAAATATTTAAAATAAGTATTTATTTATTAAGTATAATGGTACAGGTAGCTCTAACCCCTGTTTCCAAGTTGAAATGTGCGGTGCTTATACATAAAATTCAATTATAACAAAACTATAAATTTAACATTAGTTAACTTATATCTACAAAATAAATATTTTTCTTCTTTATACAAAATTTAAATTTAAATTCAAAATTCAATTCAAGATTAGTAACTATTAAGTGAATTAATATGCATACTATTTATTTTCCCCGAAGGTTGATTAGGTGCCGATTTAATATTATTCCATAACAGTTAAGCTAAACTAAAATTTATAATTTAAAAAAAATATATTTTGAGTTTACAAGACTATATTATAATTGTGGAAGAATTTAACACGTCTAATTTATTTAATTTATTTAAAAAACTTCAATTTAGTCTAGCCGATATTTAGTCTAATAATACTACGTCAATACGTCAAAAAGACGATAAGGCCAAAAGTGCAGTCTAAAAATTTATACCTATTGTTTTTTTATTTAATTTTTGTCTTCCAATTAACTTTTTAAAAAACCGTACCTATTACAAATAATAAAGACACAAAAACACAAAATTTTAAATTGATTTTTTAGCTCAGGTAACGTTCAGTTGGTGTAAATTATAAAGTAAAAATAGAATTGCATAAATGATTCTGAAATCTTAAACAAAATCTTGAGTTTTTTGTTTTGAGAATATTTTTGTGCCAAAATATTTCTTAAAAAAGAAAATCTTGAATGACAAAATCTAAAATTTTATTTCGAAATTTAATATTTCTTTCAAGATTTTTAAAAAATTGGTGCTGTGGGTTTTAAATGTAATTAATATGAAAAAGGAAAAAGGTTAAAAAAATGTAAAGAAAAGAAAAATTTTGTTTGATGAGAAAATCAGGGTTTAAATAATATGGTTAACAAGGGTTTTGTGGGCGGTTTTCTCCGCTTTTAAATGCGGTTTCAAAACTTTTTTTTAGTGAAATTTTGTCGGGATCTTTTGTACCAGGCCTGTTGATAATAATAATTATGAAATAAATCTTGAAGAAATTTATAAACACAAAAGATTTTATCACAAAAAATGTTTTTTTGTTCAAGATTTGATCCCAAAAAGTCGTTGCATTTTGGCTTTCAATGTTTTAGTGTTCAAGAAATCGGCGGTTATCCGAATAATTTTATTGTTTAACTTTGAAATGAAAACTATAGGCCGGTTTCCGCAACGGTCCAAATGAGAAAATTTGACAGTTCTCGTGCAAAGTTTCAGTTTGCACTGATTTTCAATTCCGCAAGAGTGCGAATGAAAAAATTTGACATTTAGTTTGCACGCGGTGCAAAATCCACCAAATATTCATCGGTACAAATGCTAATGATAATGTAAACGAGAAAGACATTATTTTTATTATTTTTAAAAAAAAATGAAAAATTATATAATTATATATAGTTTAGTATTATAACATTAAATTGTTTTGTGCACATTTTATATATTTTTTCATTTTATATTTTGCATTGAAATGACAGTCAGCGCTGTTTATAATTCATTCAACATTTTAGTTTTCATTCACGATTGCGGAGTTCAAATAATGGTGCAAGTGCAAATGTAAACTGTTGATGAGAATGAAAAAAGTTTACATTTGTACCAAAAAATTTTGCACCGTTGCGGACCTGTAAGAATGTTCCACATTTTTATTTTGTTCTATTATTTCTGTTAATATATTTATCACAATAATTTATTTAAATAATTTCTAAAATTATATATAGCACTTTAGCAGCTATATGTCACGTATATACACACAGAACAAAAAACAAACATAAATAGTTACAAATTAGTAAATAAAAAAAAAAAAAAGAAACTAAAAACTAATAAAGTATTATGTATACTAATAATATATAATATACAAAAATTTTAAAAGTGTATACGATTAATTTATTTAATTGAAATAAAAACAAAACCAATTAATTTTAATATACAAAATAAATAAAACATTAATTTTGATGTCAAAACAATAACATTATCAATTTAAAAGATTTCCTGAATCACAAAAAAAAAAAAAAAAAAATCAAAAATTATTTTAAAACAAAAAATTAAAATTTTTTATTTTTAAAATTACAACAAAAAAAAAAACAAATGTTGGTTGATTTGCATCATTACAATGTAATGTAAAAAAAATATACTTATAATGACAAAAAAACAAATTAAAATTTTAATATTAATATTAAAACAAAAATTTTTTTCAAAAATTGTTACTAAGTTTAAAAACTTGAAAAGAAAAAACAAAATAACATTATTTGATGTGATTAGAATTTAAAATGGAAAATATTAAAAAATTTAAACAAAAAAAAAAAAAACAAAAACAAGAAAAAAAAAACCCAATGTATACTCAAATTAATTCTTAATGAAAATTAATTAAACAAAATTCAAAAGAAAACACATTATAAAAATTATATAATAATTTTTAGAATTTAAGATAATTTTATTTTATATAGTTTTTAAGTTAATTATTAAAAAAAACAAAGAAAATAAAAAAAAAAAAAGAACAAAACAAACAATTTTTAACTGCAAAAAATTTTAAAGTTAAAAATTTATTTTAGAATTTAAAACAGAAAAATATATAAAATAAAAAAAAAAAAAAAAAAAAAACAAAAAAAAAATAAATAAAATTATTAATTAATTAATAACTAATTATATATATTATTATTATTATTAAAAATTATTATGATTAAGTTAATAAATTTATTGTAAACTATTTAGCTATTATCGAGATAAAAACAATAAAAATGAAAATATCTAAAAATAAAAGTAAAAAGGGATTTTTTATTTAAACGAGGAAGAATACAGTTGCCTTTGTCAACTCTTAGATACCCGTACGAACCGTTAGTATGTTCACAGCCTGTCACTCTGCTCACAATATTATTTTTTTAATATTTTAGTATTTTAAAATAATTTGGGTGAATTTTATAATTTCTAGAACTATGTGTTGTACATATATTCAAACTATATGTTTATATGTACATTCTTCAAAAGCAGATTCTAACCTTTCACATAACGATTATCAATCCAAAACTTTTTCAAATATTCTATAGTACCATTTAATACTAAGCGGTAAATGTATATTAAATTTACTTAGTACAAAATAGTAAATATAATTTTAAATATTATAGTATAATATATTTAAATATTCCATTGACAGAATGATTTCTTATAAGTACAATAAAATACATATATGTATGTAAATACGGCGCTATATAATATACATATATACTCTTATCATTCATTCACTAGTGACATATACGATATGTAAATAAAC
This sequence comes from Poecilobothrus nobilitatus, assembly GCA_947095535.1. Lineage (NCBI taxonomy): Eukaryota > Metazoa > Arthropoda > Insecta > Diptera > Dolichopodidae > Poecilobothrus > Poecilobothrus nobilitatus. Next base: position 3,554,620 of record OX352773.1, on the reverse strand, counting down.
ATGATATTATATAAGTATGTATATATATTAATATCATATAAATAAAAATTCTTCAAGCAACCGTTATGTTGTTTATTTATTTACATTTTTATGTACTACGCATTATATCCTCAACAATTTCAAATTATCGAGTAAAACAAAATGGAAAAAATTCGTTAAAGAAATTTGTTAGAAAATTTGAAACATCAAGTAAATCAAGTAACACTTTCGTCAATTATAAAGTAACCCTATACTATTAAAAAAAGTTGTTAACAGAAATAAGAGTATAATGTTGAAGCTTTAATTTTTGTGTATTACTTCAAAAAAATTTTAACAGGTGTTCAAGTTACATGTGTTTAAAAATAGGAAATTTTCAGTTTTTGACCCCTTACAGCTCCTAAACGGGGGGTGATACAAAAAAAATTTCTGAAATGACTCATACTTATTTTTAAAGGGCTAATTTCTGTCAAAATTTCAAGTTTCCAACTTGAACCGTTTAGAAGATAGAAGGGTTGAAGGATTTTGCAAAATTTGAGTTTCACATAACGGTAAATTAAGACACCGTATGCCACAAATATATATTTACTGTATATATACTTTTAAAGCTAATAAAAGTAGCAATCGTTTGGCGTTTTCAAAATGAAGATATGCCTTATACAACTTGTGCTATAACAATTTAAATAAAGAGCTTTTTTGAACCTTTGGGAAGCTGTAGCTCCGTAACGGGTGGGGCTACAAAAAAAAGTTATTAAATATAAAATTAATATTTTTGTGAGATCTATCAGTAGTTAAAATTTCATAGCTCTATTGCAAAAAAAATGTGGGGATCTAAAAGTTAGGTGTGCGAGAGCTACCCTAAGGCTTGGTCCAAACTCAACCAAAAAAAATAGGGAACCTACAAATTACTCCCAAAATATTTTGTGTAAATTTCAAGATTCTAGCTTTCTTAGTTTTTGAGTTAGCGTGCTGACGGACGGACGGACGGACGGACGGACGGACGGACATGGCTCAAAAGTCTTAGAATTTTTTTCTGATTCGATCCATACCTTTGAAGGTATATCTAGCTCGCTTATTTCGAGGTGTTACAAACGGAGGAGTAATTTTATTATACCCGATCCTATCGTACGGGTATAAAAATAATAAATTAATATTAAAAGATATATTAGTGCCGCACTGCCACTCTAAATTCGAGCAAATCTTAGATTTCGCCTCGAAAATAAATTTGAGAATTCGAAATTTGTTTTGATATTTCGAAAATCATTAGTTAAATTGAAAATTTATAAGCTTTTGTGATCTTTAGGCGTAAAACTTAAATATAAAAATATAAGTAGAAAAAAAATGAAAATTAATGTGAATATGAACTGGTTTTGATAACAATCATTATAGCCTTAAAAAAAAATTCCACAAAAAAGATTTCATAAAACATTTTCAAATTTAAATTAATATTTTATTAATGTATTGTATACAATACAACTCCAAAACCCCTCCTAATTTAGTATCTCACATATATCCATTTAAATATTCTGAATATTTTTTATGGTTATGTTGAAATTTATTAATTATGTTTTATTCATAACAAAAATTAAATGTCATTAATTTACAGAGGTTGTACATACTAAAGAACGTAAAATAAAATTTATAGCGAAAACTCAAATTAAGCTAACTGAAGGATGTATGCAACATTCTGACATTTTCTAAAGTTGTTTTAAGTTCAGCAAGTCAGGTCTAATGACTATTATAATTAGTTAGGGGTATTCTCAGATTAAAACCTGCATTACACTATTTTTGCATTGCATATACACTTGCGAATATGTATGTATGTACATAACATATGTTTTTCATAATTTTTTATCAAATCAAATAAATTTTATTAATAAAATTCTTACAACATATGAATTTACATTGGTAAAACATGGATTATATTTTAACCTTCTCGAAAAAAATGAGACGAAATCTTAATAAAGTTTTTTAATGAATAAAACGCATTAAATTTAATAAATTTTTTTTAAAGCTAAAGAAATAGTTTTTGATATCATAATATTTAATCTGTATTGATAGACATTTAAAACCCTTTTACTCAATGATTTACCATATTAGGCTTCTTATAATATATATATAATAGGTATATATTGAGCATCTTCTAAAAGATAATAATAACCGTGTTTTTACAAAAAATATCATTTGCAAAGAAATTTTTAAAATTCATAAAGGCTTTAATTATTGAAAATTGTTAAATAAAATCATAAAGAAACTATACTGTATATACCGTATTCTAATTGCTACTTAAAACACCTCGAATTTCGAAGGGCGGGCGAATACTAGTTATTTTTTAAATGGCAAATTTTAAAAAAGTTTTAATATAACCAAAATAAATATAAGTTTTTTTTACAGTCCTATAAAATTCAAGTACAACTACAATTACCAGTACCATTGCTTTGCTTGGCAATTAATACTTGCTTTATTACCAGTAAATAATTTTGCTACTGCGTACTTTGATAATTAAAGCACCTACTAATAAAAAGAATTAAGTACATACATACATATTTATTTGATAACTCCTAAAAAGTAATTAGACTTAAATTCATAAATTAAATAAATTGATTATTTTATTCAAGAAATGGTATACTTAAACTTATACTTATAACTATGTACTTACCAATTTATTCATTACTTTACAGGTTGGGTACAAAATATACCTACAATCCCATATCTTCCCATAAAAGTGTCTTTCATTAAGAGTCCTAATGGCTATATTTTGTAGTGATGTTGTTCCCTTTTGATGAACGGAATTCCGTTCTATAATATAACTTTTGGTGAGCACTCTACAATTTGCATATTTGAACGTTCAGTTAATCAATTTTAACCAAATTGTCAAGCTTACTCAATTAGGTATATTATATTATTTGCATTCATATGTACATACAATATGTATGTACATATCAAATAGACAGGCAATTTTATATACATACATACATATTTTAGTTAAATGAAACATTTTCAATTCATGTTGTTTTTGTTGAAGAAAAATTAATTCTGGAAAAATATTGAACGGCTACTGCAGAATTATACCTGTTTTTCATCTGAAATATTTCGAGAATATAAAGAAGAAAAAGGAACCTTTCTGTAGGCTGTTATTTCACAAAATAAGGTTCAGTAGTTGTTAAAAATGTACCTAATTTATTAACAGATACATACATATGTATGTATGTACATATATTATATATATTTTAATATTTATAATACTAAAAGAGGGTATGTTATCTTTTCAAAACTTTTCAAGAAAAATTCATACATACATACATAATATACATATCTTTTATCTATGACTTAATGAAATATTTTTAGGTAATGAGGTATAAATTTGAATACCCTCAAGAATAAAAATTGATAAACATCTACTGACCACTGTGTAGTTTTTCAATATATGTATACATATGTATATACATATGTAAATAGACTTTGATTTCGTAATTAGTTGACAATTTTTGACATTTGGTTCTTAGAGTTTCACAATCTACAATCAATGGTATAATGGCTACCGAAGAGGTAGAACTAATACCTATTAATGATTCAACTCTCAAAGCTGAAAGTCAAAGTGAAAAATCAATAGTTATGTCATATGTGGTATTTAAAAAGTTGTTCAGACTTTATTGGTATTTAAAGAGTTGTTCAACTTTCAAATTCTAAAGATTGAAGTACAAAGCTAGAAGTTCTTTTCAAGGGATACCTTTGCCACACTTTAGTGTTGTATCTATATATTTTCTTTGCATAAATCATTTAAGATTAAAAGCAAATTTACCAAAAAGTTTAAATAGTTTTTGTATACGCATACAAGTACAACGGTAAAAAATAATATGTCAAAATGGTTAACTGTAATAATACTACATAATTTATATTACAAGTTAGTAGATTCATTTTTTTTATTTTTGTTTAAAAATACACAATTTTTTTCTTTAAATAAATTTATGAGATTTCTTCATTTGCAAATTTAATGCCACCACTTTCAATTAATTCAACATGTTTATTTTTATTAATTTTTTTCCGTTTGTTTTCTAAAACTTCAATTGTACCATACCTGAAAAACAAAAATGAAATAAATCTTATTAGTATTTTTCGAATACAAGAAAATAAAAATGTCTTTTTACCCTATCATTCCAACAGTCATCAGGCCTATTAATGCCAATAGTTTTGTTGATGTGCATAAAAATGGACTTACAGCATAACCAATTACTGATCCAGTTGATTCCCAAAGTCTAAAATTACCGTAGGCTGCAATTTTTTGTTTTGGAAACAAAATCCCATAAAATGCTTAAAACGTAAAAAATAATATTGTTATCTTTCTTTTTGAATAAGTCGTTAGATTTTAAAAAATCTTAGTATTTTACATATTATATCGAATTTTAAATAAAAACTTTCGTATTTTTGTTAAATTTTTTGAAATTCGTCCTATTTATTAATAGTAGGTACCTACTAAATAAATAAAGAAAAGAATATTTTTGTAATATCGTAATATTCTCCTTATACAAAAACCTTTCCTTAAATATATAATAAAACCAGATAAAACTTTATTTAAAAAATTTTTTAAACATAAAATCAGATAAAATTAAAATAAACCTTTATTTTATATTTTTATTTTCTTTTTTTAAAAAAATGAGAGTTCCTACCATGTTCCTAGAAATCCACGATTATTATTATTTTACAAAATATAAAAGAAACATTTTTAAAAATGCCAAGAGATGTCGCTAACCATTGCACTCAATAAGTGTCCCTTTATTTAAAATACACAAGGTTGTTATCTTTGATTGCGATGTTTTTAAAGCTAATAAGGTTGTTGTCTAGAATACCGAGTGGAAACTAAGTGGTTTATAGATTTGATTATAAAAGATTTTAATTAAATATTTGTTATAATAAGATATGTGGTAACTAATCTCATATAACAAATATATTTTATATGGACCAATATCTTTTGCTTATATTTTTATTATCTTATATAAGTTAATTTGAAATTATTATTATGTTATTAGGTATTATTAAAAAAAAATTCGAAAAGAAATATAATATAGGTCTGTCTACATACATATACGCCACATAAAATGAATCCTGAATATACTAAATAGAGAAGTCAAAGTCGGGTACCATATGATTACGGAGTCATTGGAAGGCTGACTGTAGAAATTAGTGAAGTTAAACTTTAGTGAAGTTTATTAAGTGTATTTTCATTTAGTTAAAATGAATTATATTCAAATACTTCATGCATGCAACTGAAATAAAAGTACTAACCTCGGTGTTTATACTATTGATCCTTCCGGTAAAAAACAGTTTTAATATGAAAGTTTACTATCGTCACATGACAAGTAAAAATCAATTACATATCGGATTAAGAGTTATAAATATTTAAATAGTCATCATACAAAAACCATATGAAGCAACAAAGAAACCTAAAAATTTCATTATTGATTATTGAAAGTTTGAACTAGGTTGAATTGGCTCCAAAACTATAATATGTTAATATAATATGTTATGAATATTTATAAATAAACTTAATGTCGTTATGATTGTAATTACAACATTATATTCTCCGCACAATTGCTCTCTTCAGAGCATGTATACTAATAAAGTATAATTTTTAATCAATTTTATTCAATTACTGAAAATCAATCACAAATAATTGTTTTCAATTCAAGTTTAAACTGAATCGACTTTTTTTTCAATTTTTGTTTTATTTAATAAAGACAGTTCCATGTACAAATCATTTTATTAAACATTTTCATATCGTGTCATTTCTTCTTTTTTTAAAAAAAATTTTAAAGAAATATTTAAAAAATTTCATGATATTGTCAATCTGTCTGCCCCTCCGTCAGTTCTTATTTACAGAATTTTGTCGCACTATTGGAGACAACGAAACGAAATAAATATCATAAGAAAGCAACTGCTGTAACACAACCTTTTTATGTAGACTAATCAATTGCAGAACTATAGCCCCCAAAGTTGGGAAAAGGGTAAAGTTCTTAAACTTCTTAATCAAGACAAAGGTATTAATTGCAATATTTTGCAAATCTATCTCCTAAATGCTGGAAACTAGAAGAGAATAGTTTAGAAAACAATTTTATAGAAAGGGGCACCAATATAATATCCGTAAGGTATTAAAAATTTGTTGATTTTAGGTACCTAAAACCTGGACAGTGGATACCTATATAAGTTTTTCAAAGTTAAAAACAAAAATTGTCCACATTTGTGGCTTTTCTAAGTTTAGCGGCTTTTCTAAATTATATAGTGTTCTCTTAAACTTTAAAATTAATTTTCTTCACAGAAACAATTTTAAGAAAATGTACAAAATTTGATGCAAAGGTAAGTACTCACAATTCTAGAATACTTTTTAATGTCTCTTTAAAAATGTGCTGCTTTAAAAACACATTCAGTTCTAGCTTTTTATATTCATAAAAACATAGTTCAAGGGTATAATAAATTTGCCATTATTTTTATGATATCTTTATAGAAAATTTGATATAGATATGTTTAAGTATATATATTTTTTTCCTCAATATTGAATCCTAAGTTGATTTAGCTATCTGCGTTCGTCCGTCCATCCGCACAGTAAAAATAATGGATTTAGGATTTAGAAAATTTTCCAATTTCAATTTTATTTAAAGGTCAGCTTTGCTATTGAAATTGATTCAGTTCAACTAGCGAGTTTGAGTATATGCCAAACAACTTATTTTTTATTTAGTTTTTATAAAATGAGAATAACTCAGTGTCTAGTTCTCAAGTTTTTTGCAAAAGAAGTTAACTTTGTACAAACAACATATGATGCAAAACTTGATTTCTCTATAGCATAATACATTCGCGTAGCTGTATTACAACTTATTCTTTTAATTCAACATAACTGAGTATCATGTATGTACATAAGCTTGGTATTTAAAATAGATTAGTGTAAAATAGATTAGTGTGTGCTTGGGCATTCAATATTTCGTCAAAAAAAAGTTAAGTTTCATACCAATGACTTCAAAAAAAAATTTTACGAGTATTAGTTCAGCGAAACAGGTAATAGTAGAAATTATCATAAATATGATTATGTCTTGACGCTTAATTAAGCTAGACATCTGAAATTCTGAAAAGTTGATCAAGTTTAATGGTAACAACTTCTGTAAAATTTGATTGTTTTGTTGCAACGGGATTAAGTTGCTGTTTTACAAAATGTTGCTGAAATTTACATAAATATATTTTGGTACTCATTTAATTAACTCAGATATCTTAAATTTTGTTAAAAGATTTTCTTAAATTTTATTTTATATTAACACATATTTAATTCACACGGATATCCTAGAGTTGGCATATTCAATTATATACTCTTTTTCATTTTCATTTTAAATTTAGTTTTTCAACGCATTCAAAAAAAAATTTCTAAAGCTAATATCAAATATTTCATTCTCTAAATTTTTTTCATACTTATTTTCTATATATCAATTGTTAAAAAACACTTAAATGTTTCAATTAATTTTCTATTTATTGACTTACCATTTACATTAACTAGCCATATACCGTCACATATACCCCAAAACGCAGCAAAACAACAATAACTTATATAATCATTTTCAATTGGACGCCATTGATACATAAAAATCAATAAGGATCCTTGTAACAAATAAACAAATATCATAATACGAATTCTACCAAAAAATTTTGCAACTGCACCAGCAAAACCAGCAGCAATTGCATTCGATATACCAAAACAAATCATTGCAAATCCTATACGTGATATTCCCCAACCACAAGCAACAAAGGACTGAAATAAAACAAATTTTTTTATTGACTCTAAAAATATTTAAAAAAAAAATCAAATAAATTCATTTTTCTTCGATATGTATATTTATATATATATATCCGGTATAATATATATATATATATATTATATATATCAACATTTGATTTGACATATATACTTGGTATAAAAAAAATTGTTAGAAAAATAGATTTTTTACTTACAGCCGTAAAATCAACAGCTATGAATGCTTCTTCAGCACCAATGAACATCGTAATCGGTAGCAGCAACAGTTGGTATCGTTCCTTTAATAGTTTTAATGTCACTGATAAAAGTTTTATTCCGGTAAGTCCTTGACTAGCATGTTTTCTTTTGACACCATATCTATATAAATATATATTTGTACCATCACATATATGTAAATATATAATTGCAATAAATGTACACATTTAAAGTGTTGTATAGTTAAATAAATTTAAATATTTTTTAGTCATACACAAAATATTTGCACAATGTGAAAACATGATAATTTTGTGAATTGTTTTTTAGTTTAAAAAATATTAAATTAAATGCTGTCAGCTGTTAAAAAAATTAATATGTTTATTATTTGAAATTATATACTGTTGTTCATTTTAATTTTTTTATTTTCAATATTAAATCTATAATTTAAACCCATTTTTTATTATAGCACTGCGGAACTTGGATAAAACGGTGGCAAAACAGTTATAAAAATGTAATAATAATCCCAAACAGTGATAGTGGGTTGGGTTGAAACCCTGGTCAGGTAATAAACAAAATATGTTGTAATTTTATATCGTAATAATGTATATCGTATAATTAATAATAATAATAATAACAATAATAATAGCTGCTAAAGTGACAGTAGGATTGCCTTCAATTATTACCTCATGCAGGAAGATGTTAAATACACTACTGCATATTGTAACTGCTATTGCTTATTATCACTGTTAGCAAAATAGTAATTAATAAGCGGATTCATTGTTTCCTTACAGTCCCACTCCCAATTCAATGTTTCCCCATCCTATTATCCTATCCTTTCCTATCCCTTCCCCCTAGCCTTTATACTGCGTTAGCAGGTACAGGTTTCATTCCATTATATTCTTTATAATGGCTAAAGTTGTAGGTGGGTTTAATCAGTAAAATTCTGACACTACCAAAGGGGAATTCTTGGTATCTTTAGAAAATTCCCACCTCCCTTAGGAAAAAAAAATCAAATTATATTAGATTTTGTTACAGTTCTATGGAAAACTTTATTAATATAAATAAATTACATCTGGTTAAAAGATCTTAAAGATTGTTTTAAGACGTTTTATCTGTGAACTTCTTTTTCTTCAGTCAACTTAAAAGTATGACTGAATGTATATAGAAAATGTATGACTGGATGTAAAGAGAACTTTTATTTAACAAGCTTTAATCTTCATCTTTTTAAATTTGATAGAATAAAAAAAAACTTATATTACTTTAAAAATATTTTAAATCCAAAGATTTGAGTACTGCAGTAAGTAGTCTTTAAAACTTTTAAGAAAAACAACAAAAATAAAAAAAAAATAATGCACAACTTTAAGAGTTCTTATTTTTTTTATATCTTTTTAAAGCAATTCCCTTACATGTTTCATAACGTTTCATATAAAATACTTTACAATTTGTTATCTTTCAACCTTATTTTTTTTTTCAGCCCATTCATTTTCCGCAGCAACAGTTTAAAAAACAATTTCCAAAGATAAAGATAAAAAAAAAACCAAATATAATGAATGGACCTTTGTTAAAATGAATATAAAAGTTTTTAATTTGTCATTGAATATGCCATACTCCACGTATAAAATATAAACTAAGTTTCTTTTAGTTTCATTTAGAAAACAAAAAGCGGAAGCCAATAAAGAAGAAAGAGGCAATGATCTAAATTTGACAAAAAAAGAAGAAAAAAAAATTGTATTTTTTTAGATGTTTCTTTGTTGAAAGTGTAAACCATTTTATTCTTTAAAATAATTTGCAAGGTCATACAGTCTTTTTGATGAAGATAATAAGCACACGTACATATATGACATGAAAGGAACATTAAAAAAGATTCATTTTATTTGTTTAACGTTGTGTAACATAAATCTCGACACAGTTAAAAGAATTTAAAAACTTTTGTTTTTTTTTGTACATGTTTTTTTGGTTTTTTGTTTTTTTATTTTTTGGTTTTTTGTCCCCAGATAAATTTAATTTAATTTTTAAAAAAATAAAACGAATTTTATTTTATTAGGTCTGTGTTATTATATTATTTTTGGGCATCAATAATAGAAGTAATCTTAAATTATACTTTGAAAAATTTAATCAAATACGCCGAATGTTTTTTTTTTCAAATGCTGAATTTGTATGTTGTTTTAAAGCATGGAATACCTTACATTTATCCTTAAACAATGGTCTCTTTTGACAAATTTCTAAATTAAATTAAATAAAAATTGTAATTAAATTTTATTTTTTTTTAATTAAATTTTAAATTTAAAATGTTTTTTTAATATTAAAAACGGTTTTTTAAAATCTGTTAAATATTCAACCGCAGATTAAACTTAAGTACAAAACCAAGAAAAAAGAAGCGACAAATTTTCAAAGCGACTTTAAAAAGCAAAAGTTAAATATTAACAACAAAGCGGATCCCTTATATCTCAAATATTCTATTCTACTGGATATGATAATAAATGAATAAATAACACAGACACTCGTGAAATAATCAAAGTAGAAGACGTAAAATGATTCAGCTTGTTAACTAGAAAAAAAAGTAACTTGAAATCTTCTTCAGCTAAATAAAACTAATATTCGATCACGGTTAGAATGTAATTCACATATTTTTGCTAGTGTCACAGCGTTCCTCTTCAGTATCTAAATAACAAACAAAATCGAGCTATTAACATCGTAAACTATTTTGAAGTTACAAAAAACTTTACATCTTTAAGTCATATTAAGTTTTTGCAAAAAGTAGGGGGTGCTTACACCGGTGAAGTAATATTAAAGTATAATGTAGGTAATCTTGCATTCAACACTTCCACTGTAATACTCGTAAACTAGTTCAAACGAATAAATATACAATAGAGCTAAGATTGATATTAGAGAAAGATTCAAATTAGAGTTCTAAAATACAGAAACTCATATATAACATGAGCTTTTAAATTGAGAAATACAGTATACCATTATTTGGTATTTCCCGATATATGTCACCAGCAGTAATTTAAAGAAACCGTAAATATTTGCCAATTACAATTAACAATACAATCCCACTTCAGAATTTCAAGAACTGCAAAACTGTCTGCATTTCTATATTATCCTATTCTTACCCCATAACCACTATATTGTGAAAACAATTTATATTACCATTATATCCGTTAAAAGAGGATATGGGAGTTTAGCTAGCAAAACTCTTAAACTACCAAGAAAGTATAGAGTTTTTGGTTATTGGTGGAATATTTTCACCTCATTTAAAAAAAAAAAATATAAATAATTAATTATATTTTTCTTTCTTTTAAACTCACCTTTTAGTTGAATCAACACCTAAAGCAATCAATATAACAGCAAATACCATACAAACCAAAAATATTCCAGAAAGTATTTTAATTTGTGCTGGATCTGGTGGTAATAAATTTGAATTTATTTTGGCATTAACACCTGGACAAAAATTTGATCCACAAATTTCACTAACATTATTTTTACTTTCGATGATTATATTCAAAATTGTTGTGTTATCATTTTCAGAACTAATTGAAGTAAATGTAAGTACTAAAATTAAAAAAATTACAAAAAAAAAAATTGGTTTAAAACAAAAATTATATAAATGTAAATTTAAATCTTAAGATTTTTTTTTTTTAATTTAAATTTCAAATTGACATTGGATTAGATTTATTAATGGTATATACTTAAGATTTTGTCAGGGGCCAAAAGTTTTAAAGAAAATTTAACTAATTTAGTATTAATTGAATAAAGAAAAGAAAAATTTTATCTACAATATTTGTTAATATTAACAATCAATTTACTAAAAATAATGGATAATTTAATGTAAAAGTATTATAAGATCTATTAAACACTTAAATATACCCACACATAAAACATTTAAGTAATTTTCATTATAAATTTCAAATTATAAAAAAAAAAAATTACATTGGCTTTTTTAACTTAATTCAAATCATTAAACTTTTAAAATCTTTACACCCGTACTTTTTAAATTACATAAAATATTAAATTTCCTATTCTTGAATGTATGACTATTATATATGTATGTATCTCTAAATTCTTTTAATAAATATTGTCTGTCAATATTTTCAGATCATTTCATTCTTGTTTTAAAGTTGTTTAAACTCAGATAAAATTCCAGATTTCTTATAGTACGTTTTATTATTTTTTTTAATATCTTTATTTTTATTTGGTCTGTTTATTATTTTTTAAATTTTTACAAAAGTAAAATGTAAGTTTAAATAATTTATTTTAATTTTAATTTCATTTTTTACTTTATACATAACACATTTTTACTTTATTGGATTGATGTTTTATATAAACCATTGTAAATTCTTCTCGATAGGCAAACAAAAAAGAAAATTTTTAACATCTATTTATAGAATTTTGTACGCCTATAGTATCAATAATCGGTCACCAAAATTAAATAATAAGAGTCATGGAGTATAAGAGAACAGAATGACAATTAGTGGTACAATTTGATTAAATTAACATGTAGGACAAAATCGTATGCCTATTTAGCATATAATTGATATAAATACAATGCTTTGTACCTTCAAAAAGTAAGTAATAACAGATTGCATATATATAGGCATTGAATTTCTTTCAAATATTAAAAAAAAAAAAACATTTAATGAAAAAAATATAAAAAGTGCTTTTTTCTTAACAAACATTTAATTATACCTTCTTTTGTTCATTCTATTTTGTTCATTTTTGGGTTAAAAATGATTTTGATTGAAAACCACACTTAAAATTTATTATCCTTCTTTTATCAAATTATTGATTGCTCATTCAATTGACTCAAGCATATTATAAATATATATATATGTATTTATTTTTACACAAATGTAATATATTATAAGATATAATATTATATAAAAAATTTATTTTTCCAATTATAGCAATTTATAATTTTCAAATTATTAAAGACAACAACCAAAACAACAATAACAACAATTATTTAATGCTTAAATATGACAGTGATTTAAAATTTCACTTATAGATGAAATGACAGTTGTTCAAAGAATCAAAATAAAAATGTTCTTTTCTCTTTCTCGAAATTTTTATTTTTATTCTTTACTGTTACTTTAAGTCCTTAAATTTTATACATTGTAGCCAATGTCATTTTATTTGTGTTTTTTTCTTTTTCTTTTTGTTTTTATTTTTATCTTGAAATTTAGTGTGATATTTCCGATTTTTGAAGGATCCATCCAGGCGTTTTCCCTAAAATTTATTTATTTTTTTTTTTAAGTATTTATTTATTTAATGCTTTAAGGTTTCCAACAAAAATAAATAAAATTTTTGAAGGGTACAAAAATCAAATAAATTGTTTATTGCGTTTACGTATTTAGTAGTATGAGTTCTTAATGTCAATATGGCAGATTTCTAGTATAATTTTCATTTAAAGAATTATGATTATGACAGAACATTGTCATTTTATTTTATTTTTTTTATATATTTCTGACCTATAATAAAACCAGAATTTTTTATTTCCCGTATATAAAAATAAAATATTTTTAGTCTTTTGTATAAAGGACAACGGTGAAATGTCGTATGTATGCTATGTTGGAAAACATTAATTTTATTTAAGTAGTTAAAATGTAAACTCAAAAACAAAGCAAAAAGATAAATAGGTAATAATACTAAAAATATGAACGCAAGAAATAATGCACTTTCTTTAATAATATCTCCGTAGGGAATTCACAAAAAAAATGTCTTTAGTTGATTTCTTCTGGTAAAGATGTCGATTGTCTATTAAAAAAAAAATCAAATCTGGGACAAGTGATTTCAAAAATTACAAAAATTCTTTAGAAATTATTTATTCAACCTAAAAATCAATGGAATTGAAGTTTTTATATGAATCAATTTATTCAGTTTCAGTAACCATATGTTAATAGGTAATATATCCTCTTCAGAAAATAAAGTATTGATTGAGAAAAGTGGAAATGTAAACAAAAATACAGAAACGCAAAATTTCGAAAAAAATTTTCTTTAAAAATTTAACAAAAGAAAAAAAAACAATCAATACTATGTTTTTTTTAACTAATTTATCTCCTTTTTATAATACCTAATAATTTTTTTATAATACCTTTTCTTAAAATGTCTACTGCGATGTCTATTGACGTCCATGACGATGTCTATTGATACTTTGGATTTCTGTGGATTGGCCACGAAATCCCAAATACGAAATCCCAAATACAAAATCACAAAATTCAAAATCCAAAAATTCCTAAATCTAAAATACCAAAATCCCAAATACCCAAATCCTGAACCACTTTCGTTATCATAATTCGTTTTGAATTTTTTTATTTCAAATGTGGGTCGATGGGGACTCTCGATTCCCTCAAAAAAAAAACCTCGAACAAAAAAAATCTTGAAAAACAAAAACCTGAAAAAAAATATTGAACAAAAAAATCTTCAAAATAAAATCTTGAATTAAAATTATTTATTTTTGAAAAGATGATTTGAAAAGATACAAATCGTGGGTGTCGCCTCCAAACCGCATTATTGGAACTCTGATTTTGTATTCAATTCTAAAATAACCAGTAATTATATTTTTTACATATAAAAAAAAATAAACTTTTAAAATATGAGGGTTGCCGCCCCCAAACCCCCGCTAAACAAATTACTGAATCCCTAATTTTGTATTCAACTATAAAATTGATCCTAATTCAGAATGTGGTATATACTTATATGTATATGTAGATATTCTGGAAAAAGTTGGGAATACCTTGATTTTGAATCCAAATCTAAAATCGCTGCTAATTCAAAATCTGGCATATACATTAATGTACATCTTCTGGAAAAAGCGGCAATTCTGGTTTTGAATCCAACACTAAATTCAAAACGAACTATAATATCAACACTTCTTTGGGATTTTGGGATTTTGCGGCGCTCCCGATTTTTGTTTCAAAATTTGATTTTCCTCGGAAAGGAAAAACATTTACAAAAACACTTAATCCATTTTTTTTCTTCTAACAAACATTTTTTTTTAAATTTTTAAATCGATTGATTCTAAATTAAATTTTATTATTTTGATAATTTTATTAAATTTCACTTTTTATATTTAAAATCCATTCGTTTTGATTAAAATTTTCAATTTCTACTGCTCAATTCTTTTTGAAATTGTAATACCACATTTGTTATAAATAGCATTAACCTTACATTTTTAATTACTTCTATTACCCTTTATTGACATAAATGTTACCTTCACCATTTTAATTTTTATTACATATAAATACTTTTTTCAGATTTTCTTTTTTATATTATAATATGTATATTTTTTTCATCTTGTTATCAATAAAAACTTTTAGTTTATGATTTTTTTTTTCTTAATAAAATTTAATATCTTTACATGTTTTTTTTAACAACATTTATGCAAAATTGTTTTTAGTTGCTTTTCATTTAATTTCTTTATCGTTTTTATATTACCCATATACCCAGACAAATAAATATGCGCGTATCTAAAAACTAGTAATTTTTATTTAAGTTGTTAAGAGTAGTTAACTCTTAAAAATAATTTTTAAAGGTGTACATCTTATGTAAAATCTGCCAATAGTAGTGAGAATTTTGAAAAATTGTATGCAATCACGCAGACATTTCTTCTTAAAGCGTTCAATCTTTTGTTAAGCGCTACTAAAAGTCCTTCATTAGAGTAAATTATTTTAATAAAATGTGAGCGAATGATAATATAAATGAATGATACTATTTACTTGAACTAAATTTCTTTGCGAACGCAATGAAATTAAGATATAAACAAATATAATTGTATCGATTGCAATTTAAGCCTTCCTGCATTCTACGAGTATAAGGGGTAATACTATCTCATGTAGTAATTGAATACGAATTGTTTGTTCAGTGTCTACGATTTTCAAAATCAATTCAAGTAATTAAAATATAATCCTTATAATCCCACTTCCTTTACAGTTAAGTTAAGATATCTATAATATCACCATTTTCCTAGCATATTTTGCTACTTATTATTGCAAAATTTACCAATGGTGCAAACAAACTTATAACCCTAATAATTGAAAAACAAAAACTAACTTTGGAAACTTTTGTTAGCGACAAATAAAAAATATCAAAATAACGGATGAAGGTCTTTGAACATTGATTTTAATTTTACTAAGTTTTAAAAGTACATATATGTATATAATAGACATAAATAACACAATTTAAAACGTCTACAATTGCATATTTATAGGCAAATATCTTTGTTTTAACTGAACTGCGATTGTAATACCGTAAAATATTATAAGTTAAAATTTATACTAATTAATATAACTAAACTTAGAATATACTATTATTATTTACCATTACAATGTCAAACTTATATTTTTTTTACTTATTACAGGGTTTTATATCTAAAAAAAAAAAATAAATCGATCGCAAAGAAAAAACCAGTAAAACATTAAAAAATATCCTCTTTATTTTTTTCTTTAAATGCGAAATAAAAATATTTTGCATAATTTTGCAGTTTTAAATAAAATTAAAAATATAAATATATACAGAATAAAACGTTTGTTTTTAACTGTTATTATTACTGATACTTACTACTTGGGGTTAGAGACAAATGTTCGTTTCTCATAATCTTTTTTTTTACAAAATTCCAAATTTTTTTAAATCTCGTATTTTTTTTTTTGGATAATTTTTGCTTTCATTTTTATTAAATTAAATTTGAGCAACCAAAATAAAACAAAAATAAGTGATTTTAAGCGTTTTGTGTTATAATCTGAATAAAATTCTATATAAAAGAAACTATTTAACAAACAAATTTCTTTTCCTGACCCCAAAAACATTAAATAAATTATTAAAACCCTGATTTTGTAATCAAAATCTAGACCTACAATAAAGTTATTTTTTTTTTGGCTTAAAGTTTCCCTTTACAAAATCAATATTGCAATATTGTTTTTAGCTAAAACTTAGATTTTAATACAGTGAAACTAACGCGTTCCTAACTTTTGCTAACAAAACTATGAAAACAATGATTTTTTGACAAAAGTCAAAAATTATAATTTTTTTTTAAATTTTAATATTTTAAAAATATTTTATATTTTATATCATCAAATTTTATATAGTTAAATATGATTATATTCATTATACATAAGATTGAAACATCAAAAACTCAGTGGGGTTTTTAAAAAAGATTTTAGAAACAAACCCCAAACGAGTTTTCTATTTCGAAAAAACGAGATTATGAAAAAAGAGCATTCGTTACGCTCCTTACTGTTTCATATATGTATTTATAAATATTCTTTTTAAGTGTTACATCAAATCGTTATTTTCCATTAACAGTTCTTTCTAATTTTGCATACATAATAAATGTAAAACCAAAATGTTTAAAATGGCTATGAAAATGTGTATAATGTAAAGAAATTCTAACATTGAAATTTAAGTTTTGTGAATTTAAATTTAACTGGTGAAAAACAGTAATATTAAACGATTTCTAAGATTTTAGCTTTAATGGACGAATTATTATAAAAAAAAAAAATGATTTTGTTAGAAACTTAACATTGTCAATTTGCTAGTTTTATAGTGTACAAAATGTATTCATATATTTGTAAGGACAGTGCACATATATGTACTTTTGAGGATACTTTGAATATAGCATAAAAAAAAAATAAAAATAAAATATTTTGAAAAAAAAAATGGATCTGTTAATCAAGTAAATTTAATAAGGTTATCTTGGTATATAAAACAAAATGAATGAGATAAAAGTAATAAAATTAAAATAATATTATTATTCTGTTAATTAAAATTTTAACTAAATTATCCTTTTAATGTCTTAATTTATAAGTGCCACTATAATTATTGTAAGTTTAAAATCTAATTTTTATTTGAAAAATTTTTTAAATGAAAAATCTGTCTTTATTAATATGATAGCTGTCATCGTTATAATAAACAAATGACTATAAGAAATTCCTTTAAAATTATATCCTACTAACACATTTAATATAATATTGTTGGATAACGGTATAACTTTAAATATAATACATATATATATAATGCAATAAAGTTTTACATAAAAAGGATTTAAAAAAATATAAAATGAATGAGCCTGCAAGTCATAATAATATGTTACAATACACATATTACATATTATATGATTGATGTAAATTTAATATATACACATATATATACATATATACATATGTACATTAAATTATATAAAGTTATATGTAACATATACAATTAAATAATCCTGTTGGTCAACTTTTGTAAAAAATAAGAAAATATTTTTCTTTATGCTTTTATTCTTTTTATGGTATATATGGTATATGAAAGCGTTAAAAGGACATTTTTTTGCTATTATCATGAGAGTGATTTGTGTCGAAAATAGACAATATGTACATGAAAAAAAAAAACTGTTTTTATCCCATAAAAGGATACGCCATAAAGGAAATGTTGATTATTAGGTTTGCACTTGTATATTCTGTTTTTTTTTTTCTTTTGCTTTTTGTTCATTTTAACGACGTGTGCTTGTGAAAAAACAAAACATGACAAAAAGTTTTGAAGATCTTTGAGATGTTGACATCAAATTGAAGGTTTATTGTTTAACCTTACACAATATATATCCATCACTTTTTAATTTGTTCTTATTATATACGGCAAAACCCATATTTTTAAAATGAAACAGTATTTATTCCTTCCGATACGTATTCAAAAGTAGCGGAAAGAGTGGGAAAGAGGTTATACATACCATATACATACAGCAGTTTAAATATTTTTGGAAATAAACTATATTAACTCATATAGTTCTAATTTATGTCATTTTGTATTATGCTTCTATGTCCACAATACCACGTATACAAAATGAAAGACATAAGTAATTTCTAGGACATTTTTATTATTATATACCCTTTTATTTGTTGTCTCTTTTTATTAGTATTTTTTTTATTTGGTTATATTTTCTGTTCATAAATATGACAAGCAAGCTATTAGTAATAAAACTGGTAACATTTTTATTTA
Organism: Poecilobothrus nobilitatus; assembly: GCA_947095535.1. NCBI lineage: Eukaryota > Metazoa > Arthropoda > Insecta > Diptera > Dolichopodidae > Poecilobothrus > Poecilobothrus nobilitatus. The sequence goes on along the minus strand of OX352773.1, from coordinate 3,535,689 downwards.
TTCAGTCATGAATTTTCTAACAAAAATGATGATTGACGTGGTAATGGCAGTAAATCTTTTGCCTACATTATTATTTTTTTTTTTCGTAATAATCATGACACTTCTATTTTGTTACAAAGGGAATATTCAAAACAAAGCAATGCTGTAAAGTGGAGTTTGTAGATTGAATATTTGTACTTTTATAGAATTTTTTATGCATATGCAAGAACTATACGTAAATAACCATTACAATTTTTTTTAATTTATAAATTTATCTATAGTTCAATCGGTTTTATGTCTTTCTCTTAAAACTCCTTTATTTTTATCTTTAAAAACAAATTTAAGATTAATTCTGTTCTTAAATTCGCTCCATTTATTGAGAAGATTATTATTCAGCAAAAAAATTAAAGCAAAGGACATTATATGGTATTTTTTTTTACATAAAAAAATTAAAATATAGAACCAGTTTGGTTTTAACCGGAAAAGGGATGAATTGTTAGAAAATTGTTCATAGTAATTTTAGCGTAGAGAGATAAAATTTTATTTAAATAAGGAATAAAAGCATTCGTGTTTGTATATACTTAAAGTAGAGAAACAGAATATAATAAAACTATAAAATAAATAGAAGTTGTAAAAAAAAAAATTGGTTTATATAGAATTTTAAAAAAATTAAAAATAAATTTACATTTTAAATAAATGTAAAAAAATTTTATTTAACTAAATAAAACTTACTTTTGCCTTATCATATGTTAAATAATATAAAAATTTGTCACCCTTTTGCAAAAAGAACCAAGTCACTTTTTTTAAATGATAAAGAACTCTTTGCAAATGGACAGTCAGAAATTTTATACATATATATATATTATACCTAAACGAATTCTTTTTTAAATATCTCTGCTGTACTACATTAAATAGATAAAATTCAAATGCTGAAATTCCTAACTTATTTAATATAATAACCTAAAAGAAAAATACTTTTTAGTTTAAAATTTAAATGAAAGAAAGTTTTTCGGCTTAAATATTAATACCACTGCAACAAAGTCTATGGTTATTTATAGAATCAACCCACACACCACTTAAACATAGATTAGATTAAATTGGTTTTTAATGGGTATAAATGACACTATGCGACCTTTTGATACAGATCTATTGTGCTGCTCTTGTTACTATGTGTTATGAATTTTGCCTTCACTTATATAATACTTCCGTCAATCCTACTGTCTCTAAGAAAGTAAAGATTTGTATAGAATTTATTGCTGACCGTTTATCTTTGACAAAAAATATGCTCCAACATAAATGCACCACAATCGAATTAATCTCAAGTCTCGCCAGTTTTAAATATCTAGAACTTTGGCTAATTGTACAGTAGAATTAGTTAGATATGGAAATAAAATGCCGAATTCAATATGTTGATAACAGCTTTATAAAATATAAAAAAGCGTTATGTAATCGTGATATTAATCTTTAAAAATTATGAACTTCAATAAGTTTGAAGCATTTGATATGTTACTATTTCGTAAAATATTGAAAATATCATGGGCAGTACGAATGAGCAATAAAATATAATATTCTACAACTTAATGTGTACGGTAAAATTGAAGACAGAAGCCGTTTTGGTAAAAATGAAAAATCGATAATGACAAACATCCGGCAATTGACGGGTTCCCAAACGTCGGAAAGTACTAATGAATGCGGCATAGGATAGAGATAAATTCAGAAATGTAATCGCAGACATCCAACACTGGATAATCAGCTGGGAATAAGAATACACTTAATCATTTTTTTTAAATAAAGAGCATTTAATTATTTTAAATATAAACGATCTAAAATCAATGAAAATAAATGAAAACCAAGGGTTAAAATAAAAGCACAAACCAATTAACATCTTAAATAACCATTGTAATCATAAATTTTAGTTGGTCTAATAAATGGTTTGTAAAACTTTTTTTAATTAAAATGTAAATTTTAAAAAACAAACCATGTCACTAAATATCAATTAATAATTCCTCAATAATAATTTTCTAAAAACTCTTTAATTCATTTATCTGCAATTTTAATTTTTTTATTAAATGCAAAACTATACCATTAATTTATTACTATTACCATTACAATTAAAAGACAATCAAAATAAATTTTTCAATATATACCTGAAGATGAAATTAAATTTCCCCAAACTTGTGCCATTTGATAGAAAACAAAAAATAACGCAAAATATCTAACAACTGTGACATCATTTTTTGTTATTTTACCAACAATATTACTAGTTGCTTCAGCTACAATTGATAGGTATGTACATTTTGCACACCATAATGGTCCGCCTGCAAAAAAAAAAAATTAAGAATTAAAATACACAGAAAGACCACAAAAGAATTTAAAGAAAACAACAAAAAATGTGCTTCCTTATACTGCTGTTATAGCAATTAGACCAAATGAATACGGAATAATTGTATGGAAATCCTTAAAAAAAAAAATTAAGTTATAAATACTTTCATTATTGAATTAAGAAATAAGTTATGAGCATTGCAAATAAATGTGGTATGAAAATGAAAAACAAAATTTTTTATACCATACCTCCGAAACCAACTCCAAATGCTGCTGGTATAAATGTGTAGAAATTTGGATAGAATTGTGCAAGAATATATGGAATATATGCTCCAAATGATATTGCCATTGTCCATTTACATCCAAACCACCTGCCCGAAAAAGCAAAAAAAAAAAAAAAAAAAAATGAAAAAAGAAAATTAAAAATAAAGGATAAAACTATAAATTTACAATGTGTATGTGAATGAGTAATCAATTTTTTACCAGGAATCATGAATATTTTGAATTTCTTTAATTGTTGACTCTCTTAAATAGAATTTAAAAGAAATTTGAATGAGTTTTTAGAAAAATTTAATTGAGAGTCTACCAGTTCTATATTAATTTGTATAATTTTTGTCGAAAATCTACTAAAATCAGTTATTACTGACAATATAAAATTAACAGCCTCAAAATTGAGACCAAAATTAAAAAATTATTGTAATATTTTTATGTCACTGTTTTTACAACTAAAATTTGTTCCATCAACTTTCCACTTTAGTTCCATTTGTAATTTAATTTGTTGATTAAATCATTCTACAAACAAATTTTTAAAATCTTTTTTCCATTTTTTTCACTTTAACCCCATTAAATCTCTTTAATCCCATTTTATACTATGTATTAAAAATTTTCAAAATCATTCCATTTTTGAAATATCATTTTGTAAGGATTTTATTTTTTTTTTTTCAAAGGATACGTATTGGTTTTGTTCAATTGGTTAAGAAGAAGAGTTTGAAAACATAACATAAAATTAATTGGAATTTAATTGAATTAAAAAAAAGATAGTTTTGTCATAAAAATTAAAAAACGTGCACGTGACGAAAATAAATTAAAAATGTGAAAAGGGAGAGTAAACATATAGGTACCAAACTTTCGTTCTAAATAAAATTCAATTTTTTGTTTTTTTTTCTTGAAAATAGAAAATCGAATTGAATAAAAATGTTTAATAAAATTTTATATTTTAAAATCGGTTTTAATTTAGTTTTTTTTTTTTTATGGTTTGGTATAATGATGAAAATAGAAAATAACGTTAAAATATCGCTTATTAAATGTTTTTAAAACTTATAACACGTAATAAAAATTAAATCTAAAATCAACAGCAAAAAAAAATCAAGCATTATTTGCACTATAAACATTTTGTTCACAGGGTGATTTGTAATTATGAATTTAAATTTTTGGTTAAAAATTTGACTGATTTTTTGTTTAGAAAAAGAGTTTTATACAAAAAATAAAATTTGTTTTCAATATACAGGATGTTTCACAGCATGTATTTATTTCAAATCGTTAAGCAGGGAAGGAGTCGTTATTTTAAAATATAGAAAAAAATTTTATTAACAAAATTGGGGATAATATCTTTAACGGAAAGGATCCTTTCCTTTAAATCTTTTTCGGAAAAGGTCGGAAATGAAGTTTTCAGGCCGAAAATTCACTTAAATCTAGATTTTTAAAAAGGGAGGAAATATTTTTGAATGCAAATTAAATTCTGCGTGAAAATATAAGAAACTTTTGTCTTAATAATTTTTTTTATTTTCTAAGTATTTTTATTTCAAATTAATAAAAACAAAACAAAAATATATCATTTTCTCCCGTATACGTGTATAAAAGTGAAGTTTAAGACAGATAAAAAACTTTTTTTAAAATCTCTGACAAATTTGACTAATTAAAAATAAATTTTACTTTAAATAATTAAATATTGGGATTAACTTTAAGTAAAACTTTTATTATTTAATTAAATATAAAAAATGTTTAATTAAAATGCAAACAATATGGAGTCCAATTAAGAGTGTCAACAGTTTTAAAGGGACATCCTTGATCAATTTCATGGAAAAAATCGAAGGGAGGGGAAGTGATACATTTTTAATATTTACTATGATTAAGGAAATGATTCCAAATGATTTTTATCTGTTGAAATCATATCAATATTCTGAAATTTCTTAAAAATAATTTTTAATTTTATTATTTTTATTTTATGCTGTGTTGTTGAAATATGGAGGGAAAAAAATAATTAGAAGAGATTTTAGAGTTGTGCATTAATAAGTAGTAAAATAATATAATAAGTGAATCTTTTTTGTGCAATTCATTTGTAGGTATTCGTTATTTTAAATATTAAGGTTATCAATTTTTATATAAAGGCCTACAAAATTTTCTGGGTATCTCAGTTACAAAATTATAATTTTTTCAGGATAATTCAATATAAACTTGTTGTACTACATTAAACTTAAATATCTTATTAGTAGTTGTCTTTTTTAATAAAATTAAGTTGCAGTTTAACAAGGTGATATTAAACATCGTAAATCACAGATATATTTTTGATTTGACATCTGCGATCATCCAATTCAAGAAAAAGCATAGGTAGTAAGATAATGTATGTAGGAGAAATATTGTAGGAATAAAAATAAGGAAGTGTTTTGTAACAGTAAGATACCTACATGAAAATAATGTATGTTGTTTCCATAAAAGTTAATTATCTTTAAGAAAATTTAACATATCAAGATTAACTAAGTACCGATGGGGGGCATTTATAGCCTAGTGGGTAAGAGCGTATAAAATATAACGCAAACATCGAGGAAGTATGGGTTTGTATTTCACAAAATTTGAATGACAAAATTGACAGAATCCTAACTTCATTATTCTTTGAGTTAAGGTGTTGGGCAAGCTGAGAGAGGGAAATACTATAAGTACACTATTCGATATTGATTTCGTGTCCTTTACATTGTTTCAAGCGTAATGACAATTGTATTAACAAAAAAAAAAAAACAAAAAAACTTGAATGAAGATTAATTCACTTATTAGGGGCGTCAGTAGTCTAGTGGGTAAGAACGTATAATATACGCTGTAAACACAGAGGGAGTGTGGGTTCGAATCCCAAACACTTCGTAAGAGTAATTCCTCCCTACGACATGTACATGAAAAGGAAAGGCTGGATAATTTCCTTGTTACATTTATGTGGCAGGAAAATGTACTAAAAAAAAATTCAATTAATCTATAAAATTAGTAAATATTTTAAACTTTAGTTTCCTTGATAATCAAATAAACCTCAGGTTAAGGAACTTAGGTTAAAAATAAAAAATTTATGACACGAATATAGTCAGTTCTTTAAAGAATCTTTATTAATAGAAAATTAATATGCGATTTAATTTATTACATAAATATATCATTCTATTGATTGGTTCATGTTACTATATAATTGGTTCGGTGAAATTGTAAATAAAAATACTAGCCGATCTTAAACTGGAACAAAAACTTAAATTGTCATGTAATTGAGAAGGCAAAATATTTCCTTTGATAGTTCATGCCTTTCTTCCAAGGTGTTGAGATAAATCAAATTTAATCTACGTTCATAGAAGGTAAAATTGAAGAATTAGACCAAGGTAGATAACAAAGAGATCTAAGTAAGTTTTTTTGAACGGATTCTATTCTTTTTATATGGATTCGCTATCCATATAAAAAATGAGTTTCAGATTTGACTGGCATATACAAGGTTAGGCCTTACTAAGCAAGTGTAGAGAGGTGAATGTAAGGATCATTAAAGTCTTTAGACCAACTTTTTATAAAACCAAGCATAGAATTGGATTTATTCAAAATATAGGTGTAGTGAGACTGAAATGAAAGCTTAATATCAAAAAGTGCTGCTTTAATTAAATTGAAGTTTATATAAAAAAGGGTTATATAGAGTATGAATACAAAATTGAAGTAGAGCGACTTGTGAAGCGAATGGGAATACCCTGTTATTATTACAACAACAAATATAAGAACGACTAACATCATTTTGTAAAGCAAGCGTCATCAAAAGAAGTAATTTTTTTTATAAATTTTTATATCATCAGTGTAGATTTTAATTTCACTGTTTAATATAGTTGATATAATATCGTTGATAGAATTTATAAATAAAAAGGGATCAACGTGACTACCTTGAGGTATACCAGTTGTAACTTTAAATTGAGAAGAAATTACAGACGTAAATGCAATAGAGTAACTACGATTGGAGAAGTAAGAGTAAATCCAACTTATGAAATTAATATGAAAACCTAGTTTTTTCAACTTAAAAATGATAATAATATTATGTGGTAGCAAGCCAAAAACTTTAATAAAATCACAAGTAGAACATTTTTTAAAAAAAATATTGGGGACACCATCTGATTCAGGAATGTGATTGTCATCTAAATTACTAATATAATGTAAAACCACATTAGCATCAATTTTAATAAAGCCTAAAGTACTTTTTGTGTAAAAATTTAAATGAAAAAATGATGTTTGATTTATGGGAAAATCTGATACATAATAACTAAAAGTCATGGCAATAAAAACTCAGCAATAACTTTAAGATCTCTACTAGTTTTATTGTTATATTTCATTAAAACTGGATATTCATCGCATTTTCTTTTAGAATTTGCAAATTTTCAAAATAATTTAGGGTTAGCTTTAATATTGAAAGACATATTCTAAACATAATTTGAGTAAAATCTGTTTGACATGGATTTACAATAATCAAACAATCTTCTTCCGTCCACTGAACTCCAGATTTATGAACAACTATGAGGTCAGTTTGAACAGCTTTATGAACCGACGGAACACTTTTATGAACCGACGGAACACATTTTAATAGGTGTTGGTGGACTATTTCTGATGGGTGAAATTAACACATTTAGAACTATGTTCGTACGGTCCTAATAACAATAATAAAATTTTGAGTCAAATAGCCTTTATATAAAAAGCAAATTATTGCATTGATAAATATTTCAAGCAAATGTACATATGTATATACTTTTATTTTTTGGTTTCATTGCTTTTTTAAATTATTCTGACTTTAAAATATTATAATTTCTTCGATGTACTTTTAACTTAAGATTTAGTTATTAACAATACTAAACAAGTGCTCTTATACATACATACTACTTTAAAGATTAATTATAATATAAGTCAAGTCTATTGAGGTCTCATAGTATAATTTCATTAAAATTAGAAATTGTATGCCAGCTTTTTTGAAAAGATGACTTTCAGTAAATATAATTTGAATATCTTTATATTTAATCTCTTTGAAACACAATGGAATTAATAAAGCCATTTAAAACGAAAAACTATACAAACTTAAAGCAAGAATATTCTGAATGCATTATAAATTAGAATCTGCAATTGTATTAGAAAAATTTTCTATTTTCTTTTTTAACTTCGTAAACTTTTTGAATCAAAAAATACAAAAGATTTTCTTCCAGCAATGCAATGAAATTTATCACTTTTCATTTAACCCAAAGGAAATAAAAAACTAATAGAAAAGTACAGTGTTAAAACAATTGAATTTTCACTGATAAGAAAATTCTTTTTCTTTTTTTTTTAAATAAATTTTATTTTAATAAAAAACGAGGAAGAGTGCAGTAGAGTAGACTGTGTCAACTCTGGGATACCCGTATGAACGTAATATATCCTGTTTCTATAAAACTTGATCATCTTTTAAAAACATTCAGAGTTTTAGTACCGAACTACAGAGATATATTTATGTAAATTGTGGAGTTGTATGATAGCTACCCGAATCTATTGCGCCTAGCTTCATTAAGTTCCAAGAAATGCAAAAAGCCTGAACCGGCTGCTTTAGACCATTCAAATTTTACAAAAGTTTTTGGCATGCAACTCGACACTTTTTCACTAAATTTCAGATAGCTAGCTTCAATAGACACTGAGTTATTTTGATTTAAAAAGAGAAGTTGTATGGCAGCTACCCGAACCCGTTGCACCACCACAACCAAATTTTGCAGAAGTTGTTGCCATAAAACTTGATCATCATTCGCAAAATTGCAGATACCTAGATTGAACAGACACTGGGTTATTTCCATTTAAAGAAAGACGTTGTATGGCAGCTACTCGAACCCGGCGGCCGAAAATGCTCGAGTTAAATAGCAAAACTAACAATTTTGTAAAAGTGACGTAAAAAAAATTTCAGCCTCCTAACTCCTTTATTTTTTGAGTTATCGTGCGGACGGACACTGAGTTATTTTCATTTAAAAAGAGAAGTTGTATGGCAGCTACCCGAACCTGTCACACCACCACAACCAAATTTTGCAGAAGTTGTTGCCATAAAACTTGATCATCATTCGCAAAATTGCAGATACCTAGATTGAACAGACACTGGGTTATTTCCATTTAAAGAAAGACGTTGTATGGCAGCTACTCGAACCCGGCGGCCGAAAATGCTGGAGTTAAATAGCAAAACTAACAATTTTACAAAAGTAATGTAAAAAATTTTGCAGCCTCCTAGCTCCTCTATTTTTTGAGTTATAGTGCGGACGGACACTGAGTTCTTTCATTTAAAAAGAGATTTTGTATGGCAGCTACCCGAACCCGTCACACCACCACAACCAAATTTTGCAGAAGTTGTTGCCATAAAACTTGATCATCATTCGCAAAATTTCAGATACCTAGATTGAACAGACCCTGGGTTATTTCTATTTAAAGAAAGACGTTGTATGGCAGCTACCCGAACCCGGGGACAGAAAATGCTGGAGTTAAATAGCAAAACTAACAATTTTACAAAAGTGACGTAAAAAAATTTTCAGCCTCCTAGCTCCTCTATTTTTTGAGTTATAGTGCGGACGGACACTGAGTTCTTTTCATTTAAAAAGAGATTTTGTATGGCAGCTACCCGAACCCGTCGCACCAGCACAACCAAATTTTGTAGAAGTTGTTGCCATAAAACTTGATCATCATTTGCAAGATTTCAGACGCCTAGCTTTATTAACTTCCAAGAGGTGCAAGAAGCCTGAACCGGCTGTTCTAGGCCAAACAAATTTTACAAAAGTTGTTGGCATATAACTCGACACTTCTTTACTAAATTTCAGATTCCTAGCTTCAATAAACACTGAGTTATTCTCATTTAACCGGATAAGTTGTATGGCAGCTACCCGAACCCGCCGCACCACCACAACCAAATTTTACAAAAGTTGTTGCCATAAAACTTGATCATCATTTGCAAAATTTCAGACGCCTAGCTTCATTAGGTTCCAAGAGGTGCAAGAAGTCTGAACCGGCTGCTCTAGACCAACCAAATTTTACAAAAGTTGTTGGCATGTAACTCGACACCTCTTTACTAAATTTCAGATTCCTAGCTTCAATAAACACTGAGTTATTCTCATTTAAACGGAGAAGTTGTATGGCAGCTACCCGAACCCGCTGCACCAGCACAACCAAATTTTACAGAAGTTGTTGCCATAAAACTTGATCATCATTTGCAAAATTTCAGAAACCTAGCTTGAATAGATACTGAGTTATTTCTATATAAAGATAGAAGTTGTATGGCAGCTACTCGAACCCGCCGACCGAAAATGTTGGATTTAAATAGCAAAACTAACAATTTTGCAAAAGTGACTTAAAAAAAATTTCAGCCCCCTAGCTCCTTTATTTTTTGAGTTATCGTGCGGACGGACGGACGGACGGACGGACGGACGTACATGGCTTAATCGACTCAGAATTCGATTCTGAGCCGATCCATACCTTTGACACTATATCTAGCTCGACTCCTTTAAGGTGTCACAAACGTAATGGCAAATTTATTATACCCTTGAACATAGTTCATACGGGTATAAAAACAAAATTTTAGCAAAAAGAATGACAAAGCAAAGTTAAATACACTAAATGTAAACAACTATATATCAATTATGATTAAAGTTGAGTAAATAATATACAAAATGAAGAGAGCCAAAAAAAATAGATATTATATATAAAAGTAGATATCACAAGAGCCAAAAAGTAGATATCACATTATATTTTGTGATTAATCTTTAAATGGAATAACCAAAGTTCATTGACACCACCTATATGTTTGTAATCAAACTCAAGGTGACTAAATGGGATGCAGAGTGATTAAAGATTATTGGAAGTAAAAAGTTCAATGTTAAAAGGAAAGGCCCAACAAGTACTGTAACCCAATAATGTGGATAATAATTAGATTAAATTCATTTTTACAAGGTATTTAGAAATTTTATTTTAGATTTTTTTTTCAAAAGATAATGTCCTAAAACCGATTGTTAGAATAAAGCATTTTTCAAAAAAATATTTCACTTTGAATGTCCCACAAAAATATTCATCTAATAACAATTGAGGAAAAAAAAAAACAAATACAATTTCCGTATTTTATCCGTGTTTCTATGGTTAACGCTAAAGTGCTAACATATTTATTCTTTTATTTACATATAGCCCTGCTTAGGTAATTACTTTATTAATTTTTTCTAAAAATTACTAATTTGTGAAATCGTTAATAAAATTAGTTAGAGACACAACCTAATCTTCATTAATCTGTATACCAGATGATTCTTTAATGAGTGCCATCATATTATATAACACGGTGTGGGAAATGATGTACATATTGCAAAACTTTAAAGCTCGCGGTCTTGAAGAAAATTTGATGACACTCTTAAGCAGACATTAGTTAAACATCCCTTTAAATACTTTCATATCTCTTTAAATATTTTTTTTTTTTTCATTTTAACTATAAACAGTTTGAAGTTAAATAATTTGTAATTTGTCAATTTTTTATTGAAAGAAATGCAAGTTTTTAGATAACAAAAATGATGAAAATTTGTTTAAGTTTTAAAAAATTTAAATAGCACTGAAGAATTTGTAATACAGTTCTAGAATCTAGATATACACAAAAAAATAAATTGTTCAGACATTACTCAAAAGAATATTTTCCAATGTTATAAAAAATTACTTGGAATTATTGATAAGAATTAAAGATGAATTTAAATAATATCATTATGATAATGTGTTATGTTTTAAAGACACTTCGACACTTGAAGACTATCGCTTCTTTTGGTTCTAGTGTTTACAAGAAATTAGTCTGATTTAATCTTAAATTTATGTACATGCTATTCTGGAAATAATTCGCTTTATAAACCTTTAAATCACACGACAAAAACTATTATTTATTTGATTTATAAATGTGACAAGGAAATTACACAGCCTACCCTTTCCAGGTATTTTTGAAACTGTAGTAAAGGGGAATTATTCTTATGACGTGTATGGACCCTCATTTCTTACACATACTTCTACTACTACAACACTTCCTCAGTGTTTAAAAGCGTATTTTATTCGCTATTATCTACTAATCCACACAGACCCCCCAAATAAAATTACTTCAGTATATGGTTAAACTTTTCAATATTTAGAAATTAAACTGTGACAATGTTTTTTCATTTGAACAGATACAAATTTTTATATAGATGCGATTTTAATGTTTGGACAGACTAATTCAAAACAAATATTTTATTTCACTATAATTTTATTATTTATTTTATTATTTTATTTGGCAATGACACAATCTTAGATTAGGATGGGAACTTAAGTTTTGAACAACATTTTTTAATTAAAAGTCAACGTAAGATTATAATATTATGATATAAAATTATTTTCGGTCAGATTAATTTGATTTAAAAAAAAATATAATATATTAATGAAAATCTAAAAAAAATCTTGTCCAATACAACCTTAAACAACTATAGATCAAAAAATCTAAATTGAATTTTACTTACTTAAAGTATTACAAATTTAATTTTATCACCTATCCCGCCTCAAATATAATAAATCTTAACTACATTTTTTTTTTTATGTCATGCTGACTATGTTTTCGTTTATCTTTTTTTTATTTATTTTTATTTATAATTTTTCTTTTTTTTTATTATATATAGTGAAATAATTATTAGAACTGACAGAAAATCAATAGAATACTGCATAATTTCATCATCCTCCAACAAATTCCTATACCTTCATATTTAGATTTAATACTTCTTAGTAAATAAATATTAATACCGATAAACTTTTTGGTAAAATAAAAAAAAAAAATAAATAAATAAATAAATGGCAGAAAGAAAGAGACAAAAAATAAAACAAAAATTTGTTATGGAAAAACTACGAAACAATTTTATTCATCCATCATTTCAGAACTTTTAGAAAAATAACTTGCATTAATACTTACAAGATGGTTGAGGTACTAAAATAAATGGATGCTCTATTAAATGGTTTTGGACAAGGCATAAAAATGAAGAAAAAAAAAAAAATATAACAAAATTCTATGATAAAGTTTTTGTTATCCTTTGTTTTTCCTTTCTTAATCATTTTTTTCCACCTTCCTAAATTTTCCTAAATTTTTTTTCCTACTTCCTTGTTTTGTTTTTGATAATTTTACAGGATTTTCATTTCGACTGAATTACATTACATATATATTATGTATTTATATAATTTTATATATCGTGTGAACTATTGTCAATTGTTAATCCAGTGGCAGTCTCAAAAAAAACAACACTAATAGAATTGATAGTCCTATTTTATAAGATTTAATCAGTTGATTGTTTAGATCTCATAGCTGTTTTTTTTTTTTTTTTTTATTTCTTAGTTTTATTTTTATTATTATTAACTAGTCATTTCTTTACTTTTTGTTTAAGTTAACACATGTAAAGCAGATTAATAAAACAATATAACACATATAATAAAGAAATCGTGATAGTTTGTTATCAAGTTTAGATAAAGATATAAAAAACAATAAAAATAAATGAGTCTCAATGATGAAAATCCAAAAGTGGATCATTAAAATAATAATTTTTTTAGATTTATCAATATGTCGTTAAGATGATTAACTACATATTTATTCCAGTTAAAATTTGATCTTTATATTTAAGTCAATTTTCGAACTATTTTATAATGCCTTGTAAAATGTTAATTTCACATATAGTATAATAAATATTTTTCTTCTGATAATGTTAGTGTGGTTGGCAAGCTTTAGATTTTCTTACTTTATGTTTACTTGAACATTTTTATCTTTGGTGTTTAGTGTTGGCTAGAGCTATTCTGAATTAAAAAATATTAATTGAACAAATAAAAGTCAACTTAAATTTCAAAATTTTGTTGACAAGGAATGAACCATACCTTTTTAATTCAATTCGATAAACTTACAATAATTTTCGAAAGAATATTATTTAGTTGTGTTTTTTAGAATAAATGACTTCCTGTAAGTGTTTTTTCTTTAGTGTATTTCCCCTGCCACATAATTGTGACAAGGAAATTGCACAGCCTTTCCTTTTCAAGTGTGGTTGTCAATGTCGTAAGGGTGAATTATTCTTATGACGTTTATGAGATTCGAAGCCAAACTCTCCTCGGTCTTTTACAACGTATTTCATGCGGTTCACCCACTAGTTCAAAAAGCATTCTCTAAGCATTTTCTATCTTTAAATGTATCACGTTTGAATATGAGATTACATTATATATAATGTTGTCTAATGTTGTTAAATTTCTAATATTTTGGTACAATTTTCTTTGAGCTGGAGCTCTGAGTTATATGTTTTTCCTTTTTTTTTATTTCTTAATCACAATTTAGGATATGTTCTTTTTGTACTAAGTATAGTTGCGATTATATATGATCTAGAATAAGGATATGCTTAATTAATTCGCCAACTTTTAGAAACACATTGGATAGTAGAAATTTTTTAATTTCCTCAACCTAACAGAAAACGAATTACTATATCCAGTGGAATACTATTGGTGTATTTCATAAGAGAAATGAGCATTTGAATTGCCATTCTAGTATAGTAAATTGTGTGTGAGCTCATCAATGATCAGTTTACTACTAGATCCTCAGTACATCAGTGATTTTATTTTATCTAAACAAATGTCATCAGTCATCACAAACAAAATAAAACGAGGAAGAATACAGTTGCCTTTGTCAACTCTTAGATACCCGTACGAACCGTTAGTATGTTCACAGCCTGTCACTCTGCTTACAATATTATTTTTTTTAATATTTTAGTATTTTAAAATAATTTGGGTGAATTTTATAATTTCTAGTACTATGGGTTGTACATATATTCAAACTATATGTTTATACATTCTTCAAAAGCAAATTCTAACCTTCCACATAACGATTATCAATCCAAAACTTTTTCAAATATTCTATGGTACCATTTAATACTAAGCGGTAAATGCATATTAAATTTACTAAGTACAAAACAGTAAATATAATTTTAAATATTATATTATATTATATTTAAATATTCCATTGACAGAATAATTTCTTATAAGTACAATAAAATACATATATGCATGTAAATACGGCGCTATATAATATACATCTATACTCTTATCATTCATTCACTAGTGACATATACGATATGTAAATAAATATGATATTATATAATTATGTATATCTATCAATATCATATAAATAAAAATTCTTCAAGCAACCGTTATATTGTTTATTTATTTACATTTTTTTGTACTACGCATTATATCCTCAACAATTTCAAATTATCGGGTAAAACAAAATGGAAAAAATTCATTTTAAAGAAATTTGTTAGAAAATTTGAAAAAATCAAGTAACACTTTCGTCAATTATAAAGTAACCCTATATTATTAAAAAAAGTTGTTAACAGAAATAAGAGTATAATGTTGAAGCTTTAATTTTTGTGTATTACTTCAAAAAATATTTAACAGGTGTTCAAGTTACAGGTGTTTAAAAATAGGAAATTTTCAGTTTTTGACCCCTTACAGCTCCTAAACGGGGAGTGATACAAAAAAAATTTTTGAAATGACTCATACTTATTTTCAAAGATCTAACTTCTGTCAAAATTTCAAGTTTCCAACTTAAACTGTTTAGAAGATAGAAGGGTTAAAGGATTTTGCAAAATTTGAGTTTCGCATAACGGTAAATTAAGACACCGTATGCCACAACTATATATTTATTATATATATACTTTTAAAGCTAATAAAAGTAGTAATCGTTTGACGTTTTCAAAATGAAGATATACCTTATACAACTTGTGCTATAACAATTTAAATATAGACCTTTTTAGAACCTTTGGGGAGCTGTAGCTCCGTAACGGGTGGGGCTACAAAAAAAAGTTATTAATAATAAAATTAATATTTTTGTGAGATCTATCAGTAGTTAAAATTTCATAGCTCTATTTAAAAAAAAATGTGGGGATCTAAAAGTTAAGTGTTCGAGAGGTACCCGAAGTTGTGGTCGGATCTCAACCAAAAAAAGTAGGGAACCTACAAATTGTAAGAATACTTTGTGTTAATTTCAAGACTGTAGCTTTCTTAGTTTTTGAGTTATCTTGCTGACGGACAGACGGACGGACAAAGCTGAATCGACTTAGAATTTTTTTCTGATCCGATCCATACCTTTGAAGGTATATCTAGCTAGCTTATTTCGAGGTGTTACAAACGGAGGAGCAATTTTAATATACCCGATCCTTATCGTACGGGTATAAAGATCTGAGTCCTTGGAACTTTTTTCAAGTACCTAATTTATAATAACTTTATCTATTAGGATTATACATATGGTGTCACAAATATAAATAAATACTACATATACATATCTTTTTATATATTTACATATACATATCTTATTATATAATATTGGACGACTAAAGCTTTGTTTTTATACTTAAATACAACAGGATTTTATAAAACAAAAAAAAATATTTGTTTATAAACCATTGGACAGGCGGAAGTATTTTCAATAAAATTATTAATTAATTTCATTTTTAATCCTAAACCATACTATCAATAATTTTTAGAAAACAAAAAAAAAATGTTTAATACTTAAGTAAAGAACAAATAGAAAAAAAATTATTTGAAAAATGAAATGTAAATTACAGAGGAATTAAGTAAACAATTTATAATGAACAACCAGATTATAATATTATTAATATTATTATAATAAATAAAAGAATTATAGGAAAATATTTTGCGTTTTTTCATTTCTATTCTGAAAAATTATCATTTAAAATCTTTAGTTTCAACACATGGATTTATACTAATTCTAACACCGCAAATACACAAAATATTGTTAAGATGAGATATTTGTAATTAATTTTTTCTTCATTATTTACTGATATTTATGCAAATCCATCCTATTTAATTTTACTTTAGAAAAACGTTAAAATAAAACTAATTTAATTTTGCCGAATATATAATTGGCTTATTATATTATACTAATGATTTACCTAAATTCTGCCAAATAAATTAGGGTTTTTATTTTGATTATTTATTATGTTCCAAATTTACTGGAAATAGAAATCCAAAAATCATATGTTCATTTTCGAAACAAAAAATTTGTAAACCTTCTTGTAGGCCTAAAGAACTTATGGTTGTTTTTCACTAAAACGGTACACGAACACACCTTAGATTTTTATTTATATTATGTATTTCTTATGAATATATTCACAAATCATTTGGAACGACTACGATGTAAACGACGATGTACAAATAGTGTACCATAATTTAAAATATCGTTCTCAACGATATCTTACTTTTGTTGGAAAAACGTCATCACGTCACCGCCATCATATTTCCAATATAGATTAGAACATATTAGTAAGAAATGCATATTAGAAATATTATAAATAACGAGGAAGAATCAGTTGCCTTTGTCAACTCTTAGATACCCGTACGAACCGTTAGTATGTTCACAGCCTGTCAATTTGCTTACAATATTATTTTTTTAATATTTTAGTATTTTAAAATAATTTGGATGAATTTTATTATTTCTAGAATTATGGGTTGTACATATATTCAAACTATATGTTAATACATTCTTCAAAAGCAGATTTTAACCTTCCACATAACGATTATCAATCCAAAACTTTTTCAAATATTCTATAGTACCATTTAATACTAAGCGGTAAATGTATATTAAATTTACTTAGTACAAAATAGTAAATATAATTTTAAATATTATATTATATTATATTTAAATATTCCATTGACAGAATAATTTCTTATAAGTACAATAAAATACATATATATATGTAAATACGGTGCTATATAATATACATCTATACTCTTATCATTCATTCACTAGTGACATATACGATATGTAAATAAATATGATATTATATAATTATGTATATCTATCAATATCATATAAATAAAAATTCTTCAAGCAACCGTTATGTTGTTTATTTATTTACATTTTTTTGTACTACGCATTATATCCTCAACAATTTCAAATTATCGAGTAAAACAAAATGGAAAAAATTCATTTTAAAGAAATTTGTTAGAAAATTTGAAAAAATCAAGTAACACTTTCGTCAATTATAAAGTAACCCTATATTATTAAAAAAAGTTGTTAACAGAAATAAGAGTATAATGTTGAAGCTTTAATTTTTGTGTATTACTTCAAAAAAAATTTAACAGGTGTTCAAGTTACAGGTGTTTAAAAATAGGAAATTTTCAGTTTTTGACCCCTTACAGCTCCTAAACGGGGAGTGATACAAAAAAAATTTTTGAAATGACTCATACTTATTTTCAAAGATCTAACTTCTGTCAAAATTTCAAGTTTCCAACTTAAACTGTTTAGAAGATAGAAGGGTTAAAGGATTTTGCAAAATTTGAGTTTCGCATAACGGTAAATTAAGACACCGTATGCCACAAATATATATTTATTGTATATATATTTTTAAAGCTAATAAAAGTAGTAATCGTTTGCCGTTATCAAAATGAAGATATACCTTATACAACTTGTGCTATAACAATTTAAATATAGAGCTTTTTAGAACCTTTGGGGAGCTGTAGCTCCGTTTTTCGTTACGCCTTCATCACTTGGCATTGCAGGAAGAAAGAATATTAATAAAATAAAATTATAATTTGTAAGATATTATATCACATTATGACAATAATCATATTGATTACACGATGACTATTATTGTCCGTCACAAAAAAAAAATAAAGGAAAAAAAAATTAGAAAATTTGGTATAATTTCGCCTAAATTTATGTTGCTTGTCATTAATTAATTTTCAACCAATATTTACTAAATTAGTATCGTGCGTTTAAACTATAGAAATAGTTCTTTTCAACTTACCTGATAACAGTAACTGGTAAAAATATATTTGATAAAATTAAAGAACCATACATAACAGCTAATGTTGTTGTACCAAGTGCTGCATCTGAATTAACTGAACTTTGTAGATTTATTGTACCATGAAATGCTGTAAAATGTATCATAAAAGCTATACCAATGATGACAACATTTTTTGTAATACGATAATTTTCATTTTCAGGATATTTTTTTTCATTATCTACATTATGTTCATCTGTTAATGATTCTAATTCTGCTTTTGTTGCAATACCATTACCATTTATAGTATTTTGATTAATATTATATTTATTTCCTGAATTATTTATTTGTTGTGTTTGAATCATTTTTTCTATATTATTTTAATTTTCAATAATTTTTTTTTTTTTTCTGTAATTATAAAATGTATTCTAATTAATAAAATGTTATTGTTTTTTTATATTGTTTGAAAATAAAAATATCTATAACTGAAATTAGATAAAAGGAAAAATTATATATTTTTTTTATTTAAAATTTTTATTTTGTATTTAAATTCAATATTAGTATGTCAATACTTTTATTAGATAATATTTATGATGTATACATTTTAATATTAGTAATGGATTTTAAAAGGCAAATAAATAATTAATAATGAAACTGAATAGATTTTGTGGTAATTTTTTTTTTTTATATTATAGAATATAATAACTGATAATAAATTATTAGTGAGTAAATTTTAAATTTAGTTAAATGTTCGAAATATTTTTTTTAATTAACTATTATGATAAAAATATTTTAATTTATAAGTGACAAAATATATGTGACTTCAGTTATTTATATCAGTTATTTACGTATACGTATAGAAATACAAAAGAAAAATCTTCCATTGACTTGCATAGTCCATATCATCCCTTTACTATATCTTGTGATATCTTTTCTTCTGTTCGATTATCACCAGATTATCAACAGTGTATAAATGATTTAGAATAAAAAAAAATTAAAATTCATACTATTTTTCAAAAGTATCTTGAAAAGAGTAAGTATTATGCAAAAATACACATATTTCATTAAAGATAATTTTACAAAAAAAAAAACCCTTCACAAATTTCTTACTTATAGTAAAAGTGGATATTTGACAAAAAGCCGATTTATTTCAGACAAATCAAGACCATTTTTTTTTTCTCAATAAAATCAAAATTTGAGAAAAACACGTAAATATCTGGATTTTGCGAACAAAACTATTATAATTCATATACAAGCCACTATTATTATGTCCATTATATGGCGGTATTTGAAGTGGAATTTTTCGTAAATTTTCTTTTTTATTGCAATGTTCCTTTTGTAAAATGTAATATTTGGAAATCGTTTCATTTTCTTCTTTTTAAATGTATAAGAAAAGTTTTCTGATGAAACAATCTTTAATAAAACAACTTTTGTGATTTCTCGGGATTTTCTCTCAAATTTGTCAATAAAAAAAAATTGGATATAGCATTCAAATATAATTAGTTCATTAATTTACTCATCACTGTTTAACACTTAAAAGAACGAATAACATTAAACTGTAAAGAAAATGAATTTTAAATTATTGTCGTGCCAATAACAGCTATAACACCATGTTCTTAAATTTCATTTAATCACGTCAAAATTAGTTGACACGTCAACACAACGTCAACACAACGACAAAAAAAATGCCAACAAGACATCAGGCTATATTCAAATTTAAGACTCACTCACCCACACTTCAAACTTAGGATATCTGAGATAGAGATCTGACAGATGAGAACATTAATAAGAATGATTTTCTTGATCAAAAACAATATACATAAAATTGGAAAAAAAAAAATGAATAATACTAACTTTAAAGAAAATTTTCTACCATATCTTAAGATATTTTTAAATTTATTCAATTCTTTTTCATAAATTTCACATTTTAAAAAATTGGATTTTCATACAAAAATCAAAAAGTAAAATAAAAATATATTTTAAAAGGAAAAATTATTTTTGATTTTATTTGACTGAAATCGTCTACAGAGTCTGTTTTTACCATATTTGATTTTTTAAATGATTTTTCAATCATATTTAAATTAAATTTTTACCACTCATATTTTTTTTTTTGCTTTTCTATATCTCTAGTAAAATTCGATTTTCCTTTTTATTTCGTTATATTATTATTAACCATTTTTCCTTTTATCTAAACACTGATTGAATTTTTTTTTTTTTTTAGAATTTTAGTAGGTATCTATAAAAAAAATGACTATTGTATGGTTTGAGGACCCTTATATACGTATAATATTTATTATCAATTATGTATTATGAGATGTAAACTATAATTTACAAAAAAAAAAATTATAGGGGCAAAGTTTCACTTAAGAAATTATTAAAAACATTTTAATATGTACAACATCCTTTTGCAAGGCAAAACAAAAAAAATATTTTTTTGAAACCATTTGGAAGCAATATAGAAAATTGGTCAGATATATTGGCTTTTTTTAGAATTGTAAAGAAGAATAACATTTATTTTTCTTCAAAATATGAATGTAAGCTTGACAACAAAGTTATACTATTATTTCTAGCAAAATTACCCTGATAATATGAACATTCTTGAACAACTCTTTACATTCCTTATCAGTATTGCTTTTTTATCATGAAAAGATATGCTTCTGTGGTTAAATCTATATGAGGTCAACAGTTACATGATGCATATAATTCATTGCCAATCTTAAATTTATATATTTCACGACCTTCAAATAACAAACAGATATAATATATACATAAAAAAAATACGAATACAAGAAAAATTTTAGTCTGGAAAAAAATTTCAAAAAAAAAACACGGGAAAACCTATTCAATTTCATTCCGAAACCCATCAGAAAAAAAAATCATTTTAAAATTCTATACACAATAACATTTTGTGTTTATCCTTATGGAACAAATATGATGATAAGGAAGATCAGATCCAAAAAAAATTCAATATTCAAATCACATAAAAATCAGTATATGACCTTAAAATGAACTAAAACAACTTAACATTACAAACCAAACCAACAAAAAAAAAAAAGGAAAAAACATGGTTAACCTGCAAAGATTAGTATTGTATAATGATTCGTTTGTATTTGAAAAACATATCATGGTATACCCTAATAATAACAGTAATATTATATTTAAGATGAAATTATATTAAAAATAAAATTTTCGTTTACTATCGTTAAATATTATTTCCTTTTTATTTTTTTTTTTTTGCTCCTTCTCTTTATATTTCCTGTTTTATACACGATGGTTAATTAAACCACTAACCAATTTAGGGGAAACCACACATTTTAATGTAACATAGCATTAAAAGATTTATAAACCATCAGCCAATTTATTTGAAATTATGCATTAAATGCATGGCATAAAAACCTTAAAGGTTTTTCCCGATAATTATTTTTAAATAAAATATCAAGTATAGTCTAATTTAATACAATAAAATAAATATTATATAGACTATTAACATTTTAAAGAGTTAAAATAATTAAACTGAATATCTGTCTTTAAAATATTAGTGACTAGAAAAAAGTATTATTTTTAATTTTAAAATTTATTATTAAATTTTAAGTTTTGTATCTGAGTAAAACAATGTGAAAAACTTTTTTACCACCCTTTATTTTAGAAATTATTAGATTTAAAAAATTTTATGTACTCGTATTTGTCATAACAGTATGTGAAATCAATCAAGTTTTTTTTTTGTAAAAATTATTGTTTAGGAGATTTAAAATGATTTTAGCATTACAAAATATTAATTTATTTATCTATATATTATAAAAAAGTGATAAACGTTTTGCTACAATACATTTTCCATATCAAACGAAAGACAAAAACTATACTGTTACTGTACGTTATGTAGCAGAAAAAAAAAAGAACAAAAGAAAATTCAAACATGAGTAATCAAATCACAAAATGTTTGCTACATGTTAACAATATGCACGCATTTATATACATTAGATCGTGTGATACAATATCATCGTGGCATGAGTCTAAAAAAATTTAACTCTAACTCTTTTGATTTAATAGATTGTCTTATGTTTTAAGATGCACTACGAACCTAGGGTCTAGCGATTATTGATACGTTAGCTCTGGAATATTACCATGAATAGAAGAAGTACATTATTGTTTTAAGTTATGCTTATGTAAAATCTAGCTGTTAAAATTTTGTACTATTAAATAGCTTCTCTTACTTTTATCATATTTAAATTTTAAATCAGAACAGTAGTAAGGTATAATTGATTGATGATTTGATGCGTTTGATAATCTAAAAAATTTAATGATTATTAAAATAAGGATTTAAAAAAAATATGTGTTTTAGTGTGTTTCTCAAACACAAAAGAAATTCAATTATTTTATGAAAAATTAATAAACACTTTCTTCACTTTTAGTCTTAAGAAAACCGTATTGAATTGCAAAATGTCTTTTGAACATTTTAAAATATTTTGATTTTAAACTTTATTCTTTGCAATTTACCTTACAAAAAAAAATTTAACAAGTACCTATTAAAGTTTTACGCACTAAAAAATTTATATTTGCGCCGACGTATTTAAGTTTATAAAATTTTTCTTCATTGGACGTATTTAGATTGATTTACGTTAAATAGAATATAACTTAAGTAAATTTGGAAAACAAATATTGATGGAAACATTGTAATTTTGTAAGAAAAGATGTTATATAAAGAAATTGGTCAACTATTATATTTTTTAATCAGATCTATCTACAATTAACAAAAAATTCATTAAAATAAATAAATTAACAAATTAATTAATGATTGATTCATTTAGCCATTAAAATACATTATAACGATAATTAAATTGAAATTCCATTCACAAAAAATTTTCATTTCTTTTCATTTTAGAACTCTTGCATATTTATGTACAATTTATGTATGTATATATTATAATTTAAAAACTGTATTTAATTAATTAAAAACTAAACTTTTTTCCATTCAAAAATAAGTTATATAAAGTACAAAATTTATACTCATATGTAAAATCTATAATAAAAATATATTCAATTTGTATCTACGTATTGGTAAAAGGTATAAAAAATTCTTATTGGTTACGGTTTTAAAAAATTAAAAACTAAATTTTAACCCAATTGCAGAAAATAAAAAGAAAATTTTAAGTTTATACGACGAAAAACCAATGCAATACAATATGTATATTACTACCTTTAATCTTAATGATTCATTTGAACTGAACTGATCCGTGATTTTCTGAACCTCTTAAATAAATTTAATTCTTACTGTTATATTACAATTTACAAAATATAAAAGAGAAATTTTTAATATAAACTTTTAGAACAAGCTTTTAATATTTTTCACTCTTTGACAACCTATATTCTCTTAGATTTAAAAATAATCTGAGAGCAGAAGTAAAAGAAGCTTTTTATATAGTAAAATTAAAATCATGTGTTTTTTTTTTTTTTATTTATTTATTGTTTTTGTGTTTTGTTACTATTTTGCTTTCATTTGGAAACAAAAACAAAATTAAACTTTCATTCATAAAATAGGGTACTGTTTTTGTTTTGTTTGTAGGTAATTTTTTTACTTTTTGTTTTATTTCACATTAACAGTCAATTTTTCGTTTTTTTGATCCATATGTGAATGTTACCATTATAATGTAATATTTCATATAAATATATATATTCAAATATAATATGAAATATGAATATACATACATATATATGTACGTATGTTAATGAAAATTTACTTTTATAAGTAAGATAAACTTTTGTTTCTTTTTGTGCATGTTTTTTTTATTTTTTTTTTTTGCATTTAAAGCGGAACTTTGCTTTGTTATTTATTAAAAAAAAATTAAAGGATGTTTAAGTTTTTAACCCGTAGCGTATATAACAAAAAACAAAAAGTAACGAGAATTTTACAACAAAAAAAAATTTTTTTCTTTAAGGTTAATTAGATATTTAATTATTTTAAACAAGAAAAAAAGATATTTGTACCATAATATATGAATATTAAACATTCATATGTATGCATGTATGTATCTGCGCGAAAGGTATCTTCAAGAATAGCAATAAATTAAAATTCATCCTTAACTTTTATGTACATATCTAACATACCTATATTTTATTCTTTGTGTAGGTGTATTCATTTATGTATCTTTTCTTTTTATGCGATTCTTTACATATATATATAAGTGATCTCTAATATATAAGTATGAATGAAAATATGTAAAATTTAATTATAAATTAAAGGTTGAAAATTAGATATTACAAAACCAAACCTAATTTTAAGAAAATATTTGAGCTAAACTTTACTTGTCATTTATTTGAAATGTCAGTCAAATTTTCTTCAATGAATGACATGCTTGAAAATAGCAATCCATTAAATCTTATTTAAATATTATTGGCAAGTGAATATTCGTTTGGGCACAGATTTGAATCACAGTGAAACTAAAAACCAGTTTTAACTGGTTTTCGACGTGACTCAGCTATATCTACCATCCGTTTATTGGATTCAAATACTTTACTATATTATTAATACAAACAATTTTAATCTATAAAGTTATACCTCATAGATCACCAAATATTCTAATATAATCAGACAAATATTCAAATTTTCAAATATATAAGCAATTCAATTCAAATTTATTGATATCAATTTTAATAATAATAATAACTGATAAGAGTAAATTTGTAATGCCCCACTTCCCTTATCCATTATTCATAATATTCACATACACTATCAACTTTTCTAGCATGCCACACCTTTGGTTGCTAAAATTACCAATTATTATTTCAGTTTTATATGCCTTATAAGTTTAAATTCGAAAAATAATACAAAAAACCAATATTTATATTATTTAATGTGCATATAATATTCAAAAATCACGCCTACAAAAAATTTTTTTAAATAAAAAAAAAAATCCCATATGTACATTTTAGGAAAACTAAATGGGATAATGGCGATATTGGAAAAATTCTGCTATCACCATAACGGAAAAATTAAAATACCTAATCAAATTTTTTTTTTAAATTTTATTTTGTTTTATTTTTTATTTTTTTGTGTGTTTGGAAACGAATACTAGAATAGTCCCTTGTCAAGCTAATTCATTCCTCCTCCACCCACACTATAGTAGAATATTAAATAAAAGAGGGTCCAAATTAAATTTTTAAATAAAAAAATAGATTTCTAAAAGTAGTAGTGGAAATTGGTGAGCATCATCGAGGTCACGTACAGTAAAAGTACAAAGTCTAGAAAAAATTTATGAAAATTTTCACTTCATTAAATAGATGAAAGTTTTTTTTTTTTTTTAATTTGTATTATCAGTATATATTATATATGTATATATATTTAAAGGTCGCATATTCACAATAAATATTAAAAATAATTTATTTTAGCTAAATATTGATTTTAATTATAAACTATTCAACTTCAATTTTTATTCTGTCAAAATTAAATTTGTTAAAATCATTTTTTTTTTATTGGCAACTTTGAAAAATCGTTCAAATGTAAATCATTTTCAATTTCTTAGAATCTAATACAAAAGTGATCAAAATGAGATAATTTATTAAAAAACAAAAAAAAAACTTAAAGGAAAGCCAAAATTTGAACCATATAAAAAAAATAATGAAAAACTAATTTATTATAAAGCAAGTAAAAATAAAAAAATAAAAAATCTGGCATAGATAAATCAAATGTGTGCCTAATGTTATTTTTATCCTCCAACTCCTCATATATAACTTTCTAAAACAAAACCATAAAGATACTAATAAAAATACAGCTATATATTAAATCAATAAAAATAGATTTTTTACTAATGTTGTATTGAAACAATTAAAGTATAAAAACTTTCAATGCCAACACTATAATATATAGTTTTTCATTTAAACAATTTTCAACAGTTTAATTACAACAAAATTTATTTAGGTTATACAATCCTTAGATTTACATTTTATTTACATTTGTTTTACTCATAGCTTATAAAAATGTACTAATAAAAATATAAGAGAGGTATTATAGAACTATCTTGTTTCCTTGTTTAAATTACAAATGTAAATTGATTCCTGAATTGATACTTTTAAATTTCCAATAACTGAAACTATAAAAAAAAAATACTCGCAGTTAAAAAGAATTGTAATTTCCTTAACTTACAACGAAAAGGATAAAATATTTTACTCCTATTTTGAAAAGAATCTAATATTGAAATTTTTTTCGTTTATTCTATTATATTAATTGGATCTATTTTTATAAATTTAAATTGGAAAATTGAAATTAAAGCAGAAACAAGAAAAGAAAATGTACAAAAATTTCTAAATCTATTTTTATTTTTATAACACGAAATAAAGTGAAAATTATCAGAACGAAATGCACATATTCTGTATTGTAAACACAACTGTTTTTTATGATAAAACAATAGGTGGGAAGCCTTCAGCAATGAATTACTATTTGTGATTTTAGATTGAATGAAATTAAAAGAAAATATTCAAAAGAATAAATCAGAAATCAGAAATTATCTTTTTGTTAAGAAAAATATATGCATGCAGATTTTGTTAAGAAAAAAGAGGAATTTTCAGGACACATACTTAAAAATTTCGCAACTTTTTGACGAGCAAGATATTTGTACTTAGGAGTATATTACTTTAAGGAGGATGAACCTAACAATAAATATAAATCTTTAATTTCTTAGAGGTAGTAAGGCTGACAGAAGTCGCAGTGTTATATTTACCTCTTTAAAATAATTTAATCTGCTTTAACACACCAAGAAACAAAAGCACCACTTTAATGGAACAATCAAACACATATTCATGGAAATACTCATATCAACATTAAAAGTTACAATATTCCGTGCTGATGGACAAAATCCAACTGTAGGAGAGTACAATTTTAAAATTGTAGAAAAATCTAGATATATATTGTACATATACATAAACATATGAAAATCAACATCATATTCAAAATTAAAATAAAAATATATACCGTACACTTAAAGCAACTGTACTAACATATACTAAATGAAACTTGTCTGTTGAGTAATCTGAGGAGAATCTAGCAATTTTCTCTGTAATTTATTATGTTTTATATACATGTTTTCAATTAAGTTTTTTTTTTTTTTTTTGAATTCTTCAACTAGCTTCAACACTTAAATCAACAAACCTAACATCAACAAATTCATAAACAAAACATAAAACATTTAGCAACAATGTTAAATAAAAAGATAATTAGCAGTTTTAATTAACCTTTAAATACAACATAAGAAATTTAATTAAAGTAAGAACAAGAAAAGTTGTATCGGCAACGAAAGTTAAACAGAATTGTTTAATTAAAAAAATTAATATAAAATTTGACTTTTTAACATTCAAAATAAATTTAAGGTTATAATTATTTATAATGTATTTGAGAACAAAATTTAATTTATAAAACTTTTGAATTTATTCTGAATTCAAAATAACGTTTTTTAAAGTTCGAATCAAAAAAATGATGAATAAAAATAAATGATTCATGAAATTAGTTTAACAGTTTTGATTTAAAATAATATAGTTTAGGTCAGTCGAATGATCAAGCCGAAAAACAAAGCTTAAAGTTCTTAAAATATAAAATTTACATTAAACCATGATATAACACCGAAACTCTTAAATTTGTCTTATTGGCTATTGCTATAGTTATGAGTCTCTAATTGTGTCGTAATCTCATTTAAAAGTTACTAAAGAGAAACTGTATGTTTTTGCGAACTTATTTTATTAGAAATAATTTAAATTACTTGGTAAAAATGAAGCCAAATATCTCAATATTTTTTTTTAAAAAAAAAATGTATTACAAAATTTTGTAATACCACAAAAGATATTGTTGGGAGCTGCAGCTTACAAATGTTCGCTAAATAAATAATTCAAATTCTGAATTTGTAACAAACTCTTTTTTTTAGACATATTTGTACAACAAATGTAAAATTTTGTAAGATGTGTAAGATTTTCGAACAAGTGTACAATTTTTGGGACGCTTAAATTTTTTTTTAATTTAAAAATCGAAAATCTAATTTCGTCTCCGCGTCAATTTCATCTTTTTGGATGAATTTAAAAATTTAGATGCAAATTGTCTCCAAATTTTGTAATATTTCTTCGTTTTTATTTTGACAAGTAATATTCAAGGATTTAATTTCTTAGAACCAAAAATGGTTATTATAGCTTAAGTGCCCAAAATTATTTTTAGCTGTATTCATACATGGTACGAGTTTTTGAAACTATACAAGGCGACAAATTATTTTGAATCTGTTCTGAGACCATTTAACAATTAAATATATTTTTTGATTTTGAAAAAAAACCGTACTTAGTCATTATAAATTTTAATGTTTTACAAAAATAATTTTATTAACAGTAACCTTCCAAATATTTTTCATTATTAAAACAAATTTGTTTTTTCTTTTTTTTATTTAGAAAAAAGAAAGTTGGAAAATGTGCCTTTGATTTTCTCTTAATTTCCTTTAATTTTTTTTTTTCTCTTATTTAATACATATATACTTTAAAAGTAAATAATAAACTTTTATTTGAGTTTAAGAAAGATCAGAGAACTTTTTATTTAAATAACAATACTTATACAAAAGGATTTTTAAATATCCGGATACAACGGAAAAAAAGTTGGTTAAAAATTGTAACAAAATCTTTTATTTCCTGATTAAAAATACTTCAAAACTAATATTGATTACAAATGCTTATGAAATTTAAAAAAATAAATAGTGTAAATAAAAAAGAAAATCACTCTATCTAATAATAATATATCCCAGAAGTTTTAACTTTATTAATACCTTTAAGTTTAGCAACAAAACCAAACAAGTAATGAAAAAAAAATTTATTTATTATATATATATATTTATAAAACTAATAAAAGCAGCTATCGTTTGGCGTTTCCAGATTGAAGATATATATCTTGTAGAACTTATGTTATAACAATTTTAAATATAGTGCTTTTTCGAAGTTTGAGAGGTTGCAACTCCGTAACGGACAATAGTTCCACAAAATTCATTTTTTTGTGATGTTTGTCCATAGTTAAAATTTGATTGGTTTATTTCAAACGGTGTTAGAAGTTTTGTAAACACTCAGCCAGACGAACAGAGTGAAACTAATATAGGCACATTTTTTAAATTTTTTTTAGTAATATGCTAAAAATATAAAAATATAAGTGGTTCAAACAAATACTTTAATTATTGTTAATGTGTTTTAAAATATATTTGGATCAATTATCCAAAATATAAAGGACATGAAAAAAACAACTTAAACTTAATAACATAAATTTAAAATTAAATGTTTGAAATTTGGACACTTTCCGTATACTTTCCATTAAATAAATTAGAAAATTTATTTGTTTGTTTGTCAAGTTTCCACATTAAGAGTACTATTCCACTTGTAAACAAAAGCCACATGTAAATTTTTGAAACCTTTGACTAAGTAGTATTACGCTCTATTGTTTCCTTTTAAAAATTTTCATTTCTCTTTGACTTCATATCTTTTTAACAATTTCAAAGGGTGGTGTTCAATTTTAAAGAAAGCCCTAGAAATGTTTTAAATATTTACTAATCCCTTTCAGAATTATGATTAATTAAAGGTTTTTTCGTCCTCTAATCCTCTAAATAATTCATTGTCCTCTAATCCTTGTGCCAGTTTTTTTCTAATTTCTACTAATCTTAATTTTTTTTATATTAAAGTTTTAAAACATGTTTCTATTAAAATCTC
This sequence comes from Poecilobothrus nobilitatus, assembly GCA_947095535.1. NCBI lineage: Eukaryota > Metazoa > Arthropoda > Insecta > Diptera > Dolichopodidae > Poecilobothrus > Poecilobothrus nobilitatus. Next base: position 3,505,609 of record OX352773.1, on the reverse strand, counting down.
AGCCATTTTAGATTCTGAAGAAACCGATAAAATTAGCATGCTTAGAACTAACAATTTTCTTGTAAAACACCTTATAATACTATTGGTAAAAATAACAAGCAAACAAGTAAGTAAATTAAACTTTCTTGATATTTTAAAGAATAAGTGTCTAGTAGACAAAGTAGGAGAGGGAGAAACAAAATCTAAATATAAATGTAATTGAATTTTTATTTAAAAAAAACAAAAAACAACAAGAAGTAATTATAATGCTTGATTAAAAACTGCAAATTTAAATTCCAAGTATTTCTTTTTAATGATATCAAAAGAAGCAAAAAATAAAACCAAAGTAAAACATTTTACCTTTTGTGCATTAAAAAAAAACTTATGACAAAACTTAAAACTTTTTAATATTTTTAATAAACACATTTCATTCCTCAACTATAAATAAATCCTTTTCACTTTTACATGTCTAAAATGTTAACTTTTATTTTGAAAAGATACTCTCTTATTTTGAAAAGATACTCACAAAATCCTTAAGTCAGAGACACAGACACTATTATATAATATAGGTAATATTTTCACAACTGAATCTGATGGCACGTGAATTCTTATTGGCATTCATGTCCTCTCTAACTATGTATAAATTCTTAAATTCAAAATGAATGTGTTTAGGTGACACTGTAAAAACAATTACAGATAGAAGATGAAACGGGTGTTGAATTTTAAAATATGTACAATATTGGATGAATCGACAACAAAATAAATTTTAAAGCGGATTTACATCTTCCTAAGAATGTCATTTCTGCAACTCTTATATAAAAAAAAGTTAATAGTGATAATGTAAGAAATGTAAATATATTAATATGATATATATATGTATATAGAAATGTATATAAGATTTTTTCTATACAAAATTTCTTATAAAAACTTGTCATGGAAAACAAAAGCAATACCAACAATTTCTAAGAAGATTATTGCAATTGTTCAATTTATTATATGTATATATATATATATATTTTTGTTGGGTGAAGACGTGATGAATAAAAAGCGTAATTCATTAAAGTTATTTTTAAGAAGACGTTGTTTCTTAAATTGATAGCAATACAATTCTAATGATAGATTTTTGAATCAGATCAGTTTATATATGTAGTATATATGTAGTAAAGCTGCTTTTCAATATTCAATATTGTTTTGTTAAAATAATTGCCATTTTTAGCACATTTTTAAAAATAATTTTTAAAAGAAAAATAACTTGGTACATCTGTCTTCAAGTGCCTCCCCATGTACATCTCTTTAAAATAAAAGATCTGAATAACCATTAGTTGTCTCAGCAAAAATATTAGTTTAAACGGGGCAATTTGAGAGTTAAGAAGTTATACAAAATTGAAAATTTTCTAGTGCTATAAACACATGAAAGCAGGAAATCTGTGAACAGTTTTTAAAGATAAAATACAAAAATAGTCACAATTCTAGAATATTTTATTTTGAAAATGTGCTTTATAAATTCTTTCGTCTACTTCCTACCTTATTTATGTTATTTATTTTATAGGCACTAGAACTAAAGAATATTTCAATTATTAAGAATAAATATACAAGTAAAAGAGGATTGAATTTTATCTAATAAATTTACGATTAACTTTATTATTTTCAGTCTATTGAAATCTAATATTTAAAGAATCTATTATATTTTTGTTTATATTGTAAAGTACATAGTACTAATTGATGTTAATTATAAAATCGTTAAATTATAATGAATGGTTAAATTTTTTAAATTATACATTATATACTAGAAGAATCAAATAAAACGAAAGTTTTAAATATGGATAAATTCTTTAGATTTTAGATGATATTCAATAGGGTCATAATTTAATAAGGTTAAATATTTAAAAAATTTCAGAATTAAATCTATTTTCCTATAATCAGTTTCCTTTTCAAAACATAACAGAGATTAGTCAATTTATCCCTTTCCAAAAGAGTTTTAAAACATTTTGAGTGAACATTTTTATACACACCACATAAAGGTAACCACAAAAGCAACAATCAAAGAAAATTTTATCCTTTTTTGGAAAGTCATTTTTAAAAACACTGATCCCGTCAAATGGAATTTTAAACGACTATGACAAACCAATTTACCAGACGAAAAGGACCAAGGTTATAAAAATATACAAAAAAAAAAAAAATGTATCCTTTAAAATAACATAAATCCTTTTTTTGTTTCTAACATCTGTTACCCTTTCAAAAAATTTTTTAAACCTAATATTTTTATTTTGATATTTTGTTTTTATATTTAAACTTTTTCAAGCATGATTGACTATCCATTTATCTGCAACACAAACTATGCTTTAGCTGACAAATTATTATAGTCAGTATAGTATAAAATTATTTAAAAAAAAAAAAAAAATTAAATAAAAAATTATGCGATGTACAAACAAATTATTATTAAAACAACTAAAGTTTTATTCGACACCCATGCAACCATTGAACAAAAAAGAAAAGCAATTTTATAACTTCTGCCTTTTTACTTGTTTAAGCACGATATGGTATCAAAATTTTCTTATCTTAAAAGTTTTCTAAGAATACAATAATTTACCCTATATTTTATTTTTAAAATATCTATAAATTTCGTAAATGTGCATTAGCAGTATGAGATAAAAATGTTAATACAATTTTAAAATTAATTAATCATTCCAGAATATAAGTCCCATTAAAGTTGAGTCGAAGTTATATTGAAAGTTGTACAAAAGAATTTTTACAATTTTAAAAACATTTTATAAGATTAATTTTATTTCTTAGCTGTAATTGGTTCTTAGATGGTGATTTGTTTAAGCTTTGATATTACAAAACGTCTTTTTATGAAATTCTTAAGTACAATTTAAATTACATAAAACTTTGGAATATTATCAACATCTGTTGAAAAAAATCAAAATATTTGAAAAGGACCCTCCACTTGGCTGTATCTTTATAAGATATGTACAATTAAGTAATATAAACAAGCAAAAAAGAAAACCCGACATTATTCCATATTATTACTGAAGTCAAATTTTAAAATATTTAACATTCTGTACGATTCTTTTAACGTGTGTAAATTTTATTCTTCATTTTGTATATTGAAATTAGACCTTGCAATATAATTTACTTCTCTTTTATATTATGTTCACTTATGAATGTATCGTAACAAATGATTTTATCTTGTATCACTTATACAAAGTTTATGTCTTAAATTTAGCACACTAAACATACTTTTTGCAAAATATATACCTAAAATAAATGCTAAAAAGTTATTTTATACAGTCGAATAAAAAAAAAAAATTAATTTTTGATTATGATTACAATAACCTTTATTATTTGTGTAAGTGTAGCTAAAGAAGAGGAAATTTTAAATCTACTCAGTAAAATAAACATCCGTGTTGCATATTTTTAACATCAACTGTGCATCTATGCATTAGGATTAGGTGGTAAAATAATATTTTTTTTTGTGAATAATATACCAGGAAACTAAGAATTTATTATTATTGTTATTATTATTACACACCGGTGATGATGGCTGAATTTTCTCAGTCTTAAAACAAAAAATAAATACTTTTTTTCGGGAAAAGGGAAATAAGAAATTCTACTAAATACATTGAATATATACATATATATAGTCGCAGAACGAAAGGTAAGAAATTTAAAACTATAGTACATAGAAAATATATTTGGCATCTAGGTATAAAACAGATAGGAATACTATAGATACTTTTATCTTTGCTTACTTTAATTTTTGATAGTTAACTGGTAGTTATACATAGTTTAGTTTTAATGTTAATGCAAAATAATACAAAATATTCCTTTCGAGACTTTTAAAACCAACAATAACAAGAAAAATATAAAAAGGATAACCATATTGTATATATGTATTAAATTTTTTTTTCATTTTTGTTACTCATACCTTTTTGTTGTAATAAGAAAAAAACTTAATAAAGTAAATTATAAAAAGGATTTTTTTACAGTTATTTTAATAACAATAGAAACTTAAGGCATATTGTGACAATTCTTAATACTAGTATAGGATAAAAGAAAAAGTACAAATTTGGGTAAAAACACAAGATAGAGTGTGTTTTTTTGCAATAAGTTTTGGTTAAGAATTTTTTCATAATTCTAGATGACATGTAAAGAAACGGAAAGAGGCAATAATAATAAAAACAAAACAGAAAAAAAAGTTTCTTTATTGACAAATTATGTTAAAAGATGAAAATATTGGACCACTGAGATAAATATTTATTGTAAGAGGATTTCTGGTATTACATAATATATATATATATATACATATATATATACATATATAAATGTAAATATACTTATAAATATATTATGTTTTAAAAAAAGAAGAAGATTATTTTCTACTTTATTAATAAAATTTATAGGAAATCAATCATAAATTTTCTTCAAATAAAACATTGTTTGTTAAAGAAAATTAATATGTAATGAAAAACATATATATATATATATAACTTTTCAAATTAAGTATGAAAAACAGAGATAAAATATTACAATTAGATACTTGAAAAACTTAACTGACTTGAAATTAAATCGCATGTAGCGACGGACAAATAAAAACAAGTCCATTTTCCACAAGTGTTTTTTTTTTTTAAATTTGGAATCCTGTAAGATAAATTCTGTTTTTTTTTAATGGAATTTAAAAGAAATCCAAAAAATTTATAATCTAATTAATTTCGAAAACATAAAATTATTTCTAAAATATTATTTCAAAAAATTATACAATAATCTTTTAAATATACTTTAAATATCTTGTAGTTCATAAGTTCTCAAAAATTTTGTTGTTTTTAAAAAACCTTGATTTTCCTTGATATCATGATTGAAACCTTAATATCATGTTTCGTTTAACATTTCTTCTCTAATCTAATCTAAAAACGCCATATAACAGAACTTTTTCTAAATGAATATCAAATTATACAATTTTTTTTGTATAATACTATTTAAATTTACCGTTATGTGAAGATAACATTTTATAAGATTTAGGCTCTGCCATAACTCCGCCATACTTTTAATTAGAACATTGAAATATTGCGGCAAAAAAAACCTTTTAGAATTAAGCATAATTAGTACCTATTAAGGGTTACAAATTTTTTTTTTTTTTAGATATGTCTAACTTAGGCACTTACAAAGATACAAAGTTTTCCAAAGTAAAACGCAAAAATTAAAGCTTCAATATTATAATTTAACATGCTAACAGCTTTTTTAATTATATAGGGTTTCATTAAAATAAAACAAAGTAGGTATCTATTGATTACATATAAAACTCTAAGAAAAGCGAGGAAGAATACAGTTGCCTTTGTCAACTCTTAGATACCCGTACGAACCCGTTAGTATTTTCATAGTCTGTCAGTCTGCTTATAATATAATTTTTTTAATTTTTCAGTATTTTAAAATAATTTGGATGAGTTTTATAATTTCTAGAACTATGGTTTGTACATATATTCAAAGTATATGTTTACGCATTTGAAGAAACATTCCACCTAACGATTATCAATCTAAAACTTTTCCAAATATGATACTATTACTTATTATTGGTATTATTTAATACTAAGCGGCAAATGTATATTAATTTTTACTAAACTTACTATAAAATACCAAATATATATTAATATGCATACGTATTCATACATATATCTATATTATTATATATCGCCATATACATTGCATTATTTTTTTAAAATTCATTCAATAATTTCTTATCGATACAACAAAATATCTATACATCATTCATTCATCAGTGACATATACGATATGTAAATAAACATGATTATATAAACATGATATATATAAATATATATACATTACCAATATCATATGAATACAAACTCTTCAAGTAATCGTAAATTTTTTATTTACTCAAATTTTTTTGTACTACGCATCATCATCTTAAACAATTTTAAATTATCGAATAAAAAAAAAATCGTTGAAGAAATTTGTTAGAAAAATTGAGAAAAAATCCAGTCACACTTCCGTCTATTTTAAGGTAAACCTATTTTATTAAGAAAAGTTGCTAACAGGAATAAAAGTATAATGTTGAAGCTTTAATTTTTATGTATTACTTCAAAAAAAAAAATAGGGAATTTTTCCCTTACAACTCCTAAACGGGGGGGAAGTGCAAAAAAATTTTCTGAAACGACTCATGCTTATTTTCAAAGATCTAACTTCTATTTTCAAGTTTCCCACTTAAACCGTTTAGAATATAGCAGGGTTAGAGGATTTTGCAATAATTCAGTTTCGCATAACGGTAAATTAAGACACCGCATAGCATAAGTACATATTTATTATATACATATTTGTAAAGCTCATAACTGCAGCTATCGTTTGACATTTTCAGATTGAGGTATCCCTTATAGAACTTGGGTTATAATAATTTAAATATATAGCTTTTTCGAACTTTGGGGGGGCTGTAGCTACGAAACGGATGGGGCTACAGAAAAAAGTTCTTCTATAAAATTAATTGTTTTAGAATATCTATCTATTAGGATAGTTTGAAAAATTTGTATGAAAAATGTGAAGATCAAAAAGTTAGTTGTTCGAGAGCTACCCGAAGTTCGGATCTCAACGAAAAAAATAGGGAACCTACAAATTTATTTTAATTTTAATCATTTTTATAAATTTAGAAAACTTTGATTAAAAAATTTAATATTAGTTCAAATATAAAACCAAAACAAGTTTCTATGAAAAGAGTTCTTGTTTTTTTAACTGCAAATTTTTGAAATTTAATATCACAGGGAAAGTGAACATTTATTTTAAAAACAATTGAAATTGAAAATTTAGAGCCCAATAAATTATCTACTATAAAGTATAAATAAATTTTTATTACATATACAAAGAGGGAAAACCTTTGCAACATGAAAGATTCAGGGCATCAGTTAAGTCAAAAATTGAATTGTTGAAAACATTATGTTATATACATAAAAAAGATTTATTGGAGCGAAAATGGAGTATAAAGCACATATTTGTGGCAGAGTTATCTCGGCAAAGTGCAAAACAAAGCCTCATTGGCAACCTTATGTTACCTCAACACTCACCCTACTCTGCCAACGCTGTGCAGGAGGTTCATGGAGAGTCATCTTGTGGGGAAAGCACCTACTCTAAAAAAATAAAACAATTAATGGCTCTAATAACTTCCAACGTGAAAGAAGTAGTGGGACAGATGCCAACTCCTACACTATCGGACTGTCAATATGGTATAACACAGCATTCGGTATTTCGTTTGTCATGTGCTTGTTGTTTTTCCTTACGGAAGCATATGCCACTTTCTAACGAAATTTAAGAAGAACATTAACAATTATCTCTAAAATAACTCTTCAAATTTTCTCAACCTATTTGTAAAGCATCCTTCCCATTTCCAGATTATCCCCAGAACCAAGCAGTACATTATATCACTATGTATTAAAGAACCCATCGTAAAGTTTGGTTTTAAAGTGGGTGATTTTGTTCGGCTAAAATCCAACGCTTTCCAGAGGAACCTCGTGCAGTTCCTTTAAGTGATTTTCAAGATTTTTCACCTTTCCTCGTAAAACAAAATTACAAAAAAAAACATGCAAAATATTTATTTTATAATTGAAAAAATTAAATATTAATTTATTAACCCATCGAAAAAACGTGTTCCTGCTAATAATTTTTTAAGTTTCAGCTTAAAAATTTAATTCAATAAAAAATTGAGAGCAAGATAAATTTAATTCAATGAAAAACTTGTTATTTGTGAAGTCAAGAAGCATCTATATAATTTCTTTATTTTTAATTTAATAAAACATTAATAAGTTTAAAATAAAAGAGTCTTTAAAGGGATTAAAATAGTTATAACGGTATAACATCGTTAACGTTACTATAAAGTTAGACACGTCAATTTTTTAATTTAATAGGATCTGTTTTTGTATTCGTAGTAAAATATAGAAAAAAAACATTTTTTTTTCTTACCTATTAAATAATTTTCAATATTTTGTTCAATATATTAATATTCTCTATAAGTAAACTTACTAATTTTTATCATTTTTTCCATACCATTACTGACACGTGTAAATCGTCATTTTATTGATTTATTTTTTAAACGTTCTGACAATAAAATATTAAAAGAAAATAACGCAGGGTAAAGAAACCAATGTGATTTTTGTGAAAAATGTTTCACTCGTTTTAAAGAAATGTATTTTTCTAGAGAAAAGTGTTGTGATAGTCAATACCCTGTTTTATATCGCCACAGTGATGACTCTAAGAGAATATGGGCTGTATACTATTGAAATAAAAACAAATTGTATGGACTTTTGGTCCTGCGCCAAAGAAAATTTCCTACATGCAAGTTGAAATTAGGAGACTTGTTGCATTATAGAAATAATAAATTGTTTTAAAAGAATATGCACATAAAAAAATTAATTTCCACTCATGAACTCAATAAACCAAATGAAAATTTTCATAATTTCTTACATTTCTTAGAATACATTTCAAATTATTTTGTGAAATTATATTAAAATACCAAATATTAAATGTTTTAATATTATAGTGATATCATGATAGATTATAGTTGAAAAGTGGTAGTATCAACTATTTATTCCTTTCCCCAACCTTTTTCTTCAATTGATTCGTCGGTCATTTTTATTAAATTAAACAGTTTTTTTTCTAAATTTATTTATTAAAGTACTCTTTTAGAACAGAAATAATTCTTTTATGGATTTATAATTTGTTACTTTACTTATTCAAAATTTAAAAAACAGGACTAAATTCTTAAAATTTTAAGAAAATACAAAATTGATTTTTACACAAGCTTTAATCTTTGTTACATTGCATTACACCACTTTTGACTTTTTACATGCTGTTGTTTAAATATTCTTTCATACCATTAAATTTTTTCTTTGTACTGAAAACTTTAATATTAGATAAATAAAAAAAAGCTGAAATTAAAAAGGACAACTTAAAAAAAGTTTAAATTTTCAGTTAATGCTTTAAATTTTTAACTTAAAAAAAGATCATGTGAAAATAACAATATGAAAGAAAATTTTCAATATGAAATTATATATCAAACCTTTTATATTTCGCGAACACCCATACATTAAACTGCAGCAATGCACAGAATTTATCATAATTTAAAAACTTAAAAACCTTAAAAACATGAGAGTTATAAATTTGCAACGAATTGCATTAGAATAACTTCTCTTAACATTCAAATAAAATTAATTACATACAGACAGGTGCTTGCTTAAGTTTTAAATTTTTTTTTTATATTAATATTTCAGATTCAAATACAAAAACAAAAAAAGGTTAAAATCTACCGAATAAACAACGAAGTAACCACAATAGCTAAATGAAACTTAATTTTCTGAAACCCCTAAAAAATTACACTTTTATTTCAAAAAATAAAAATTTTTCTTCAATTTTAAAAACTTTTTAAGCGTAAGAAAATTATATTACTTTCAGAAACAACAATGAAGTAATAAGGATAGAGTGAACGAAAAAAGTGGAAATAATGTTTACTACCAGCAAATGAACACAAAAATTATATATTCTTGTCTCTTCTATATAGTGCAATGTGCACTAGAGCAGCATACTTTTGAATGTATTGAGTAAAGATTCCTCAAGTAAGAATACTTGCATATAACAAATTATTTAACGTGACACTAATTGCAGTGATGTTATTTTGAGGTTTACTAAAAAATATGGTTACTTTAATCCAAATCTTTTAATAAGAAAAAAAACAGGTCTTTAAAAAACAATTAAGTTTGTTTTTTATTTCTTTTGCAGTTGTGTTAAAAATCCAGGATCGAAAAATCCTTTTCGATGTGTAAAGTTCTTCATTAAATAAAAAAACTTTTTACTATCTTACCTTACCATTTTCGAAGTGTGCCTAAGGTTTTTACACTATAGAACCACCTCAATAAAATGACTTTGCCTAGACAAGAAAAGTGAATCTAGAAAATAAAAGCTTAGATTTTAGATCGAAAATTATTTTATATTTGCCTGAACTGTCAATCAGAAGACTAATTTAAGTTACCTTTTATTATTAGTTTTAAATAAATATCCTTTAAAAATAAACAGACAAAAATAAATATTAATTCATAAATAACTGCTGCAAAGTAAAGTAAATTTTAAAAAAAATTAGAAGATAGCATCATATAAGCATTATTTAACTTTCAACGTTTTTTAATGTCAATTAACAAATGAATTACATTTGATAATACAACAATGTAGTAAGTAGGTATTAACTTTTAACAACTGTCATCAAAAAAATATTAAATTAAAAATAGAAAAAAAAATGTCACAATTTTTTTACATTGTAATTTTTTAAAATAAAAAAAAACTCTTTTCACTCAAAAAGTTTTTAAACTAAGTATTTAACACTAAAATTTAAATTAGTTTCAAATGTTTTTGATTGTATAAAATTACTTTTTTTTTTATTTTTTTTATATTGGGAACTTTTTTTTTCTTAAATTACACGAAATTTACAAAAAAATGCAGTCAAAAATTTTATATAACTTTTTTACTCAAAATCACATATGTACGAGTATGTATATGTCATTTAGCAACAGTTTTTGTAAATTTTCATGAGTAAATCCACTTGAATATGATTATGTTATCAAAGTTTATTATACTAAACAAGCGATACTTTGTCGATTTTGTTCAAATTTTCGCTTATACACAGTTCCATCCACATAAATAATTTTATTATAGAATCACTAAGTATTTCTATTAGAAGAGGATTTCCAAGAGTACAAATTTCAGAACAAATGCAAACGATTGCTTTTCATATATTACCGCACATCCGGTTAACAAAACCTATATAATTGCCATCTTATAACTTAAAATGTTCGTAAGTCAATTTTAGACTCCAATTTATAATCGAAATATCAGACATTTGATTAATAACCGTTATTACAATTTATTAGTTAGCTTAGAAAGGCCGGATTCATAGAACTTGATAACAATTTGTAATGTTCTATTGTAGTAGTTTTAGAAGTATCACTGCTTCACAAATCATCAAATTATACATTGGTATTTTTTACATGCAATAAGATATATTATATACTGTAGCTTTATGCATATATATACGAATTTTAAAAATGGAATATTAATATATATAGAGATACATTCTATAGTGAATCAAAGAAGCCGCCCAATAATCATTAAGTTATTTGGGTTACAATATTGTGAAATTATATTCAATGGCTATAGAGACTATATGGATTATAAAATAAACTTATATCATCTACTATAAATATTTAAATACAATTTTGTAGATTTATTTACAATAAAATAGATATATTTTTGATTAAAATTCTGTCAAAATCCATGATGTTTTCATCTAAGAATTGAAACTTTTGTACTACCGTTACAAAAAATTAACTAAATTTTTGTTTAAAAACACCACAAAAATGTAACACAACATTTTTTGCTGCTGCAACTGCATTAAGCCGAAATCCCAAAAAAAACATTCTTCAAAATAGAACACCAAATACTTTTTTTCCTTGTTAAATTTATTTGTACAATTTTTTATAAAAAAAAAATATGAACAGAATATGGCGTTTTTTAAAAGGGCAGAGTTGGAAGGAGTGCAATAAAAAAGAGAAATACCATCAATAATACATATTCTATGTTTGAATTATTTTGACACTCTAACAAATTTTTGGAATTATGTATAGGTATTTCTACAAAATTTTTAGATGACAGGTTTTTAAATAAAGTATCTTTAAAAAAAAAACTTTAAATTTCAAAAAAAAAAATGAAAACATAGTTTTTAAATTAAAAAAACAAATTTTTAAGTGTTTACAACCATCATACTACGGTATACCTACATATATTTCTAATTTCTTTTTTCCTTGTATATGATGGAAAATTTTTATTAGCATCGAGCAAAAAGTAAATAATAAAAATCAATTGTTACATAGAGTTTAAAAAAAATTGGTATAATTATTCTTCCATTTGTTATACATAGTTTGCCATAATATTAAAGTTCATCCCATTTACTTTCTGTTTTTTATCATTTAATTTAGATAAATCGTCTATCAGTAAAGTTTTTCTATGATTTCAATATAGAAAAAAAAAAAAAAATCATTTCAAAATTATCTTAGAATAATATATATGTATGTATATATATTTATATTGTATATTGTATATTATATTATAATGAAAATTTATAGAAAAAGAAAAAATTCACTGAAAAATCTGTCACTAAAAAAATAAAGCTGTATACTCGTATAACATCTTATTAATTCTGGTATAAATAAAACTTCCCTTCCTAATACGGAACAACAATAATTATAATATGTTTGGATACCGTACAAAATTATTCCAAAAGATTTCAGTTCAAAATATGCGTTGCACTCAATTAGAGTAGAAAAATAATCAACATGAATTAAAAAGGTCGAACTATAGTATAATATGTATATATTATAGTAAAATATTGTAAAATTTAAAAGATATTTTAAATAATACAAGTATAATTTTAAGCTTTCCGTCAATTATAGTATAAAAAATATTGTGTGAAATAAGGAAAATTTAATATAAAATGTTACACCTTTACGTTTAACTGAAATCCTGCAATTTGATAACAGAAAACAAAAATAATATGTTTTTTTTTTCATTTTAATATACATAATATATTTTATTTTTCACCTTTTTTGCACTTTTGAAGGTGTTTTATACTTTTGAAGGTGTTTGCGGATTAATATAAATTTTTTTTTGTTTTGCAACATTTTTTATTATAACTAAAAAGAAATTAAAACTTTTTCAAGTGTAAAAACAAAAATGAAAAAAAAATTTATAGAACTAAGAAATTAATGTTTAAATAAACATAAATTTAAGAGGTGTTTTATCATATTAAAACAGAAAAAGCTAAAATATTTTTATGTGCAGTAAAAAATTTTATTTATATTTCAACAATTTATAAGTTATATTTATTGAAAATTTTCATGGTTTTCTTAAGTAAAACAAAAGAAATTAATTGAAAAAATGTAAGAAAAAAAAAATTTCATTTAAAGTAAGTTTATAATTTGTTTTTCTTTTTAATATGGGCAAATTTATTTTAAAAATAAAATCGGATTAATGACACCATTATTAATTATTATATTTCCTTTTTCACAGGATATTTTATTATACTAATATAATGTTTTTGCTTTGGCAGAACATATACTAAAATTGTCACGATATACAGAGAAGATTAGAATGGCCCCTGTGCAAAGATGATACACCTAAAATCGTGTAGCGTATCACAATTTTCTGTCATTGTTGAAAACCCAAGCAAAGAATGAAAAAATTAGTCTGGGAAAAATAAAGAGCTGTGAAATAAGACGCTTGCGAACCGGGATGTTATTTCTCATAGTAAATAAGAAATAAGATTTCAGGGTTTTTTTTTCATTGAATGAGTGTTAATCCTTTTTTAATTTTTTTAACTTTCGACTTTTTAAGAATTAAAGCCGCCGGATGTTATTTCTCTTTCAATTTAATCTTCCACTTTTTGAGAAATAAAGTCCCGGGCTTTACATTTTGATTTACATTTCATATGTAATTAGAAATAAGACCGCAAAATATGAAATAAGTTCCCCCGGAGCTTTATTTTTCAAAAAGTCGAAAGTTAAATTAAAAGAGAAATAACACCCCGGTGTTTTATTTTTCAAATTTTACGGTATTATTTCTCAATAACATATGAGAAATAACACCTCGGGGCTTTATTTTGCAGGGCGTTACTTCACCGTTCCAAAAAATAATTAAATTGTTAAAACATAACAAAATTTTGAAAGAGATATAAAAATATAACACTGGTAATAAATTTTTAATATTTAATATTATGTACTAATTATTATATTTTGTAAAATATAATAATTAGTACATAATATAATATTTTGTATATAAGCTGTCTCACATGTTTTTCACGCAACCGGCCAAAAATTATTGTATATTTATTAATATTATGTAGAAAATAATAAATAATAATAATATGTATATATATATTTTATAAATAAATATAAATATTTTATATTTATTTTTTTCTTGCAATCTTCAAGAAAGCTTTTAATCTTATTTTATTCAAAGATAACATATGGTACATTTCAATCTATTGCGAAAATCTTTAAATAATCAAAACTTCGAGAGAACTTCGATGATAGTTTAAGTATTACGTGCTACAAAATAATGAATGATTTTGATTTTCTTATCACGTTAGAGGAAAAAAATTGCATCCATGAAACAAAATATAGGATTTCCTTTAGTTTATTCAATTTCAACATAAAAATATGAATTTTTTAAATAAAAATATTTAAAATATTTAAAAAAAAAATTCCAATTGAATTTTTTCATCCGTCATATCTATACAATTAGGTTATAGGTGTTATAGTTTATAGTCATTTTACACTATTTTGAAAAATTTACAAAAATCCATTCTGTGTTAAAATAAATTTTTGATATACGCAATAATATTGTGAAATAAAACTAAAATTTTCGAAGTGAACGTTTATTTTATCTATAAAAAAAAAATGAAATATAAGAAAAAATTGAAGCAGTTTTTACAAATCCTTTTTTTTATTTATTTTTTTGTTTGTTTTAAATATTTTTTTCATTGTTCTTGGATAACTTTATTTGTACTACAATATTTAATTGAAGTCCATCATTGCATAAATATGAAAACTGTATTGATTGATTACCTTCACGATCAAGTTGTGAATTTATCCACAAACAAAATAAACTTTTTGTATTTCTTTTTTTTTTTTTGTTTTGTTTTATATTTTGTTGGGGTTCTAATTTTGTATTTATTTAATCAATTTACTATTTTTTTTTTTTTTTTTGTTTTGTATTTACATTTCTTATTTTTTTTTTTTTTTTCTAAGTGTTATTTACAATTTCCAATATTTGAGTATAAAATGGTAATTTTTACATATTTTTAACCTCCTTTTCAGTTAAATTTTCTCTGTTTACATTTTAGAAAACTAATCAAAATTTAAAAATCATCATTTTCATTACACTTTTAATTTTAAACAAAATAAATCAACAAAATATAAAGTTTATGAAAAAAACAAAAAAAAAAAAAAAAAAAAATATTTATTTTCATTTTTCATTAAAATAAAATCACAAACAAACGTGTGCGGTAAATATAAAAACTTTTTATTTGAATGTGTGTGTATGTGTGTGTGTGTATTTGAATATTATGGAAAATATGAAATATTGAAAGAATTAGTAATGGTTTGACTGTTCAGTATGCTTTCAAAATTTTTAATTAAATTGAAAAACAACTCAGAACAGAAGAAATTTTATTAAGAATTCTAAAGAATTCGATAGTTTTTATTGGAAAAAAAAAATTATAATATTTTGTATTTGTGCATTTTCCTTATTTCTGTTTAAATATCAAGATGGTTTAACATATTTGTTTTTCTGTTTCCTTTTAGTCGTTACTTAATTTAATTTTTTTTCTTATTTTTTTTTTTTTTGAATATTGTATATAAATGTTGTTCATGCCATATTTCTATTTATAGAATTTACCTATACTGCAGTTATATTTTTTATATTTAAGATTTTAGTGACTACATAGTTACGAACATCAACATCTAAAATATTTATGATTAGTTAAACGGTTTAAATAATTTGAGCTGCAATATTTTTTTTCTCTCATTTATAGTCAATTGAAGTTACATTATAATTTAATAGAATCTTTAATAAATTAAAAATTTATATAGAAATAATCAATCATGTTAATTATATATCATACAAATGGTTTCAATTCTTTCTAAGATGTAAAAATGTAATAAATTTTATAAACTTAAATAAAACTTTTTTACAATTCAAATATACCATGAAAATGTAATTTAATTAATTAATTGATTTTGAAATAAAATTAAGTGATAAAATTGTATAATAGATAAAAAAAAAAGAAAATTTTCTTTTTGATATTTTATTACCCTAAAATGCATAATACAAAAAAAAAAAATAAAACTATCTATAGATATCTACCTTTTAATTAAAATAAAATGTTTTCATACTTTCTAAAACAAACCTAATATTTTAAAGCTTTGATTGTTTACAAAAAGGATAATTTTAATTAAAAAAATTTTTTAAATTCATTATTTATTTTTAATTATAATACATTTTAAATAAAATTTTACTGTAAAAGTTATATCATTTATATAAATTTGGAAAAAAAAAAAAAAAAGATTAAATTTTAATTAAAATTGTATTAAACTTTTGAATCTCATTCTATAATAAAATATAATTTGAACGAAAAACTTTTTATTAAATAATTTCTTATTATTAAATGAGTATATAAAATTTCTTTATTTTTATATAATATATCTAATATTCTTCAAGAATATGATTCAAAGTTAAATATAGAATTGAAAGTTGAAATACGGTTGTAAGTTTTAATTTCTTCTTTTTTAAGAATGCATTTCATTGTCTTTTTCTTTTTTTTACGAGCGATGGAAAACATCGGAAGTCACTTAAAGCACGAGTGTTGAACTTCAACCAAAGAACCCCTCTAAAACCAAACTTTAGAATGGATCCTTTAATACATAACATAATATACCAGTTAGGTTTCGAAGATAAGGATGTGAAAAGGATTAATGGGAAATTGGGTTTGGAATAATTAGAATTATGGAGGATGAAGATTAACTGAGTTCAATTTAAAAATAATAGTTTTGAAAGAGTAAAACTTGATCATTTTTTTAATACAGTCTGTAGATTATTATGGTATATCATTCTTCATTCTTTGAATAGATTTTCAATTTAATACAATCTTGATAAGAATTTTATTACTTATTAGAAAATTTCAGAAAATCTTCTGTGAGGTAAATAAGACAAGTTAAAAAAATCCGTAGTAAAAACTCAAATATAAGTTAGTTGAAAGTTAAAATTAGGAATTGTTTAAGCATATCAATACTATACTTGCTTACTAAAGAGTTTCGATAGTATTGTAGAACGAAACATTTCCTATATTTTATATTTTCAAAATATAAAATTGTATTTATTTAAATATTCAAATTTATTAGTTTAATTTTAGATTACCTCTTTATAAATTATTTGTTATTAAAAATTTCGTATAACACAAAAGAATGGTCATTATTTTCATGGTTTACATTTAAGATAAAATCACATTTCCTTAATTAAAGTTATGATTTTTTAGAAATTTATTTCATATGACTGCCTATATGATAAAAGACAAAACTAATATTACCTATTATATAAATTAATAGTACTACAGCCAATTGAATGCAAAAATAGAAAAGGAAAAAGAATAAAACTATTCTCATATAAAATATCTTCGTAACAGCAAACATATTTTAGATTCATTCATATAAAATATGTATTAAATTGAACAAAATAAATGGAGCAAAATGGATCTTTACCCTGTAGATAATAATATTTTAAAAATGAAAAAATTCATAGCACGAATTCTTCGATTTCTTTAATACCCTCTTAAAAATAATCAAAAAAAAAAAAATCCATTGTAAAGGAAAACGATCAATTTAAAAATGAAAATTGAACTTTAAACATATTTATTGACTTTATGCAAGGCAATATTGAAAAGTTTTAAAGTTTTTAAGAATAAAATATGAATTTAAATTTTATTTAAAAAAAAAATTTAAAGCGTTATCAAATTTTAAATAAAATCTTTCAGTTAATAAAAAAGTAATTTATTATTAAATAATTATTAATATTTTTAAAATAGCCATTTAATGTAATGCAAGACCATCACTTCCACGTTCCTTGCATGCGGATTTACTAAATTTTATTTATTATTTTATATTGTTATCATTATCAGCTTCATAATTTTTATATTTAACTCGCTTACTATTAAATTAACTCACTTCAAATTTCTTTGCCGAATCTTTATATTTGGTAATCCTTAGTCCTATTTAATAATTTTTTTTTTTTTTCAATTAAAAATAAATTATTTAACAATACTTTTTTCTTTTTATTTATTGCATTTTCCTTTCCAATTTATAATTCACTATTCACTATTCACTTTATTTTTTTTTTATATCAAAAGATAAATGATTAAAAATTTTCCACTTGTATGAAAAACCAAACAAATTTAATTTAAATTTTTTCTAAAATAATCTTTTTCTTCTTAATCCATACTGAAATCATATAAATATTATTTTGTTTAATAAAATTTGAACAACTAGTTCAACCAAAAGTTTAAGAACGACTTAACAAGTTAATCAAAAACTTGAATTTTAAAACTAACATTTTTATTAAATTAAAAAGATATTTTTTTTGTTATTTCAAAACAAGTTAAGAATAAAGAACTTTTTTTTTTAAAATACAAATTCCAATCAATTAATTAACTGCAAAACAAAAGGTGAATCATCTGGAAAAGAGTGTTTAAGGTGTTTATTCAGATCTCATTAGCACGTGAAAATCAATGTTATGAATAATGAATGAATAATTTTTTTTGTTTACTTTGGAAAATAGTTCCTTCCTAATTTAATCTAATCTATATATTACTTTTTCATCATTTTGAGTTTTACAGTTTTATACATGGATAGTCGCCTTTAAAAATCACCCTAATTTTCATTTTACAAAACTTTCAAAAATTACAAAAAATTAAACGTCTAAAAGTCTAAAAATAACAATAAAAAATGTCCCAGAAATATTTAATTATTTATTATTATAAAGAATGAACCAAAGTTAAAATGAAAAATTGCCCATTTTCATGATATATTGTACACATAATATATCTATTGGTATATACTAAGGAAAACTGCCAGCGAGTTTTCTCTATGACCGAATCCAAAACATGGCTGATTTGATAGTAAAAAGTTTTCTATATTCGAGGTTTTTCCTCAAAATTTATAAAAACTAGGAATTTCTTTCTAACATTTCTTTCTTTCTTAGTTTTAATTTTGGTAAAATTTCTGGAAGAGGGTGTAGTACCATTTTTTGTACATTTTAAATAGCATGCTTTCGAGTGCTAAAATTGTTTATTTTATAAAACGAATAATCAATCAATCGCCCTAAAATAATTTTTCATTTCAAATATTTTGAATCTTTTTTTAAATAATGAAAAAGAGCTCGAAAATGTCCAACATTTTTGTTTTTTTTTTTTTGACGATTATGTACATGTAACAGTACAATGTAATATTCGTTAGTTAAAATCCTCGAAACGCTTTTAAAATTTTCGAAATAACGGTTTTTATATTGACGAAGATGTAAATTACCATGACGATTTAATAATTGTCTGTTAAAGGCATATTTTAACAGACAAGAACCAAATAATTTTTGTAAATTTTTTTTTAATTTATTCAACTTATTGTAACTTAAGTCAAATAATATCACATATACATTGTTTTCTCTTGATATTTTATGTCTCTTTCTAAATATTAATAAACAGGTAAAAAACAGCATAAAATACTTAAATAATTTGTGTAAATTAATTATAATTTTTCGGCTTTTTTTTTGTTTTGATGAGAATTTTACCATGAACTTGAATCTCATATCATTATATGTTTTTCAAGTTTTGATATCTCTTGATTTTTGTTTTCAATTTTTTATGAAAAAAAAAATGTTTTTATTATAATTATGTTTTTTTTTTTGTGAATGATCTTAATATGTAAATTAATTATTTAAATCTAGTTTTGGTCAACGAAAACCGAATAAATAAATAAAAAACAAAAACGACATTTATTTAAATAAAGATGTAAAGAAATTCCTTGTAACATTTAAAAATGTTTACAATTCTACGGGGATTTACGGGAATGGATTAAGAATCAAAACTGAAAACAAATTGTGACGTCAATTAAATAATGATTCATTATAGGAAACTTATTTTAAAAACAATTTTATATAATATTAAATTATTACCTATATATATTTAGTTTTGTTGCTACATACTGATAAAATAAAAGTCAAAGATAACTTAACGGATTATGATGGTATAATTATACAATTTATGACGTCTATGGTAAAAAATGTACTGTATAATGATTAAAAGAAAGTTTTTAAAAATCATCACCTACCGAAAGTTAATCTTTCGTTTAAAAATTCATTAAAAAAATAATATTTTACGAACCCATATCAAAAAAACGTGATTTTAAGTATTTATTAAAAATGAACTTTAACAACTGTCTGTGAACTCATAGCAAATATTAATCAGGCGCTTAACAACTGTGTATGAACTCATAGTAAATATTGATCAGTGGCTTCCGTAGCTTCGTCAGTTCTTTAAATTCACTATACTTTTTCTTAATAACTGCAATAGGCTGTAAAAATAAAACATACATGAATTTTTAAAATTTTAATTTTAAAGTTCTCATAGCAAAAATCTGTTATAGAAAATTCTATTTATGTATACACTATGTCCACAATACCAAAATTATTCACTATTCACTATATCAATTATACCAATTATTCACTATAAAATTGTTTTTTTATAATGTCAAGTACAATAATTTCACGATTAAGAGGGATAAAAGGTTTTATTTTTATACTATATTGTATTTACTTCAAGGTAATCCACCTTTCCACCTTAAACCACTGGATTAATAGTAACAAAAAAAAAAAAAAATGTTTCCAATAATAAATGACAGGTTTGTAAAATATATATATATGTATGTATAAATGTAAAGCTTCATATAACATTTAAATTTTTATATTTTAGTCGTGACAAAATCGCACACTCCATTGTCTCTCTTTTTTGTCTATGAAAATATCTTAAATTATTTACCTTTTTTGTTTTAAAATCTAAAAATCATTTCTAACTATATTAAAATATTTAATTAAAAAACTATTAATTTGTTTTATTCTATTAATTTATATAGAATATCTTCAAATGTAGGCGATTTAATAAACACTTAAAAAAAATTGAGTGAGTTGTTTGCGATTCTTTATGTTAAAATTAATTTATGGTCAAATTTAACTTGTTATATTTATTTCTATATAAATTATCTGTTTAACCCATCGTTTTACGTTTATTAACCCTTCGACTTAATAAACCAAACAAATACATAGTTAATAGATAATATTATGTAAAGGTGTAAATATTAACAAAAAAACAAACTTAAGAAAAATCTATATTTTGTAAAATGAAATTGTTCAAATTACTTAAGATAGCAATAATAATAAATTTAGTTTTTATTCAAGGTTAAAAATACGATTAACAAACCCATTTTGAAGTTTAATCAATGCGGTCAGTTTTTTGTCAAAAATAGATGTGGCGTCTTAAGATAAAGAAAGTAATTAAATTTGATAATATGAATAATTAAATATTAATAAAAAAAATTAATATAACACAATCAAGATTTAATTAATTTTTAACACATTTTTTAAAAAAAATTTCAAAAATGTTCTTACTAATTTCATTCTGTCCATCAGTTTGTCTATTTACAAAACTGCTACACCGTTTAAGACATAGCAATGAAATATAGCAATTATATTGAAATTTTTTTTTAAATTTTGTATGTATTTAAATTTGGCATTATGGGAAAACAAAATTTTGCAAGAAATTTTCTTCTCTTCATATTTCCGGCACACTTTTAGATAGAACATTCAAATTTAAGAATAAAAAGATCTTTCAGCCTCTTAAATTTTATAAGTTACTTCAGAAATTGTTTTGAAATTTCCCTTGTTTAAGAGCTATATTAAAGGTCAAGAATTAAAACTTTGCAATTTTTAAACACTTGCGTAACTTAGATACCTGTGCTAATTTTTGTCAAAGTAAAAAGCAAGTAAAAATTAAAATTACAACATTATAATTTTACATGTGTTAATGGTTTTTCTTAATTATAGGTATAGTAGGGTTTCCTTAAAATTGGAGAAAATGTACCTTGATTTTTTACAAAATTTTCTTATATGACGTACCTATATAAAATTCTAAAAAAAATTACAAGTTGCAAAACCTGTTTTTATTTGGAAAATGTGCGCCTTTAAAAACCTTTAATTTTACATACTACCTTGTTAATTATTTTAAATTACAAATACAAAAAATGTTTAAACTGAATTAATTTTTAATTGTTTAATATTGTAGAATAGTGGTAGAACTAAAGTGATAGATATTATATTAAAGACAAATTATAAATTCTAATTTAAAAAAACAATTATCATCACGAAAATTCTTAACATTTAAAATTTATGTTTAAATAAAATTGATGGATTACGAAAATGCCAGTAAATCTTAATTTTTATTTATTTTTATTTTACTATATTTGACGGTTGTTTCATTTAAAAACTTGATATAATAATTTAATTGACGGCACATACCATTGCAATATGTCAACAAAAACTCATGTACATGTATCATTGAATAAATCAGCTTTGAAATTATTTTTTTTTTGTTTTAATTGAAACATCTATAAATCTTCAATTTCTTTTTCAATTATAAGTTGACAAATTGTCACGATTGACATTTGATTAACAGATTAACTGAAATAGATGATGCTAATTGCTGTAATAGTGACAAATTATAGTTGTATTTATTGCCAAGGAATCACATAAACTGCATGTACACACATATACATATAATATAATAAAGAAGCTATATATGACAAAAGTAATGCTAATAAAAATAAGTATGAATATATTTTATAAATGATTTTTATTAAATTTATAAAAAAAAAACAATTGAAATTAAAACTTTATAATGAAAACTGTATTTTCAGATACAGCACGTTTTCAAATAAAATTATGGGAACCGAATAGGCAAAAAACATGTAGCAAGCGTTCTATCAAATTTTAACCTTGCATAATTCAAGCCTATAAATTATTAATCAAAATATACTTTTGGAAGTACTTTAAAAAAATTTATATAATAAATAAACCTTTGAATATATGTAGGTATAAGAATATATATTTTTTAAATACTATATAGGGCCTTGGCAGGCGGTGGTTGAGCACATTATATTATTAACTTGCAGGTTCAAATTTGGTATTTTTTTTTTTATTTGGTTTTTCTTAGCAAATTCACATTGCGAGCAAATATAATGTAAATACATATACATATATATAGTATTTCTTTTCTTTTTATACTTATAAGGGAAATACGTTTCCACAAAGCCATATATGTATATTGTATTTTGTGCAACACTTTTATTTCTAACTAAATTTTTCCGTCTTCTTCGATTGTCTTCACTATTGTTTCCTTATGTTATAGTTTTAGATTTTCCTATTTTTCTTTTATTTTGGTGACTCTAATCAACGCTTGTGTGGCGATCAAATCATAGGCTTTTCGTAGTACTTCATACGTCACCAATCAGGTGTGAATGACCAGTTCTATGAGATGTTTATTTGTATTCAGGTAATCTTTATTTGATATTCTCAGTAATCAGAATATGCTACATATAGTCCGTAAATACCATCATATAGATTTATTTAAGAACATAATAATAATATCTACATAATAATAATATGTACATAATAATAAAATATATAAATCAATAAATAAATTACTAGAAATAAGTAATAACATTTATACCACTACAATTTTAACTTTCTAAAATTCATCTTTTCTAGGCAAAGTATATAAGGGATATTTTCTCAGGTTGCAATTCGATTCGCTTTCCTTTCTAAAAAGTAAAAGTAAATATTTTGTAAACTACAAGTATAATGTATATAACAACTGTTAAATTTACATAAACCCCCAGCTGAAAAATGTTTATCTTTGGAAAATCGTGATCTAACATATCTTAAAATACCTTTTAGCTTTTTAGAATATTCTTCTAACACAAAATGTTAATTAATTGTACAATTAACAAAATGAATTTATCAATATTGTAATACTATTATTAAAATGAAAAATAACTTATTATTATTTTAATTATTTATTAAATTATATATGCAATTTAAATGGGTGGGCGAATATTCTAAATATTTTTTTTCTCTCAATTGCTCATACATAAATAATATACGAGTAATTAATTATTTATAAAAATTTAATTTTAATTCATGATGTAAAATTTATAAATTTTTATCTGATATTAATAAAATGGGATAATGTCATAACTCCAAAGTTACAAAATTCCAAACAATGAAAAAAAAATAATTCCAAAAAAAGAAAAATTCTGAAAAACTTTCTATATAGGTATAAATTATATATATGTAATCAAATTACATAATCGGATGGGAAAAAATAATTAGAAGGGATTTTATATATGTAGGTGGCTACAAAATCAGGGTATTCTTCTATTTATCGAAAAGTTTTATTTTTGTATGATCCTATGCGAAATTCTGAATTAGGAAGAATTTTATAATTGTTTACAAAATTAGGGTTTCAATAATTTGTTAAGCAGCGATTTGAACATGGCACTATTTAAACTACTTGCCATTAAATTTTGGAATTTATTTTTCAGGAATGTTTGTTTTTTTGAATTATTTAAATTGCATTTTGAAAAAGTATTTTTTTTTTTTTTTGGAATTTCGTACCCAACCCTAATAAAATCAACAAACTAATAATTAATTTAACACTTAAATATATAATTTAAAAAGTAAACTTATCTGTATAATTGATATATAATTAAATAAATTATTTTCTAAACTTTTTTATATATGTATTTGCAAAAAAAATAAAATAATTTAAATATTATTAAGACATTATAATTATTATTAACACAATTTAATATAGATACACTGACACACTTTATGTTAAACTTATGATAATTTTAAACACGTTTGAACTATCATATGCTGAACTTGTTTTTATTACAATAAGTCATAAAGTATCAGTCTTCTCTAAGATTTTCTAAAGGGCAGACGTGGTCCGCCGCTGAATTTTTTAATTAAAAAAGAAAAAATAATAGTAAACAGTAATAAATATTATTTTAATGTTAGTTGAAAAATAGTTTTCAAAATACATTAATAAAATTAATAAAAAAAATAGAAAATTAATAATAAGAGTATAAACTGAAAAATATTAAGAATAAAAAATCTAGTTCTATACACAGTTTGTCAGACATAATGCTGACAGCTGAAAATGAACAACAAAATGAAAATAATAGTGCTAGTAACAACAATTTAAAATTAAAAAACAATTCTGATGTGTACAGCAATCAGATAATCAACGATAGAGTAACAAAGAAAGTTACAGAAAAAAAGAAGAATAGAAAGAGAGAAATAGATAAAGAAGAAATAGAAAAATTAACCATGGTGAAGAAGAAATCAAAAAAAATAAGTGTAGAAGCTGAAATTAAAATGTTAAAATTGGAACTTGCAGAAGCAAGAAAGATAATCAAAAATTTAAGAGAAAAAGAAAGCAACGACAATCAGTTGAATAATAAACAAAAATCGAGCAGTATTATAATGTCTGCAAACGACTACAAAAATAATCGAACGGATTCAAATAATGCGGTTGAAGTTTTAAAAGAGAGAAATGAAGAAACGAAACAACCAAATAATGAAAATGAAACAGAAATGAATTATGCGGTGAATATATCTGATAATGAAGACATTGATAATATTAATGATATTGATGAACTAGTACAAAATTTAAGAGAAAAAAATTTGAAAAATAAAGAACTAAAAATAAATAGCAAACATGTAAGTAACACAAATGAAAGTAGTAATAATAACGAAAATAGCATTAATATAAATAAAAATAAAAAATTACCACCAATAATAGCATTCAATCAGAATCCTAGCGATTTAACTAAATTATTTGTTAATAAATGTAAAATAAATAAAAATGAATTTTATTTTAAAAAAAATAATAGAAATAAACTTTCAATTTATGTAAATTCGATTGAATGTTATAACAAAATAAAAGAGGCGTTAGAAGTAGTTTGTGCTAGATTTTTTTCATTCACACCACAAGAAACAAAATTTAATTCACTAATATTGAAAGGTCTTCACGAAAGTGAATCTCCTGATAGTATTTTAAATTATTTAAAAGAATTAAATATAACAGATGTTCAATTTATTAATGTAAATCGATTAGCTACAAAAAATTCGATTAAAAATAAACAATATTTGCCTATCTTTATTGTGAAAGTAGCCCCCAATAGCAATATTAACAGTATATACAAAGTAAAATATATCAATAACCAAGTAATAACTTGGGAAAAATTAATTAAAAAGGAATTAGCTCAATGTGTTAATTGTCAAAGATTCGGCCATGCAGCCGTTAATTGTAAATTACAATATCGTTGCGTAAAATGCAATTGTGATCACGGTCCAAGCGAATGTAAATTAACCAAATCTGAAAATAGTCAAAATGAAATATATTGCGTGTTGTGTAAAAATTTTGGACATCCGGCCTCGTACCGAGGTTGTCCTACTTATAAAGATATTAAAAATTCTTTAAACAAAAAAAAATCTTTATCCCAAGATAAAAGAAATGAAAAATTAGGAATGTGCAATAAATACACGTCTCCTCAAAAAAAATATTCAGACTGGTTTTCCGAAAACGAAAAAAAATCGGATAATTCAGGTAAAGAAAATGACATAAAATCATTATTAGTAAAAATAAATGATAAGTTAGATTCGCTAGAAATAAGAGTTAATTATCTATTTCAAATTATAGATCATGATGACTAATAATTACAATAATACAACACACGAGTTTAAAGTAGTTGCCCTTAACGTTAACTCCTTAATATCAATTCAAAAACAATTTGCACTAAATGAATTCATTTTTAATAATAATCCAGATTTAATACTTCTTAGTGAAACTAAATTGAATAAAAGTAGACAAGTATCTTGCAAAAACTATCATTTTATTAGAAATGACAGACCAGAGTCAACCCAAGGAGGAGGGACTGGTATACTAATAAAAAATAATTTTAAGTACAAAATATTAAATTTTCAAAATCTACCAAACCATAAACATATTGAGTTTACAGCAATTTCTATAAAGTTAAAAAATAATTTTAATTTAATAATAGTTTCAGTTTACTCATCTACATCTCCAATAGTTAATTTTGCAAATGAATTTGAAGCACTCTTTGACACCTTGCAACTTGATAAAGATTATAACTATTACATTTTGGCTGGTGATCTTAATGCTAAACATACCAGCTGGGGTAATAATCATAGCAATACTAAAGGTAATTTCATTAATCGATGGCTTGAATATAATGCTATTAATTATAAATGTCAACTCTATAGTAGTGAATTTCCTACATTTCCGAGAAGTGGTACTTTCCTAGATATTGCTTTTATTGATAATAGACTTAATATTGATTTAGATACGCTTTCCAATAAATTAAGAACCCTCCCATTTGACAGTGATCACGATGCGCTTTATTTCATAGTTACACTTTCACATAATAATGATATAATAAATGATAACATCCCAGATAAACATAAGTACAATTTTAAGAAAGTAAATTGGAATAAATTCACTAAAATAACTAATAAAAATTACAATGATTATTTAAAACAATTCCCAAATTGGATTACGAACAACAGAAATTTATCAAACCATGAAATCGATTTTGGTATTGATAAAATAAACGAAATATTACATAATTCCATTGAAAATGTTGTTCCAAAATATCAAAATAAATACAATGTAGAAAAATATAGAACCAATATTATTAATAAATTATATAAATTAAAAAGTGCTGTGTTATCACTGCTGTCAAGTTTATATCGTAAAAATATTTTAAGAACCGATTCTCGAATTATCCAATATAAAGCCAAAATTAAAAACATAAACACGTTAATTAAACAAAACTTAAGAAACTCAATCAATAATTACTGGGAAAAAAAAATTAAAAATATTTCACCATCACGCACAGATATGTTTCCTACTTTAAATAAAATTTTCAGAAAAAATAAAAACTTAGAAATTAGACAATTTATAATACCAGAATGTGATGAAAATATAATTAAGAACGTTAATATTGATGTCACAACACTTAATAAAAATGATAATTCCGATTATATTGTTAATGAAACAAAGCATATAGTAGATATTTTAGGTAATACTATAATGAACAAACACAAATTGCATAGTAGTAATAGTCAGCGGTTATGTAATAAAGTCGTTAGTGCCATAAAACAATTTCATGACCAAAATACAAATAGAAGGTGGGTAACCTTTACTGAAAATTTAACATCCAACAAGTTTCCGCGTCAGCATACATTAAGTTCTTTTTTTACATCAACAAAAAAGGTAAAAAATAATATATTAAATTCAAAATCAAAGCTATCGACAGGGGTAGATAATATACCAATTATTGTCCTCAAACATTTACCAGAGTCTATAATAAACATATATACAATCATTTTTAACAATGCACTAAATAATGGATACTTCCCAAAGGCTTGGAAAATAGGTAAAATTATAGCAATACTGAAACCAGGTAAAGACCCAAATAATCCTTCTAATTACCGACCAATTAGTCTCATGAATAACATCAGCAAAATTTTTGAAAAAATTATTTTAGATTCAATTTTAGAACAGGTAGATTTTAAAAAAATTTTGCCGGATAATCAATATGGCTTTCGCGCAGGTCATTCTACTGTACATGCTTCATCGAAATTAGTCTCTGACATATGTTGGCAAATTAATAAAAAATACTGTGTGGGAGCATTGTTAATTGATTTAGCAGATGCATTTACCTCGGTTTGGACTGATGGACTAATTTATAAGTTAATTCGCTACAGATTTCCTAATCATATTATTAAAATAGTACAAGACATGATAATAAATAGAGCATTTAAAACTTATATTAATGGCAATGAATCAGTCAACAAATATGATATTAAAAATGGGTTACAGCAAGGAACTGTATGCTCACCCATTTTATTCATTCTTTTTATTTCAAAATTGTTGAAGAATTTATCAAATACCACGAATACTGTGGCATTTGCAGATGATTTAATCATTTATTCCGCAGGAAAAAATCCTGCAGAAATAAAAGCAAAATTATCATCTGATTTTCATTATATAGAAAAGTATACAAAATGTTGGAGACTTAAAATAAATTATAGCAAATGTGAATCCATTTTATTTCGCAATATTTTAAGAAAGTGCCACTATTCAGCTAGTTTAAATTGGAAACAATTTAGAATTTTAGCATCAGATGGTACAACAATTTCACATAAGGATCAAGTTAAGCATTTAGGTATTTGGCTTAAATATAACTTGAACTATTCCTATCATATTAAAAATCAAATAAAAAAAGCAAATATTGCATTTGCCATTGCAAGAAAATTATTTAGTTCTAAATGGTTATTGCCAAGAGTTAAAATTATTGCATATCAAGCTATTATAAGGCCGATATTGGTATATGGTAGCCCAATTTGGTTTAATATTAGTGCAAGCGTCATGGAGAAGCTCAGAGTATTTGAGAGAAAATGCATAAGAATATGTTTGGGAATTTCACGAAAACCCGAAATGAACTATACACATTATATTTCAAATAAAAATATTTATAATAAATCAAATATAATTCGCATAGATAATTTTATAATTAATATTATTAGAAACTATTATTTAAGAGCAACCTACAATAGTAACTCATTAATACGCCTTATGGTTTTCCCAAATGATCTATACATTGAAAGTTGTATGATTAGTGGATTTATACCTCCAGAAAGTTTTCTGTACCTTGATAAAAATGATTTAATACAATCAGAGGATAAAATACCAATCATTTATCATATTAAAAGAAGAGCTACAGATTCTAGAATTCAACTTTTCCCAACTAGGGCAAATTGGCAATATTGTACAGATATATCAAATACAGATCAAAATAAAAAAATAATTGTAAACCGATATTGGTGGCTACTTAGCAATTAAACTGGCATTCAGTCTTAAAATATAATATAAATAATTACAATTTGCACTTAAATCTAGTTATATAATATTACTTATAAAATAAGTAAGTTGTATATTTATTTTTAGTTTTAGTTTAACTTTAGTTTAAGTTTAGGTTAAGATTTGGTTAAGTTAGATTAAGTTTAGTTTAGATTTCTATTATTAGGCTAAGATTAGATTAAATTAATAATTAAATGGTGGTTTTTTTTTTTCTCTTCTTGCTTTTTACCACTAAATAAATACAGAATTATAAAACTGATTTGGTAAAATCAAGTATAAATACAAAAAAAAAAAAATTGTTAAAAGCAAATTTAATTTTCCTAAAAGTGGAATCAAAAAAATTTAACACAGAGATTTCTTGTATGAAACATTGTGCTAAGGAATATATTTTTTGGTTTAAGATTTTATTTTTAGTTTTGTTAAAATAAATTGTATGATAAAAAAAAAAAAAATTCATTAATAAAACAGAACAAAAAAAAAAAAAAAAAAAAAAAAAAGTCATAAAGTATCTCATATCGATTTTTCTAAATTCTTCGGCCATTATAAAAAAGAAATTAGTTGTGTTTTTTTTATATAATTTTTTAAATTTCAGAACATAGTGACTGTAGTAATTCAACCATTCATTTATTTTAAGAACAGAATTTTATGAAATTTTTCATTTTATTATGGTGGTAACTCTGTAAAAACTAAATTTGAAAATAATATAACTCAAATTTTGCAAGATTACAGTCAGTTAATTAACTTGATTTTTCTTTTAAATTTCTTTTATTTTGGGGTAATATATCTAACAGATTTAAAAAAAGCTTTTACCAACTTTTACTTCAATAAAAATAAAGAAGAGCTAATTTTTAACGAAAGTTTTAGAAAGAAAAATTTAACTAAAATTTTTTATAGAGACTTTTTATTATATTCTTTTTATGTATGTAAACGACATCTTTGAAAAAAATATGTAACTAAATTATTTTAAACTTATAAAAACAGAGCTTTATTAAAATTTCTTTTAATAACAGTTTATTTCATTCGTCGTCATTGGACTGTGAATCTATTCTGTAGTTTATCTGATTCTGTATTCATTAAATTTTGTAATTAATACCCAACTGGCGTTATATGTAGATGTTACATCGTCATGATTCTCTGTTCTTATAAATAATTGCAAGCATATTAACCGCTTATAAAACATTCATCTACTATATAATCTAGTATCGGCTAAAAAATAGGTAAAACTGAATAACAGATTATAAATTTAGATTAAAAAAAAAGATATTCAATAAATTCAAAACTTAACTATATAATACTAAAGTAATTATACATATTCATATAGTAAATATATTATGTATATATGTATAGTACTTGCATATACAATGTATGTATAGTATAATTTATTTGCATAAACTCAGATAATATTTGCATATTTAAGGAATTCATTATTAATAATGGAATGGGCACCAACGTTAATCCATTTTAAATCAACAACCTTAGATATGCAGAAGTTTCAACTTTAACGATTGATAGTATTTTAGATCCACAACATTCAAAAGAATTTATAACCACAAAATATGATCTATATATTAAGAATTATCAAGCCACAAAAAAAAGTCAAAAAACTTCTAAGCGACCGAAATTTGAGTATACAATTAGGATTTTGCTTCATAAAATGGTATGTGTGATCGATTCTACCGAACGTTGTGGAAATTTGGACATTAAAGAAAAGATACTATATGTATAAAATTCGAGATACTTCGAATACCATAGATATATCGAGAACTTTTTTTTAGATATATCGACAAACGTATACTTATTAAGCACCGTAAGGTAGCTTCTTTCGATCACATAGTTGTCCTAAGTCTGAATTGAAGGAAGATTGGTTGGTAGAGAGAAATTGTCTTGGTTAACAAAATTGGGGCAGTATTAGAATGATTGGTGAGCTAGTTTACCAAATCAATATACCAAAAAATATGCTAGCCTATCCATAAATCGAAAAAATACCATGTCTTTTTGTAGATGAACATTTCTTCATTGATAGCCAACATGAGAAGGAGAAAATTTCTAAGGATGTAGACCGAAAAATCAAAAAAATTTAATATTTAAAATATAAGAAGATTACAACAAAAAGGAGTAATCATATCAAAATATCTACTCATGCACCTACAAGTGAAAAATAATAATTATATCGCATTTTATATGAAATAATTCTAATAGTTATCCGCTAATTATTTTTTTTTACTCGGTTAATGAACTTAAGGAAGTCATTTTCTTTTAGATAAAGATAATAATATACTAAACTATAAAGTGCAATTTTACTTTGAAGATAGGTATTAAAGATTTAATTTTAATAGTTAATGTTGACATTAGTGTTACATTTTAATTTAATGTAATATAATATGATATGCATTTTATAATTTCCGTTTCCGTTAGAATCTAGATTGTTAATCTGTCAAAGGAAAGATTCAACATAATTTTTGTTAGAATTTAAAAAACAAAAAATAACTTGATTATTGATATCCTTTTTAATATAAAATTACACACATACTTATAAGAATATAATTGAATACTACTTTATTATATTTATATTTTATTTGCATATGAACCACTGATCGTTTTCTTTTTGTTCTTCTTTCTAGACATTTTTATTCAAATAAATTATTTGAAAGGTGAAATCTAAAGGTGTAAAATTTTTATTTTCATTTTTATTATATTATTAGATATTATTTACTGTTAAAGAAAATCAAATTTTTTCAACAACATTTTATTTTTTATTTATATTGTTGTTGGTAGGATGGGATGGTACACACAAAACATTAGGGAAAAGAAAAAAAAAATTGAAAAGGAAATTCGACAAGAAATTATGAAAAAAGTATAGAAAATATGACAGATGAAAACAAAAGAAAAAAATTTAAAAAAAATATTAGTTGTTCCAAAACACTTTAAGATATTAAAAATAAAATAATATATCTGTCTTATAACGGTATAGAAAGAAAACAGTTTGGTATTGCAAAATTTACAAAAACATAATTGTTTTCACTTCATTTCGTTTATTTGGTTAATTACCTAAAAACATTAACAGCTAAAAATAAAAAGTAAACGTTTAGTTTTTAGGAACAAGAAAATAAAAACGTATTAGGTTCTATATAAGTTACCAGGCCTCATCTCATCCAAATTTTATAAATACGAAAATAGCTATTATAATGAATTTCTGTGAGGATTCCGATTGTCGATTAAGCCATTAAATGGGTTAATAATTGATTTTAATTGGCGTTAATAAATTAATATTTTATAATAATTTATAATATTTTATAATTATAATAATTAATATTTACTAAATTCAGATTACTGTCAATATCCTTTGAAATACTATCAATAATAATATCAGTCGACAGCCTAAAAGAATGACATTGAAATGTTTATGCTATATTTAGGTATAGGGTAATTTTGAAGAAAAATTTTTTTTTTTGATTTTTTCCATTTTTTACAAAATAATTTTATATAACGGTACATTTTTTTAACCCTATTTTGTGTTTTACCTTTTCAAATTCGCTTTAAAAACAAAACGACTTAACGGTTCTTTTATCTGTTTTTAAAGAAGCGTTACCGTGTTGAAAGAACCAAAAAATGGAACGGCCAATCAATTAAATTTCAAAATTCCGGCAAAAGCTTTTATTTGTTTCCTTATTTTATTTTATCTAAGTTACGTATTTTTAAAACTTAATTAAAGTGCATTTTTACAAAATCAAAATAAATTATGACTTTTCTTTCAAGATTTTTCAATTTATATGTTATGTTGCCAGTTTGCCAAAAAAATCTTTAAACCTCGAGCACAAAATATATTTCAAACATATTTCCATTTTTAGAATCCCTTTATTTTTTAAGGTTATTTATATGTTTATTCAGGTGTAAATAAAGAAAGAAAGAAACCATAAATTTTTAAATGTGGAAAAATAGAGGCCGTTTTTATAGACGCGATGTAGAATTTGTTGCGGTATTATTATTTTAATTATTTGTTTATAATAAGTATCAAATGTAAATATTTTTCCATTTCTTGTCAATCACTTATAACGAACCAATCAAACGAAAACGACCTTTTATAATGTTAACATACATAAAAAAATCATCTATAATTTTAATAGTTAAACTTATTTTCAGTTATTGAAAATTATAATTGACCAAATAATTCAGGTTTTTATCTGACTAATTGAACAATATTTCAGTCACTGACATTTCAGCCCAAAGATATCTCCAGTTAAATCATATCCAATTAACAAATGTATAAAATTTTGAATATTATTATAACCACATCCTAGCGGAACCGGTTTCGAAATTTTGTTCATATATTTATAAGTAACTATTTATTATATAAAATTGCAATTATAACAAACAATTTGTGAAACTTTAAGTTAACTGGTTTAAATCCTTCTTTTTATATATTTTTTCTCTTTTATTTCTTTTTGGGAAATTCGTTCTTTTATGTTTCTTTTTGTTTTTTTTTTTTTTTTTTTCCCATATTTTATATGGTTAAAATGAAAAACATAAACCAATCTACTTATCCTTATGAAAATAAGAAAATTAGCATATTTTGATTTATTTAAAGAATTATTTACCTGTTTTTTTCTTTTTTCTGTTTTTAAAATAATATACACATTCAGCTTACAAATACATTTGCTTATTCATGAATGTATAAATAAATATGAGTGAATATTATTTTTCTTTTATATGGATTTTTGGAAAAAACCCCGATATTAAATCCAGATATGCTCAGTTTCTTCCCCATTGATATAAGTATGTATGAGCGAATAGGAATCAGAGTAATCAGAGTTACATTAACGGTAAATCTGATGATTTAATTTGTAAGGAAATTTTTTTTTATTTTATTATTTTTCGTTTTACTTTTTGTTGCTATTGTTTTTTTTTAAGGAGTAGTAGTAGAAAATGAAATAAAAAATAAAAAAATTTTTCTTCATAGGATATCATTTATGGGTTAGTAGGTCTATGTTTAGTTATTGGTTTTTGTTTATTGTTGTACTTTCTTTTTTGTATTGAAATTTGAGAAAAAAAAAATAATTAATTTTGATTGATTATTGATTTGTTATTATTGTTATTAATGTTTGTGTTCATTGTTAACATCCTCCAAAAATAAGAAAGATAATTGGGAGGATAATGATGGTATTTTTTTAAAAAAGAACTGAGATTGAAATTTTATATACCTTGCAGTTATCTAAATAATTAATATACATTTAAAATGTATATATTGTTTTTAAGATACAAAAAAAAATATAAAATAAGAAAAGTAATTATGAAGATTTTTTTTTTTCAGTAATATTCAATAGAATATTTTAAAAAGATTTCTTTTTAAAAATAAATTAAAACATCAACAAATATAATATCGAAAAAAGTGCAAAACTTTGAATAACAAAAAAAAAAAAGTAATTACAATGTTTGAAAATTGATTTTTAAATATAATGAATAATAATTTTTTTATTTATTGATTATTTAAAAACAAAAAATATTAAAATAATTATTTTATTACTTTTAAATAAATTATTTTTAATGAAAATAATGGGTCCTTGTAAATTAAACATAAAATAAATATAAAAAATTTACATATTATTAAAACATCAACACTTAAATGTTTTTAGGCAGATTGTTTAAAGATAACAAAATATAATTAATAAAAAAATATAATTTTTTTTTTAAATTTTTATTAATTTCGATTCTTGTTTTACATTTTAAACAAATTTTAGTTTAAATCAAGCTGTACGTAAAACCAAGGGTTTTTAAATGTACACGGCTTGTGGAATTGTCACTATTTTAGAATCAAAATTTGTGATTTTCTTTAAAAATTTTTATATAAAACAAAAATTGTGAAAAATTAAAAAACATTTTCTTCCGTTTTAAGAAAACCCAATATTAGAGCTTTTGTTTTTATGTCCCACTAGATAACTAATACCCGGTGCACGTTGCTGCAGACCTTAATCTTCGTGCCGATATGAGTTAACAAATTTCAAGTCTGTTAATAGAGTCAACTCCACTACCAAAGAGCAACACTAATACAAATTTTGATGTCAATCGGTCAAACCGTTTTTATTTTAGAGTGCAAAGTTTAAATATTCGCACTACAGCCCCAACTTGCCGGCCCGTTAGCGCATAATTATTAGCCCAGAAACACTCCCCCGTATCGAAAAATCCTTATATACAAATTTTTATGATGATCGGCTGAGCAATTTAACAATCTATAAATCAGAAACAGACAGATGAGAATCTTATCACATTTTCAAGGGTTATAGTAGCGAATACAGGTTTAAACGAGGAAGAGTGCAGTAGAATAGACTATGTCAACTTTGGGATACCCGTATGAACGTAATAATATTCTGTTTCTATATAACTTGATCATTTTTTAAACAATTTCAGATGTTCTAGTACCGACGTTATAGCTACCGAGATATATTTATGTAAATTATTGAGTTGTATGACAGCTACCAAAATCTACAACATCAGAACAACCAGAAGATTTTTACAGAAGTTTGATCTTCATTTGCAGACGCCTAGCTTCATTAAGTTTCAAGAGGTGCAAGAAGCCTGAACCGACTGCTCTAGACCAACCAAAGTTTACAAAACTTGTTGGCATATAACTCGATACCTCTTCATAAAATTTCAGATACCTACCTTTAATAGACACTGAGTTATTTACATTTAAAAGGAGAAGTTGTATAGCAGTTACCCGAACCCGGAGGCCAAAACAGTTGAAAACATTCGTTCAAATGTGGTTTTCCCCATATGTCCGGATAGCAATATATATAGTACAAATTATATTAAAATCTGCTTTATATAATAATTATTAAATAAAATCTATGCCCATTTGTTTCATTTCAGCTTTCTTTAAAAAAATACAACATTTTTTAAAATCAGTTACCTAAAGTTAACAAATAAATGTACATAAATTACTAAATGCTTAATTACTAATTAACTTAATATATTTTTTTTGTAAATGTAAAAACTGAAGGTGCTAAAACTACAGTGTAAAACTGGAAATGTCAAAAAGCATTTTTTTTTGTTCTGTGTTCTATCGTGGGAGGATTGAATTAGACTTGATTAGAAGTTCTTGCTTACCTCTTGTAGTCTTGTACAATTTATCAATCTCCATTTACAAGTATCTATTAGATAATATATTGAAAACTATCTAGGATTTATTTATTGAAATTAAAATAAATTAAGTCCTGTATTTTAAATCTTAATAAAACGGTAAATTTATAATAACTTTATCGAACCATTATTCATAATTTTCAATATTTTTAATTAATTATTACACAAAGTAAAATAAATTTTTGTACTAAATGAATACAATTTATCAATTTTCTATCTTTAATATATCCTACCACAAAGAAAAAGTTGAATACAACAGATTTAATAATTGTTATAATTTCAATTATAATGATAAAAAAAAATTAATGAAACTTTCAGGATTTTTCTTTATTTTTGTCATCATCATTACTGCCTGATGATCATAATATATTGTAAATTTATTTAGTAAAAAATAACCAAAGAAAATAAATTTTCTCTGATAATGAATCTGAAAAATTTAATTAAAAATTAATTATTTTTATTATATTGTCTATATGTATATTTGCCAAAAATTGTTGCTAAACCAAAATTAAAATCAAGGTAAACAGTCTTAACAGTGTTATTTTAATAAAAAATTATTAGAAATGATTACTTGATTCGGAAACTTTACATTCAATTTCAATTAAATTATTTAATAGCAGTGTTTTGAAAAATTTTAATTCATCATAAAAATCATTAAACTTATAAATATTAAAATTTTAATTAGAAGTAAAATATAATTTTTGAATTTCAAATATTTGGATTAAAATACAGAATTAATATAATATATATTAATATTAAATGGTGGAATTGCAGTAATATATTTTAGTGTAATAGATAATGAAAATCATTTTTACTACAAATATATAAAATTACTTTTCATTCAATAAACCACCAATCCAAAATTGAAAATAAAATATACTCGTATACTTTCATTTATTTCTTCATCTTATTTATTTCATATCCTTTGCTCTGTACAAATTTGGGAGAATGAATTTATCTTGAAAAATTAAATCACAAACGAAAAAATACCGAAAAAATAATACTGGAAAGCAAAACTTCTGAATTTAAATTTTGTGAAAAAAATTCCGAACATTATAAAATACTGTATAAATACCGAACATACCAAGAAACAAAGATACTTTAGGGATATTTTAAATTGCATTTGTTAATGAAATTACATACTTACAAAATTAAAATTTTTTGTTAGAGTTTATTGCTGTCAGTGCATCTTTAGCAAATCAAAATAGTTCTAGTTGTACATATCTTGCTCGGAGTAAAAATCCGCAGTTTTTGAGTATGTCACCTGTAGTCTCTTCTTCTTCTTGACAAAATCTGCACGTATACCATCATTTTATATTCCAATTTTCTTTATTAATGTCACTTTAGTCGGCAGTGTCCTGACAGAAATCCTGTTAGAATGTATATGTTAAATACTTTTAAAATAAAA
Source organism: Poecilobothrus nobilitatus (assembly GCA_947095535.1). Taxonomy (NCBI): domain Eukaryota; kingdom Metazoa; phylum Arthropoda; class Insecta; order Diptera; family Dolichopodidae; genus Poecilobothrus; species Poecilobothrus nobilitatus. Next base: position 3,467,384 of record OX352773.1, on the reverse strand, counting down.
TAATAATAAATAATATATGTACGTACACATGTATATTTTAATTTTTGATTAATATTGGTATCTAAAAATTACATTTGTTTTCGAAATTTTTAATTTGCATTTTATAAATAAAATATCTTTTAAAATCATAAAAAAATTATTGAGACGCCGAATCTTTTTTCTGTGATGTCCCATTTCATATTCTGACAAAGTTAAGGTTTTTTTTACTTTTGTATTTAACAAAAACATATTCTATACGTTATAGGTGGAGGTAACGAGATTACTAAAGCGAAATTTATCGCATTTTACAGAATATTACAAAATATTTTCTATATACAATTAGTTTTTGAGTTTATGCCTCCAGATTTTTAATTATTCGGGACATTTGATATGATATGATATTTTTTAAGATATTATCATTCGACATTTTTTTTCCTAGCATTTTTTAATTTTTTCAATTTTCTTTTCAGAAAAGTGTTAAATTTTTATAGTGAACTTCTCTTAAACTTTAATGAACATATCTTTCACCTTTACAACATCTATCAATCATGATCAATAGTTGATTGTATAATTGATGCTATTGCTATCTCATGTCCTAGTACTAGCCTTCAAGGATCAAAATTGATTACAGAATTTGTTTATTTTTACTTACTTCGTACTTCGAACTTATTTTTTTTTTTTCTTTAATACTTTTAACTGATTAATCTATAGAAATTTAAATATTTAATTAGAAAAAAATAATGAAAATAAAAATCTAAATACATTTAAGAATTTATCTAATTCTTAAATCTAACATAAAAGTAAAAAACTAATTTGAAATTTTCTTAAAAGAAATTTTTTCGTAATTCCAACTTAAAACTTTAAAAATTGAAAAAAAAGAAAAAAAAACATAAAATCACTTACAATTAAAATTACTTATTTAATACTTAGTATTAATTATTTAAATACTTATATATCTTAGTAGGTATACTTATATACATTACTATTAAAGTATTGTAATAGTGTTAATGTGTTTAAGTGTTTATGTGATACAGAAATTTGTAACTATTTCCTAAAATAAAATAAATTCAATAAATAAAAATAGAAATAAATTATTGTCATAAGAGTCTTGTTAAAAAATAACACCTCCAATTAGCAATCTAGAACTAAATCTTAAGATACATTTAAGAATTTGTGTAAGCGAATTAATAAATAAACGAATATTTTCATTTAAAATACCAGTATAGTATGTCTTGCAAATTTTTTATTTCAAGCTTTATGAGACTTATGGATATTGTCTGTGTTCAGATCAACATCAAGGTTTACTATATAATTATTCTTAAAACATGTAAATTCATTAGATATAGCTTTGGTAGTAACTACTTCAAGCATTTTTGAATTAGGTTTAGAGATGGTAATTTCACAAACAACTGATTATAGCGTATTTTGTATTTAACATTGTCACCAAGTTGCTAAGAAATCGAAGAATTTCATATATAAACAGAAATTGTATTGTTAGAAGTTTTGTGAATCATCGTACCATCGCGATCTTTGAAATAAACTATGAAAATTACATTAATTTTAAATATTCATTTAATGTATCTAAGAATTTTTAATGTACCTACAATACAATGCACATATGGTCTCAATTCTCATATACCAAAAATACGCTATATGTGTTTATATTTATGTATGTACATATGTATCATAGGTCAAATTTTAATAAGATATATACATAGTCCTATTATTTATGTATTATAATAGTAATTATAAGATTTATGAACATACAACTTCAACGACGTAAACTTATATTTACTTATTATCTACTTATATTTGTAATTCTAAACTACATTACAAAGTTGATTATTTCATGTCTTCTACAGAATATTTATAATTTTTTTTATTTTATATAACAATATTTATTATTTTTTTTAATTTATTATTTAGAGTTCCTCCGGACCCATTTCATATAAAATATCTGCAAAATAAATTTTTTGCAAATTGCTTAATAGATAAAAAGAAAGAGAGAGATAAAAATATAAATTTTTTGTTTGTATATTTAGGATATTAAATATCTTAAAAATAAATTGAAAATCAAATTATTTCCATATTCATTTACTGTGCTCTACCTCTTTTTTACTCTGAATGAGCGCCAATCCATCAGAGCTCCTATTTAAATTCCATTTGAATATTTGTTTAGGATTTTTCTAACATACTTTTGTTTATGTTATTTTTTAATATTTTTTAACTCGCCCATAGAATAGGACTAATTTAAAGTTGGAATTTTGAATTCCAAACAAAATATTCCTTTTGATTGATAAGCATCTTATCTTCATCATATCTTATAGTTGCAAATGAGCATTTAATGTTATTTTAGCGCTTAAAAATATACTCTTCGACACATCCGGAGATGCTATAAAATTAAACTTTGAGTTAAATTTCTTTTAACTTCATTTCAAAATGATCTACTATTCGTGTTTTGATTTCCCTCACGTTATTCCCAATCTCGGAAAACATACTTTGTATTGAATTGACAACAGTGCGGTTGCATATTAAACCTAATTTTGTAATTTTGAACAAAACTTCCTGTGAACTTTTTGGTTTAGAAAATTTAACATACGAGGTTTTCCGATGAGATAGGGATCAAATTGATTTTGCAATAATGTTTTTGTTTTGCAAACTAAAGACAAATACAAACTAAACGTGCCATTGATCTATAAACTAATAAATTTGTAATTCTTTATAACAAAGGAATCACATTTGTATGTTAACATTTGATAACTATTAGAAAAACTTTGAGTATTTTTTAAAATACATTGAAATCAAAAAATGGACATATGTGATTGAAAGTTTTAGCATCTAGAAATAGTAGATAGAAATAGTAGATACAAAAAAATATATTTTATATTTTTTTATTGGTGAACATAAACTTATTACAAGTTCGAACAATGAATTAAAAAGATTAACAAAATGTTAATGTTTATAATAAAACAAGACATTCCTAAAATTCCATTGAAAATATAAATTATCCTTTCCTTTTTTTTTATACTTGGAAATTTCTCTTTAAGTTTAGTCGAGTCAGTTCAGGTTCACTTTAAAAATTTTTTATTAGAATTGAATTTTTTTATTGTTGAATATTTGTTGCATGTTACCCTTTGGTTGCTTTTTTTTTATTATTTTATAAAAAATGCGGTCTAAAATGTTATCCTTTTTGTTTTTGTTTTTTTTTTATAAGTTTTTTGAATTTTTTATTCTTCTCAAAATCAGTTTTATTTATATATATGTACTTTTTTTGTCTAGTCCTTTCACTTTGAATTTGTGTTAAACTGGTGCATGTATATCAGATATTTATTTAATTCCGTGTTCACCTATTTTGTTAGCCTTTCTTATTTTACATTTGTATAATATGTATATATACAAGTGAACATCTACTTTTATATATATATTAATGATATATGCTTTTAGTACTTCTATAGTCCATAAAATGCTACAATTTCAATTAAACATTCGTTTTTAATTTTAGTTGTGACTGTGTAGCTGAGTTCATTATATTTTTAATTATTATACACGTTTATAAAGAATGGAAATGAAAATAAAGAAAGAAACCAAACAAAAAAAGGACAAGGATAATTTTCATTCTGATTTGAGTACACTTAAAAGGTACTATACAATACGAAATATATGAAGTATTTTAAGAATGTTGTCAGATTATTGAAATATTGCGTTAGAAGTATGTATATACCATTTTTACTTTAAGTGAAGACATTTTTTTTTTTAAGTGAAGATATTTTATTTCGAATGAAGACTTTTTACTTTAACTGAAGACATTTTTTTTTTTACAATGAAGACTTTTGACTTTAAGGGAAGACGTTTTTTTTTTAATGAAGATTCTTTATTTCAGTATATAATTTCATGAAAACAATACAATATGAAAACAATTATACATTAATGTGGTCGGTAAAAAGAAATTTTGGCTTGAATTTTTAACATCACATATGACAAAGATGTTGCAAGTCTGAAATTTTAATGGATTTTATCAAAAGTAATGTATTTTAAAAATGATTTTTTGCCAGTTTTTGCCAGAAATTTTTTATTTAAAGATTGTTTTTCTTGGAACACAATAAATTGTAAATTTACAACCTTTAAAACGTAACATTAACTTTAAAATTAATTTCAAAAACTATAAATATACAAATAAATTTGCAATCTAAACAAGAAGTAGACCTGATTAAAATTCACAAAAGTATAACATTGTTGTCGACTTTTATTTAGAAAAACAAAAAATAAAATAAAAATAAAAATAAAGTATTTTTATAAGTGTTACGACCTTTGGAATTACCAAATGTCCGGTATTTAATTGATATTCATATAATATGTATGTACATCAAGAGTATGTTATAAGATTAGGAACATTATTTGTTAGTGTTTTAGACACGTAAAATTAACAATTAAAAAAAAAATTGTTAATTTAATGAATACTGCAATACGCGCATCAACTAACTAACGACCCATTTAACCAACTATATATTTATAATTATGTTTACAAGTGCTATAAATTATTGTTGTAAATCAGGTTAACGTGGTATTGTAAATTCGTTTTTCTTTTTTTTTTGTTATAAAAATATTAGGTATTTAAAAAATATTCAAATTGTAATTTTCCATTTTGAATTACTTATATATACAATAAACATATGTATAAAAGGGAAATAGTTCTAAATATAAAACTTTTGTACTTTATACCCTTAAAATTTGATTTGAATAATAAATCCTTGTTATATGAAGCAACTGTGCATTGAAATCAGGATAGTAACAAATAAAAATGGTATGAAAGTTTTTTCAAAAAAAAAAAAATTGTTTCAGTTACCATTGATGTGAAAGCTTCAAGAACTAAAGTAATAAAAAAAAAATGTTCTAATTTTTTTTTGGATTTAAATTGTTACACTCGTTAACTGTGGAACAAACACTAAAGAATTTGATTTTACTTTAATATAAAAAAAAATCGTTAAATATTTTACGTCATAGCTGCATTCTATTTCTTTTTATTTCTGCAATTTAAATATGTAATTACAATTATTTTTCTCCCAAAATATATATACTTTTAAAATTTTGTTTTCATCAAAGATTTTTAAAAAAGGATTCAATCCAATAGTAATCCCAAACATAGATTGTAAATTTATGTTGTACATTTTATTTGATGAAAGCTGAGCTCAAGCATCAGTAATCATTAAACTCTAGTGGATCTTTAGATGTAGTAGAGGTCATTAAGAACGTTTGTAACCTGTGCAAGATTTGAATTCTTTAAAGTTCTTAGAGCCATAAATAAACCATGTGCTAAACTACTCGACCACTGAAGACTTGAATTGTTCTAAATAAATATTTAAAAATAACAGATTTTCTATAAATTCAAGTTTTTCCATTTTTACAATTGATTAGAAAAATTCTTGTTTTTTACTAAATTATTATTAGAAGTACTTTAAATCTCATTTGTTTAGATTGTCACGTTTCATAAATAATATTAACACGTGCATTTATACTTAATCCTTGATTGCTAATTTAACAAAAGATTATCATAAATACATACTCGTATTAAAAAAATGAAAGAAAACAAAATGAGGTGTATTAATAATAATAAAAATTATTTTTTTTAAAATAGTTCAATTAATATTAAGTATTATATTACATAATACTAAATGCTAATTCGAAATAATTAATAATTGAACCACTGGAGGGGAACTGTAGGGAACGTAAACTAAACAAGATTACTATTTCGACTTTAACTAATCTGTAACAAATCCAAAAAAAAATCCAAGAAAAGAAATGAATGACTAGTAAAGCAATACTAGAAAATCGACCTCATCTATTCTTCAGATATATTTAATAATTTGCATCGGTTCATTTTATAGAAGAAATTTAATTTAGAAAAATATGAACTTATAGCTTTAAATTCTCATAATTTTATGTAACAATTAGCTGTTTATTCAATTAATTTTTATATTTATTCTCTAATAATAATTTTTTCAGTTCATTAGACAAATTTTTAAATTAAGGGATCAGCTTATGTAAAAAAGAATTTTTGAACACATCTCTTAAAACAAAGCATTCACATCAGTAAATATTTTTTTTGTCATTGTATTTAAAAAATAGGATTTTGGATAATGTATATGCTAAAACTAATTACGTTTAACACAATTTAATGTCAGAAAGTTAAAACAACTCGACAACTTTATACGAAAGTTAAGAAACCAAAGTAAAAAGTGTTAATAAAGTGTTAATAATCTCCGATCCAGCCATTGGTGCAGTGGTTGACGCACCGCTTCTCATTCATAAGGTAATGAGAGGTCTCGGGTTCGATTCCCGACTGGGTACAATAATTATAATAAAAAAAAAAAAATATTCATATATCGCAATATATAAATACTTAATATAACACATAATATCTCGTACACCCCACATTCCTACCAGGAAACAGGGGTTATAGCTACCTGGCACATTTATGTACCACGGGACCTGTATATAAATAAATAAATAATCTGCGAAATAAAGAATCTATTACAACCACACTTATATAACACACACACTTATATAAAAATCATTTAAGAAAACTCTTTAAGTTTAGAATTCTGTATGTCTGACAACCTTCTACTATTTGCAATGGTATTTAAAGACATGGGACAAAGTATATTTTATAATCATATCAATAAGAATAATTCTGATTTCGACAAATTTAATTAAAAATGTTTTGTGCTTTTATTAAAAATTTTTTCAGCATAACGAAACATTATGTAAGTATGATAAGTTATACAAGAATCTTCTTCAGTGTCCCAATTCTATATTTACATTTAGTGACACCTGCGGTTTTAAAGTGAGGTTATACTATATACTATCCAGAACATACCTGGAATAAAAATAATTTGCAAAATATACATAGAAATGGATTTCAATAGAAAAATATCCTTTGATACAATTTTACAAAAACCAAATAATTATAAGGAAAACATTTCTTTTCCTTTTTTAACGTAAAAAAAATTTAACCAAAGTATTAAAAAAAAACACATTTAAATTGTCCACAAAGATTAAAAAAGAAAACAAATTTAACCATTTTATTTTTAGCATAATTACCGTTAAACAATAACAAGCCAATACTTAAATACCTCTACAGTCTTCCATTTCAATCCTTTTTTTTCATAGTTTAGTTTTTTTTTTTTTACTTTAAAGTGATCCTACCGCGAAATTTTCAGGTTTGAGTTCCACAATTTTATTTTTGTCGGTTTTTAAAATGGCAGTGGTTAATTTATTTTGTACCTCATTTCTATAATTATGAATATGTACAGAGTGTCGTATCAGTAAAGAAATAATGCTTTTAGAATTAAAATTTTTTTTTTCTTTATTTCAAATAAATAATCTTATATCTATAGTCTTATATACTAATTAATTTCAAAAATAAAAAATTTGGGATCTTAAAGTGCCTAAGCTATCTGGTCTTATTATGGTATTATAAACATATTTTAATTTTTCTAATATTATGTGTTTGAGTGATTACAATAGAGCGATTAAACATAAAAAATTTTATTGAACATTTTTCAAACTGTACTTTATTAAAGTTTGAAAATATGAGCGTAAAAATCGAGTTTTCCAAAGTACGTAAGCTTTGGATCCTAAATTCTTTTTTGATTATCAACTACGACAAAAAAGGATAATCGACAAAAAATTAATGATTATAGCAGCTTTAAAGCAAAGTTGAAATACCTATAAGGGCAAATTAAAGGTTAAAATTAGTTTAAAACTTAAAAATGAATGTATTTTATTTTATTTTTTTTTATATTTCTTCAATTAACTTTTTTTATTGGACTACTGATTCTAATCATATTTCGGTGATGGGGTTGTCTGTATACAGATAAATTTAATAGCCATTGGTAAATTTTCAAAGGAAAATTTTACTATAATTTTATTTCGTCGTCCTTTTATTGAATCAACATTCTTAGAAATTATAATATAAAGAAAAAGTCATTTTGTTAGAGGATAACAAATTTAAAGGGTAATTAAATTTTTTTTTTAATTTCGTTTTTATAATAAAAACGACTTCTTTAAAATCATTTACACTTAAAAAAGAAAAAAAGGAAAATTTAAATTATGGACAAGAAAAGAATTGTTGAATGAAATTTCTGCAAATGAAAAGTGAATGCAAATAAAAGAAAAAAAATTTCCAATTAAATAACGTTGCTTCTGCTTTAGGAAAGAAAAATTTTCCATGAAAAAAAAAATAAAACTTTTTAGATAAACTTGGTTTTACAAAATGGAAAGTAAAATTTATTTTAAATCGAAGGCAATGTAGTGATTTAAGGAAAAAAAATAATATGAAAATTGATTTTATAATCGTTTAAATTTTTAAATTGTTATCATAGATTTATTCAGGATGTCTTACATTGAAATTATTGTTAAGCTAAACTTTTAACTTTTTCCCATATTGCTGTTATACAAGAGAAAATTTCAGTAACATTTAAATTACATCGAAATAATAAGAGAATGATAATAAAATAAATAAGAGAAAACTAATTGCAACAAATTCAAATCGAAATGAAACTGTAAATTTTCAGTTTTTAACGGTATTCAAATCAAGGATACAAAAAATATCGTATGATTTTTTAATGTATGTGCATATTTGTATTTAAGAGGGTGTCGCATTTGTACAATGAATCTCGTAACACCGATTATAATATTTTGATGGGGTAAAAAAATATATATATAAAATGTCATGTTATGGGGAATATTAAACTATTTAGCATACAAATTACAAATTTCAAACTATGATAATATAAAAACTAATATTAAAGCTACAACATATAGCTATTAAACAAACTATTATTTTTTATTTGATGAGTTAACAATATGTAAGTATTATAATAGCTAACAGAAAAGATAGAATATTATATTATAAACGATTGCTTTCTTTTTTTACAAGTAAATATAAAAATTTACATCATATATAAAAGAATACAAAAAGAACAGAGATTGAATTGAAAATGATTCTTTATTTTTTATTCAACGAAATCTTAGTATCCTATTTTGAAATCTTTTTAAAGTGTTATTTTTCATTCCCAAAATTTATTTCTACAATTTTTTTTTTTCTCTTTTTTATTTTGTTCCATTTTACCTTTATTTTAAAAAGTTATTTAAAATTTCAACAAAATACCAAACATAATCCTTTATGACCTTCTTAAAATTTACATAGGTAAAATGGAAATATTTAGTTAAAAAAAAAATACATTTTATTTTTTCCTTCCTACATTAAAATATTATTAGAAATAAATGGAAACAACAGAGACAAAAAAAAAAAAAAACATAATAATCTTCTGGTTCAGCATTTAAAATTTCAAAAAAAGGAAAGAAAATATAAAACACAGTGAATCAAAAGAAAAGAAGATCTCAAGCAAAAAAAGAATAGAAACAAAAAAAAAATAAAAAAAAAAAAAACTCATGTCAGACATCTTTTATCGTTCATTAATTCTATTTTAAATATTTTTTTCTATTTTCTTCTGAATATAACAATTGTATTCTTTACAACAATAGCAGTAAATCGCATCTATATCAACATAAAATTATATATAGAATGAAAACTAAAAAATTTAATTAGATTTTTTAACGTTATTACAATAACAGTACTATTCCTTTCTCTCCCTCTTTTTAATTTTCTACTTTTTCTTATTTGATTCTCTATGAAAGGCTAAAAGGAGTAGCCAAAATTAGGTTGTCGGTTTTTAAAAACAAAATCTTTTTGATCTCGTATTTGTTACATTTCGTTTTGTTGCTGGTCTAGATAATTTTTAATTACTATACGGCATTTTTTGACAATGCGTTCCTTATTACAAAATATTGTGTTGTCCGGTTTTATCAATATAAAAGGATTATAAAGTTTTTTATATAGAAATTATGTGTTTTTATTTTTCTCTTTTTAAATCAACTCCTCTTAAAATTTTTTTTTCAGATTTTTAAGTACAACAGATGATATATCATTATTTTATTTTATCTTATAGATATAAGTTTAACAGACAATGTAAAAACAAAATAAACATTTTAATATTCAATGGGATGAAAAAAAAAAAGTGAAAATGCAGTTCTTTAATAATAATAAAAAAAAAAAAAAGGAATGATTTATAGTTGATATTAATCAAAAATATAGTTAACTTTCAATCATTCCTACTTTCTTATATAGCCAATTTTTTCTCTTTTATTTTTTTTATCCTAATTTTGTTTTTAAACTAACCAAATTGTGGTGGTAAAACTGTAGTAGTTTAGTACATTAAATTTATATATAAAATATATAATCCTTTAAGAGTATGTCATAGTAAATTTGCTTATTTTATTGTTCTTTTTTTAATTTTTTTTTTTTCTCCAAATTTAAGTAAAAATTATTTATACGTGATCATCTGCTTAAATAATTTTTAAGTAACTTTTATTTACGTGTTACGATTCTAAAAATCGAATTAAATTCATATTTCCACTCTCTTTTTCATTTCATTTATATTTTTAAGCTACTTTTATTTTATTCTATCTCTTTTTATCTTGTATGATTTTTTTCTACTCCCAAATATTTAAATTACATTTAAAAAAAAAAAAAGATACCGAAACCGACCGGAGAATTTCTATTCCAATTTCTAATTTTTTCTCCTTATTTATTTTGCTTGTAACCCAAATCCTTTTTTTTTTTTTACTATACAAATACAACAAGGTAAGTAGGAGTTTATTTTAAATACAATGAATTTTTTTCTAATGCTTTTAATAAAAAAAGGATATGCATATTATTATCTTAATATCCGTATTAAAAATGTTACTTAACGGTATATTTATATACAGTGGTATGCAAAATGAATAGAATATGAAGTAAAAAAAGAAGAAAAAGAAAAAATTCACGCAAATCAAAAGTGATTAGTTAATAAAATAAAAAAATAATAAAAATTAACTAAAAGAAAAGTCAAAAAAAAAAAGGCTCTGCAACTGGTAGTGTTATATATATTATTGTATAATGTAAATGAAAGTCTGTTGATCCTTTTTTCTGTAAAACAAAAATAGTGTTTGTTCAATTTTAACTATTAGGTGCCAATTATAATAATAATTATATAGGAAAGAGTTTAAATTTTCTTTCATTAGTGTAAATTGTAAATTGCATGATTTTTTCACTTTTGATTTGTTTTTTTTATTTTCTTTTTTCTTTTGAAAATTTTTTCATTGTAGTCGTTTTTTTTTTCTTTGTAATATTTTTTTTGGGTTATATAATTTATTAATAAAATAAATTTATATAGAAAATATTTTAAAATATATAAGAAAAAAAAAGTAGACAAAAGATTACTAAATTAAAGAAAAAATTATAATATAATTTAAGGATATGTCATATTGTTATCGCACATATAAAATAAAATATAGAAAAAGGACTTTATTATTATTTTTGTTATTTGAAATGTTTATGAAATTTTTTAATAAATTTACTTAACATATTATGGTATTTAAAACGTTTGTTTTGTTTTTTGTTTTTTATACATAATACTTATATACATGTAGTTTAAAATAAGGAATTTATATATAATTAAATATATATTATATATAGTTAATTTTATGAGAAATATTATTTAATTATAGTCATCTGATATATTTTTTCATAAATTTTAGAACTTAGACATACTAATACTATTTTAAATTTTAAATACATTGTTAATAACTAAAAGGATTTTATTTTTTAAATGAATAAATTATTCTTTCATGATTTGACTTTGAATGCAAATATTAATTTTAAAATTCATTTCTTATAGTTGTAAATAGGTTTAATTAATTAATTTGAAAATAGACTATGGAATTAGTAGAATTGTTACTAATGGCATTTTAAAAATATTAACATATTTGCGTGTCTAAAATGCAAAGGGTTCAAAAAATCCGGCTGGTATTAATACTATAGTTCTAAAGTAAATAAATATACATTTTAATATATTTTTCAAAATTATAGACAAGGAGTTAAATTAGGTGCCATGCCATAAGTGCCATATAAATTATATTACAAATATTATATGTTTATAACTTAATTCTATTATAAGCTAATAAATTGTGGGACTATGACATGGCATAGTTAAAAAATATGATTCTTGCACTTAAAAACAAAAGAATTCTGAAGAAACATTAAAATCGTGTCGAAAAATTGAATAGTTGTTCAATTCTTTTAGAATTAGCACAAGTTACCTCAGAAATTTTTTTTTTTATACTTTCTAGTGTTTAAGAGCTATTAGAGATCAAAAATCTAAAATTTCTAAATAAAGTTCCAACATTATATTTTTATATAATTATGTCAACAGTTTTCCTTATTATGTAGAGTTTCTTTAAAATTGAAGAAAGTGTGTCCCTCGATTTTTCACAATTTTTTCTTATTATAAAATTCTAAAAAAATTTACAAACTTTGGTGCAAGACGTAAACTATTTTAATTGTCTTTTTATTAACCCACATTCCATAAACGAATCAGGGTTCCTTGCTGCATTCATGCCATACCAATATACGAAATAAGTAAATAAATAAATTTTCCTTTTATCGGGCTTTAAAAAATTTTCATTTTACATTCATTTTACGCCTTCTTTTTTATTCCTTTAGAATAAACTGGAGAATTAAAATTTTGAAACTAAAAAATCAATTTTCTTAAATTTGGTAGTTCTTTCTTTTGATATTTTCGTTTTTATGAAAGAAGTTTAAAAATTATTCTTAAAACATATATTTAAAAAAAAATTCAAGATTTTATATATTGAGATGATTATTAAAAATTATTATTTAGTTGAATTCATAAAAAATTATTTTCAATAAAAATATATATTTTTTCTTTTCTTTAGCACTCCTATAATCCTTTCTGCACTTAAAATTTTAAATAGTAGTTTTAAAACTACTATTTGAATAAAACTTATCGAATCAAGTGAAATTCTTGAGCACATCTTCATTTTTAAATTTTATTCATTCAATTTAAAAGTTTTAAAATTTCTTTCATACAATTTAAAAGTAGTTTCAATGAAAAGTTGAACTTATATTTCTATATAATATGTATTTTTGTAATGTTAAAAACTTTTATTTAAAGTTTTACAATTTTTTTATCTTTACAATATGGTAAGTAGAGTCACAATTTATATAATAACTATATACAGTCTGCAATTTGCTTGTAGGTAGTAATTTAATAAATAGTAAATACGTCCAAAAACCGATGGCTTATTATTAAATTCTTAAAAAAGTGTTTGGTATTTTAAAAAATGTTTAATTGCTTTTTATTGCGAAAACAGTGAGAGATAAGACAGTGAAAAACTTATTAAGTAGTATATACTAGTAATAAATTTTTTTAATCCTTTGCATCGATCACTTCTTAGATTGTTTATATTTGTATCTTTATTTTGAAGCTTTTTTAATAGACTTCCTGAAAAACTTTAATTCTGTTGAAACTATAGCTTAAGGTATCTCATCGTCTAAATTAAAGAATTGAATTATTATGTTTTAAAATTTGGACTGGTTGGCTTTGATCAGCTTGACTCTCAATCTTGAATGATTATAATACAGCTTACACTGGTTTTTTCAAATATACTATAAAAACTAGCCTAAATATAAATGTATTTCAAAAGAAAATTGAGTTTTAAACAAAATTGTTCTTTTTTTTTAATCAATTCAAACTTTTATATTTTAGTAACTGTTAGGCAATATTAAAATTATTAGTATACAAAAATTATAGCTAGTTTACTCTACTTTGTTAGACCTGTCTAAATCAATCCCTTTAAATGTTCAAATTTTATGAAAAATGCCTTTAAAGCACTATATTTCCCAATGCACTATATTTCCCAAAATAGACATCCCTAGCCTTCTTTCGATAAAATTAATTTTTGTTAGATTTTACCTCGTTTATCTGTTCCAAAACGTATAATGTTTTTATGTAGCACACCCTGTATAGCTTACAATATATATTATGTAAGTGTGTTTAAGAATCTTTAAATTCAAAAAAAAATACAAAAGAAAAAAAGAAATTCCCCTATAACAAATGATCAAAAAATTGGAAACTGCACACATATATTAAGACATATTATTAAATTAAATATAAAAGGTACCTCTGCTAAAAGTTATCATATTTTTATTAAATTCTTTTATTTTGTAAATGGAAAGTGAAAAGAAAATTATTTTAAAATATGTACATAGGTACTGTACTATACTTTCTTAAAAATCCTTTACTTTAACGAAGAATGTGTTTATTTACACGCCTTCTAACAATGAGTTTTATTTTGTTTTGAAAGTTATGAAAAGTCTTTTTAAAAAGTGTTATTTAATTAACCAAGACAAAAATTATATACTGTTTTCTTTTCTAACTAAATTTAAAATAGAACATTTTAGTATTAACTAGTAATCTTTGAATATGAATTTTTAATTTCAATATCCCCAACCATTAGAACTGGCTTGAAGGAATCAACTAAATCCACCTCTTTAAAACCAAACTTTAGAATGTGATCTTTAATACAATTGTAGTTTGGTTTTGGTGAATACAACAAATCTTACTATAGGATCTTTAATGCAAATATGTATTGTTTTATTTTGGGGACAAAATATGAGATGCATCCTTAGGCAAAAGTTATAACAGAAATAGGGGTTTTACCACGTTTTTCAAATATCATTGTTTATAGGGTGGTAGTGTACCAATTTTTAAAATAAAGAATCAAAATAGTTAATTAATTTATCTCGAACTCTAATAACTAAAACAGTAATTTGTGTTTTTATATGAATATACTTGGACATAAGTGACTTTTTTTTACAGATTTTTCTTATTAAATTACATATTTTTATAGTACCAATATTGGTTGCATTTTGTTGGAAAAAGCACCGCCCCAACAAGTCACACCATATTGAAGTTTTGAGTGAAACAGTCCAAAGCAGATGGTTTGCAGACATTTGTAGAGCATACTTTATTTAGGCGAAAGAAATACCGACTTATTGACTGTAGATATTGCTTGAGACCACTAATATGAGCCGACCAACTTAATCTCTTAGCTATAATTGTACTACCCAATTATTTAAAGTTTTGAACGAATTTAATTGTAAAACATTAAATGCTGCATGCAGCATTACTAAAAAAATAACAATTATTATGAATACAATCACTATTAAACAATGCAAATTTTCTACAGTTGGCATGAAGGGTAAAATCAACTACTAGAGTTCTGTGTGATGATAAACTGAAATACATGATTTGCTGCTAGCAATAAGCTTGTGATTAGCAAACCATGGTTCTCAATAGGTCAAAATTAATATATGCAGTAAGACCTAGCACTATAGATAATTGCTAGGTCATCAGCAAACGACACTAATTTACCTTTAAATTCTTGTTTAAACAACGAATTAATGTAAATTAGAAAAAGTAACAGGGCTTAAAACTGAACCTTGTGGTGCATCATTATGAATAGCATTAGCGTCACTCAATACACTTACAATCTCAATTCGTTGTTCCCTTCCTGTTAAGTATCATTTGATCCAATTAAGTACAAGACCCTTAAAGCCAGCATTTTCCAACTTCTTTAGCAAAAGTTTGTGATTTACCATGTCGAAAGCTTTAGTAATATCAACAAACATCTTTAGTAGATTTCTTCTCTCTAAATCAAAACTGGATCGAGCTAAAAAATTCAAATTTATTTAAATAATTTAAAATTTGTTTCTTAATTAGTTTTTCCAGTAGCTTTCTTATTGAGGATAGAAGTGAGATTGGTATGTTGTTATTAATATTTTTAAATTCACCGTTCCTTAGGGAAAATGCCGTGAAGATATACTCATATTACTAATTTGTGTGCTCAATATTCAGTTGATTTGATTGATAATTCCTTCAAAACTTACATTTTATTTTATTTTAATCGTCCTTATATAATTTTAATTTATTGATAATATAATTTTATCCTTGTTTAACATTTTAAACATTTTTAAATTTTGCACGTATATATTAACCATAATATGTGCATTTTCTTTTTTTTTATAGTATAGGCGATTATATTAACCACCCTGTAAATATTTTGTTAATATAATAAAGTAAAGGATAAAATAAATAATGTTACAAAATTAATCATAATTTTAATATATACAAACATGTACAAATTATTATAACGTTGTAGCTTTCCCCTTTATTCCATTATAACCATTTGCATTTGGTATACCAATGATTTTGATTAGTTGCTAGATTTAATGCTTTATCCATTTTAGATTTATAATTAAATCGTAGTTTAAAAAATATTGCTCTTCAATTTCCTTAACTTAAAGAGTTACTATAAGAGTTTTGTTACTAACAAAAATAATTCATTTAAAGCGTATCACTCTTATATATTTATATTTGAAAAATTTTTTTAATCATTCACATCTCCTATACTGGAATCTATTTTTCATAATATGTCTAACCTAAGGTACCACCCTTAACTTCTAAATTAAGAGATGTAATTATTATGTTTTAAAAAAACTTTATAGTTTTGCCCAGCTTGACTCTCACTCTTAAGTGTCTGAGTGATAATCAAGCGTTAAATTGTTATAAATATTTTTCTGTATACAAAATAAAATTGCATAAATTAAAAAAAATTATTTAGTTTTATTAGTCAATTTATGTACAGGACATTAAAATTTGTTAATTCAGAGTATATCTGCAAAAAAAAAGTCTATCAGATTTCAGTAGATTCAGAAAAAATGCAAATACTTTTAATAAAAATGGAAGTTACTAAAAAAATCAAAGGTTAAAATGAATTTGTAAATGGTTTTAAACTATGTTATAAAATAAATTATTTTATGGAAATGAATATTTTAAATATTTGTCTATGTATATATATATACAATATACCATCATTTATATAAATTTTTTTCTTTTTGTTTAAAAATATTTTTTTTCCGTTCATTAAAAAAAAAATAAAATTATAAAGTGTTTTAATTAGAACGTCCCTCTTTTTCTTAATGGAATCCTAAATCTGAAAATTAATCCTTACATCTTTTGATCGCACATATCACTACCCTAAATTAGAAAATTAGATATATTAACAACACGACTTAACGGTTTATTTACTCAATTTATAAAAGTTATATTATATTGTTCAATTATAAATTAAAAAAAATTTACAATTAAATAATAACTAAGAAACAAGTTTATATATTTACATACCAAAAGTTCAAAGTTAATTGTTTTTTTCTATATTTCATCAAAATCAAAGCCCCAAAGAGGAAATACCGTTATTTTGATGACTTTACAAAATATGCTTTTTTTTTTGTATAAATATATTTCGCTATTTGAAGCATCACAAATTGTCTAGTACACTTTAGTTTATGACCAATAATTTTGTTTTTTTTTTTCTTTTCAACGTTTCATATTTTTAAACCATGATCTCTAGACACACAATCAATGATAGAACACTTAAAAATGTTCTTATTTCCTACAAACAAAAAAAAAACCATTTAAAACTCAGGTAAGAAAGCATCTATATATTAATACAAATTTGTTGTTGGTCATGAATTTTGTTAATCAACGTATTAAAAATAATATTTTTTTATGTTCTATAAAAATTCTATAAAAATGCTAAATACTATTCAGATTTTTAATCTAAAAAACAAAAAAAAAACTTTAGTAGTAGTTTAAAATTATATTGCAATAATAATATAAAGATATGACACTCTTCATCAAAGTTATAAGTTTGAGTAAAAATCTGTTTTGGTTGAAAAATGTAAAAAATTTATAAAATATAACAAATTTAAATTTTTTGTTGTTCTAATTTTTATTCTATTCATCTTTTTTATGAATTTCATTATTTATATGGTAATTTTTAAACCACAACATTTCGGAAGAATATTTAAGATTTGACCTTAAAGGAAAAAAAAAAGAACTCTGAGATATTTTCAAGATAATTTTGGTTTCTTATATATAATTTTAAATATTATTTATTGTCAATATACTTACATTTACAAGTATAGGCACTTGCAGCTTGTTCTTTTTAACATTTTTTTTATTTTATTTTTATTTGTTCCATAATATACGAGTTAAATTTTACAGAGATTAGATGATCTTTACAACTATGAAATTGTTATTTAGGATTATGTTCTTATATTGGTTCTTCTTTTTATTTAACAAGGAAAAGGAATCAAAAACCTTCATTGATTATATATTTTTTATAAAACTTAGAGCTAACTTAGTCTAACTTACTAAACTGATTGATTAGGTTTGATATAAGTTTTTTATTAGCTTATTACTATAGAGAATTGCAATTTGTAATTAAATTTATTATTTATTTTGTAGATTTTATCTAACATGACATCCATATTAGCTCTTTTATGTAGTTTGTTAGTTGAGTAATAAAATCGTAGGTTATAGGTGAGTTATAGCACAATCGCCCCAGATCGGAGCTCCATATAGTAGTATAGGCTGAATGACACTTTTCAAAATTATTAATTTATTGTCCGTAGATAAATTAGAGGTTCTGCTTAAGAAAGGGTATAATGTTTTAATAATACAAATATTAGTTCTACAAATGGTTTTATGAATGTGCACTTTAAAAGTACTTTTTAACATTAAGAAAAAATTTTGGGTAAATGAGTTATGGTTAAAAAAAAAAAATAATAAATTATTAAGTAATAATTAAATATGTTCAACTTTAAAAGATAAAAATTAATTAAATATATTGTCGATTTATTTGTGGATCATATTAGTTCAAGTTTATATAAATTCAGTTTATACAACTCAGGACGTAGTTGTTAAGTCTCCAGCCTTTCAATCGAAGAGTCTTGGTTTCAAACCAAGGTCAGGTCATATAAATAATAATAATAATAAGTAAATGTAATATTAAGACGATGTAACCGACTTATTAATGTCGTACACCTGAATTTAAATTTAAAAAAAAATCCATAAGTCATTTTAGATAGGTATTTAATATAAACTAAAACTTATAGTTTCGAAGATATGCTTGTTAAGCTTTGGGAGGTATGTGACAATTCCCTTTTCTTTACTTCCTCCCTTCCTTTCCTCCTTATTCAACGTGAATTTCATGAACGTAAAAGAAGCAGGATTTAACACTTTTGTGTAAAATTCAAAGTTTCTATTATTATTAGTTTCGATGATATGGTTGTTAGGCTTGGGAGGTGCAAATCAGCTATCCAAACCACAACTCCAATTCATGTCAAATTTCAGGGATATATAGAAAACATTATTTAACACCCTTGTACCAATTTTAAACGTTATATCTGGTTTTAGAACTATGTTAGTTTGCTCTTTGGCTAGTTCGGAAGTTTCCAAAATCCGAACCCATGGTAAAAATCATCGCAAATATAAATTTTCAATTTTAAAGAAAAGGAAAACAGAAACTCTTGAACCAAATTTAAAGGTTCTATCTCTATTGGTTTTGGAGATATGCTTCTTTGCTCTTGGTCTCGTTCAGAAGCTTCCAAAATCCAAACCCATGAACCGATTTTACCCAGTTGCAATCCCCTTCTTTCTTTCGTAATTAGTAACCTACTATAAGTTTTTCAAGATAGGTTTATTAGTTTTAGAGTTATCATGCGAACGGATGGACGCACAGAGTAACGGATTGACATCGTTAAATCGACTCAGGAGGTGACACTGATTAAAAATACATATGTATACATGTCCATACCTAACTTGCTTCCTTTTGGTGGTTACAAACAGCATATTTTAGGTCTAGGGTAAAATGTTGTCATAATGTTATATGTAATAGCTAACTAAAAACGTGAATAAAATAGTACCAAAAGAATATATTTTAATCTTCCAAAGGTCTATCTACATATGAACATTATTTGTTTCTTTAAAAGTATTAACATTTATATTATATAACTCTATACTCTATTTTTCCATATATTTGACTTTTATTAAATTTTACAAAAATATTGTATGTACCATATCCAAAAAAAAATGTATTTTTTCAAAATAAAAAAAAACTATTTTAACAATTTTTCATTCAGTCAGTTTTAAAAGAAAAAAACATTTAACCGCACAAGAAATCGTTCATAAGTGGTCAAATTTTATATTTTTTTTTTATTTTTTTAAAAAGAAAAAGTTTTCACTTTTTAAAGTGCATTCAGAACACCGAACAATTTTCTAATAAAAATGTGGTGTATGTTTTCAAAACTTTTTATTGAAAATTTTGTGGTACTTATTTTAATTACAATTACCTACATGTTTTTTTTTAAATTTTAATAAAATTGTCGTTTAATAAAACTAAATTTTGTGTGGATATTATTTTAATAAAAAATATAAAATCTAGGAATGACTAAGTACAATCTTCAATTCTTTATAATAATAATTTAGGTACAAATGTAAATGTAATCACGTTCTATCCGATTGAGGAATTATTAACTCTATCATATTTATTTTGTGTTTAAAAGTGGTTTAATTTTGAAATGATTTTTATTTCAAGTTCTTTTTATTACGAGAAACCGCATTCTTATAACCAAACTTGACTTTAAAAATTTTTGGAATTCAAATAATATATTATAACTTTTATTAGGAATAGTATAAAGCAAAAAGTATTACCAAAAGGAAAATATTTGCTCAAAATATTATAAAATCCAGGTAATCAGTTTTATAATTAAATAAGAATTGAATTCCAATATTTTTTACTATAAAAAAGTGGTTTATTTTCTCAATTTATAGGTATAGATAAGTTTTGTTTTTACTTTCATTAATTTTTATTCAGGTATTGTACATATATAGAAATCTAAACATAATACCCATGTATATATATATATAATTTTTGTTGGATCCCAAATCATTAATTCAATATTCATACTGTATAACTAACTATATAATCAAATATATTTCCGAACTTTAAAGTTCTTCTGTTCCACCTCTTTCAAGGACACGTGGATATACATTTAATCCCATATAGTTGACCAATTCCATTAAAATATACTTTGGGAAAATCTTTATAGCTATAGCTTTAAGGTTATAGCTATGTAAAGTTTAAGGGTCACTCTCTAAATTACTGTAGTTATATACCCATGAACATTAATTAAATTATTTTCCAATGAAAACTTTTTGAATAAAAAAAAGAAAAACTTCTTAAAAGTATTTTATTCCTAAATTTCTAATATCCAGACTATGATTTACATTATTTTATTTTATGTGACTTAATATTATGATTGACCAATACAATAATATGGATTCATTTTTAATTTCAAACACGAACTTCTTTCAAAATCAAATTCTAATCCTAAACAACAAACTAAAACCAACAAAACAAAAAAAAAAAAAGACAAAAAAAAAACTGTGTAGGTGAGGAAAAGAAAACTTTAATTTACTTGTGAAACAAGAAACAAAAGGAGACATAATTAAATCAAACTTTATCTATATTAACTCAACTTTCTTCAATAAAAAAAAAAAAAAAAAACAGTTTTTTTTTTTTATTAAAGTTTAAATCCTTTTCTTTTCTTTTTGGTATATTTTTTTAAAAGAAAATCAATTTTGTAATCCAAAGCAATAATCGCGTATGACCATAATTATTAATAATGCTATAATGATAAAGTTTCAATGTATACACATTTACTCACTATAGCAAATATTTTATTGAAGGGTACTAAGATTATAGTCATTCATCACTAAAATATCGTTCACTAACTATCTATCACTAAAATATCGTTCTATTGTTTCTTTGAAGTGATTGATACGCGAAGAAATAAGCATATCTAACATAACATGCAGAACTTCCCAGTTTCCTAAATACTAATAAATAGTTCCAACTTGCAGATTTATTAGTCAAACTGAAAAAGAATCAAAAAATTAATTTTATTTCTTTGCAATATAAATTTTATTCGATTATTTCTTATAATATTTAGAATATGGATATTATAAACCTAAAGTCCAAGCATGTCATATTCACTTATAACAAATGAACATTATATCAATAAATATTTCATTTGAAAAACAAGTATTCATTAATCACTTTTAGTTTTAGTCGGTTTTAGTTCCAGTAATTATGGATCATTTGATTCGATTCAATATGAGACTTAAACAATTCAAATGCAAATGTTTCACAGTATTTAAAGATTATATAATACATAATATTATGTATTGACATTGGAATCTTCCAGTTACAGTTCCAGAAGTTAAATGAGTATTGTTAATCTTATATAATCATATTAATCTTATATATACTAGGTACATTTTTAATTTCATAAAGTGCCTAGGTATTCATTTGTTTTATTTTATTTTATTGTTTTTGCAAAAATACATTTTTTTAACTTAAAGGATTACTATTTTTGGTTACCTTTTTTTTTATTTATTTTTTCCTTAAAAAAAAATTTACACATTGAAGAATGGCATCCTTAAAACATAATGAGAAAATAATTATCCTGTTTAATTTCAGTTTATCTTTTCTCTTTAATTTATTTTTTTTTTTTTTGTTATCCTTAAATATCCTACTGACAACCTACTCAGAATAAATTTATTAAATATTTATGTACCTACATATACCTATATAATATTATGTTTATTGTATGTATGTTGTGTCTATATGTGCAATTCAAAAACCAGAAAAATTAACGGAATTCTTTTTGTTTAAAAACATTTATAAGATCAGATCCAAGTTCTTTTCTAAATTCAATTGACGACTGATGGTGTGTAAACGTAAACTTTCTAACAAAACTTACTAAAAAAAAATTTATTTTAATTTTTTGTTTTTTTTATTTATATTTTTAGAACTGATAAAAAAATCCACATGTTACCTATGCTGAAAATTAAATAAGATTATAAGAACAGCGCAAATGTCATTTCTCCTGTTTTCTAAATTGTAAAAAAGAAAAATTAACTGAAACGGAGGAGAAATAAAATTTAAAAAACAAAAACAACTTATAACTGTTATACATAGATTTGTATTTAAATAAAATTCAGATAAAGGACAGAAAATAAAAAAAATTTTATTACACCAACAAAATATCTCTGTTTTTGTTTACTTTTTATTTTGGTTTGATTGAAAAAAAGAAAATTTATTTTTTTTTTTTTGGTTTTTGGTATTTACACACAGTGAACATTTTTATTTTATTTTCTTGGGAAATAACGGGTATTATTACGATATCTCGAATGATTTTTATTATATTTATCTTTGGTCAGTTTTTCATATTTCACTTCTTTCTATATCATAAATTATAAATGCCTAAAGATTAATATTGTGCATAGTTTTTATAAGTTTTATAAACAATTTATACATTCACAAATTAATGCGAAATAACCTTAGCACGGACATTCCCAATAAGACAGTTATACATAAGGTAACTCTTCTACAACGCGGTAAATAGGTTCCTAAAAAATGCCGCATTGTAAGATCGCGTATTAGCGTTGTTCCAAGTTGCAAAATTGGTTTTTATATGGTATACCTATATTTAATATATTTTTGTATTTATTTTTTGATTCATACCAACATAATTTGATAACATTTTATTTATTTAAACAAAAACAAAATAAAACAAAATAAAAATGGAATTTAAATTCTACTTAGCATATTCAAGTTGAAAGATTTAATAAATCATAGAAAAAATAAAATTCATCTTTCTATAAATTTTACTCCTCCTTATCACTTAGTATGATTTGAGTCTTTCTCGAACGTTTTGTTCGTGGTCGCGCTAATTCAAAATCCCAGTTTGATTCGCTATCAGATTCGGGTTCCCTTTCGACGATTACTGGTTGTAAAAAATCTTTTATAAATAAGGATCAAAAGAAACTTACTGGGTATGTACGTATGTAATGTATTCACCTTAATTTTCATAAATTAAATTTGTTAGATAAAACTACAAGCATATGTAGGTATAAAAAATCTTTTCTATCTTTTAAATTTTTAAAATATGTATTTTTATAAAACCATGTTTATTAAAAACTAATAAAATGTATATATTTATTGAAACCTAAAGAAGCTTTACGTTTTATATTTGGTAAAAGAGGGTAAAAGCTAACAGAAAAGACTTAATTTATTATAGTTTCGTATAATTTTAAATTGTGTTTCAAATATTAATATTTGTGTTTCAAATATTTGCTAAATGCTAAGTACCTATATACATACATATGTACCTATTTATGAGTTATGACTTTTTATTTAAATGTCAAAAATCGAAAAAACGGTGCCCCTTATGCATATAGTTTTTTTATTTACATTAAAATTAGAAATTTAAATTTTTGTGCTTTATGATTAAAAAACGAATTTTAAAAAATAGATACATGCAATAAATATAAAAATATATATATGTATGTATGTATGTATGTACATAATAACAAAAACAAACATTGCAAAAATTTGCAATAGGGTGCTATTGCCTATTGTAAAGTCTTCCAAAATTTTGCACTTTTTTACAGTTTACAAAACAACAACAAATTGTGAATTTAACTGTTAAAATGTTGAAATGTCAAATGTACTAGGGTGCGAAACTTGAAATTTGCTAGGGTAAAAGACTAGTATATATGTATTGTATAGTCTTTGCTAGGATGCTGTGAGTATCCCTAATATCTCTTTATTTATTTCAATAGAACTTTAAAAGAAATTTTGTTTATAATATTATCATTTGCAAACTAGTATTAAGATTTTTATTTTCGAAAAATGATTTTGGATTTAAAAAATTTCACTTGAACGATTTTTGTTACATAGAAATTGACAAGTTTCCATTTTATTTTCACATAAATTTTTTGTAAAGTGGTCAATTTAATTTTTATTCTGTTTTGTTCGCTTTATTTTTTATTTAGCTATGGTGAAAATAAGAGTGAGTGTTTGAATGAGATGGTAAATATGTAAAAATTAAGGATGATTTGTAAGATATTAGCACAGTAAAAACGAAAAGGAAGATAAATAAAATACTTTTAACACATTAGAAGAAATATGATTAAGATAAATAGAAGAATATGAGGAAAATGATAGATAAGGTTGGTCGATGACTGAAAAATGAATTTATTTATGCGTAACGGTTTGTCAAATTTTAATGGTATTTAGATATTGATTTTATTTTAAGATGAAAATAAAAAATGGAAAACGGTAATTTAGATTTAATTTTAATATTCATTTTTTGGAATTAATTTTTTTTTTTGAAATTATGATTTTTGAAGAACGTCAGAATACGTATCAGCGTATGTACTTATTTTCGAATCTGATGATCTCATCTCTAATAAGAGTGTAGTTACAGACCTAATAATAATTTAGCAATCGCATTTCAAGTAAAGTTACTATCTCAATGATTTGGAACAAAATTTGTTTTTCATAAAGTTATCTTTGTAAATGTTTATGTATCTTATATATTACAAATAACAGAAAAAGTCCTTTAAAAAGAAACATTCACAGGAGACAAAGAACATTCATTTTTAATTTTTAAAAGTTTTTTACTTCTGTATACCCACTCCAAAATATCTCTAATTACCTACCGCCAAAAAAATAAATTGTTTTTTTTTGCCATCAAAGTTTCGATGAATTTTAATTAAAAATATTTTCATTTAATTTTTTTTAAACTTTTCAATTTTTAATTTGTAGTTATTTTTCTATGATTTTCAATGCAATAGGTTTTCTTCGCAGTTTTTATTTTCTTGAAAATTTGAGGAAAACATGAAATTATTAGAAATAATTAAATGTATGGTCTTTAATATAAGTTAATAAAATTAACAAAATTAACTATGTAATTTCAATTTAATTTAAAATTATATTGTTTAAAATAGTATATGTATGTATATACATATGTGTGCACTTACTATAATATGATTTATAGTAGTAACCAAAATTCTTTAACTGGGTATCTGTTTTTTGTTTAATACTTTGTCTAAAACTAATAAAATAATATTAAACAAAATGTTATCACTCCTCAGTTCTAATCATTTTAAATTCTACTAATTGAAACTTTCATACACAGTTAAAGAAATTAACAATGTTTACTACCAATTCCTACTATAAATTTTAAAAAATTTATAGAAACAATATTAGCTATAAAAATGAAAATGTTTTTTTTTTCATAATCTAATTCATTTAAAATGGCACTGTGGAAAAATGTCTAAAAATAAAAAAGCTGCAAACCTAAAGGTAGCCCAAAATTCGCAGTATATTTATAACAGCCTTTTTATTTATAAGTTATGAAGTACAGTTTTTAAATTACATTTAAGTATGAATAATTTTATTTTTATTTTTATAAGGCTATTATAACTAAAAAGACAAGTTTTGGGCTACCCCTAGGTTAGCGGTTTTTGCAATTATAATTCAAACACATGTTTAAAAACAACCATTATTCGTTACTCATTAAATTAATAATAAATATTTAATACAAGATACTATTTTCTTGCAAAAATTAAAAAGTTTCCCATGGACGGGGAGTAACTTGGTTTAGGAATGTGCTTCCTCATCTATCTTAGGGGGTGAAGGGTGAAAACGGGTCTCGTTTGTGAAAAGTTCTACCATACTCTACATAATTTTGAAGTTTAAAGAGTGTATCTTAAAATCCCTTGATTTTGTCATAATTTTAATTTAGAGCCCCAATAGCAGAGTTAGGACCCACTTAAGTTTCCAGCCTCAAATTATTTTAGCATATATAGTTGATGCAAGAGTAACAATTATACCAAATTTCATTC
The DNA here is from genome assembly GCA_947095535.1 of Poecilobothrus nobilitatus. Classification (NCBI taxonomy): domain Eukaryota; kingdom Metazoa; phylum Arthropoda; class Insecta; order Diptera; family Dolichopodidae; genus Poecilobothrus; species Poecilobothrus nobilitatus. Next base: position 3,440,835 of record OX352773.1, on the reverse strand, counting down.
AAATCGTATAACTACCATGTGCTATCTCTACATTCTGCAACATAATGAATAATATTCATAATTCATATTCGGATATTTTAAGGCGAAACCACTGAAGCGAAGAACATTTTCATGACATCGACATTATTTGCCAACTTTTTAATGTTACATCAAAGTTGAGCAACATTTTCATGATGTAACATTTTGTTGCAGAAACATTTTCACGATACATCGACATCATTTGGCAACTTTTTTATGTTGCATAAAGTTCAGCAATATTTTCCAGCAACATTTACATGATGCAGCATTTTAAAATCAACTATATCGCAAGTAAAATTTATACCAAATGTCATTCAAATCATATAACAATACTATGGGTTCTAGAATATTTCAAAAAATATTCGTATTCGAATATTTTAAGGCGGACCCACTTTAGGTACAGACTTCAAATTTTGTTTACTGATGCAGGAGCGTAAAGACCAATACTTATGGCGAATTTGATTGAAATCCGAGCCTTTTTTTGTCTGACCACGTGGGTTTTTAGAACAAATCATATTTTATTCGAACATTATGAGAGGGTTTTACTACAGTTTCCGCCCTCAACATTTTTACAGAGGTCCTAATTACAACATTAACATCTATACCAAATTTCATTCTAATCGGATAAGAATTACATGAGTTATGTTGATAACAAGTTTTTGCTTACGCGGGCACGGACGTAGAATTTTCAAAAAAAAAAATTTGTTTGGTTTTTTTGGATTCTACATATGCTACGAGTAAAATGAAATAACATCTAAAATTTTACTGTTTCTAAGGTCATATTAGGTAAATGACATTTACTTTTATGTAGATCTTATTTTCCTTTCCTTATTCTCCATTTTAAATTAACTTTAAAAATAATAAAATAAAAATACTATTATAAATGTTTAAAAGTTAATGAATTTCATTAATGATTAAAATTAAAATAATGATTAGATGAAAATAAAATATGATTATAATGATTAGATTAAAATAAATACAATTACATTATAAATATTTAACCAGATTTACATAAGTTTTATAATTTATTTTAATTCTAAAATTTTTTTCTTTAATTAATACAAATAAAAATTGCATTTCCATGATTCGTTTCTTTTTGAAACCTAAAAATAAGGAAAAAAAATTATATACAACATAAGTATATCTACGTAACGTATATATAACTATACATCTACTGTAATGTACTGCTGTTAACTGTATAAATTCAAAAATATTCTTTCTTTTCGATTATCATTTATTTATTAAAAAACGAAGCAAACCAAATACCTCAATTAAATACATTTTATAGATCGCAGCGACATCTGATTTTCTTAGTATAAAGTATTTACTGCACGAAAATATCACTGTTGATAAAATAAAGATAAATTATTTATGTACATTCAACTAAACTAAATAATATAAAAAAAAGTAACTTGTTAATTCAAAGTAGCGACAAAAAAATTAAATACATATTAACTGAAATACTAATATTTATAGAATCAATAAAAAATAAAATCTTTATCTGCATATAATAATTTTTTGTACATCGAGTATTACGAGTACATATCATTTTGGGTTATCGAGTGTCGAAAGTTATAACCTCAAAACAAGAAATGTCAATGTCATATTTATAAATTTATCTTTGAACAAATCAAAACAAAAAATAGGTGAAAATAAAATATTTAAAAAAATCTTTTTGTAATTTATAAAAAAGTATTAATTCCCGAATATTTATTAATAGTTGGAAATTATACCATTTTTATCCCTGAAATTGAATAGGAAATAAAATTGGGTAAAAATGGCATCTGATATTGATATGGTACAAGAAAATACTGATGTACCGGCCGTACCAAATCAATTAGAACAATTTACAATTTTAGCAAAATCAGCGAAAGGGGCTGCTTGTTTAGAATTAATCAAACAAGTGCTTGAAGCACCTGGGATTCATGTATTCGGTGAATTACTTGCAATGCCAAATATAGCTGAGGTAAAATTAGTATAAAAACAATTTTCAAACTTATTGAATGTTTCTTTTTTGTATAAATTTTGTTTAGCTGGCTAATGGACCAAATTCAAAGTATTGGAATACATTAAATATATTTGCTTATGGAACATATAAAGAATATACAAAAAATCCAAAGGAGTATTTGGATTTAACACCATCGATGAAAAAGAAATTACAACATTTAACAATAGTTACAATGGCTGTTAATACCAAATGTATTCCATATAATCAACTATTAGAAGAGCTAGAAATAAAAAATGTTCGTGATTTGGAAGATTTAATTATTGAAGCTATTTATTCTGGTAAGAACGTAAATCCTATTGATTAATTTTGATTAAAAAAAAATATTTAACAAATTCAGCATGGCTATCTAAACAAAGTTGTTCAAAGAAACTTATTTTAATTGAATATACAGTACACATGCATTTTATTTTCATTGACTAAATTTTATTTCAAAAATCTTCATTTTATATCTAATTTTTCCAATTGAGTTTAAAAATTTGATTTTATATATAAATCCATATTAATTTGTATTTTTTTTGTGGCTTTTTCGTCCTAAAAAAATGATGGTGAGTAATTGTTAGAAACATAATGAAGTTTAATTCAAGTACATATATTTCTTTTAAAATGAGTTGCATCTCTTTCAAATCAGATTTTATTAATTTTTTTAAATGGTATTAATGAAATTGAAAAAAATTATAAAAGAATAGAATCATAAAATATATAGAAAATTATAAAGAATAAAATTTAATAAAAATTGTTTATAAATTTCCTTTTTTACAAGGTTATGATAAATTTTTATGTAAATTGAAATTCCATTTTGCATGAATGCTCTTAAAATCTATCTTTTTTTTTTTAAATTCCTTTGAAAATTGAATTGCATTGCTTTAAATATTTTTTAAAAATAAAAATAAAAATAGTTGTTATTTTTAATATAAATATTATAAAAATTTTCTTTTCTTTGTTTTGATACGATTTTGGTCAAAAGCATAAATCGTTTAAGTAAACTTTTGAAAAAAATTGTCATTTACATATTTTATTATTCTGAATTAAGTAAATTTGATATCCAACAACAATTAATTGTTAGGTAAACTCTTTAAACTTTTAGGATTATTATTTAATATGGTTCTTTAATAAAATCTGCTCTGTTTTTGTTTTTGGATTCATTCTGAATTTCTATTGGCAAAATACATATTATCATTTTCTAACAAGAACTTGCAACTTTGTTTTTCTTGTATGTTCTACAAATGATTTATAGCTTATATTAAGTATTTATAATAAAAATTAAGTTTTGTGAAAATTAAGTAAAAATCTAAGAATTTATTAAGTTTATTTTTCTATTAAATTAAGCATGATGTAATGTAATTTACGAGTCGGTTTGGCCCATAAGTTGTTGCTATTCATGAAAATCTCTTGGATTGATTTCTAATTTTCTTATTTATTCTTAGGTTTTTCTGCCTCTCAATTTTAATTTAAACTTCTTTTAGAAAAATGTTCAACTGTTAAATTAAAAATAAAATGAAAATTACATTTTACGACTTAAACCATGTTTGCTTTCTAAACCAAATGATGAAATGTAATAATAAAAAAGTAAAAACAGACAATCAGTCATCATAATATTTAATAACCATAAATAGTTTTATTCCTTTCTATCTATAGAAACTCTAAGAAAGTATTTTGTTTTCTTATTACTGTAATCTAAATTGTAATTTTATAAACAGTTGCACTAAAAAATTGTTCAAATAAATTTATAAAAAAAAAACTATTCTAATTCGTCATATAAATGAAATGCAGGGATACTATTGATGAGGTTATTTAAAAAATGTTTCTATTTTTTGGCTGACAGTTAATTCAATTATTATCTTTATATAGCCCTTTTTTTATAAAAACTAACATCTTTTATATAATTTAAAAAATGATAATTGATATAAAAAACTTTAAAATGTTTTACGAGATTAAAAAAATATAACTGAAACATCTTAAAGTTATATAATTTTAGATCAATGTCCTTTCAAATATTTAATGTTTGTCAGTGACGAATTTAAAATATAAGCTATGATTTTGTTATGTAAGCCCTAATACGGTTATAAAATTATTACAGGCGAGTTTTTCTTTTCCACCTTTTTTGAGACTATAAGACTTCCTCGAATCTCTTTAATTGTGTCGTTTGACATAAATTAGATTTTGTCCCATTCTTTTCGATATCAGTGAATTTTTTAAGCTTCTTCTACTCTACGACTACCACTCCGTTGCTAATCACTTAAATTATATGTACCATCTTCGAATCTAAGATGCCTAGCTGGAAACATCTGACAATGTTTTCTGCGTTTTGACAATGCCACTAAACAACCGAGATAAAATTTCAACTTTAAGATTTTCTTTAGTTCACCCTTTTTAGCTTTTTATCACCATATTTTAAAATTTTGTGACAATTCTCTACATATTTTACACTTTCTTAAAATCTATAGAATTTAAATTAAGTATCATCACTGGTTAGAGCTTTAAACAGTTTTGTCTAGTTTCTTAATTTAATTATCAATTAAATTGAAATTTTATTGTTAAATAGAGAAAAGTTTTGCATTTAACTTTTTTTTTTGTTTTGTTGCAAAAGAAGAACAAAACTTATTTAATGCAATAAGTTTCTGTTTTATATCCTTTTCTTTAATTTGATTATTTAAAAATTAAAACAGTTTTTCTGGAATTGAAATTTAGAAACAAGAAAAAATAATTGGTTTTTTTTTTTAAGTTATAACATGCATTTAAATTTTTTTTTGTTTTATATGCAAAGGTAAATTAGGTTTGTTGAACTTTTTTGATAATTTACTTCCTATCTACAAGTATTACCAATTTTTGATTTTAGGTTTATTTTTAGTCTATGAAAAAGCTGTAATAAATATAAACCTTTAATCGAGCATCCAATATGTTAAAGAGAGATTAAATATGTTAAAATAAATGATTGGTGATTTACAATTCGTAATTGAAATTCGAAACAAAATGTTAATATAATTGTCTTACTAGAACTAGACAAATAAAGTTCTTAACAAAAAAATCAAAACTTAGCGTTCCTAAAAAAGTCAACAGACAACAATAATTCAACTGTAGTTCAAATATCATTATTATAATTTTTTTTCAGAAAAGTAAAGGTCAACAACCTTGTCAATGGAATACACTTTATTAAATTTATATTTGTCTCTTTTAGTAGATCTGTATCAATAAATTGCTCGTTTTAAACTGTTCAAATTTGATTAAATTAAATTAAACTTTACAATTTGATAAAATTGAAATTGATTGATGAATGATTGTGGAAAAAAAAACTTTTAAAACTAAGTGCGGATTTTTAAAACTTTTTTTTCAAGAGGACATCATAATTTTTTTTTTCCGCTTCCAAACTTAATTTTGAATTATTTTCAATATTTCAATATAAGATTTATTCATTTATTCTAGAAATCGACTATGATATGTATTTATTAAAGCTTTTATTTTATTTGGAAAAAATCTTCCCAATTTTTTCTTTAACGACAGGTTTTTTTTTTATTAGTTACTTAGAACTATGTCACTGAAATCTCGTATTAGCTAAAAACAGTTTGTTCTGTTCTTTATTTTTCTTCTTTCACCATTTTAAGAAATTTTGTATGATTTGATTACATATAGAATGAAAATATATAGTTCAAATTCTTTTAAAATAATTCCTTATACGTGATTCAATTGTGACGTTAAATGTTCAGTTCAGAGATAAAAGTTTTACAACTTTTTTTTATAACATAAATACAGACAATAGCAAAAAGTGATATTTTTTTTTTTTATTTAATCAATTGTAAATATTGTGAAAGGTCATTTGACTTTATCTCTGTATCTGTATATCGAAGTATATTTTTTATTTTTGTTGTTCAATTTTTATAAAATTTACGTTAAAATAATATTAAATTTAAAAATCTTTCCATTTACGGAGATTTTTCAATTTCTTCCTGTATCGTTGTAAGATTTGAATTGTTCTTCTTTTGTTCAACAATTTCAAATTGAAATGTACAATTAATTCGAAATATGTATCTTGATTTTTTTCAATTCATTTTTATTGTAGTTTGTATGATTGTTTTAGTTTTGCGTTAAAAAGCAAAAAAAAAATTTTTTTTCTTGAAATATTATGAACAAAGAAAAAGCTCATGAAATAAACTTATATGGTATATTGACGTTCACAGTATTGTATGTAACAAAGGATTCAATTGCCAAGGGTGGTTATTGAATAAAGTTATCTTATAACCTATTAGATTAAGAATGATATGAGAAAAGTTTATTAAGTTTTGGAACAATTTAATATACATCAATATAAAACTTGATAAAACGTTTAAAAAAACTACTAATTTTTATTTTTTAATTTTTTTATAACTATTTTAATATTTTTTATAATTATTTTAAGTCAGAGGTAGGAAATTATTATTCAAGTTGTTTTATTGCCCTTTCCTGTTACACTTCGTAATAATTTCTTTGAAAGTGTCGTTCCTTAATTTATATTTACATAAATATCTAAAAATTTAAAACTGATTAAAAATTTATTAAAATTAATTTCGTCCCATATAATAGAAAACTTTTCTAAATTTTGTTATTTCGTAAAATTGATCAAGTTTGTTTTTTTTCACTTTTTAAATAAATCTTTTTTTTTTTTTGTTTAAATACTTAAATAGTACAAAACATGATTTGTACAAATCCTAAAAACTATAATATAAAGTTTCTAATAAGTATTTAATTTTATTTTTTCTTTTCCAATTTAAAATTAAGAGCAACATAATTATACAATGTCCTGATTGTACTTTCTAGAGACATAAAAAAAAATTTCCTTTTCTTATTTTTAGATTATAAGATGTATTGCAAATATCTAATTTGATTAGATTATATATTGTTTTTTTTATCTTAATACGAAAATAAATTTAGTTATAAAATTGTATCCTAGTTTTTATCAAAACATAATTTATTATTCATTTAAACAGCTGAATTGCATTTTTATCTTTACCTCCTACCATTCGTAGTATTTCTAAAAACAAGATCATATTATATGTTTCATCAGGGAAATTTTCTTTGTAATTGGATTGGATTAAAATTGAGATAAAGAGAAAAAAATAAAAAAAAAGTTGTGTCGTTATTTTAATAACAAGATATTTAGGTAATACTTCGTGAATTTCGAATTTTAATGCACTCGAGCTCTCAGCTCACAAAATTGGTACTATAAGAATGTCAAATTAAAATTTAAAAAAAAACCGTCAGCCCATAGAATAAATAAATTTGAGTCGGTAATTTTAAAATGAAAGCTTGTTGATTCTTTTTTTTTTTATAAAACTTGTACATAAAATCTAATCTGTTTCTGCTGGAATGTTGAAAAAGAAGAAGACGATAATTCAATTATCTCACAATTCACATAACTTTGAACAATGACAGACTGAATGAATGTATAAAAAAAAAAGTTGAACTATTGTTTAAAATTTGTTTAAAAAGCGAAAATAATATTTTATACCAGAATTTATCAATCCCATTATTTTCTAACTAGTTATAAGGAAAATTTTTAAAAGAAGTATTGGTTTGAATAAAATACAAAAGAGTATAATATACTAATATGTACCTTGATCCCATTTATTTTTCATCTTCTAAGAAGCATAAAATCATCCTTTTGTATTATTAACTTGTATTTATAATTTCTTTGTATTTTATTATTCATATTTAATATGAAAAAAAGTTTAGTTTGTTGAATATCCATAATATTATTAAAAAAATATGAAAAATAAAAGTTTAAAAATGACTTTTGTTCTATTAAATAAATTGCAATGATTTTTTTTTTTATTTCTTAGGGGATACCAACATAAAATGGTAGATGATTTTATTTTTTTTGTTTATCAAGTTATCAATATACAGGGTGCCCAATTCTCAATGATCTTCCTTGAAATAAGAGATCTGGGATGTCAAATTAAACAAAAAATTGTTCCAGAGGGACGGTTTCTTTTTTGCGGTTTACGAAATAACTGTGTTTAACGTTATTCGCATATTTTTTTAAAAAGAATCACATATTTTTCCGCATGTAACACAAGAAGTTGATTTAAAAACTAATTATAACCACGGCATTTTTATAATCGAATTGATGCAATTTTACATTGTATTCTCTTGAAAACGGTAATATGAACGGTAGTATTCTCTATGAAAACGGTATGATACAAATTGTGATAATTTATATCTTTGCAACTTAGATATGCATTTATTTTTTCAATTCAAAAGAGCTGATAAGACTCACACATAGTTTAACAGTTCAAATATAGAGAAAATTTTTATGATATTTATATGAAAGCTGATAATCTCAATATTTTAAGTATCTTAAATGAACTTATAATGTTATATACGTTAAATTTAATTTTCTTTTTAAAAACATATCGAAAAACTTTGAATATCTTTATCTCGAAAATCGTTAAAAATTAATTCTCCCATCCAAAAGAATTTCATGTTTGCCTTGACATTCTAGAACCACCCATTTAAAGCAAAACCATTGAGAGCCCAATATTCTGTATATACCTGACAAAACACTCTTTAATTATGTATGTGTATTGTAATTATCTTGAACTTACCTTGTTTTTTAAATATAAGTTTACATTTTTTCAACGATGAACTGCTATTTAAATCTGAGATGTTAAATATAAGATGTTTTTAAATTATTTCATAAATAAATGTTTTACCTAACATTACCGAGGTATATATCTATAAGAATCAATTTTTGCAAGAGTTGAGAATCAGGAGTGTATTTTAGAATCTTGTAAAGACATTGAAAATGAACGCGCGTCCAGCTCAATCAAGATTTAAACCACAAAATACAATATCATTGTTCAATTCAAGAATAAATAAGAACCGAAAGTATGAATAAGATGGCTCACATAGGTCGATTAACTTGAAATTAGATAAATTTGACAATATCTGTTCTTTCTTTGTCTAATTTTTTGAAAAATTTGATATTAACATTTTTCTGGAATTCATTTTTTTATGATAAAAACTAAAATAGACTTTAACCGAGCTCAAGAATTTTAAGATTAAATTCAAACTTTTCATAATTATGTACTGAACTCAAAACTCAAAGTATTTACCATATGGTTTAATTTTTTAATTTCTAGAAATAAAATAAGATTTTTTTTTGAAATTTAAATCTTTAATAAAACAAAAAATTCACTTATGTTGCTTTTTGAGTAAATCGTAACATAAAATATATTTTTTTTCAATTCAAAAATTTGTGGGTTATGATTTTATTCATTATTTTATAAGATTCCCAATTTTGTTTTTTTGATTATTGGTTTTTATATATGTATATCCTTCCTCCAGAATAACTCATGCTGTTATCTAAAAATGTTAAAATTCAATTTCTTATATATTCGAAATTAAGAAATGGTATTGTGATCATGAAAAAAATTAACTTTGAGGAGTTTTGAACCCTTTAATTTTAAAATCTTTTGCAGCATCAAAACACATTTTTTGTAATTCTTTATATGTATTATTAGTAGAATAGAATGAGAACATGAGATTCGTAAGATTATTTTGGCCTAGTAATAATATTTTGCATAACTACTTATATAGAATTCGAAGTATTTTAAGAATATCAGCTTTTAAATATAATACTTCCAAACCCTTAAAGTATACAATTTCCAGCAATCAAAAGTAAAGTTTACTAAAGCAAAAATGTTATAGGATTGTTAAATATTTTTTAATACCTCTAATAGGTCTAGGTATTAATTTTCCAAAATAGATCTTTGATATTAAATTTAAAGCCTTTTTATTTTGAGATTGCAAATTGCAAATTAAACGTATTATGACAAAAAATTTTTAATAAAAGTTTGGATAGAAAAGTACTTATCTTTTTCCAGAGATGTTTTTAAGGGATATTTATTTTTTACCCCTATAACCATTGGAAAAGGCATGTAAACAACACTACTGTCTTACCTTATATATTTTGTACTTATAATATTTTAATTCTTTCCACAGAAGGAAAAATATTTTTTTTTTTTGGTTGCAAATTTCTTCAGCACATCACAGCACAACTCACATGTTCATATTTCTACTTTTAATTTTGTTTAACTTAAAAATTAAAAATGTTATAAAGTAAATATATATCCGTATGTATGTATGTACAAATATAATACATCATGTGTGAATCTTTTATTTAATTTTTTGATTGACTTGATGAATTTAATGGTTTAATTTTTTATTTTATATGCATATTCTTTTTTTCTTATAGAAATCAGTTTAAAATAAATTTTTTTTTTAGTATTCATGACTATATAAAATTTAAAATTATTAAAAAAAAAAAGAAAAATAATATTTGAAAGTTCATTTAAAAGTTATCTTTTTATTTTGTGAGGTTTGAAGTTTTTATTTTTTTTTTTGGAGAATGTATAAAAAATACTTCTTTGATTGATAAAATTAAAATTTTGAATAAAAGAAAAGTGAATATGATGGATGTAAATTGTATACAATATTTAAAGATGTAACAGTAAAATATATTTTATTTAAATTTATTTAAAATCTTTTGACATTAGAATATATGTACATATATGTTAGTGACATTAACATGTGTTTAAATAATATATTTTATTTTTGTGCCTCTTTTCTCGTTTATATATACTATAAATTTTAATAAAAGGAGTCCAGAACTTTGTCAAAATAAAATAAAATAAAATAAACAATTAGATAAATATGAGAAATGATTGAAATTATTTTTTTAGTTTATTCCCCTGTTATATAAATGTGAAAAGCAAATTACGCAGTCTTTCCTTACGATTACGACGTATGTAGATTCAAAACCTCACTCCCTCGGTGTTTACAGTGTATTTTATACGATCTTACCCAGTGAAGCTCCACAGTACGGAGTATTTCCTTATCTTTCCTTAATATAATTTTATATATTATAGCCAAATCATAACTAAATTGATGCGAAACCTTTTTCATTGCCTTTGAAGTCGCAGTGTTAATAGTGTATTTTTCTAAAAATCTCCACGAAATTTGCTAGACAGATAAGACAATATAGATAATTTCGTAAACGTTTTAATCCACTTCTAAACCAATTATTAAATACGTTCGAGTTCCAGATGTAAGTGTATACGCTTAAAAAAATATATGTTTTTGCATTGTTAACACATTATATCTAATAAAAGTTTTTAGAGTGAAGAGGAAAAAAAAGCACAAAATGCGTATTTCAACATATTCTTATGAAAAAAGATAGCAGGTCCTGTACAAATATTGAAAAAACGTAAAAATTTGATAGAAATATTTTGGAATTTCGCTCAAAGAGGGGGAAAAAAAATTAAATTAAATTTTTCTAAATTTTTTAAAAATTATTTTTTTCAGTCATAACAGGTGAGAAAAATAGTCCTACAACTATTTTCTATTAAAAAAAAAACTTTTTTATTGCGATATGAAATGTTCAAGAAAATGGAAAGTATATTTAAAATTTACAGTGAAAATTTGAAATTTCGATAAAGAGCAAAATGCAAGTTTTATTATAATAAAAAATTCAGTATAGGAGTACTTGAATGAATATTTTATAACGAAAACTTAAAATGTTACTGGCCTTTTTTGTAATAATATGAAAAAGGAAAAAGAAAAAAATGCTCAATGGAATGTTTATTTGTAATTTTTGTATGTATTGTTGATCGTATATGGCTTCTTAAGTATTATTGTTGATTTATTTTTTATGAGTTTATAGTTTTCTGTTTTACATATGTATTGTAGGTAATACACATATAAGTTTATATAATTTCCGATTATATATCTGTTTTTCTTTTTCTATCATTATAGTTCTGCCACATTGTATTGTTTCATAATAATTTCTTTTTTTAAAACTGAAAGATCCTTCGTCACCTTTTAGATTTGGCAAAATACAAGATCACGATTTATAATCCATTATTCGTTATTGTGTACTTTTTAATAAGAACTGTAATGAGGTGACGGTGGAATAAAAGATGTGGAGTAGTCGGATTTTCTTAAAGAGTTTATTTTATTTAATTCATAGCCTTCAGCTTTGCCAACACATTTATTCCATAAACCGATATCAAAATGGGTGACGACATAAGGCTTCCCTATTTTGCTATAACTTACTTTTATGTGTAAAATCGTGGTGAAATCGTCTATTGAAAAAAAAAAACAAACTATATGATTTATTTTACTTCCATCACTTATAAACTCGTTACGACGGGTCTAGAATTTAAATATGTTACCAATAGTTTTTAGTTTTTATTATATATTTTATTATATTTTAAAAGATATTTCCCATGTTTAAAGGCTTAATACATTCCTTTTCTGTAGAGTTTAAATTTGGAATGAATAAAGGTTATTTCATTTTAAACTACAGTTTAACTGACAATCCTCGCCTCAAGTTTAACTGTAAATCCGAGCACAATAGACTGTTAAATGAATATATCAAATAGAGTTTTAAAATTTTATACTAAATTTATCTAGATTCTTTTATTTAGTGTTTTGCACATAAGTTAGTGTACTTTTTTCTTGTTGAGAAATTTCAATAACTGCCCAACCTAAATAAGAAAGTACGACGTATAAACGTCGGACGTTGATTCGTTGACGTCTCCCGAAATAAAACGCCAGCGTATGTCAATCGAAAATATGAAAACTATGTTAAAAAAATTAAAAACAACAAAAAAATAACAAAAAAAAAAGTCGTGTCAAAATTGAAAATTCAAATATTCAGGGTTTATACGTCGCGTAGGGTTCATATAAAATATATGGGCATGAACACATTTTGACAGACGTTATACGTCGTACCTTCTTATTTATGTCGGGCAGTAATTTATCTCTTTTGTCGGAATTTCTTTTTAACTTTCTTTTCCTTTAAAGTAGTGTTATTTTAAGGAAGAATACGTTGCAAGATTGCATTACATTACATTTTAAGTGTCAGATATAAACTTTTGTTATGGTGGTTTAAATTAAATAAAGTTATTATGTAAACAAAGTTCTAATTTATTAGATTTAAATTATTTTTGTTTAATTTAAATTTTACATCAAAAAGAAATCACTTAAATCTGAATCATATACTAACTAAATAAAGTTATATTAATCATATTTAGCTAAACGTTAGTTAAAAAACAAATAAGTGAACAGCTTAATAATTACAGCCAAAACAAGAAATATGAGAGAGAGAAAAAAAGCATACATTATATTAATCATTATAATATTGCAACATTTAAAATAATTTAATAATTTATTCAATTGGAAAAAAGACGCATCACAAAAATTCGTTTTACAAATGAAAGATAAATTCCAGAAAAGACATTTCCCAACAAAATATAATTACATTTTGCAAAAAGACACAGAGAGAGTGTTGTTTCGAATCCTACACACGTTGTAAGAATAATCTCCCCTTACGACATTTACAGCCTCGCCTGAATAGCAAAGGCTGTGTAATTTCTTTATTACATTTATGTGGCAGGCAAATGGACTAAAAAATAAAATTAACTATGTACTTTGGTTTTGTTTGCAAAATGAGATATATGTAAATATATATATACGTTTTTTTCAAGAATTTGATTTTACCGAAAAAAGTGCTCCCGATTTGTCTCTTAAATCGTCTTTTTGTTAAACATATTTTTGTCGAATATCCTTTTCGTTCAATCGCTTTTCGGAAATCATCACTTTTGCCAAATGAAAAATTGTTAAAGTACTTTTTTGTTTTTTGTGGAAAGAGTTGAAAGATATTTTTTCAATTTGCCTTTTGATAAAGTGTACCCTACCATATTCAATTAGTATAGTATATCTATATATAATTTTTTTTGTTCGTTTTTTTTGTGAACAAAAAAAACTAAACGATGTCTTGTTTCACTCCTACACTATTAAAACCTTTGTGATCTGAATAATCTTTTAATATGAATCATATTTTGAGGCTTTTTTTTAAATGACAAAAAAAGTAAAATTTTATATAGTTTCGATTTTACTTTCTATATATAAACACTATGTACAAACAAAATATATATACAGTAACATTTGCAAAAAAAAATTAAATATTTTGGTATTTTTTATAGCTATAAAATTAAGCTTTTTTCTATCTATAAAGAGCTTCAAAACAGCCAAACATCGCAGTAAGAACTTGATCAATTAAAACTTCCAGTGCTTTTTATTCTTTATTTGTTAACCCCAATTTTAACTGCTTTTTTGTTTTTATTATTCATATTTTCGGCTTTAAGCTAATTAAAGTTATTTTATTGTTATCATAATTTTTCTTTCATGCCTCAAGTACTTGAATTCTGAAACCGTTTGATAACTGTGTTCATTTTTTTATCAAAATATTTCGAGTATTTTTGCATAATTTTTGGAATTCTCATATTTATAATAGACAGTTTTTACATACTGAACAACAATTTGTTTCTCAGACGATCTAACTGAGACCCTAGAAGAATCTTCAGGAACAAAAAATGTAATCACTTACAGCAATTTATTTTCCTTTTTAATTTTGCTTTAAATTTTTGATTCCAAAAAAAATGTCGAAAATTTTTATTTTTAACTTTTCTGTTTTTGTTGGGAAATAAAAAAAAAACATAATTTTTTAATAACTATGTCATATAGAAAGTTTTGGTTGACCACGAATTAAAAAAGTTTTATTTGTCAATACAATAGCAAGTCATATTATACATATACGTTTTTTATATGTATTTATTTATTAATAAAAAACTTTTTTTTCCTTTTTAAACCTAGTTTTTTATTGAATTATTATTTTGTCTGAACTTTAGAAAATAGTTTTAGCGTGCTTTTAGACTATATATTTATTATATAAGGCAAAAAAATAAAATTACAAGATCAATTTATTTTACAATGCACTTATGTAGAAAACTTTAGAATGCGTGCTAATGATAAACACTACTTAATTAAGATAAAAAAAATATCTTAAGATTTTTTAATTTGTTCTATTCAGTTTTTCATTTTTCAAAGTTTTCTACTTTTTTATTTTGTGTTGCCTGTTGTTTCATCCTTGGATGCACTTTTAAAATTTTGAATTGATATTAATTATGGATTTTCAAATGATAAACACTAGTAAAATAAAATTTATGTTAAAAATTAATTAATTGAATTTTTTTTTTTTACAAACGTTTATATAATTTTTTTAATCTAAAAACTTCATAGATGATATTATCTATAATAATAATCATCTAGATATATTGGACTTTTCTTTAACAACTATTATAAAACTTTTTCTGATTGAATAAAAAATGTAATTTTATTAAGCTCAAATATTAAACTTATGAACAAAGGCTTTTCACAAAAACAATGTTAAAACTTCTTCTTCTGAATGTATTCTTCTTGACTTTCTGTATCTTACATTCTTATATTACATTCTGACTTGAATGTATTCTAAAACTTCTTCAAGTGAATGTATTCTTGTTGGCATGTTGGAAATGAAACGAAAACACAAAATAGTATTCAAACCCAAAGACTTTTAAAGTTCACATTTAAAAAAAAACAATAAAAATGGTTCAGAATATTATGATTTGCACCAATTTTATATTTTTTTATAATTTTATATAAAAGGAAATATAATACTAGAGCTTTAAGTTTTATGTCTTGTTTACGACAAATTTGTACAGACAGACGTGTTTTAATTTTAAATTTATCAACCCTAATAGCTTTTAAACAGGGGGATGTACAAAAAATTTTTCTGAGATAACTTATACTAATCCTCAAAAATGTTTATCCCCTTAAGATTTTGACTCATCCCCCAAAGGTTTTGACTTGAAAGCGTTTCGGATGTATGAAGGAACCAATTTGGTTTTACATAACGGTAATTAATACCAAATTACGAAAAATATACAAACATGAAATAAAAATATTAAGCATAGAGCTTGAGATATATAAATAATTGAAAATAGGGCTTTTTTCCAATTTTGGGGGGCTGTAACTTTGCAATGGTTGTGGTTATATAAAAAAGTTATTTCACGATATTAATCAATGGTTAAAATTTCATGACTTCATCTTAAATGGTATAGAAATTTTGCAACCAGACGGACTAACAGAGTGAAACTACCATAATATACAAATTTTTCAAAAAGTTTTTATAAAATATTCTAAAAATTATTGAAATAATTTCAGTGCTGTTATTTTTGAATATTTTTTTGTATGTCGTATTTATTATGTTTTTTATGACAAAATGGAATAAAAATGAAACTGACGAAGCAACTTATATGCTACCGTTTTAGAAAAATACTAAAACCAACATGTAATGAAATAAGTATCCAGCTAATGGTGTAGTGGTTAATACACCAGCTTTTCATACGAAAGGTATTGGGTTCAAACTCCGGCATGTAGATTTTTCTTAATTAGTAGAATATAATTAAATTAAAAATAAGTATATATATGTCCTATAAATTATAATTAATATCATATTATAATAGCTATATAATAAAAATAATAATGAAAAAACCATAATTCTTGTATAAGATAATAGATGGCGTAGAAATAAAAAAGAAACGTCTTTCTTGTACAATATAGCTACAGCCGAGTAATCAACGGCTTAGTGAAATTAATGATTCACGAAACTGAAGCTTAGTTAAATAGGAATAATAAATGGCTTAGTGGATTCCCTATACTCCTCATAGGAGTGGCAAGGAAAAAAAATGAAATAAGCTACGCGTTTCCAGATCTGTTTATTATTACGAATTCATTTATATAAAACCTGACATCAATATTAAATTTAAAAAATATGTTTTAACATTATACATTCTTATGTATATTCTCACAATATTTAGACTATCGATGTCCAATCAAAAATACATTATCACCGATATTAAGATATTTTATATTTTTTGCACTGATGGTTGGACATTATTATCTCTAATGAATAAAAATTAAAAACACTGTTTATTTTGAGTAAATAACAATGTGTATATTTTTGTTCGTTTCGCTACAATTATGTTTGATTTGACGAAAAATTTCGAATTTCGCCAGTGATCGATGGACGATGGTCGAAATTGTGTTTTTTTTAACAACCTAATCAACCTTAGTAAAAATTTCGATTTTTTAACATTTAAAGCGTAAAAGGTTTCATATCTCTAATGATTTTCATATATATAGCACGTTCACATAAGATTGATCTTTTTGATCCTTTATTTTTTCTGTAATAAGTACTAAGTACTAAGTAAGGAGAATAATAACAATTTTAATAAAGATTAATTTAGATTTTCACAACAGATCTTGAAAAAAACAAATGATTTATTGCAACTTTTAATTAAGTGTGTTAGAGGAGAAGATGTATATATATATATATATATGCACATATATATATAGATTGCATACTCCTCATAAAAAATTTTTTCTCATTTGGTAAATTTTTAAAGTTTTTTTTTTAAATAAATAAAAAATTACTACTTTTTTTTTTTAAATTAAAAAAAAATTTATTGCATCAAAGATGTTTTAAAAAAGAATAAAAAACTATAAATGTAAAATTTATTTTTTCTAATTGAAGTGCTATTACATGATAAAGTTTAATTAAAATTCAATGAAAATATAAAATTATAAAATAATGCCGTATTTGTAAAAATAACTTCTTTTCATATCTTAACCTTTTATAATTTTTAAATATGTTTATAATATTATTTCATAATTTCTTTCTTTTCTCATTATATTTATGTTGAATTTATAAGTGCAGAAAAAAATTGAAGATTTTAAAAATGTTTTTTCTTTTTATTGTTTATACTTGAAAAAGTTGGTTATAAGTATAATATCAACCGTTTTAACATGAATGTATTATCAGATATTATCATCATATTTAATTTAAAGATAAGGATCACGTTTAAAATCCAAGAAAAAAAATCGAAAAGTGTCAAAATCCAAATTTTTTCAAAAGCCAAATTTATAAAAACCAAAAACATCAAAAGTCAAATTTGCAAAATCCAAAAGCATCAAAAGTCAAATTTGCAAAATCCAAAAGCATCAAAAGTCAAATTTGCAAAATCCAAAATCATCAAAATGCAGTACTTTTTTTGTTTAGATAGCATTTCAATATAATATCAGTGTTCCAATGTTTGTTTAGCGGAGGTTTGAGAGCGGCAGCCTCTACTATTTTGATCCCTTTATAGAAATATATGCATACAACAAAAATAATTAGGAGGAATTTTATAGTTGGTTGCAAAATCAGGATTGTACGATTTTTCCAGAATATAATATATGCATATGTATATATTTATATGTATTTATGTATGTCTATATGTCTTATACATAATGTCTAGTATTTTGATTATACATGTTTGGATTTGGAAAGTTTGAATTTTGAATGTTTGGATTTTGTAGCAAAACCTAAAAATAATATAAGATGTAAAAAAATAGAAAAGTAAACGAGTAAAATCGCTTAAGTAAACGATTTAAGTAATTGATTTCACTAGTTAATGATAGATACTAACTTAAGACAAATAGTTAAGCTTTAGCATACTAAAAATTGACTCAATTGGGCTTCAGCATACCAGAAAAATGTTCTCCTTAAATTTTCATATTCTAATCAAAAATTATATAATCAGTATTTATATCAGTACTTATTATATCGCAATTTTGTACGTCCTTTATTAGGATTATGTCGAAAATCATTTTTTTTTTTTTTTAATTTCAACCTTATATTTTTATGACATATCCTAATATAATTAACGTTAACATTAACATTCTTTTCTCCTTTTATAATTATTTTATTTTCTTGCTATTAATTTTTCATTGATGACTTTTTCATATTTTTATTTTTTAACAAAGTTTTAAGTACACTTAAGTTCTTTAAAATTTGTTAGAGCTTAATTCTAATATGTATGTATTTGTATATATGTATTTATAAGAAAAAAAATTATAACATGTGCAATATATAATAACAATAACATATATAAATATGTATACACATAAAATGCTACATAAAAATAAAGAAAATTGAAGAAAAATTAAAAAAAAATAAAAGAAATAAAAAGAAAAGATAAAAAAGAATTCTTATACGTAAAAAAATCTTAAAAACTTCAAATGTTAAAAAAATAATCATTATTGTGAATTAAAAAAGAAAAAAATAACAAAATTGCATTTTCTTTAGAATTTTTCCATAGTTTTTCATAATAAGGGAGACAACAGTAAACATGAATTAATAGATAATTCTTTTTCTTTTACTTATAATTTTTTTTAAATTATAAATTTAAATTGTTGAATATGAAAAGTTTAAAAATATATAAAATATATTATATAGTATAGAAATATTTTAAAATGAAATAAAATCTTATTTTTAAACGGATATTATTAAAATATTGAACAAGATAATATACTTAAGAATTATTTTTAATTATTATACTTATGTAAAGAATTCGAATCTTAGATTGACATATAATTTAATTAAATTTTCAACGAACAATGTAAAAAAATAAGATATTAAAAAACAAGGCAGAATGTAAACCAAAGGTTTTTAAAAGCGCACCTTTCCAAAAGATAATGCAAACTGTTTAGAATTATGACTTGCACCAAAATTTGAAAATTTCATATAAAAAAAATGTGAAAATAGGCCTTTTTTGCAATTTTGAGGGGCTGTAAGTTCGGAACCCTATATAACTAAGAAAAACCGTTAACACTCGTAAAAATATATTATTGAGTCCTAATAATAAATAATATTTTTGAGCCCTAATAGCTCTTAAACAGGGGATGGTACAAAACCAATTTCTGAGGAAACTTATACTAATTCTAAAAGTTCTTTCTTATTTTAAAATTTCAAGTTCCTATCTAGAAGCGTGCTGGAGTTATAAAGATAGAAATATCGTGCAATTACTTGTATAGTTTTGATTAAAAGTAAAAAAAAAACCGGTCGAATGGTGTTTTCAGATTAAAAAAATGTTAAGTAGAACATGAAATATACACATTTAAAAATAGGGCGTTTTCAAAGTTTGAGGGAGATGCATCCGTAATGGATGGGGCTACATGAAAAAGTTGTTCTACAACATTTTTTTTATGAGACCTACCACCTGAGACCATGGTTAAATTTTTTTTTCTCTATCTTTAACGGTGTAGAAGTTTTAACAGACGGACGGACGGACAGGTACATTTTTTCAAAAATTTTGTTTGGAAATGTGCTAAAAATTACATTAGATTTGATTATCATTATTATGGACATACTTCTTTAAAATAATAACTTAGAACAGCTATTTAATTTTATACTTTTAACTGTCGTCGTAGTTAAGTCCTCCGCTTTTAAAAGCATACAAAAGTATTTTAGTTGAATTTGGTTTTGGGAACTTTCTACACAGAACTTAATGTTATATTATTTGTATTAATGTTATTAAAATGTATTAAATGTTTTTATATTTATGTTAAAAGATTTTAGTTGCAGTTTCTGCAATGATCCAATGCTTCAAATGACATCCATTAATATTGCTATAGACATAAAAATGAACCAATAAATATTTGACCAACAAATGTTTGACAAAATATTCAAATAAATTATATTCGAAACCTTATCTTTTAAAAAATTACATATTCGAAGATAATTTAAATCTGTTTTATAAAGTCATTTGTATGTGCATTATAAATTCGAACACTTTGTAAATTTTTAAGAATTTACTTTAAAAAATATTCTAATATATTAAAAAGTTGAAATGGTTATTCGTCTTCTTCCACTAGCAAAAAACAAAAAAAAATAACTTTTTCTTGTTTTAATTTTAACAAATTATTTTAGAGTTTACCATTCATCAAAAAAATGGTGCATCAAATTATTCATGTTATTCATTATATACTAAGGGAGCATGTGTATGCTATAATTAATATTACATACAGAATTGACTAAGCATTTATTCAAAGGTTCAATATAAAAAACGAGGAAAAATTAAGAATTGACTATGTCAACTCTAGGATACTCGCATGAAAAAAATTTGAAATGTTTAGGTAGCTTTTAGTACCAATATATGAACAGCTACCTGAATATGTTCCGTTAAGATAACCAAATTGTACAGAGATTGTTGTCATAAAACTAAACTTCTTTCGATAGACTGAGATATGCTTATATAAAGAAATAAGTTATATGACATGGTAAAAAGTCGGAATAATCGACTGTCGCGCTCTTTTAAATCGACTCAGAATTCCATTTTGATAATATATGTATGTATATATACTTTTCGATGTCTATCTAGTCTTCTTTCAAGTGTCGCAAACATAATGGCAAATTTAGTATATCTACAAATAACAAGAAGTTTAATATTTGTTTCTATTAAAAACAGTTACCTATATATAGACCCAAATTAAGGACATAAATAAGTTTTATTTGTTCTTCAAGATTTGATACAAATATTAGAAAAGTCTTTTATTTATATATAATTAAAGGTGTTTTCTTTGGCTATAGAATTAAAAAGATTTTATTTAATATTAAATATTACCTTTTTGTTTTTAAATATATAGATTGACTTTTTTAAATATTCAAATAATGTTAGAAGTAAAGCCGAAATTAATAACTATAGAAAGACAAATCATTTCAACGTGTTGATTAAAATAATACATACATATAACAATGTGAATTAAATTTAATATCATTTATTTTTCCTGCAGTATTTGAACCAGTGTAACAAATGTTGCATGAAATAACATTTTTCCTTGTAATCAAAACTTTTTATTTTTCAGATTTTTTTTTATTTTTTTTTGTGATTTTTTAAATTACGAGAATTTGTATTTTTTTTTTTTTAACTTTATGATTTTAGTTCTGTTTGTTTTTGTTACTATGCTCTATTTTTCCTTCATTTTCCATTTTAATTTAAAGTTTACGTGTCATCAAAAGTTTATCCGTAAAACCGAATATGGACATACAGGAAAAAAAAAGTTGTGGATTTTAAATAAAAAAGTAGAAAAAAATTTTATTGAACAAACTTTTCTTTTGTTTTTATTTTTAATTTGTTAAAATTTAATTTAAAACGTGCGCCACTGTTATATTGCATATGCATAAGTGTGATGAAATGAATTATAATTAAATAAAGTATAAATGATTTAAAGATTATTTTTTCAGAGTGAAAATTCTTATTTTTTTCATAAAGCTGCTTTTTAGCAAATTTTAATGCAATCAATACATTTTATAGTTTTTATCAAGAAACTACAAAAGAAGCAATTAGAGAGATGAAATTCTTTTCCTAGATAAGTGGACCATCGTTAAAGTATTTTTGATTTAAGCTTTTTTTTTTTCCTTCGTTTATTTCTTTGCCACATAAGGAAAGGCCGCAGTGACAAGGAAATTACACAGTCTTTTCCAAACTCCCTCGGTGTTTACAGCATATTTTTTTTTCTAATCGTTTTGTTTTATTAAATGAATTTTTTATGATACAATTATTTCGACAAAACTAAAAATAGAATCTTAAAAAATATATTAATTATATATATATATAATTAATATATGTATATGTGAATCCACTAATCATATAATTTTCAGTGTATTGATCATTTGGGAAAACCATAAGGCGTATTAATGGGTTACTATTGTAGGATGCTCTTAAATAATAGTTTCCAATAATATTAATGATAAAATTATCTATGCGAATTATATTTGATTTATTATAAATAATTTTATTTGTTTACAGCATATTTTATACACTCTTACCGACTAGGCCACTAGGGCTCCTACTTAAACTTATTACAACCAGTTCATTTATATAGGAAAAAAAAAATCGTATGGAAGGCGGTTTGTTAAAAAAAACGTTATTAAATGTACACATTTTATTTCAGTTTTAAAAGTTGTTGATATGTAATATTTCATTGACGTTAGCCATGAAATTGACCAAGGAATCAGCTTCAAAAGTTTTGAAACTTCTAAGCGGACCATCCTATATCATATGTGTGTAAAGGGAAGTTTCTGTCTTATTTCTACATCTAATTCTACATTTATGTTTTTTTATAAGAAATTTATTTTCATTTTTATTATTTTAATTACGGATTATATAATATAATATGTTAAACCAGGTTACATTTTTTTTTTATGCATTTTCTGCCACATAAAAAGTTTTTCCTGTTCAGACGTGGCTGTAAATCTCGTAAAGGGGAATAACATTTACAATGTGTGTGGGATTCGAACCCACACCCCCTCGATGTTTACAGCATATACGCTCTTACCTAGCATAAACTAGGTAAAAAATTTAAATACAAATTTAAAATAATAAATAAATAATTACCGCGATTTAATTTAAATAAATTTTTTGATATACATAAGTATAAATTACATCTCGAAGGAACCTAAAAAAAATTCGAATTACGGAAATTTCGAATTATTAGATAAAAATATTTCTCTAGAAGAGTATAAAAATTGATCATACAAATACATATGTAAGATATTTGCATCCAGTAAAATATTTATTATACATACATACACATCTTTAACAATTTAATGTACATTGCATTTAAAAATAAAAATAAAATTGGTACCTATGTAATTGAAATCAAAAACTATAAAATCAATAAAATAATGTACATATAATACGAATAAAATTATTGAAAATAATAAGTAATCGGAACTTGTTCATTTTGTTTTGAAATTTTTTTTTAGGACTCATTCTATAGTTTGTATTGATTCAAAAACAGATCTTGGGACATTTTCTTTAGTTTGTATATGATTTTCCAAATTATAATATTATAAAATGCATTTGAATTGGAGTTACTTTTTTTTAATTTATATTCGATTTACAGAAATTTCAATTGTCAAATGTGCCAAGAAAATATCTTCGGTTTATAGGAAAATTCGAATTATAGAGTTTATATTGTATGAAAGTTATAATAAACGCAAGGGACCGTAGATTTTGTTCGAATTACGGAAGTTTCACTGTAATTTTATACTTATAATTATATTGATATAAATTTTATACTTTAATATAATGTAAGTACATACATACATACTTATATAATTACTAAAACACAAAAAATGAGTTTACACACTTGAATTAATATTATTTCTACCACATGACTAATTATTTTACTAATCCTTTATATGTACATATAAGATATTAAAACATTAATCTAAGAATGTGTTTCTAAAAATCTTGAAAACGTTCTATTTTTGCTTTGTTGAGTTTTAGTTTTCTTAATTATTTCCTTAGCTTACATTAAAAAAAAAAATTAAAATGTGGATTATGAGGTATTTATTAAAACAGTGGAGCCTGAGTTATTTAAGTTTTAATGTTACCTATTTGCATAGCTAACAATATTATAAAGATTTGAAAGTAAAAAGATAAAAGCTAACTAAAGCTCAATAGTAGGTCTAATTTATTAAAGACACTCATAGGAGGATTTAAAAACTTTTATGACCCGAACTTTTTTTAATTTCGTCTAATATGACCTTAAAATTTCATCATTAATTAAAAAAAAAATCCCCTATTTATTTTTCTACTACATACATACATATGTATGTACATATGTACATACATAAATATTATAAGCTTATTAAAGGTCTGCTCACATTTTTCTTGTCGAAAAAATTATATTAGATAGGAAAATTCCAAATTTTAATAAACATAAAATTCGGCATATTTGGGTAAATACATAAATGTGTATGTATTTCATCATCAGATCATTTTTCTTTAAAAAAAAATAACGTAAAATTGAATTTTAGTAGTTTTCTGTCACGATGCATTCACTATTTCCACTTTTTTGACGTTAAATTTTTCACTGTTGAGAAAAGTAGTTGGAAGAAAATTTTTTCAAATTTATGAATGAAAAAATAAATTAAAGTTTTTTTTAAAAAAATGTACCTAAAAAAAGTTGGAAATTCAAGGCTCCGGTTGGATGAAATTGAATTAAAATCGCTAGTTTAGCGTTATTTGAAGATTTGTAGAAGAGCTATATCATATCTTTCCAAAAACTACGTGTATTTTATTGAAAAGTAGAACTGATATTATATGGTTTCCTCTCTTAACTCAGTCTAATGACTTGAATAATTATAGCTTGTACAGTTGTACATAGATATAACGATTAGATTAGACACTCATGTTGTTCTTTTATAAATGAAATTAAAATTAAACGATTGGTACCTACACAATATTCCATTTTCAACACAATACCTTGGTAGACAATTTTCCGGTTTCAATCTTTGTGTACCTTTATCAATGTTTTTTATTTTCAAAATTTCTTATGGTATTGAAAATCAAAAACAATTATTTTATCAAATATGTAATGTGTAGTGTATTAAAACTAAAATTCCCTGATTTTGATAAATTAAATAAAAAAATTTGCCTAAGCCATTTGTATGAATGAACTTTTCTTAATCTGTAATTTATTATTTTTATTAAATTTATTTCAAAATTGTCGTAAATCGAAGTAAACAAATCTTTTCTTCATATTAACTAGAAAAAAAATTAATTTTTAATAAAGTATCTAGACATAACGATAATTTAAATAATTGAAATACAATTTACTAATAAAAACTTCTTTATAACCTTGAAGGAAAATATTTGACATTGAACTGATCATTTATTTTTATTATTCATCAAACGTCACTTAATCTTCTTATTAAGTAGAAAAATCTCAATTTGAAATTCAGATTATTTTCATTTTTATAGTTATTAATGATCCCAATCCCACCCCAACTATTAAATTTCAACTACAGAGGAGAAAACAAACAAAAGAAATTCTTTGTTAAAAATTTTTATTGAAAAAGGAATTAAAAAAATCACTAAACATTATTCTTTTTTTTTTTTTAGTGGAAAAAATTTGTAATGTGAAATATAAAAAATACAAAAAGCAAAAAAAAACCATATTTTTATAATATTAATATGTATATAAAAATGTATATTGTATGTTAAATAATTTATAAATAAAAATTGTTGATAGGTATGCAATTTTTATTTTAGGCGTTTTAAATAATAGCAGTTAAACTGTCAATTTATTGACATGCTGATTTCTCAGCTGCTGTTGTTGTGGTTTCAGATGCTGCTGCAGCCTTGTTCTGTCGAACAATCTCTGCTCTTTTCTCTAATTCACGAGCTTTTTCAATTTTCTTTTGTAATTCTTTTTCACGATTTTGTTCAGCTATTGTTAATTTTGTTTCAATAATTTTCTTTTCTTCTTCTGATTTTTGTGCAACAATTTCTTCAACCTGATTTTTAACTTCGGCAATTTTTGTTGTATTATGTTCCTTTAAACGATCTAACATTTTTTTCATATTATCTTCACGTAAAATTGCTGCTGTTTTTAATTTTTCATCAATTGCAGCTTTTTCAATTTTTTTCTGTTGTTCCAATGTAATACGAGTTTTTTCAACTTCTTGTGAATGAATTTTTAATTTTTCCTTAATACTTGTTATAAATTCTTCACGTTTTTCAACATGTAATTCCATTTTTGTTTCTAATGCTTCTTTTGATTTTATTATAAATTCTTGATTTAATTCATCTCTTTTTCTATTTGCATCTTCAATTTTTGCCAATTTATTTGATAAATCAGCCATTTTTTTAGCTTCTAATGATATCCGGCGTTCTTCAGCTGCTTTTAATTTTTGTTCAATTTCTTCTGCTGAAACATTTTTAACTGGTGTTGATGGTTTTTTAGGTAATTCAACATCTGGTGGTGGATTTGCTAATATTACTTCAAAGCAAAGACCACCTTTTGATTTTTCTTCAGATTTTATTTCAGGAATTTCAATATTATTTTGAGTTTCAGTGGCCATTTTTCTTTCCTTTTACAAAAATTTTTTTTACAGGATTTTCAAGTTGTATATTCGCAAACAAATTCTTTTTTTTTTTTTTTCAAAAAATTATAAATTAAAATGACACTTTTATATTATTAAAACTTTTCGTTTTTTAGTTTAATATTTAAAAACAAAAATAGATTTAAAAAATTATTTTCGACAATAATATTCTTGACTACAAGATCAGTGATCACTACTCTGCTAACTTAAATACGAACGAACGATTCAAAACTAAACTGACTGTTTGATTCTGAAACCTGAACATCTGAAAACTAAAAAGAAATTTATAAATTTTGATCGCATACATATTTGATATTTATTAGTATTATTTTTTAATGTGTTAGTGTTTTTGTTTGTTTATGTTGCAAAAAAAAACATATTGAAGACTTCTTTTTCTTTCTACTTTCTAGTCACTCAAGTTTGAAGTTGAGTTCATT
Organism: Poecilobothrus nobilitatus; assembly: GCA_947095535.1. Lineage (NCBI taxonomy): Eukaryota > Metazoa > Arthropoda > Insecta > Diptera > Dolichopodidae > Poecilobothrus > Poecilobothrus nobilitatus. The sequence goes on along the minus strand of OX352773.1, from coordinate 3,413,738 downwards.
TTAATTTAATTAAATCCAATTACATACTCAATTCCATTCCAATATGAATTTAAAGATAACAAAAAAATAACGAGGAATATCTGTTAAAGAACAATGACTCTAAAATATATTTTTAATTAGCTTTAATTTTGCAAATATTCTAAAAATATTAACCGATTTATGTATGTATGTATTCATTTGGTTGTTGAGTTTTACAAAACATGTTGAATTTTAATAAGAACAAAAAGAACCATATTATAAATTATACGGACAGTTGCAAATATTCTTTTTTTACGGCTTTCTTTTTAATTCAACTTTTATTTATTTATCGTGTATGTAAAATGTACATTGTACAAATTATAAAATACAAATTATTTATGTATTGTATTTATGTATGATAAAAAAAAAGTCATATGGAATGTAAATGTATGACGAATACGAACAACGAAACAATACGAAATATACGAATACGAAACAATAAACATGTTACATTTCATTTACATTTATATTTTATATGATTTTCGAACTCAACTCATACATTGGACATTCATAAATAAACAGACAGATTATTATATATATTAGGTTAATTTACAGGCTGTAAATAAATATGTTTATGGATATGTAATATCATTATATGACTATCTAATGACTACTGAGTACTGACTACTGACTAGTAGTAGTGATTACACAGAAGTACACATCTGAATATGATATGAATCAAATACATATATACATTGTATTGCACAGAATACAGATTACATTCCAGTAAGTACAGTGAAGAGTGCATACAGTACAAGACTACAAGTAAGTACAATAAATAACTTAAACATTCAATCAGACTGAATCAGACAATACAATGTAATTTTACCAAACCAAAATGGAATTAAAAATAACTATAAAAAATAAAAATTAAAAACAGAAAAATAAATACAATAAAATTACAGCGAGAAACAAAACATAAGATCAACTGTGGAGTGTGTGGTGTAGTTGAATTGAAATTGAAACCAAACTCAACTCAAAGAAGTCGCAATATAATATGTACATTTATGTATAAGAAAAATTAAAAATGTAATCAAATGTAGAAAACAAAACGTAATCAATCGAGACTCGAGATTTAACCATTAATTTAATAATCAACCGAGACTCGACATAATAAAATAATGTCTATGGAAGTAATTTATTAGTGAATTGAGAATACTCAGACTCACTATTCAGTACTCACGTTGAAGCGAATACAGAGTTGCGTGAGTTCAAAACTAATTATTAATTATAAATTATGAGTATTTTCTGCCCACTTTATATTTGTTTATTCATTTAATGTAGTAGATTGTGCAAGTACTATTGATTAATTACTATTAGGGATGAGAATTACATTTACATACTATTTCCAATACTCACTAGTTTATATTGTTTGTACTTTGTATCATCATTACATTATGTTCATATCAATTATCACTTATCAGAGTTGGTTGATTGAAAAAAAGTAAAAATAGAATTTAAAATTAAGAAGCAAAAATGTTAGCTTTAGTTTTTATTATAGCAGTTAAATTAAAAATAATTTAAGCTCCTTTTTAATTTCTAAGGATAAAGATAATATAATATGAAATTTAAATATGAACGTTGATGCATAATCTACAAAATACAAACAAAAAAAAATGTACATACAAGCACATGTATGTATGTACATATGTATGTATCAATGCGTATGTAAACTGTATGTAAACGTATGTAAATATGTATGTAAACTGCAAATGTTTATTATAATTTATAGCAATGCCTCTAAATGTTGTGTTATTTTTTTTTTTTTTCAAATTATTGCAATGTAATATCAGGAAATATGAAACTGCACTTTGTATTCACTTACAATATTTATTTTCGACATAATGTTGAATATGGTGTATTTTGAAGTTTGGAATTTGAATTGATGAAAGGATCTCCATATGTATGTACATACATATGTGTCTGTATTCCGATTTCTACAATCTTAATTTATAATTCCAAGAACATACTTTAGAATTACATTATTGATTGTAGGTACATAGGTATATTAAATATGCAGTTATGTATATATGCATGTACATATTATATTATACATACATACATACATATGTATGCAAATATAACCCTTCTCGCATTAGAAAATGGGACTATTTCCGCACTAGTTAAAAACTGATTGCAGAGAATTACATACTAATTAGAGAATTAGTAAATGCACTAACCTATTACCATAATGTAAATTTAGCATTACATTTTACACACGATGTCCTAGGCGGTAATCAATCGCCTAAGTCCAGCATTAGAACTAGTTGTCCAGTAATGAGCTTGATAAAAAAAAATATGAAAAAAATATATGCTTATTTATTAATTTATATATTTATTTTAATATATTAAATAGAAATAATTATATACATAATATTAAAATTTATATATGAAACAGTGATATTAATTTTTTTTAACAAACTATTGATAACTTTAGTATCCGCGAGTTTTAAGAAAATAATAAAAATTACCTCATGATTACTTTTTGCATTTCAACCAACCCATTACTTTTTGACAAATTATATCAGTTCTAAAACTGTTTACCAAAGAGTAGTTGTAGAACTATTTATTTAGAGCAGCAATTCTCCGATTTTCTACTGGATTCATTTCACAAAAAAATTCAATATTAAAATCAATCTTTCTAGTCAATCAAGTTTTCTTATAAATATAAAAACTTTTGTTTTCAGATATAATACATGGTAAATTAGATCAAAAGAATAGTCAACTGGAAATTGATTCTGCATTGGGTCGTGATATAAGAACCGAAGATATTGCATTAATTTGGAAAGTTCTTAAAGAATGGTCTGAATCGTGTGAATCTGTATTAGGTTGTATTGAAGAGCAAATAAATCGAGCTAATGCAGAAAAAGCTAGAAGAAATAAGCACAAAGAATTGATTGAACAAGAGGTACCTACATATATATACATACATATATTTTTCTTTCAATAATTGTTTTTGTTTCTTTTGTATCTATTGAAATTTTTTTTTGTTTGTATTTTGTAGATTATTAACCTTAAAAAAGCTCTTAAAACTCAATTAACTGATGCTGATGAAGCAATGACATCTGATCAAAGGGAAACAACACCAGGTCAAGAATGTCGTAAAAAATCATGTAAATCAAAATCTGGTCGACCATCTGGAAAATCATGGTTTAAACCTTTTACATAAATAAATAACTAACTAATTTTTTTTACATACTAAAAAAAACATGAAATTTTTGTCTTTTACTTTCAAAAAAAAAAAAAAAAAAAAAAATTCTAGATGATTCATATAAAAAAAATTATAGGTACTAAATTGAAATATTTGCCTCAACTACTTACTACTGAACATAATAAAATAAATTCATTGATTTTCTGAAAATCTAGTTTATTTTTTTTTGTATTTTATCTTAACATTAGTGTTAAAATTTTAGATATTTTTTTTTTTTTTTTTGGTTTTACCATTCACGTCGACAATCTAGATAAGGTAAGTATGATGTATAATTGAGAACATTATTTAGGCATGTTTTATATCGATTTTATAAGATCTTTCTTATTTATAAGATTTTATTTCTTTCCTTCTAATTTTATAAGATTCTTTCTCGTAGTAACATTTTTATTAAATTACTTAAATGACATATTTATATTCTAGAATAACAAATAGTGATAGTTATGATAATGATACCAGCTTATAATCAATTTATTTAAATTTAATCATAATATTAAAATTTGTGATTCAACTTAACTTAATAATATAATAATTAAATGTATTTAAATCAAGAGATTGATTTCAATATAAATTAAAATTCTAACAAATATTTTAAATGGACATTTAATAATAATAAAAAATATCATTTAATTTTTAAATATTTGATATTAAAAACTGCATCAGGATAATTTATAAAATTTTTCTTCATAAGTTAAAAATATTTTAGAGAAATTAAGTACAATTTTTTATTTTTTTATTAACATATTATAAATCTTCACAGTTCATGCAGACAATTTATTAATTGACTTATACTAAGTCATTATACATAAAAGTGAAAGTTGCATATATCTGCTATAAATTAGATATATTTTAAAATTATAATTCAATTTTAATTTTTTAAAACAGAGTAGTTTAGTATATAATCAGTTCAAGAATAACAAAAAAAAGTGCATTATGATCATTGCATAAAATGTATATTAAATCTGATTAAATCTTAATGTTCCTAATAAGTTCGTTATATGATTATTTTTACTAGTTATTTCTAGGAAATCACTGGAATATAAGTAGTTTTATCTTATATGCATTTATTTCAACTTTAAGTTATTTTGTACAATTATATACTTTTATAAATTTAATTTTAAGATGAATTATAGATTTTTGTTTGATTGGATAAGAAAAAAATATAAAAAGAAATAATATGTAGATTTCAGCACACCTATTTTGCTTTTTAAATATACATACACTTATGTATATGTATATAATTTCAAATATTTCTCAGGATAATTAAGCCTGTGATCCTAAAATAATTTTTATAAAATATAATTAAATAAAATAAAATATAATAACGTACATATATATATTATGTACATTTATCTATTAAAAAGTTCATTTGAGATTAGTACCATCAAATTTTTGATCTTCAGTTTCGTTAAAGCAATTTTTAATTAGACAAATTACAAGATTAAAATGTTTTAATTAAACGATATAAGAAAAATATATTTGTTTAGTTTTGATTGCAATTTAAAATGCTAACTGATTTAATCACTTAATTAATCTTTGATTTAATTTTTGTTAGATTGTAATAGAAATTTCTCAATATCTTGTAAAATTATTGTGATTTAAATTGAAAACTATAATAAATTGTACTATCTTAATCAAACATGTGTGTTTTTGTATGTATATATGTATGTATGGACATATACATAACTATATATTCAAATATATTTGGACACAACCTCCTTTATTAGAAAATGAATAATTTTCGGTAACAACTTTAAAATATTCAATATAAAAAACTATAAATACAAGTATTTTTGTACAATAAATGTGATAAATGTGCTTTGAAAAACAGGTATAAGATAGTAAAGGTACATAATAATATAAGTGTGTGAATAAATCCATGTAAATATGTATTTTATTCAATAAACTTTTCCTTTTTTTTTATTTAAATTTGGGTTGTACATTCTTTTTATTTAAATTTGATTTCCGTAGACAGGAAATTGTGTATTGTTCCAATTTCTTGCATTCACATACTTTAAAAGTGATTATATATACCAGTTTTGTTTTTTTTTTTTTCAGTTTTTGCAAAGGTCCTATTTTGGAAATTGAATTTGGTAAATGTACCTTTGAGAGATGAGTTTGCGAATCAGAATATGTTGACAATAATGTTTGTGAAATAAAAGGAAATGCTAAAGAAGCAAAATTTAAATGAAACAATTTAAGTAATTTTTAAAAGATACAATTAAACCCTTAAAGATAAGCTTCCTCATTATGAGAGTTTCTAAAATTTACATCCTTAAATGGATTTGTTCAAAAGTAAAGAAATTTTCTTTATTTATGAAATGTTATATGTAGGTACTTATATACATATGCAACGGAAATTATATAAAAATATATAATATATATATTTAAAATAGTTTTAATTTGATGAAAGGATCCTTAATTTTTATTATAATAAATAAAACTAAAAATTAATTTTGAAATGAAGAAATTGTTACAATGAAATGAAGTATTTCATTTTATAATATTTATCATTTCATTACATTTTTTTAATTATTTACAATGAAATGAAGTATTTCACATGAATGGGATAAATTAACTATTTTGGGAATATTAGATTATGATTACTCATTAGTATTATTGCCCACATTATCATTGCAAAATATTTCAAGATCTCGGTATTTGTGAAATAACGATTAACGTTTAGGTTATCAAGAAAATTGATGATTAAAGTTAGATTATTACAGTAATTTTCAGATTAATGTAGGGTGAAGGTTAAGATCCAAAAAAGGGTATTATATAAAAGGCAAGCTTTCGTAATTTTTATAATATAATTCGCTGAAATTGTAGTTTTTAAGATAATCAAGGTCAAGCCATTTATGCAGCATGCTATGATTAAAAAAGTGACATGTCCAGCTAAATCTGGACGAGTGGCAACGCAATTAAAATGTGATACACTTAGGCCATATATCATAAGAAGGAATATTATTAAGGACATGCACGAAATTTTTAAACACTTAAATTTTAATTGTTTTTTGTCTTCTTGGAATCTTAAAGTTGAAATTATTGGAAAGTCATCATATATGTATATTATTACTCTATAATCTTCCCTTTGAATTTTTTGTTGGTTTTATTCTTCTTTATCATCTTTCACTGTCATTTCACTCCTTCCACTTCTATTGATTAATTTATATTTGCTACTGGATAATCAATTTATTTAAAATACCTTTATTTGTATCTGAGTATCTAATAAATAAATTTCTTTTAATTTATATTTTTCTTAATTTTATCCATTAATTTTCTTTCATGATTCCTTAAATGATTTTAAATAGATAGATAAATATAAAACAAAAAATTATTTATTGAATGGAAAATAAAATATTTTTATATTTTCGAATAAAGAAAAAAATGTACCTAGTAAAATTTTTATTTTTAAATTGTTTAAGACAAAAATTATTTTATTTTACCACAAATAAAAATATTTTTATTTCTAAAATTTAAAAAATTTTTAAAAGTACCACAATCAAATTATTGAATATTGATAATAAATCTTAAAAGAAATGTGTGAATGTTTATAAATAAATTTAGGTGTTGTAATAATAATAAAAGTCAATATTTAATTAAATAGTTTTTGTATTTGTTTTTTTATTGTTTATATTTTATTTTATAGATTGGTATGAAAATTTTATTCCCACGATAATGATCCTTGACTGTACAAGAACTAAACAAAATATAATATCAATACTTTTGAAAAATAAAATATTAAATATAAGTTTAAGTTATTTTGAAATTGGAACATCTCGGTTATGTATATATGTATGTACATCTACCATTTTTAAGTTTTTTGTTCTATTGCATTTACCAACCCTTTTCCAATTTGAAATTATAAATAAATAATATTGTTATATACCTAATGTGTAATATAAAACGCGAAGTTTCTAATGTACATACATACATATATGTGTATACATACATAGGTCTATTAATATTTAGACAAACCTTTAATCTTTTAATATTTAGACTTTGGTTGATGTATTACATTCATACATATAAATATGTACTTACATATATTGTGGCATATATAATTAATTTATATTAAAAGTCGATAAATCTAAATTGTATATCCATTATACATAGATAGTTGTACAACAGACAATTGCATCGAGGAAATCATTTCGGGATACTAGTAAAATGGTTTTTACTTGTTTTTGTCATAAATTCTTGGAAGTTGAATTTTAACTATAAATCATTACTTTTAAAACATTTTGTTCGTTCCAAACAAAAAAAAAAAATTAGACAGAAAAAAGTACCTAGACCTACTCCTCTTTATTTTTTTTAAATGTGAGAAATGTCAAAATAAATTAAAAATGACATTAAAAAAAATAGTTCTGAGCTAAAAAGTTAAAGTTACAAAATGAACTTTTTTTCGAAAGACGAAAGATAAGAAAAGGTTCTGAACTTTTTTGAAAATTGAGAGTTTCAATTTCTATATAAAAATATGAGCGCGCTAGTCCAGAAGAAATTTCTGAAGCTGTAATTTGTAAACGCACTCTTAATTTGTAAACGCACGCACTCAGGAAGAAGGAAAACGATAGAAAGGTAGGAAGATTACGCTTACAATAAACTTTTATAAATAATTCGTCTTAAAAGTACCTACATATATTAATAATAAAACTAATTACCTTCTGTTGTTCTGCCTGTATACTCAAGTACTACAGAGTACAGACCAATGACCATTAAGACTAAATATTTTTTTTATTTATCATGTTTTTATGCAAATACATTATATACATACATATATTAATTTTAATCTTTTATTAAAAATCAAAGTAGGTATCAGGGTTGCCACAAGAAAAAAGAGAACTAGCATAAATCTGAAAAAAAAGTAGCATAGTAGCAAAACTGTAAAAATTTCAAGTAGCACAAAAGTTGCAACAAAATATTGGCAATAAAACGAAAAATATATTATAAATTTTTTATTATATAGGCATAATAGGACAGACCTTGTTTTATTAAATAATTCACAATCTTAAAAATTTAAAATAAATATAAAAATTAAAAGGAGCCTCGGTGGTCTAATGGTTAAGCATGTGGCTTATTAACCGAGGGTTCAAATCCTGCACAGGTAGCAAATTTTATTAATTGAAGACAAATCTTCCTTGCTACCAAATATAGTGTAAAGATATAATATAAACCAAATAAATAATATTAGTGTATAATTTAATAATAATAATCAACCTGTAATGTCCTTAGTAGCCAATGGTTTTGTAATATTGCAATATCCTATGTGATTTGTAATATTAATATAAATAAATAAATAAATAAAAATTAAAAACAAAAAAAAAACAATTCAATCACAATTTTTTGTTTTTAAAAAATCGAGTAGTTTCGTTTTAATTTTACTAAATTTGCTTATTTTAACAGATACGATACGCGTATTTCGTCTACTATTTGCAGATTTTTTCAGGGTACTTCGAGTAGAAATAATAAATCAGAAAATAAAAAAATTAATTATTTTAGAAAATTTTTTAAAAAAGTAGCTTTATCGCTAAATTTGGAAAAAGAAGTAGCAAGGTAGCATTTTCATAATTCATAAAAAAACAAGTAGCACAAGTAGCAAAGTGGCAGCCCTGGTAGGTATACTCAATATGCCTTTTGTTTATATGAAGTTTATATGACTATACATACTACATACATAGTATACAATATGAATATATTTATTATTTAGAATTTATTAAAACAAAAATTGCTAGATTATCAATAATTTTCGAAACCATTTTTTTTTTTCATTTTATTTTTCTTTAAAAAAAATTTTTATAACATTTTTAAAAAATACATACATACATACATATGTATATTATCAGATACAAATATTTAAAAAAAGTAATAAATAAAATTACTTTTTGTTGATATTACATATTTATTAATTTTGTTTTATTTATATAAAATTATGGTACACCCTTATTTTTGTTTATTTTGATTTTTTTCAATTGATTTACATACATACGTACATACATACATAAGTATGTATGTTGTATATAAAAAAAAAGAATTCTTCTTAATTAAATTTTTATTTTATTCAATTTGGTAGGTATCTACATTTGTTTTATAATATTTTTTTTTATCACTTAATGACAATTTAATTGAATTGAATTTGGTTTTATATAGGTTTTTGGATACTTTTAAATCCTAATTTATTTTGAAGTTTATATCATAAAAGTTATTAAATATAAATTTAAAATATAGATAGTTTTGGATGGTACCTACATGTATGTACATACATATATAGGGTCATATTAAAAAAGTATGCCTTAAATATGTCTGATACATTTTTCTTTTCTTAATTTAAGGATTTTTAACTTTTTCAATGATAATTAGAAAATTATTTGTAAAAATACTTAAAAAAACAATATGTATGTATGTACTTATTATCTACAGTTCTTAAAGAAAGCCTAAATATTCATATTTTCTGAAATTTAAATAAAAAGCTAACGTACCATTTACCAACTACTCTTTGTGTAAAAGGAATTCAAACAATGTTCGAAAGTGGATTTAGAAGAAAACGAGGAAGAATACAGTTGACTTTGTCAACTCTTAGATACCCGTACGAACCGTTAGTATGTTCACAGCCTGTCACTCTGCTCACAATATTATTTTTTTAATATTTTAGTATTTTAAAATAATTTCGGTAAATTTTATAATTTCTAGAACTATGGGTTGTACATATATTCAAACTATATGTTTATATGTACATTCTTCAAAAGCAGATTCTAAGATTTCACATAACGATTATCAATCCAAAACTTTTTCAAATATTCTATAGTACCATTTAATACTAAGCGGTAAATATATATTAAATTTACTTAGTACAAAATAGTAAATATAATTTTAAATATTATATTATATTATATTTAAATATTCTATTGACAGAATAATTTCTTATAAGTACAATAAAATACATATATGTATGTAAATACGGTGCTATATAATATACATCTATACTCTTATCATTCATTCACTAGTGACATATACGATATGTAAATAAACATGATATTATATAAGTATGTATGTATATTAATATCATATAAATAAAAATTCTTCAAGCAACCGTTATGTTGTATATTTATTTACATTTTTATGTACTACGCATTATATCCTCAACAATTTCAAATTATCGAGTAAAACAAAATGCAAAAAATTTGTTAAAGAAATTTGTTAGAAAATTTGAAAAAATCAAGTAACACTTTCGTCAATTATAAAGTAACCCTATAATATTAAAAAAAGTTGTTAACAGAAATAAAAGTATAATGTTGAAGCTTTAATTTTTGTGTATTACTTCAAAAAAATTTTAACAGGTGTTTAAAAATAGGAAATTTTCAGGTTTTGACCCCTTACAGCTCCTAAACGCGGGGTGATACAAAAAAAATTTCTGAAATGACTCATACTAATTTTCAAAGATCTAACTTCTGTCAAAATTTCAAGTTTCCAACTTTAACCGTTTAGAAGATAGAAGGGTTAAAGGATTTTGCAAAATTTGAGTTTCGCATAACGGTAAATTAAGACACCGTATGCCACAACTATATATTTATTGTGTATATATTTTTAAAGCTAATAAGAGCAGTAATCGTTAGCCGTTTTCAAAATGAAGATATACCTTATACAACTTGTGCTATAACAATTTAATTATAGAGCTTTTTTGAACCTTTGAGGAGCTGTAGCTCCGTAACGGGTGGGGGTACAAAAAAAAGTTATTAAAAATAAAATTAATATTTTTGTGACATCTATCAGCAGTTAAAATTTCATAGCTCTATTTCAAAAAAAATGTGGGGATCTAAAAGTTAGGTGTTCGAGAGCTACCTTAAGGTTTGGTCCAAACTCAACCAAAAAAAAATAGGGAACCTACAAATTACTCCAAGAATATTTTATGTAAATTTCAAGATTCTAGCTTTCTTAGTTTTTGAGTTAGCGTGCTGACGGACGGACGGACATGGCTCAAAAGTCTTAGAATTTTTTTCTGATCCGATCCATACCTTTGAAGGTATATCTAGCTCGCTTATTTCGAGGTGTTACAAACGGAGGAGTAATTTTATTATACCCGATCCTATCGTACGGGTATAAATATTAGAACTGATAAAATAAAATTATATTAGAAACTTTCAAATTTTATTAAGTCAAAATTTTTAATAATTAATCGATCAAATTTTAAAATCTTGCACATTAATAAAATAACTATTAAATTTAAATTTTTCCTAATTGTTGTATTTTGGCATGACTTTCATTATAAAATAACGAGTTTCAATCACTCAAATACAAAAACAGACCAATATTTGTTTTATGAAAGTGGATTTAAAAATGTGCAAATGTGTTACGCAGAAGTTAAATAATAAATACGCGAAGAGCAACTACCTAATTATATTTAAATAATGATTTTTAACAATTTTGAAAGGATTTTAAATTGCATAAATTAAATGTTGGTCTTAAAATTAATTTTTTTTTTTTTGCTGAAATTCTAATTAATAAAAATAAATATTTTGAGCACCAAAAGTTTATTAGAAGTTGTTTTGTCCTTGTTCAGTTTTATTGGAGTCAACAGTAGGGTATAGAACTGAATATTACCTAGACAATTTCAAAAAACTCTCTTCAACTCACAAATCTTTATATAAAAAATTCTTAAAAAGATCTTTCAGTTGAAAAAGTAATCTAAAAAAAAAGATGATTTTATAATCACATATGGATAACTCGATTATAATTCGTACATGATATTAAAGGATATCGAATATAAGAACCACTTTATCTTTTCTTTCAATTAGAACTGAACAAGAACGAAACAACTACTAATCAACTTTTGGTGTTTAAAACATTTAACCTAAGTTTAAGTTTTTTTGAAAAAAAGAAAAATTTTTTCTCTTTTCTTTTCTAGTAAAAGATCCTTTTTTTTTGGATCTTTGTATTGGCAGGATAAGAATTGATCTCTCTCTTTGGTTTATCATTCAGTTTTTTATATCTATACTATTTAAAAATGTGTTTAATATTTGTGTTTAATATGAATTTAAATTTATAACATTTAATTAATTTAAAAAAACAATTTAATGAAATTTATTAATATATTGAATAAAATTTCGCTATATTTAACATGTTTAATAGGAACATTTACGTTTTTATACTTATATTTAAAGGTTATTATTTTTATTTTATATTTACATTTATTCATTAAATCAATTCTTCAATATTAAACTAAAATTCTTAATAAAATTTCAAAAAAAAACAAAACAAAAACAAAATTATTTGCGTTTTTATTAAAAGAAATTTACATAAAAGCATTGATTTATTTTTTATTTAAATTTTATTTATATGACAAAGTTATCAATGAACATAATGTATATATGTATATATATAATGTAATACCTACATAAGGATATATCCTATAAGTTTTGGATCAATTCCTAACTGTTTAAAAAGATAAAAGAATAAAAATCTTATGGGAATAGCTAGATTTTAAGTACATTTTTTACTACATAAATAATTTTCAAAGCTAAGATTTTTTTTTGATTCAGCAGACAAAGATTGAGATTATTTAACAAAAGTATTATAAATAAATATTCATATAAATTCATACATACATACACATATGAATTATATAAATTTATAACCAAACTTACTAGACTTACTAGCTTGCTAAAACGAATGCGCTATATAAGTACTTGCTAGCTCTAAAAGGGCACTAAAGTTAACTAAAGTACACGTATAACGGGTATTAATATTGGAAAATTAATATTTAAGAATTTTAAAATTAAAAGTTATTTAAAGTTTATAACCTTGATTGAAGTAAAGTTACATTAGAGTAAAATTGATTTACATTTATATAAATTTTAAGATTAGAGTATTAAGTATACATATATCTTACTAAGTGTATATAATAATGAATTCTTATAACTGTTGATAAGTGTAGGTAAAATTATATATACATATATTTTTTTTTATCTACAAAAGGAAAAAAAAAGCAAATATGTATAAAATATGCAAAAAAAACAATTTCTTTTTCGTTTCAATAATTTCACATAACATATGGTATAGGTTATAGGCTGAAATAATATGTTATCTTAGTATTGTAACCATAGTAACACCGTTATTTAGTTCAATAAATTGTAGAAAAAAAAAATTCAATTGCTAATCATAAACATTTTTATTTGTCATCGACATTATAACAATCATTTAAAAAAATATTTTTTTCAAGGATTTTAAGGATTTAATTTTTTAATAATTTTTTTTTTTTTGTTACTTTTATGTTGTGGGTGTGTTGTGTTTTTTAAATGTTTCTTTTTATGTATCTTCAATGTATTTTTTGAGTATAATTTGAAAAGGATAATTTTGATGGGTTTGATTTTTCTTTTATCAATTTGAACTTTTAAATAAAAATATAAATATTTTCTTAATACAATTAAGAACTTATGATTATAAACGGAATTGTTACACAATGTTTGTAAGTTTGGAACAAGAAATAAATGAATATTTGAATATATATTTGTTACACAATGTTAAATATATTAGTTAATAAAAATAAGGAAGAGTGTAGCTAGGATACCCGCATGAACATAATACATATATTGTGTTGTTTCCATAAAATTTAATCATCTTAGAAAATTTATAAAGGGAAGAGAAACTGTATCTATCGGCTTTTTTGTGTTCCTTCCTGGTAATTGATTGTATCAGGCTTACAGATAGAAGGTGCAGAGAGTAAAGAGTTGATAATATGTAGAGAATTGATAAAATACGGCGGAGAAGGACTCTAAAAAATTCCATGACTTGATAAAAATTATACGGCGTACAGAAATTATTCCATACCTGGCAAAAAAGTGTTAATACATAAAAAGGGAAACAAAAGAGATTGCAATAATTATCGTGGAATATCACTTCTCAATATAGCATACAAAATATTTTCTAATATACTACATAGTCGTATTGACACAATAACTGAAACCATTATTAGCGATTATCAATGTGGTTTTAGAGCAAACAGATCCACTATGGACCAATGCTTTACTCTGAGTCAGATATTTGAAAAATGTAATGAATACTCAAAAAATATACACTGTCTGTTCATAGATTTCCAGAAAGCTTTTAATAGCATAGATAGAGCTAAAATTAGTGGTATTCTTGTTAGACTTCGCATCCTAAAAAAGTTAGCAAGATTAGCATGTCTAACCCTGATAAACACATCTGCAAGAGTAAAATTCAAGGGGTGCTCACAGAATCTTTTAGAATAGATTCGGGAGTTAAGCAAGGAGAAGCCTTATTAACATTACTATTTCACCTAGTCCTACATTATGTTATAAAAGAAATAGATCCTCAAGGAACTATATTTATAAAATCAATACAAATATGTGGGACTTCGTAAAAAGCAAATCATATATACCAGGACAAGATCTGGATATAAATGATTTTACGTTCGAAGGCGTTCATCAGTTTAAGTATCTCGGAGTTGTATATTGTAAGAGTGAAGACACGTCGCTGTGACAATACGGGAAAAAATACAAGGCGCAAGTAGATGTTACTATGCATACTCTAAACTTATGAAATCCAGTCTGTTGTCAAGAAACACAAAGCTTAAATTATACAAAACATTAATCAGGCCGGTTCCAATATACGGATTTGAAAATGGACGCTCAAAACTGCAGATTGTAGACAATTGGGAGTATTTGAGCGTAAAATACTTCGAAGAAGAAATGATTAGAAGGCGACTAAACAAAAGATGGTTAGACACTGTTGAAGGTGATCTAAAAACATTAGGAATAAGAAATTGGAAGGGCGTTGCACAAGATCGAGATGTATGGAAAAGAGTTATAGCGGAAGCTCAGCTCCATCAAGGACTGTAAAGCTATAGAAGAAGAAGAAATTTTATAATATCTGACTTAATTAAGTATACGGGGATATATTTACGTAAATTTCGGAGTTGTGTAACAGCTTTTCAAAATTTGAAATTTTAAATTTTAAAAAATTTCAGATGCCTATCCAAATTAAGTAAAAATATATGGGGCTATAAATTCCGCAGTTGTATAACAACTAACCGAACCTGTTATTAAATTTTTTTAATAAAAATTTGAAATACTCACGTCAGTTACTGTATTATACCTATATAAAAAAAATTTATGACAGCTACCGAATATGTTCTGCCAAGTCAATCAAATTTTGCAGAAGAATTCTATCCTGAGCAAGAATATTTATGGTTTTTTATATGATCTAGTTTCCTTAAAGGTGCCACAAAGGTAATGGCAAATTTAATATACCTTTATATAGTATATGGGTTTTATATGGGTATAATAATTAACACCTTGATCTTTAAAGATATTTTTCAAATGTAATAAATTATGTAATAAATTGGGTTTTTGTAGTTTGTCTTAAAAATATTGACAAAAATGTTTGAGGTAAAATAAAAAATAAAACGTCTAAAAAATTTTAAACAAAAAAAGAATTTATTTTTATGTATTATAAAAAAATGTTTCATAAATAAACACTGTTATTATATAAAAAATGTTTTAAAAATTTCCTGGATTGTTTTTATGATTGCCCTGAAAGAGACATAAATTTATTTAAGAAGTTAAGAAAATTAGTTCCTAACTAAAATCCTAAAAACATAAACGATTTCACTATTTAACATTTTAATACAATTATTTATCATAAATTATATTGTTTTTAATTCGTTATTTAGTGTTTTAAGATTTGATAAGATTAAGATTCACTTATAACGGCGTGCACTTAATAAAATAGCTGTATTACGTGCACCCAATGCCCTCATTATAAATGAATCTTAATCTTATCAAAGTAACAAATAAACAATATTCTATAGGTAAGTATAAAAGTTTTTCATTATAAATTTTCCATAACTGTTTTACATATACATACATACATGTTATTTATCGTATCAAATTACAATCATTTGATTAAGTGAAGTTATGGAGAACGGAAAAAAATATAAAAATTTTACTTGAAAATTAATAAGAAATTTTTTATTACCATTTAATAGAATCGTACTTTTCTATAAAAAAACAAAAAAAAAAACAAAATATAATTTTTTGACATTTTTAAAATTCCTTTTACCTGTTCTGATACCTATAAGTAAATATTAAGTACTTTTATGATGATCTATAAATATATCAATTCTCAATTTCATTATAAATATATGTATATTAAATGTTAGAATTGTTGCTGTTCTAGTTAACCACATTCATCATTAAAAGGGTAAATTTAATTATTTAAGAAAGAATTATTCAATGAATTTTAAATTAAAGTATTGTATTTAGGTTGAATTCCCTATAAATTACAATCTTTTAAATTTTTGGTTTATTTTTTGTAAAAGTAGTAATGATACGTACAAATTTATATGATATTAATCTTTTTAAATTAAAACCTTGAAATCAGAAGAAATATACATATATATTTTAGAAATTAAGAAACTCATTTATAATGCAATAAAATAACTAATAATAAATAAATAAAATGATAATATCTTTAATTTTTTTTTTTAAATCTATTAATAAAATTTTATATTAATGTTTATATTATGTGCATACTTAAATTTGAATAGTTATATGAGTACTTCTTAAACCACACTTCAATATCATGTTTTAAATCTGATATCGGATGATTAGAACTACAATAAATTAATGTTTGTTTATATAAATATGTATAATGAATAATAATAATAATATCATAATATAACAATATTAAGGGGCCATGGTGGTCTAGTGGTTAAGCACGTGGCTTATTAACCGAGGGAGTGCGGGTTCAAATTTTGCACAGGTAGCAAGTTTTATTAATTGAAAACAAATCCCCCTTGCTACCAAATATAGTGTAAAGATATAATATAAACCAAATAAATAATATTAGTGTATAATTTAATAAAAGTATTCGACCTGTAATGGCCTTAGTAGTGGATGGTCTTGTAATATTGCAATATCCTATGTGATTTGTAATATTAATATAAATAAATAAAATATTTTAGTCAATTTTAAGAAACAGCTGAGTGAATCGTGCTTATGAAGTGTTTCTTTAGTTTCTTCAGAAATAGTTTCCTAAAAGATAAAATAGTTTCATTTCTAATTTTTTTTAAGAATTTAATTACTTATTTTGTTATTTTACAAGTAGTTAAAATTTTTAATAACCTTAACTGAATTCCATTTTAATATTATAATAATTTAGTAATATAAACACTTAAAATCTCTTAAATGGAACTGCTTATGAGAAACTGCTTTACATTATTTTAATAAATATAAACAGCTCTGAGCCTTGCCTTGATTGAATGAATTGTATGCATATTATAAGGCTCATGTTTTTTTTTGTACTTTAAGATAGGAAAACAAAAAGAAAAGAGAGAACTATACCTACCTTCCCATCTATTTGTTATATATTTATGGTTTGGTTTTACTGAAATAAAATTCATTTTTGATTCTTGCTCGTTTTGCCAAAGTAAAAAGAAGTAGTATTAATGCTCATCCCTGCACGCTTGAAATTGCTTAATCAAAAACGACAGATCCTAAAGAAGTTCGTTCATAACTATTGCCCACATCTGTATGTCCAATGAAAGATGTCTATTTGTACATAACATGGACAAATTCAAAAGAAAATGAAATATTTTTCTCTAGTCAACATTCTTGAAACGTCTCCCAGTTCCTCCCACCATAATTGTATCCATCTTTGCATCCCTTCTCCAGCCCAGCCAGTCTTTTCTGTTCTATATAAACAGAAAAAGCATAAAAGGATTAAAAAATTACCCAACTTACAATAACTATAATGAAAATGAAAAATTTCTTCTTCAAGTTGATATTATCTTTACATCTATTATTACAGATTTGGGTCTTTAAATAAATTTATAACATCATTATAACTATTATAGTTTTGATATATGTATATGGATATGAAGAAATAAAACCTTATAGTATTAATACTTTATTTTTTATTAACTAAATCTTGACAAATTTAACTGCATAACTTAATTTATTTTGGCTAAAACTATAAGCTAAGTTATTAAAAAATTCTATTATATTCTAGGTTATTAAAATATTGATATTCAAACTGATAAGTTTTTGATTTTTTGCTTTGATTAAATTTGTGTTTGAGACTTTGTTACGAGAAGCCAGACTGAGAAATAATTTGGTAGATTTGGTATAATATTATTTTGTTTTATTTTCAATAAGTTAACATTTAACATGCTAACTACACTAGACCGCAATACTGACCGCAATTCGGATATTAGATAATTCTGATAATAATAGAATAAAGTATTTTAATTATTGAGTATTACATTTGTTTATCCCTTTAAATTTTATTTAATCATATTAAAATTATTCGCATAAGTTTACGAGAGAAGTATTCATTATATCGCATCGAGAAGGAGACAGTCCCACATTTATTTTAAAAATAAATTTTTATGAAATCTAAAATTTAATTGATTTTTTAGGAAAAAAAGACAGAATGTTAAAAATCAAAACAAACAGTTGAAAAACATAAGCGAGACTCTAAAGTGCTTAAAGTTTGGAGTCGGGCTTAAGAATCTGGAAAGATCACTTAAATATTTTGTCTTATATTAAAATAAGCCTTATATTGTACATTTTCAAATATTTGTATTTTTTTTTAGTAAATTTAAGTTCAACCAATGTCATAGGGATAAAGTTTACATGGAAAGGTCAGGTCACAGTTCATAGGTCATAAATCATAATATATTATATGGTCATAGTCTATAATAAAAAATAATAAAACAGAGACAGAGTGCACAAATATAAAATAGATGGTCATAGTTATAGGGTCATAGTCTATAATAAAAGAAAAATAATAAAAATTATTCTTGTATAAAATAGATAGTGCACAAATATAATATAACAAAAAAACTTCTTTAAATAGTAAAAAACTGTAACCAAGATTGTAAAAAATTGCTTTTTTAAATAATTGTTTCCTTTTTTGTTGGGAAATTTAAGTTTTAAAATGTAAGAATTCTTTTTAAAATTTTTGAGAAATTTGCGACAATTGTCATGACTCATGACCTATATACATTATGTACATACATAAGTAAATAATATGTTTGTTTTTTTTTTTAAAGTTTTTATTTCTTGTGACACGTTTTTACTTTGTGCAATTTTATATTAAATCTTTTAGAAAAGTAAAAATTTTTTAATTATTTTATTCTATATTGGTTAAGTGACCAACTCTCACTTCACTTATATACCTCTTATGTGCTTCACTATTTTATTTAATAAAAAAGAACTTAGCTTTATTTTTTCTTTGTGATAACAAAAAATTGAAAAAATGTGAAATAAATGAAAAAAATATGAATTATTGTTCTGTAACGAAAAAAATTGAAATGTTGCTAAAGATCAAAATGACCTGGAAAAATAAATGGAAATTTTCATAAAAAAAAAATGTCTGCTATAAAAAATATTTAAAATAATAAAATTAATATAATAATGAATAATGATTATAATTTTATCTGATTATACCCGTACGATAGGATCGGGTATAATAAAATTACTCCTCCGTTTGTAACACCTTGAAATAAGCGAGCTAGATATACCTTTAAAGGTATGGATCGGATCAGAAAAAAATTCTAAGACGATTGAGCCATGCCCATCCGTCCGTCAGCACGCTAACTCAAAAACTAAGAAAGCTAGAATCTTGAAATTTACACAAAATATTCTGGGAGTAATTTGTAGGTTCCCTATTTTATTTGGTTGAGTTTGACCAAAACTTAGGGTAGCTCATATCAATATAGGGTTACTTTATAATTGACGAAAGTGTTACTTGATTTTTTCAAATTTTCTAACAAATTTCTTTAAGGAATTTTTTGCATTTTGTTTTACTCGATAATTGGAAATTGTTGAAGATATAATACGTAGTACAAAAAAATGTAAATAAATAAACAACATAACGGTTGCTTGAAGAATCTTTATTTATATGATATTGATATACCTACATACTTATATAATAACAAGTTGATTTACATATCGTATATGTCACTGATGAATGAATGATAAGAGTATAGATGTATATTATATAGCAACGTATTTACATACATATATGTATTTTATTGTACTTATAAGAAATTATTCTATGAATGGAAATATTTTTAAAGAAATATTGCAATGTATGGTGATATACTTATAACAATATAAATATACTATGTGCGCATTAATATAATATAATATTTAAAATTATCTTTACTCTTTTGTAATTTAATATACATTTACCGCTTAGTACTAAATGGTACTATAGAATATTTGAAAAAGTTTTGGATTGATAATCGTTATGTGGAAGGTTAGAATCTGCTTTTGAAGAATGTACATATAGTTTGAATATATGTACAACCCATAGTTCTAGAAATTATAAAATTCACCCAAATTATTTTAAAATACTAAAATATTAAAAAAAATAATATTGTAAGCAAAGTGACAGGCTGTGAACATACTAACGGTTCGTACGGGTATCTAAGAGTTGACAAAGTCAACTGTATTCTTTCTCGTTTTATATTATAAATTTGACATAAAATATTTGCTTTAGACTCTAAAGGGGATGACTTCGTGTTTACTTTGCTTCCAAACGAAATACGTTTGTTAAAGGACTCATAGGTATAGCATAGATATCAAAGTAAGTTTAGGTTAATAGCACTAATGCATACATACTTTGAGAATTTGCTTTGAAGTTTGTCAAAGAGTTAATTTTTTAGGAAACCATACATATACTTATCTTGAAGTTTGGAAAATATTTTTTGTATTTCCAGCCCAGCCCCTAGTAGCTCTATTGCTTATTTATTTCGTGTAAATCTTGTCAATTCTTTCAAAATTTTGACTTTATTGTCATAAATTTTCTTTTATCATTTATGTAAATTGTTTATTGTAAAAATATATAATTGTATGTAGTATATGTATGTATCTACATAACTGTCAAAGTACATAATCTATTTAGACTTCAGAGAATGTATGTATGTATGCAAGGTTTAAAAAGTTGGAAGATATAAATTATTTAGTTATTTTATTATTTATTTTTATTTACATGTATGCGCCTGACCTCTTTTTTAATATCTCCATACGCCCCAGATAATATATTCATGTTTTTTTTAAAGTCCTTCTAAAAATAACTTACATATCAATTAGTTAAGTATATAACAAATCCTTAAAAATTCATTGAAATTGAACTGAATTTTTAAAAATTTTGTGCACAAAATAAGAAATAAAATAAAATAATACAATTGTCAATTAAATGTCAAATATAATATGAATTATAGCTAAAATATAATAGGTACATCTACATACAATATACATTTCATGTACCTAATTTAATGTTAAAGGAAAAATTATATTTGACATTTTAAATTCATATACATACATACTCGTATGTATGTACGAGTACATAAATAACTGTCTGACTGAACATTTGTTATAATGTTTTGGTAAAAACGTTTTGAATTATTAAAAAATTTAAGGGTCGTTAGCCTTTCTAAAATTTTAATACATTTATTAAGTATTATTACACTTCACTTATGTATGTACATATGTATATACTTATTAAGTGAAAAGTACACTTATAAAAAATTAGTGTGACTATAGCATATTTTTGTTTTTATTTTTAAAGGGGAATCATTTTAATCGATTACAAATTTATATTTTCATCCTCTTTGTTTTCATTTTTGATTACTTGCTAATATAATTTGCTTTTTACCTTATTTAATATTTAATATGTATATATATACTACTTGATTCACTTAATAGTATGTCATTTATCATTGTCAACATTTTGTCAGTATATACCTACATACTATATATTATATTTATTAAATCTTATTTTATACAATATATACATATGTACATTATAAATGCACAGTAAAGTGTGTTAAACAACTATAGATACTTACAGGGTTAAAGTTCTTATATATTTTTTTTAGTAAATTTAATAAACAACATGTTCTATCCACATTTATGTGGCAGAAAAATGCATTTAAAAAAAAAAAGATCTAAAATAACTGTAAACATTTAATGCGTCGTTAAAGTGTAAAGTGTAAACTGTTATTAATTAATTCGTCGTTCTGTCAAAATGTCATATCGAGGTCAGTTGTACGAGTATAAAATAATAAATGCACCATAAATATAAAATACCAGATAGAGATAATACAGTTATTTGTCAGCCGTGGCGCGTGAGTTGAATAAGCAACTGCTTATTGAAAATAATGATTGATGACTAAAGCTTAATTTAATATAAATAATAATAATCGATTTTATGCTAAATAAATTGTGGAAAAATTAAAGATACATCTATTCTATATGTGTTTAAATGTTGTCTGAGCTTATTCAAACTATTTTTTATTTAGGAGCCGCAACACAAATATTGGTTTTATGGGTCTGAGCTTATTACAGATGCAAGATTCAAAAGTATGCATACTGATTCATAACTTCTAAACCTAAGGTTAAGATTCATATCTAAACTGTCATTTTTTTATGATTAATATAAATATGTATCCGAAAAGATTTTTTAAGTTCATTTATAGAAATTAAATTTCTTTTAATTAAAAGTAATTTGAAATAGAATTAAAAATAGGAATTTGGATAAAAAACGTTTTTTGTATCCTTGGAGATTCTTTTGCTTTTATTAACTATATTTCTTTTTCGCAATTATCGTGTATAAATGACTGAAGAGAAGTTTTTAAATTTAGACCAGAAATTTTAATTTAATTTAAGTGATTCGAACAAATTTAGTACAGTACTGTATAATTGATGGAACAATTTTATTAATATAATTATAAAGATTGCCTTTCAAATTAATGGACGTAAATTTAATTTAAAACTAAAATTGTTATTTGCAAATATGATAAATTTTAAATAAAGGTAAATATTTTTTTTGTTTAATTTTAATTTCTTTTGAAAAATTTTTCTTATTTAATCTGTACAATAATCATACACTTAACAATATACATTATAGTGCTGTCATGTATGTTGTATTATTCTCTAAATTCTGTTTGTAAGTGAATTTCCTTAAATAAAAATTACATTCATAGGTACTTACATTTATTGATTCTCTATTTTAATTGCCTAAAGTTTTGGTGTAATTAATGTAAGTAACCTAATGTTTAAGCTTTTGGTTAAGGTTAAGGTTAAAATTAGGTTTTTTTTTTAGAAATTGACTTTGAAGAATGCTCAAAAAATATTATTGTGGTATGACTTGTATATACTAGTATAACAAAAAAAAAAGTCATATTATGGTTTTGGAAAAATTCTTATGTGTTGGAAAGTCATAAAATTGAATATTAAAATAATATATGAGCAAAAAATATGTGTTTTTTCTTTCTTACATAAATTTTGTTTTATGTTCCGGAACAAATAAAAATTTATCCATTAAATTATATTTTATAGTGTGAAAATCAAAATTCTGACTTATTAAAGACTTTTAGTAATAAAAATTTTAAATTGATAAAATCACAATCATTGAATAAAATATGTATTACCCTTTAATAATCATTTTGTACTAATAATTTTTTTTTTTTTTGTTAATTTACATTATATAATTTAAAAAAAAGTTATCAAGTTTCAATGTCAATGATTTTCTTTAATTATTTGATGGTTCTTCTAATTTTTTTTTTTAAATCTGTAGAAAAATAAATTTAATTTGAGAATAACGAACACTTCCATTGATTGGCATAAACTGTAATGCATATGCCTCTAAATAACACAATAAAATATTTTAAATCGCTTTTTTATTAATTATTATAGTCTATAAATATTTTTATTCTCTACTCTTCGTGGACTTTCATTTGACACCTCCCCGTCACGTGATTTTGCGCTGATATTTTGACTTCAGTTGATGTATAGTGCAGAGAAATGGAAATACTCCGTGCATTTGATTTTTATCCTTTAAATTTTTTAAGTGTAAAAGCAAATAACAAATAAAATTTTATTAAAACTGATTTTTTTTTTAAAGTAATAAATGATTTTTTTTTATGAAAAATCCTTTTAAAATGTCATTAGGAAGGACATTAAAGACTTATTATTTGTAAGTTCTGTGTAATAAATCAAAAAATAAAAAAAAAAAATATAATAGCTTATTGATTTCTTTGTTTGCACTAATGACAATCAGTACTCGTTAAAATGAATTTATTAAGAATTGATGATTACGTATATATTAATTTATTATTATTTGAATACAAAACGAAAATACAAAAAAATCCTTTAAAATTTTTTAACTGAATTCCTCATTCCTCAGTTAAATATCATTTAAAATAAGATGGTTCTCCAATACAATATATATCTTAAATATACCCAATTTGTCAAATTATTATTAAGGTTATGGTCATCAATAATATAAACATTCCAATTTTTTATTGATTAAAGAACACTATGAATATTAAATATTGGTATGCAATAAAATTTCGTAATGAGGAGTAGAAGGTAAGAGGTTATCAAAGAGATAAAAATAAACGGAAATTGGTGTGGAAGTGTTCCATTTCGGAATTGCTCGTAGGATAATTGGAAAAAAACATCTCAAGATAACTTAAAATAAAATATATAATAGATATAAAATTTTCTATAAAGGTTTATTTGTGTAACGCGAAAATTACGTTTAATATTTGTTAAGAAATTGTTTTTTTGCGGGTCTTTAAAGCCTAATATAAATGTTATATTTGTAGTTATTTCAAATCAGATTGAAAAATAGATGATGATGACAGCTAGATGACATATAACGTGATTTTTTGTTCAATATACAAATTAATAAACAGACATCATTTAATAATTCTTTATCCGCCCATTCAACTAACCGCAATTTGACTAAAGCTCAATTCGACTAAAATAATTTAACTATATAGGACTATTAACTAAAAAGAATTCAACTAGATGGCAATTCAATTTTTATATTGTTGAAATATATTTGTAAAAAAAATAATTAAGAAGGACTTTAGAGCTGGTTACAATTACAAAATCAGAGTTTCAATAATTTGTTTAAGAGGCGTTTGAATTTGAAACTCTTTATGTTGAAGTATGCATGCGTAAAAAACATAATTAGCATTTTAGAGTTGGTGGCAAAATGAGGATTGTCCCTTTTTCCAGAGATTTTTATATATTTGTGTATGCGATGTTTTGAATTAGGACGGTTTTTTTGGAATTTGATTCTGGAAAAAGGAGTTTTAGGAGTTCTACGGGTTCCCACTATTTTAAATTCTTTTATGTTTAAATATGTATATAAACATACCAATTATTCAAGTTAATTCTATCATGCTACATTAATAAAAAGTTTTAAAAAGAATTCAGAGATATATATTTAACATTCTATAGAATTCTTTTTTTGCATCTCTAGCCTGTCGAATCTTTTCTCGAATCATCAAATTATCATCAAAACTTTTTTCTTGTTTTAAATTTTATAATATGAAAAAATAAAATACATATATATAAGAATATTAAGGGTATATTAAAGAAAAGTAAACAATAAGTAAATATTTGCTTCTGCACCATACAAATTTTTTAAAATTTAATATACGCAATACACAAGTATGGAGATGTGGAATATTTTTTCTTAATTATTTTTACTTTTTAAAAATGTTATTTCATTTGTAACCGTAAAATAACATATCAGTTTTATTTTCTGGCCCAGATCTTTTTGTTTTTGTTTATTCTGCTTTATAAATATAATGTAAACATTTACTATATTATTTTTTAATTATTTTATTTTATTTCATTGTAATCTTTCATTGTAATCTAAAAATTTTATTTTATCATTGTAATAAAAAAGGTAGCAAATTGAATGTTCTGCAATGTAACAATTAAAAAATAAAAGACGAATAATAAAACAATAGTAAAATATTATTCATCTAGTCAATAGTGTAGTGGTCTACCGGTCTTTTACATGAAAGGTTTCAGATTCAAACCTATGGTGGGTTATGTTGATTAATAAAATAAATAATATAGGGATTACTATCACAAGACTGTATTTCATATGACTGTATGTCACCTGCCTGTATTATCATTTGACTGGAAGCAACTCTTTTGTAAGCAACTCTAAAATCCTCCTAAGTATATGTTTTACTTACATATTTCAACCGCAAAACATGTAAAAGAGTGGGGACTGCCGCCCTAAATGCCTGCTAAACAAATTATTGAAACTTTAATTATGTATAACAAACTCTAAAATTTTTCCTTAATTATATATTTTTACACTCAAACAGTCAAATGAAATACCGGCAAATGAAATACAGGCATATGACATGCTCCCTAAAAATATTTATGATCCATAATTTTGCACACCAGCCGAATAATCAACGGCCTGTGGAAACACTTATTTTCATAACTGAAGCATAGTTAAATATAAATAATAAATAAAAAATGATTTAGTCATTTAGTGGATTCTTATACTCTTTGAAGAAGTGGAAAGGAAAAAAAATAAAAATATTATTCACAGATAGCGCAGTGATTGTCTTCGTTTATACATATTAATTTCTCGTTTATACATATTGATTTATCTAAATGATATAATAATAGATAATTATGATAAATAATCAGGTTCTATAACTTCATAACAACATTTTGTATAATTTTGTTTTCATAGTATCAAATTACATTTAGTCTTAAGTTGTTAATACTGCTAAAAACTTAAATAGAAAATATTAATGACTTTTACTTTTAAAAATGTTTAGGGCGGATCACAATTATCTCAAAAAAAAAAAAAAAAAATTGCCTAAGTTTAAATTTCAATTATCTCAGCAGTAGGTACATTACTACTAAAGATTTTCTTTTCTGGCTTGGCAAATGGTCATTTATAGTATGTAAAATAGATGTGTATATGGCCATATTGTTTTTGCAATATTTGAAAATATTATGTCCCGTGAATAAAAGATCACATTTAAGTTTCTACCAAATTTTATATTTTTGTGGTTAAGACACCGGCCTTTCACACAAAAGGTTTCAGCTTCAAACCCCGGCTGGGTCATAAAGATTAATAAAATATATATATATATAATCTTATAATTAATATCGTATTAAAATATAATAAAATAATAATAAAAAATAATTCTAGTATAAGATAATAGATGACGTAGAAATAAAAGAAGTATTTACGTCTCATACTCTTGTACAATAGCTACAGCCGCGTAATCAACGGCTTAGTGAAATTAATGATTCGGGAAACTGAATCTTAGTCAAGTATGAATAATGAAAGACTTAGTGGATACCCTATGATCCCCTAAAAAATATGTAATTATTAAAAATATTATGAAATATATTTTAATTAAATAACGATTAAATATTAATCTTTGTCTATAATCTTATATTATTTAGATAAAGAATTTTTATTATGTAACCTATTTATTTTTTACCTCTGGTCATCTTTGATATAAAAACTTTCATTTAATGAAAAAAAAGTGAAATTGTTACTTTATCATTTTTTTCTTTTTTAAAGTGCTTTATTTGTTTTATTTTTTTTACATTCCTTGATCACTAAAGCTACTCATTTTTTGTTTTTTATCTTAGTTTGACTACTGCCTTCGTAGTTCGTATATAAGATCTTAGTACAATTTTTATTTTTAGATTTTTTTTTTGTAAATAGTCAAAATTTTATGCTAATTGCATAATCTAACAAAATTTTTGGTATTACGTACGTAATTATGAAATTTTATTTGAATAAAATATGTTACAGTTTTAATAAAATTTGATTACAAGCACAAAAGTGAATTTTGAAAGGATAAATAAAAAATATGAAAGGTTATATTATATTATATAATGATTCAATCATTTTAAATTACTTGAAAATTTAATTTTTCTTTAACTATCATATATTATGTTTATAATAATATCAACTCTCTTGACTTAAACCATAAAATAACCAATTAACCATTTCTTATATAAAATAATATAGGAAAATTAAAGTTTAAGTTTACATTTGACAGTAGAAGAAAAACAAGAATTTGGTTGTCGCGTAAAAATGGGAGTGTGTAGCAGTCACAAAAAAGTATAGAAATGACAAAAAAAAAGATTTCACACAAAAAAATAAAATTCGTATTATAGTAAAAATTATTTAGAAAAAAATCGTGTGAAAAAAAGGATGTATCTAAAAGTTTGTCGGATAAAAAAGTGTTGTATGAAAAAATTGTCTTTACTTGTATAACAATTTACCCTTAATAACTTTTCAAAATACTCGTAAAAAATGTAAAAATGGCCTTAGTAAAGTGGCACTTGGAGCTGACGAATTGCCCACAGACAGACTTACAATATGGGCGATCACAATAGGCATATTGATGCTTCCTTATATATTAGATGTGTGCGATCAAAACAAATGTGTATTACTGAAAAAGTTCATGAACATAAATAATAATATTTGATAGGCTAATGTTTATAAAAAGGACTCGTTTAAAATACATATATTAAATTATATATTCACATTTTTATATGTTTGGAATAGAAATGCACCATCTATAAAATTATAAAAAATTTTCGACTGTAGTATCAATTTCGAGGCAATTACTTCCGACTTCTGAACTTAACTCAATATTCAACACTAATATGCTAAATGTTTAATCAAAAAACCAGTATGCTAAATTTTATTACCTTAAAACGTTTTCAACAATTCCAATATTTTTTAAGAACTATCGGTTGTCCGATAAGATTAGTTTACAAGAATACTAATTTATTCACAGAAGACTAAATTTAAAATTTATACCAAAAGAGTTAAGTAATTTTTATTTTCATTTCGAACTTTTCAAGTTCAATCGTTAGCCATAAAATATGAGTAATACCAAAACAATAAAAACAGAAATATTTTCTATTCTACGTATATACCTAGTACTAACCTTTAAAAATCCAATAAAATTTCCATTGTTGCATGTTAAAATTATATTTTTTTAGGAAAAATCAAAAATCAATTTTTCAAAATGAAAAAAATTTTTCCAAAAAAAAAAAAAAATGGAGAAGGAGTCAAATATAAAAAAATAAGGTTTCATTCGTATTTTTGTGTCCGGAATGAATTGCTCTATTTAAAAATAAGTCTTAAAAGTTATTATAGTGATGATTTTGCAAATTTTATTTTGTTGGTTATACTGTACTATTTTGATTTTCTTATAAGGATAATATTTACCAATAATTTACCAATATATATTTACTTAGAAAAAGTAACAAGTCATTATAACTACTTGTATATTTTCCATATTAGTTGTTTTTTATTTCCTTTGAATTATTTTTAATTTTTAATTCATTTGAATTAGTTCCTATACATAGGTATATATAGAATAAGGATTAAGGAGGCATAAATCTAAAATGAAATCACTTGTAATTTGTATGTTATATATTCTATGTGTAAAACATTGTTCTTTTTAACAAAAAATACTTTATGATCTGTTTGTTACTGATTTTTTTTTTTGAAACATCCCGCATAGGAAGCAGAAGAAAAGTTATGTGCACCTAGGAAGTAGGACAAAAGTTATGTGGAACATTCATGTTTGAGGTACCTGTAAATAAATAAATAAATAAATAAGTTTCATTTCAGGGTTATAACTTAACATGTTCATAAAAAAAATTCCAATTAATTGAAATGTTTTTAATTGAAATTTTCGTGGAAAGAAATAATAAATGTGATTAAGTTTTAGGATTTTATAATTTTACTTAATTTTCTCTTGCTTTTTCTATCCCTTATATCTGTTCGTATCGTAATACAAAAATCGTTGTATTGAATTTGAAGTATAAATAAAAGTATATGTACCTATAGGTTAGTTTTACACATTTTATATACTATTCGTATTATCACCTTATATATTTATATTTTCTATAACCATATTCAACATTTATTTGTCCTACAATTATTTCATATTTATCAAACTCATCTTCTTGCACTAAATTTTTTATATTATTTTAAAAACATAATATGAGAGTTATAACTTTTTTTTTAATCAGATTATGAGGATTTTTACTCATAAAATCAAAATCAAATTAAGTTAATTTGCATATTTTACACACTCAAAAGGAATTTTAATAAAATTCCTTGAATATTGATGAAATCATTAAAAAAAAAAAATAACAATAAAAGATTTTATTGATTTTTCGATATGTTAATAAACCATTTGTGGGTATATAGGAATATTTAACATTCTTTAAATTTTGTGCACTTTAGTTTTTTTTTTTTTTTAAAGGATTAGAATTAAATATTTAATTTAAAATTTTCTTTTAAAAGATTTTCATGATTTTTGCGTGCTATTTTTTTTAATTTTTATTATTATCTTTAGGATATTAGTTGACAATATTTAAAAAACCATTATAAAGTTGTCAATTTTGAACCACGATATTATAAAAAAACGATAAACTATAAAAAATACATCTTAATATTGAATCTTTATAATGAATCTAGAAAAACAAGATTATCAATAACAAACGTTTCATATACAAAATTTTCATATTTTGGGTATCATAAATCAAATTCGACATATTTGAATTGTTAAAATTTTAAATGTTTTTCAATTCATGAAATTCCAAATAACCATAAAAAAATCATAAATTAAATTGATAAATCATCAAAAAAAAAAAAAAATCTGCGGTAGTCATATACCCAGATTTGATTTAATTTTAAAAATTCATTCTAATTTTTCATTATAATTTTTAAAACCATTAATTCTTTTTTTTTTTAGATTTTTATTTTTAGAAAATATAAAAATTTAAATTTCTGTTTTCTCTTTCTTTCTTTCATTTTTCTTTGAGCCCAAATTGGATAAATTTGATTGTCAAATTTTTTTAGCTCTCTCTTATCTATGGGTTTAAGCATTTCCCATTAAGGATTTTAATGTTTATTGTATATTATACATTAATACATATCTATATTATTTTAAATCTCATATAGATGTATGTGTTTGTATTGTATGTTGTTTGCTTCAATTTCACAAAAAAAAAATTATAAATTATATCGTTTATTTATAAACTCAACTTAAAAAAACAATATTGTTTAACATTATTTGATTTTTATTATAAAAATTAATTCGTTAATTAAATTTTTCATATTATTTCAAAAAAAATTTAAAGAAAAAAGTAATAAAACCGTTTTATCTACTGTTATTAAACTCTTTTTTATGTGGAATAAACATATAGTAGGAGATTTAGGTTAATTGACTGTACTAAATGTCACTTTCAACAATACACTATGCACAATTCACTGAAGTTCACAAAAAAGAAAAGAAGCAAAAAAAATAAATAAAAATTCACTGTTATAAAAAAAAAATAGTTAAAATGTTTCCATTTTTACTTTTTTTATTTAATTTATTACAAGAGACTCATGGAACTTACATGTACATACATTACATATTATATAAAATATATACATATTCTGGAAAAAAGAGTATAGCCGTTATTTTGTACCCGACTAGAAAAACACTCTTAATTATTTTTTTTTTAATACATATTTCAACAGCAAATTACAAAGCAAAATGGTCCTTGCTAAACAAATTATTATCCAATTATTATCCAAATTTTAATTATTATCCAGTTAGTTCTTAAGACAGCATCCTTTAATTCGAAAGGGTTCAAACTCTGGCTGGGTTTCATATAGATTAAAAAAAAAAATATTATATTTTTCTTATAATGTATAAATTAGTGAAATAAATCTAAATAAAAAATAAGTGTATATATGGGTCCGGGTTATATATCGACTGAGAAAATGTCGAGTGAGGAAATAATTTATGAGAAAATACTGACTAAGTAAAATTTTTAATGAAATCTTGAGTATACATATACATACATATTTTGGAAAAAGCATATAACTCGGATTTTAAATCCACCTCTGTAATCCTTCTAATTCAGTATCATATATATATATGTTGAACCCTTTCGAATTAAAGGATGCTGTCTTAAGAACTAACTGGATAATAATTAAAATTTGGATAATAATTTGTTTAGCAAGGACCATTTTGCTTTGTAATTTGCTGTTGAAATATGTATTAAAAAAAAAATAATTAAGAGTGTTTTTGTAGTCGGGTACAAAATAACGGCTATACTCTTTTTTCCAGAATATGTATATTTTATATAATATGTAATGTATGTACATGTAAGTTCCATGGGTCTCTTGTAATAAATTAAATATAAATATTTTGTAAAAAGCGTATTAGACACTCTGATTTTGAATTGAACTTTAAAATTCTTACTAATTCAGAATATTGCATACACATATTTTTAAAAATAACTTATCAAAAAAACGAAATGTTTAAGAAATATTATTGCAAACAAGGATACTTATGATTCTAAATTTGAATATTTATGTTTATTAGAACGGAACATGAAATTATACTAAAAAACATTTGTTTTTAAATTTAATTATTTTAGTAGTCCATATTATCAATTTTTCTTTGTTAGTTATTGTTTCTTGAAAAATATATTGTAATTATGTATTATGTTTATAGTTGAAAGTTGTGTTGACTTTTTTAGCACATTTCCAAAAAAATTTTGAAAAAATGTGCTCATTAGTTTCACTCTGTCCGTCCGTCCGTCCGTCTGTTTACAAAACTTCTACACCGTTAAAGATAGAGAAAAATAATTTTAACCATGGGTAGATCTCATAAAAAAAATAATTTTGTGGAACAACTTTTTCATGTAGCCCCACCCATTAAGGAGCTACAGCCCCTCAAACTTTGAAAAAGCTCTATTTTTAAATGCATATATCTTATGTTCTGCTTAAGAGTTTTTCAATCTGAAAACGCCATTCGACAGGTATTTTTTTTTAACTTTGTAAATTAATATCAAAATTATACAATTTTTTTAAATTTAGTAATAAATGTACCGTTAAAATTAACCGTTATGTGAAATTTACCGTTATGTGAAAACCACATTTTGCATGATTTTTCTACTTTCATAACTCCGGCACACTTCTAGATAGAAGCTTGAAATTTTGAGGAAAGAAAGAACTTTTAAAATTAGTATAAGTTTGCTCAGAAAATTTTTTTGGACCACCCCCTGTTTATGAAATATTACGCCTCAAAAATTGAAAATTTGCTATATTTAGACACCTGTAACTTAGGCACCTGTAAACATTTTTCTTCGGCAAGGCATGAAAATTAAAGGTTCAATAATATATTTTTATGTGTGTTAACGGCTTTCCTTAGTTATATAGTATTCCGGAGTTACGGCTCCTCAAAATTTCAAAAATGTCCTATTTTCACATTTTTTTTTATTACATGAAATTTTTAAATTTTTGTGCAAGTCACAATTCTAAACATTTTGTATTGAGTTTTGGAAATGTGCGCTTTTAAAAACCGTTCGTTTACATTCTACCTTGTTTCTATATTTTTTCTTGAATTTTTTTTTTTTATATTTTCAGTCAACATTTTATGAGTCTATAAATAATTGTCAGTCAATATTTTCTCAGTCGGTATCTATATGTTAGTCGACATTTTCAGCCATTCTACATTTTAAAAATCGACATTTACAACTTTACCGATATATATATATTATAATTAATATCATATCAGCTCATATTGTATTGTATAATAAAATAATAATAATTTAAGTTTCTTGCATAAGATAATAGATGGCGTAGAAATAGAGAAATATTTATGTTTTACTATCTTGTACAATAGCCACAGCCGATTAATCAACGGCTTAGTGAAATTAATGATTCGAGAAACTGAAACTTAATTAAATGTGATTAATAAGTAAGTTAGTGGTTACCCTATAATCCTTCTAGGATTGGCAAGGAAAAAAAACAAATTATTGAAACCCTGATTTAAAATCTCTCTTTTTTATTTTACGTAGAAGATTATAAATAATTGCTTTAACGTTTAACAATAATTCTTCGCCTTCACCATTAATTAAGATATTTTTTATAAAATTATGCATTTTTCGCATAATTCGAATTATGATTCGAATTTTTAAATAATTCGATAAATCGAATTGTGTACAGTGTTATTATTATATTATTATTTGCTTTAATTAATAATAAATAAAATTTTTTTAACTTTTACAAATTCCATCCATATTCACGTTTACCTTATAGTAAATATGAAACACAGAAATGCATTTTCCAGTTTTTGTTTCAGCAAAGGTTAATTTTTTTTTCATGATTGGTTCCCGCACCACATACAATATGAGAAAATAAATAAATATTTTCTTTTTAGGTATCGTTGGCATTTTTTTTACAATATGTTATAATATTTTGACTTGACCAGACTTAAAATATTTCCTGTCGTTTGACGCTTTTAGATTGAAAATGTAGTAAGCAAAACTTGCGATGTAAACATTTGAAAGTATTGTTTTTTCTCTAACTTTGAGGGGCTGTATCTTTGAAATTTGTGAAGCTTTAGGAAAAAGTTTTTCCACAACATTAATTTTTTAAAGAGACCATGGTTAAATTTCATTGTTGTATCTTAAACGTTGTAAACATTAAAGATTAAAAATTAAAGTTATTTCCATAGTTTATATACAGCTTTTATAGTTAACTAATATAGAAAATATATATATACATTTATAGGTCTGAAATATACGATATTAAAATTTTTGATAAAGAAGTCTATAAACTATAAACTATAGGAATATGTTCTGTTATACTATGAAGTGAAGTAGTTTTGATTTTGTGAAATGAGATAAGGATTGGAATGAAAAAGGATATTTGAAATTGATAATGAATCTCTTAAGATTTTTGCTGACATTATGCAATCAGATTTATCAGTCATTTTTACTGTGAAAGAGATTTTTAGTGAAAATTTTTTATTGGAAATCATATCAAATATTTTGACATATTGAATAACGTTTTGTAGAACAAAATATTAGTTCGAAATTTTTAAATATTGAATAATATGTTAAACACTTTAAATATACTTGTGTAACAACATTAATAATTAAAATTATACATTTCAATATTAATTTAATATTTTTATATTTTTTTATATCTAATATTATTTTAGTTCATTTTGTTTTATTATTATCTTAAGGATATTCGAAGTTTTTTAAGCGTTTATATCGTATTGTAATAAAAAGCAGTTAACATATGACTAGAACTCAATAATTTTTTTTAAAAATATTATTTATGTATTAATAAAAGGCCCAGTAAAGTAACATAAAAAGAAACAAGGTAGAATGTAAACCAACGGTTTTTAAAAGCGCACATTTCCAAAAGATAATAGAAACTGTTTAGAAATGTGACTTGCATCAAAATTTGAAAATTTCATATAAGAAAAAATGTGAAAATAGGACTTTTTTGCAATTTTATGTGATTGTAAGTCCGAAACCCTATATAACTAAGAAAACCCTAAAAATATTTTTAACATACGTAAAAATATTTTATTGAACCTTTATTTTGCAAATTTTCAATTTTTGAGCCCTAATAGCTTATTAATAGGGAGTGGTCCAAAAAAATTTCTGAGGAAACTTCTACTAATTCTAAAAGTTCTTTCTTACTTTAAAATTTCAAGTCCCTATCTAAAAGCGTACCGGAGTTATGAAAAAGGAAAAATCATGCAAAATTTGGTGTCGGCATAACGGTAAATTAAATACTAAATTCAAAACACTTATATAATTTTGATATTTATTTATAAAGGTAAAAAAAAATTCTAGTCGAATGGTGTTTTCAGATTGAAAAAATATTATGTAGAACATGAGATATACGAATTTAAAAATAGGGCTTTTTCAAAGTTTGAGGGGCTGTAGCTTCGTAATGGAGGAGGCTACATGAAAAAGTTGTTCTACAACATTCATTTTTTTATAAGACCTTTTTTATAAGACATAACATTTTTCTTCTCTATCTATAACGGTGTAGAAGTTTTTGTAAACAGACGGACAGACGGATGGACGGACAGAGTGAAACAAAGAGGTACATTTTTTTAAAGTTTTTTTTGGAAATGTGCTAAAAAGGTAATAAGATGTAAAAAAGAAGAAATTAATATTGTAAATCTTAAAACACATGTACATAAATTGAGAAAAAAAATTGTTATTTCTCACATTGAATTTTGGGGATACGAATAACAATCAGTTGTAGATAGTAATTAGAAAAAGGAGTCTATTTATGTATAGGGAATTATTTTTTTTAGTATCTTGTTAACAGCAAACATTAAAAACGTGTAAACATTAATTTAGGATAAAATTTAGTCAATTAATTTTTTCTTAATTAATTGTAAAGAATGTCGATTATCTGTATGGTGTTGTAAAATATTCTACCACTTTTATCTTTACAAAACAACTTAAAAAAAGTTAGTTATCATAGAGTAATATGGAACAATCAAAAGTTATAAAAGCGATTTATGGAGCTTTAAAAATAATATAAAATTGGACAAAATAATTCGATTAAAAATTTTTGAAATTAGACTAAAGATAAATCTGAAACGAATATAGATGACCTTAACTCAAAAACACATACTTGATTTTCGTTTGATTTATGAGAACCTAATCTGCGGTATTAATTTGAGAGGGTTATTATAGATAAGAATAAAATTACTTTGATAACGTAATCCTAAAACATAAAAAATACAATAAAAGATACAATAAGATTTTTTTTTTTTGGGTCTACTTATAATCACTAACTGTATATTTGTATGTAGTAATTAATTGTTAGAGGATATTTTAGGAATTTAATTTAATTATTACTCTAATAAATAAGGATTTATATATAGTTAAATTATTTTTTGAAAAAAAAAAAAAAAATCATGCTACAGATAGTCATGAACTGAACATAAAAAAGAAGTATAAATTTTTACAAAAAGTTGTTTTAGGAAAAATAATTTTATTCTTATAAGAATGTATTGGTTAATTTATAAATAACTATAGATAATTAATGATAACATGAATGTTTTAGAGTTTAATTAAAATTTATTAATTTTGTTTTTTTGATTTTTTTTTTTGTTTTTAGAAAATAATTTGTCGTAATGGAAAATCCTTTTTCAATTTTTTTCAACACATTAGATACATATCTTATTTAATTTTGTTTCATATCTTTTAATTTTTGTATTCATTTTGATGTCATCCTGTCCTGCAAAAGATAAATATAAATTAAATTCTTTAATATTATTACTAGTATATTTTAATTGTGAAGGATAATGATTATTTTAAGGATTAATTAAATTGTCCAATTGATCGTTAGATTAGATTGTTTAAATGTTAAAATTTTTAGTTCTTAATCGTTTCAGAAATCGTAAGAATTGAAGAATGCTAATAAAAGTTAATTTAACACTGTTTCTGTGACGATTGTAATTGTATAGAAGAAGATTGAGGCAATTTTCATATTTTTTAGTTTAGAATATGGATATGTTTTCAATTTCTTACTTATTTCTAAAATATTATTCTTAATCTGCATAGCAACAAAACTTATAAAACACTTAGTTATAAATAAAATAAAATCATTGCTTGAATAATTTGCTTTTGTTCAACGATCAGATAAATCGTTTATATTATTGATGGAAGTTTTTTTCAAGATATCAATAGGATGTTTATTTGTTGCGAGGGTAGGTGGTAATTTGGAAAGAAACCAATGAGATCAACGCGCGAATTTACTTTGATAGTATTCGACTTTAACCAACTAAACGCCACCTCCTTTTTTAAACAAAATATTAGGTTAGAACCTAATACCAGTGTACTGTTTTGTTTGGGGATTGGTTTGGAAACATACAACAGAAAGAAACAGTTGAAAAATTATATTAACATTTAAATTATTTTTAACTATTCGACGAGATCACAGAAACTTCAAATAATTTACTTTTAGAGTACGATTCTAAATTTTCAGTTTTGTAATTAGTATTTGGAATCCCTATCCTAATTAACTCAATTTGTAAATTAACGAAGTATCTATAGTTTTATGTTTTGTATAATTTAATTTTTTCGGTTTATTCAAAAAATTGAAAAAAAATTTAATAGAATTATTATCCTTGTTCAAAACAATATTATTTTGTAAGTATTCAAAACATAATAATTACATTATTTTTGGTTTTTAAATAAATTTCTGTTTGTTTTGATATTTAATACGAGTATGTTGAACAAATTTTCTTGACGAAGGTATATTTTTTTGTTTTCTTTTATGTTTTTTTTCTTAGAAAAGGATCTTTTTAAATTTTGTTCGAAAATTTTTACAACCTTAGAAATTTTTATTGTAAAATTTAATATTTTTGTTAAAATATTTCATTTTTTTTATGAATTCTTTGTGGTATTAGGCACAGTCCACAGACTTTTTAAAGTAAGAGTTTTCCATATATTAGAATATTATTGTTAAAATACATTTAAATTAGCTTATTTCCGTCCTAAAAAACTATTTGGGATTCATGTTATAATGTTTAACACTGTTTACCTAAAATAAGCTTAAGGGCTATAGAAAATTATAAATTGCAACGAAGTTTTTAAACTTTTATTGGTTAATTGGGTTTTTGAATGTAAAATGTAACAAAATTGCCTAAACTTACATGATGAGCCAAAAATTACAAGCTAACATAAATTTCAACCTCATGTAACCTTTGTACATATATTACAAAATAATAACGTTAACAATTACAAATTACAAAATTTTTTTATTTTCAAAAAAAAGTTATTTATTTTATACCGATTTTTTATCAATATTAGTCAATATAGTTTGGATTTTGTTTGCCTGTTAGACATATGAACCGGTAATCCTACAAAATCTTAATTCTCAAAATCCAAACATTTTTTATTTTCAAAAATGCATAAAATTTAAAAGACATATAATCCAAACATTGTATAAACCAAATTGCATAAACCCAGGCATCCCATGTGTTGTTATTAAATGCCTTTTTATTAAAATATGTATGTATAAAAAATAATTAAGAGGGATTTAAAATCAAAATCAGGGTTTAAAAATATATTTAGGTGGGGTTTTGGTCTTTGGAGTATTACAACAAGACTGTAGTCTCCACTATTTTAAATACCTTATTGTTGAAATAAATATTATTTAATTTTATTTATTTTATTAATTCAATATTAAATGTGAAATATTGTAAAAAAAAACGCAGCTATTAAAAACAGCTGGAGATTGTGATTTGGATTTGATTTAAATTGTTTATTTGGATTTTGAGGTATTTGAATTTTGTCGTTCTTGGATTTTTGGATCTTATGAGGTTTGGATTTTGTAGGGGAAAGTATAGACCAACTATTTCTTATATAGTTGTATTATTTATTTGGCGATATAAAGTGGCAGGTCTTTGAATTTAAAATCTTTCAAATGAATGGCTTCCAACATAAACATTATGCCATTGGTGAGCTTATTTTAATAAAAGATACAAAAATATTTTAGATAAAAGTTAAGTTGAATACACAAAATATTAATTATTAAAAAAGTATTCATTTGCTTTTGATTCTATTTACTAGATATGGAAATTTTCACTCGTTATAATTATCTTAAATTATTTTATTTCTATTACCCTATAGAAAGGGGCCTCGGTGGCTCCAAATCCCATACACTTCGTAAGAGTTATTCCCCCTTACGACATGTACCGCTACGTCGGAACAGGAAGGACTGTGTAGGCAGACAAATGCATTAAAAAAAAAATACCCTATAGAATGATAGAGTAAAATTAATTAGTGCCCCTTCATTTAATAGAAAAAATCCTTGATATTTTAATATTTGTATTAAACACCAAGAATCATTACTGTCTTATTAAAACTATCATTTTTTATAAAAGATTGCAACGATCATAATTTTTAATCACTTGCTTATTTTTTATGTAATAAAATATTTAGTTCTAAAGAATAAGTATTTCGAAAGTTTGAGATGAAATTGGAAAATGAAAAAATAGTTTTATAAAATTTCTTACCTATTTTTTTGTATAAAAAACAAAAATTTAAATTATGAGAAAACTAAAGCAAATCAATGAAAGGGTATAACATTTTTTTATATTTAAAAGTTTAAAACTAATTTCAGTCATAGCCTTTATTCCTTAAAATATATAATTGAATTAACTTTTATTTTGAAAGATACGCTTCTCACGTTCAAAAGTTTTTCTTTTTATAAATATTTGATTGAAAATTTGAGAATTCTGAATATACGAGCGTGAGATTGAAATCTTTTAGAAACTATTTAAGAATCAAAATCATTTTCTATATTATAATATTGGAAAACAATCTTACGAAACTTTTTATATTATATTAAATTGTATATTGTTAATCACTTTTTGATATTTAATTTCCTTCTTGTTTGTTCTTTCAAAGTTAAGGAATTGAATAACTATA
Organism: Poecilobothrus nobilitatus; assembly: GCA_947095535.1. Taxonomy (NCBI): domain Eukaryota; kingdom Metazoa; phylum Arthropoda; class Insecta; order Diptera; family Dolichopodidae; genus Poecilobothrus; species Poecilobothrus nobilitatus. The sequence goes on along the minus strand of OX352773.1, from coordinate 3,373,394 downwards.
GATGAACGCGAAAAATTGATATAAATTGTTTCAATAGTTGAGTTGATTGCGGAAGTAATTTTAAAGATTCTATAATGGACCTTTGTTTCTTTAAGATAATAATACGTTTTGTAATTTTAAATATTGTCTAGAAACGTAATATTATTTTTGTATTAATTATTGTATAAATAGTTTTAAAGTAATATACGTGGAATGAAAATACAGATTGATTTTCCTTGCTTGCTAATTTTTTTAACCGTGTGGCCAATTATTTATTTATTTATATACAGGTACCGTGGTACATAAATGTGCCAGGTAGCTATAACCCCTGTTTCCTGGTAGGAACGTGGGGTGTACAAGATATTATGTGATATAATAAGTATTTATATATTGCGATATATGAATATTTTTTTTTTTTTATATTATAATTATTGTACCCAGCCGGGAATCGAACCCGAGATGGCCAATTATGGATTATAAAACATTATAAGGAAAATTAAATTATAATCAAATAATAAAAAAGAATAAAATACAGTTAGTTATTAAAAAGCTAAATTTAACATAATTATGAAAACGAAGCTTGATCCAAAAAATGCTGAACTACTGTATCGTAACGGTTCGAATTATTTCATATTTTACATTTTATTTTCTCCAATTCTCTATAAAAAAGGCTTCTTAGCTATAAAACCAATTATTATAATTTATACTTATTATACTTTTAATAAATTAACGATTTCAAACTGTTAAATTTTATACTAAAACAAGGTAGAATGTAAACCAACAGTTTTTAAAAGCGCACATTTCCAAAACACAATACAAACTGTTTACAATTGTGGCTTGCACAAAAATTTGAAAATTTAAAAAATAAAATTTAAGAAATTTTTTTGTAATAAGAAAATATGTGAAAATATGACTTTTCTGGAATTTTCGGGGATGTAAGTTTCGGGAGTGGAACCCTATATAACTAAGAAAAACCGTTAACATACGTAAAAATATATTACTTTAATTTTTATGTCTTACCGAAGAAAAATATGTACAGGTGCTTAAGTTACAGGTGCCTAAAAATAGCAAATTTTCAATTTTTCAGCCCTAATACCTCTTAAACAGGGGGTCGTGCAAAAATTTTTCTAAGGAAACTTATACTAATTCAAAAAGTCCTTTCTTGTCTCAAAATTTCAGGTTCCTATCTAAAGGGCTGCCGGAGTTATGAAAAACGAAATTTCATGCAAAATGTGGTTTCACATAACGGTAAATTGAAATAGTAAATTACAAAATATTACATGATTTTGATATTGTTTTATGTAGATAATAAAATTTTCGGTCTTCTGGTGTTTCTAGATTGCAAAACTATTACGAAAAGCGTGAGATATATACATCTGAAAATGGGGCTTTTTCGAAATTTTGAAGAGCTGTAACTCTGGAACCCTCTACAAATAAAATAAACCTTTAACACACGTAAAAATATATTACTCTAGCTTTCATTTTTATAACTTCCCAAACTAAAATGTGTACAGGTTTCTAAGTTACAGGTGTTTAAAAATAGAAAATTTTCAATTTTTGAGACCTAATAGCTCATAAACAGGGGGTTGCCCAAAAAAATTTTCTGAGCAAACTTATACTAATTCTAAAAGTTCTTTTTTGCCTCAAAGCCTATATCTAAAAGCGTGCCGGAGTTATGAAAGTAGAAAAATAATGCAAAATTTGGTTTTCACATAACGGTAAATTTAAATACTAAATTTAAGAAAATTGCATAATTTTGATATTAATTTACAAAGTTAAAAAAAATACCTGTCGAATGGCGTTTTCAGATTGAAAAACTCTTAAGCAGAACATAAGATATATGCATTTAAAAACAGGGCTTTTTCAAAGTTTGAGGGGCTGTAGCTCCGTAATCGATGGGGCTACATGAAAAAGTTGTTCCACAAAATTAATTTTTTGATGAGACCTACCAATGGTTAAAATGGTTTTTTATGAGACCTACCTATGGTTTTCTTTATCTTTAACGGTGTAGTTTGAAGTTTTGTGAACAGACGGACGGACAGAGTGAAACTAATAAGCACATTTTTTAAAAATTTTTTCAGGCAGAATATAAAACTAAAGATTGTTATAGGTGCACATTTTGTAAAAGACAATAAAAAAAATTTAAAATATTGTGACTTACATTAAAATTTGTAAATTTTCTTAGAATTTTAGATATACATATATAAGAAAAAAAATCAAGAGCTTCTTCAATTTTTAGGAAACTCTTTATAACTAATAAAAGCTGTTAACAAATGTAAAATTAAAATATTGTAGCTTTAACTTTTACGTTTTATTTGATAAAAAATTTGTACAGAATGCCTAAAAATAGGAAATATTGAAGTTTTCTACACTAATGGTTCTGTGACTTTTTAAATTAATCTTTCTTTTTTTTTTGAAAATGTCAATAAATTAATAAAACAATTATTTATAATTTTCGTACCTGTCATGTGCAATTAATTTCACTGAAATTATTTTCTTTTATTTAAAACTCATATTGATATTCATAATATAAATATGTCAAATTTAGACATTATTTTGTTTTTAAGTAAATAAAAAAGTGACTGTTTCCGGGAAAAATAAAAAGTAAATTATAGTTTTTTTTTATGAATTTTTAATATTATTTTGTTTATTTTTCTATTTTAATTTGTTTAAATAAATTAATTTAAAATCATTTTGCTACATATGTTAATATTATCTATTGTTTAGTTTTTGTAAAAAATGAGATCAGGTGTGAATATAATTAAAATTACAGGCATAAAAATAATATAATTTTTATTTTATTCATTTATTGTTTGTTTTATTAGTAAACTGCTGATTTTAGTAGTAGTAAACTGCTGAATTTTTTTGTATTATAGTCGTAACTTGAGAAATTATATATATGTATATAGTTTCTAAAGATCTTACTAATCTCAATATTTCGAAAATTTTTTAATTTGATTCAGTCAGCGAAGTCAAAAATTTTGCAAAATATTAGTTTTACTCTGATAATAATTGGTAAAATTGAATGTCGAATTGCAAACCGTGATTTATAAACGAACGTGGCTTTATCTTCGTAAAAGATAGGACTACATAAAAAAGTTGCTCCACAACTGTTATTTTAGAGTATACAAGTTTTTAAATGGACAGACTGCGGACAGGGTGAAATAAAAATTAATATAATATAAAATAATAATTTAATAAAATTTAATTGATTGATTTGATGATTTTTGTTTTATAAAAGCGGTCTTTTCAATAGAATAGAATCTATAATTTTAATAATATCCCTAAAGTTGTTTAGATTAAAATAATAAACTTAAATTGAAATTTTCTGTTTAAAAATTTAAATAAATGATATATACAGAGTGTAAGGGTTGACCTATTATAATTTTCATAATACATACTTCTGTCTTCAGGCTGTAATGTGTGAAATGCTGTTACACAATAGTGACCCATTGTTTCTTTGAATCAGTTTCTTTCAACAATTGGAAAATATAAATAGCGATTTTTCTTAAATTTAAAATAAAAAATCTAATGAAATAATTTATTTTATACCCGTCATTTACGCCGTGTTACGGGACTATAATAATAAAATATTTTTTATAAAATTAATTTAAAAACGAGGAAGAGTGCAGTAGAGTAGACTGTGTCAACTCTGGGATACCCGTATGAACGTAATATATCCTATTATAAAACTTGATCATCTTTTAAAAACATTCAGATGTTTTAGTACCGAACTACAGAGATATATTTATGTAAATTGTGAAGTTGTATGACAGCTACCCGAATCTATTGCACCTAGCTTCATTAAGTTCCAAGAAATGCAAGAAGCCTAAACCGGCTGCAATAGATCAATCAAATTTTACAAAAGTTTTTGGCATGCAACTCGACACTTTTTCACTAAATTTCAGATAGCTAGATTCAATAGACACTGAGTTATTTTCATTTAAAAAGAGAAGTTGTATGGCAACTACTCGAACCCGGCGACCGAAAATGCTGGAGTTAAATAGCAAAACTAACAATTTTGCAAAAGTGACGTAAAAAAAATATCAGCCTCTTAGCTCCTTTATTTTTTGAGTTATCGTGCGGACAGACACTGAGTTATTTTCATTTAAAAAGAGAAGTTGTACGGCAGCTACTCGAACCCGTTGCACCACCGCAACCAAATTTTGCAGAAGCTGTTGCCATAAAACTTGATCATCATTTGCAAAATTTCAGATACCTAGATTGGATAGACACTGGGTTATTTCGATTTAAAGAAAGAAGTTGTATGGCAGCTACTAGAACCCGGCGGCCGAAAATGCTGGAGTTAAATAGCAAAACTAACAATTTTGCAAAAGTGACGTATACAAAATGTCAGCCTTCTAGCTCCTTTATATTTTGAGTTATTGTGCGGACGGACACTGAGTTATTTTCATTTAAAAAGAGATTTTGTATGGCAGCTACCCGAACCCGTCACACCACCACAACCAAATTTTGCAGAAGTTGTTGCCATAAAACTTGATCATCATTCGCAAAATTTCAAAACCCTAGCTTGAATAGATACTGAGTTATTTCTATATAAAGAAAGAAGTTGTATGGCAGCTACTCGAACCCGCCGACCGAAAATGTTGGATTTAAATAGCAAAACTAACAATTTTGCAAAAGTGACGTAAAAAAAATTTCAGCCCCCTAGCTCCTTTATTTTTTGAGTTATCGTGCGGACGGACGGACGGACGGACGGACGGACGTACATGGCTTAATCGACTCAGAATTCGATTCTGAGCCGATCCATACCTTTGACACTATATCTAGCTCGGCTCCTTTAAGGTGTCACAAACGTAATGGCAAATTTATTATACCCTTGAACATAGTTCATACGGGTATAAAAATTAACACCTTGTTAGAAAGAGAAGTTGTCATTAGACAGTATTTTGTTTAGTTCTTTAGATCAGAACAATATTAGTATAATCTCTTCAATATAAGTTCATTAACTAAATTTGTTTTTATTGATTTCTGAATAATTTGCAATTCTTCATTGATTAATTCAACAGCTGGTCACCTGACACCGAAATTGCAGACCATTTCAAATTCTGTTATACGCTGTTCGTTTCTATTGTTGTTCTTTACATTTCCTTCTCATTCCTTGCTTTTTATACTAATTTCCTGAACTATAGTTTGTAGGGCTTAAACATTTTTAAAAGATTTGAGGAATCGATCTTTCTATTATTGATTAATTAAGCAACTCTTTTTTCATCTGGGTTTAATGATGAAAACTTAAGGAGTTATAAAAAATCCTGTCATTAAAAATCATTTTTAGTAAAAAACATTTTTTTTTCATATTTTCCTATTTGGTTTTTTATTATTGCTGGACATTTTTTTTTCGATATATTATTTACAAGTCATAAATATATTCAAAATTAATAAGTAAAAATTAATATTTTTTTTGACAGAAGTTTATTACTTCAATATTGAACGAAATCATATCAATGTAGTAACTAAAATCGATAAAGGGAAAAATCTTTTATATTTGTTTTAAATAATATTAGATGGCAAAATTAGAGGGGATTTTTTTTTTTTGTAAGTCTCACGAAAAATTGAACAAATTGAATTCAACTACTTTTGAAAAATGAGTTCAAGGTAACATACAACTATATTTTAAGTATAGCCATATCATATGATTTAATCAAAAAAAAATTTTTTGTTGGGTATGATGAAAAGTCCTTTACAAAATTAAATTCAGAAAAATAAATTGAGTTTATTAAGTATAAAATAAAATATCATTACCAATAAATTATCAAAAAATATAAATGGAAAATGTGCTAAAAATTTTCTTTTTAAATGTCTAAAAATTGATCCCAATCTAAATATAATATATTATATTGTATTTAAATATATAAAGAGAATTTGTAGTTATATAATTTATAAATTAATAAATTACATATAAATGTATATTATAAAATATGTTATTGCATAAAGAAGGTATTGTCGAACATCAAAAAAATTCGGATGTTTCAAAGATTCAAACCTCTCCGAAAATTCATTTTTAATGTGCGTACATTTCCATCCTTTGATTTGTAGATACTTTTTAGACTGAAACAGAATTTTCTTATTAAAGTTTTTGTTTAAATAATAATATATTATAACTTTTAAACCTTTTCATATAATATCTATAATTTCATATATTAGAAAACATTCATTTCAAATTTGTTAATAAAATGAATCAGCCAGACATTCAACTTTTTTAAGAATTTTATTTGACGAGTAAAGACCTAAAATTGGATTATAAATGCCATTTCAGAAGATAAAACATGAAACTTTTAATTAAGAAATCATTCTATTATAAACTGTTTGGAATTACTTACATTCAGTTATTTTAGTGGATCAAGGATTTGTTAAAATATAGATCATATTTAATTGCGTTTGATAATGTGGAATAATATATTAAAAATATTAACACTCACTTGTGTTTTCTTTTCAATACGTTAAGGAATCATCATAGACATCAACTTAAAATAATTAATTTTGTAACTAAAAAAGAAAATGTTTAATATATAATCAAAATAATTTGAAAAGTGAAAAAATAGTTTCCACAGTTTTGCCTTCACAAGTGATAATTTTATTAGAAATTCAAGGAATTTTCCAAGAAAAACATTCAAAGAAGTATAGGATTAAAATATTAGTTGAGTATTCATACTTTTAAAAATTTTTTATGATAATTATGATAATAATTATAAATCGCTACTACAGTGGAGTTATTTTTAGTTACATCGTACAGAAAGCTATATATATACTACTCACGTTGTAATCCACTGATGGTCCTATTTCTGTAGTAAATAATAATAATATTAATAATAATTACTGCTACAGTAACATTGGGGCTTCAATTATTACCTCATGCAGGAAGATATTCTGCATATTTTAACTTTTGATGAATATGGCGGTCACTGATAGAAAAATAGTAATTATAAAAGGCGGACTCATTGTTTCCTTACAGTCCCACTTCAGTCGATGTTTCCTTACTAAAATTAATATAGTGGTTAAAGGGGAGGTAGGTTTAGAATCTAACACTACCAAAGGAATATTTTTGGTGTCTTTGGAAGATTCTCATCTTATTATTTAGTATTAGAATTTCGAATTAGTTAACACAATTAAGACTTGAAGTAGGTATTACAAATTAAATTCTTATTAGTATCTTGAAGCTATTAAGCTAATTGCTGGTAAAATGAGTTTCACGAATCTAAAACTAAATCAAAATTAATTTTCTTTATAGATATAAAAGTCAAGATCTATTTAATATTTTTTGTTTAATAATTGTTCAACTGTTAGGTTGATAAGCCGGGTTGCACAATTGATACATATTGCAATAATAATGGGAATGTAAGCTAGAGAAAAATGGGTCTTATGGATAATGCATGTATGAAGGAAATTAGAATATTTTTGGAATACATTCTTATTTATTACTAGAATAGAACTCAATTAATTCGCATTCAATTACCACATGATACCGTACTGGGCCTCAACACATGTAAAATTCTTCAAATTACAATTGTGAGGGATAAATGGTTGGTGCAATAGGATCCTGGTTTCTCAATTGTTCCAGATTCAATTCTTAATTAGACTAGGATCGTATCTATTTAAAAGCAATCGTAAAATATTTAAAAAATATATTTAAGTATGCAAATATTTAATACAAAAAATTACTAACATACCCATCACAAAATGTCTTCTGTATTATCTACTTAAATATAGAGCAGAATAAAATGTTAAAAATTCGAAATGACGGAAATGTTCTATTAATTTAAATGTTTTTTATTAACAAAATTTTAATTCAATTTAAAAAAACTTGAATTATATATTTTTTGTTTAATTTTTTTAATTTTTTGTCTTAAATGATTAAAGAAAATTAAGTGAAACTAATTATTCCTAATTGTTGACATCTAAAATTAAAAAATCTATTTATAAAAAAACATTTGTCAAGAACTATTGTTATCTCTAAATTAGTTTTGCAAATTTATTTCTGTTTTAAAAATTAATTTCTATTTTAAATTCGTGTTCAAATTTTACTTTGATAATAAAATGAAAAATACATTCCTTATTCTGATGGATTTAATATAATCCTAAGACTTCTAAAAAACTCATGTTAAAAATTCATGGTTAAAATTTACTTAAATTTCTTTACGAAATCTTATCTTTTTTAATCTTGTTGTTTAAAATCTAGTTTTTTTTAAAATTTGATTTGTACTAAAAATCTTACTTAATCTTGTTATTTTTATAGGGAAGATCGAATGAGAGCAGAGCGAGGTTAGTGAAGAGAATGAGATTATTAAAGGTTATGTCTAATCAGAGCGGCGCATTTTTTGCGGAATATCTATATATATATATATATATGCAAAATTCAGGATTAGCAGGATTTTATAATTGGCTACAAAATCAGGATTATACGATTTACCTAGAATATGTATGTGCAGCATTCTGGATTAGGAAAAATTTTATAGTTTTCTACATAATTAGACCGTCAAAAACAGATTTTAATAAATACTGAATTTTTAAAATCTTGTTTTTATTTTATTTCATTTCTTTTATTTATTTGGGGTGATCTTAAAAAAAAAGGCAGATTTTGGGAATCAAGATTTAAAAAACATTTTATTTTATATTATAGAGTTTTTTTGCCTCATATAAAGTCAAAACTTACATAACTTCGTATTTCTTTAAATAGTTATAGATACGCCATTTCCTTATATATAATATAAATATTATATTTTGAAGCTGTTATAACTTAATCCCCTTCTTAGTTGATTTAAATATCTAAAAGAGAGTTTTGTATGTTGTATAAAGATCTGCTGATCATTATAGAATAAAACTATAATGAAGTTACTTTGTGAAACACTTATGGGAAGATTACAAAAGTATTCTCAGTATTTCTTAAAAAAAAAAAAAACAAGATTCAAGTTTATTATAAAAGTTTTCATTTAAAAAATCTTAATTTTTAATTTGCTAAAAGAAAAAAATAATATTGTATAATTCTACTACTTCAGCTTTAAAAGTCTAACAAAAAGTCAATTGAGAGTTTAAAAAATTCAAGAAGAATTTAAAAAAGTTTTTTTCTTCTTCTTTTCTTTTGTAACATTTATATATATATATATATATATTTACTGCACTTTCAATATAAAAATAATAAAAAACAAAAAAGAAAATCAGTTTTTTCATCCTTTTTAAACAAGAATTCAGATTTTTCTAGTACCTACTATAAAATTGTTTTACTACCCATTATTAATCTATTATAAATTATATTTAAATTGTTTCAGTTGTAAATGACATTGAATTGCCATAAGGCTTTATCACACTGATGTTTTTTTTTAATTTGCAATGGAAATTTGCAAAAAAAGTTAATTTTACTAATTGGAGAATAATAAGGAATTAAGTTTAAAGTTTTTAAAAAATTTCATTTTAAATTAATAATTATTTCTTGCAGGGATGCTGAATGAATTCCTGAAATGATTTAATTTATAATAAAAGGAGATTTTATGTTCTTTAGAATTATTTTATTAAATTTAAATCAAATTTTTATATCTTTTATTATATCTTGACTTTAACATCAAATTGGAATTGCATAAAAGATTTAATTAAAAAAATAAATGTATATACATAATATCTAATTAAAATGTTTTGTATTTGTCTTTTAAGTATCTTCTTTTCTATAAAAAAAAAAAAACTCCATTTTATTCAAATATAAGAGGGGGATCTCGGTGACCTAGTGGATAAGAGCGAATAAAATACGCTGTAAACACCGAGGGATTGTGGGTTTGAATCCCACACACGTCGTAAGAATAATTCCTTCTTACGACATTTACTGCCACTCCTGACGTGTAATTTCCTAGCTACATTTATGTGGCAGGGGAATCCACTAAAAAAAATATAAAATGTAATAAAAATGTAATAAAAATAAAATCAAAGCAATTTTGTTTAATTGATACAACACTTATTAAGTTTCACGTTTTACTTTGAAGTAAAGTTTGTATAGCAAATTTTGCTTTTTTTTTTGGCCCCAAATGTTGATGCTAATTTTGAAAGATCTTTTTAATTCTTTAAAGATTCTAACTAGGGGTATTCCGGATATATGAATTTTAAAAAATTTAGTTTTAACATAACGGTATATTTTTGTTTTTTTGTTCTAACTTTTTAAAAGCAGAAAAGGCTTATAAAACTAAAATTTATGTTAGTCTGCTTAACAATTAAATCTTAAAATAACATTTTATTATTTTAGTTAAACTATGTTTTAAATTTATGTTTATGTTTATAATTTAAATTTATGCTATTTATTTATAGGTTAGGTTGTTTTGAATGAGAGGTTTCTTGGTTTCAAATATGACGCTTCGAATCAAGGTAAATAAAATGTTCGAGTGCTATCAATTATAAAAATTTTAAACATCCTTTAATATACTCTTCATTATGGTATATATATAGGATATATAGGATATAAAGCATTTTCATAAATTTTAAGAGATCAATCAAAATGATTACGGATTAATTTTATTAATCGAAGCTAACTATACTAACTTTATGGTATAAACATTTGTTAAAATAAAAAGTCCGTTTGTAGTCCGTTTCTGGTTTTTTATGTAGATTTAAGCAAATTCTTATTCATTTTCGCTCAAATTTCCTAATTTTTTCCATTAGACTTGCACTAATGTTGAACCATATATGAAATGATAGGTCTAACTAGAATATGAAATGATAGGTCTAACTAGAGTTTGATAAGCTTTACTCTTTAATTCTTAATTTTATTATAGAAAAGATTTTTGGCTGCCATAAATACTTTTGTTCTCTTTGCTAATTTTTTTTTAATATTATCATTGTACTTTAAACGTTGATTCAAAACGACACCTAAATATTTGACAGATATTTTTTTATCAATTATTGAAGAATTTGAAACTTTTAAGTGGAAGGTTTTCCCATTTATTTCGATATTATTATTTTATCTTAACAAAATAGTGTTTCTGAAAAGAATTGCTTGGTATTTATCTATGTTGATTTTTAATAACCATACCTTGCAATAATCAATAGCAAAGTTGAGTTTTTTTTTGAACATTTTGTGTTATTTGCTCAACTTTTTTATCAGCGGAATAGAGAATCAACTCCTTTCCAAATGCTATGGAATAGTTGGAATCTTTCAAATAATATGTCGAATGTTCGGTTATTTATAGGCTGTACCAAGTGATTTTCGGACAGGAGCTGACTTTTATTTAATAATTTCATTATATCTTTATATTAATTATGGTCTCATATATTGACCTTGCTAATACTTAATTTTTTTTTTATTTCAATTTTATATATGTAAGCAGAAGTAAATTGTAAATTGTAGCTTAATTTTAATCTTAAGAAATTTATTGTAAAAATATTTGAGTTAAACAAATAAATAAATAAAAGGCTTATTAGCCTATAATTGTGGGGAACATAATGGTAAATTTAAATCTTAAATTGAAAAAAATTGTATAACTTTTATATTGATTTATAAAACTAAAAAAAAAATGTCCTGTCGGTTGGCAGTTTTCTGAGATATACATAATATACATTTGACAATAGGACGTTTTTGAACTTTGACGGGTCTTTTCAACCACATCTTATTTTCTGAAATCTTTTGTTTTTAAATACAAGATGAACCGTAGAAAAATAATTGGTATACTTATGCAAACCTATTGACTTTTTATAAAAAGAAAATTATTAAAATTATTCAATTGGTTTTTTTCGTATCTATGATCATATCGTATAATATTAACAAGTTAAACAAAAAACTATATAAATAAAGGGTTGCATTTATAAAACAATGCAATTTGTTTTCACAATGTTTTAATAATTTTTTATTCATTTTATTGTACAAAAAAAAAACAAAAAAAAAAAAAGGAAATTTTTTTTATTGAATTCATTATTGGAAAAATATTGTTTATATTTATTTTGTAAAAAAATTCAATATAAAATTCAAGTATACAAGCTGTACAAATAGTTATTTTAAAAAAATTTATGAATATATTGAAAATTAACTAAAAACTTGTAAACAAGAAACTAAAACTAAACTACAAAATAAAAGTATCTTAAAAACAAAACAAACAAAAAAAAAAGAAAAAATAAATAAAAGAACCAGCAATATGATATAAAGGCATTAAAACTTTTTTACTATAAAAAGCTAAAGTTTTTTTCTAACAAAACATTATTCGGTTGAATTCAATTCGCAATTGTTGACCATAACACAAAAAAAAAAAAAAAAGTTTGAAAATTTATTAAAAAACAATTAATAATGAAGTTAATTGTAATTGCATTGATTGTAACTATCTTTTGTTACAGTAAAACGACAAGTGCAAAAGATTGGTGGGTAAATGGAAATTTTTATCAAATTTATCCTAGATCATTTATGGATAGTGATGGTGATGGAATTGGTGATTTAAATGGTAAGTTACAATTATTTTTAAAAATTTACCATAGATAAAAACGGATTGATTAGTAGTTGTAAAATGTAATGAAGTTTGTTCTAATTTTTATAATTTCTTGCTATTTTATGTAATCATAAGAGGTGTTCTCTATCGGTTTGTCAAATAACTTAATATGTTTTATTTTTTGTATACCTAGTCATATTACCTATAAGTATAACTTTTATTCATTTACATGTGCTTGGATTTTTTTTTTTAATATTATATCGTCCAGATATAAATATAGGACTTAGGACTCTTTTGTCTTTAGCATGTGGGCCGGCAATCTCCGGTACAAGTATTCAATTATAATTATATTTAATATTTTGTTTACATTATTTTATTATATTTTATGTATTATTTTTGATCTGACACGGGGTTTGAACCCGAAACCTTTCGTCTGAAAGACCGGTGACTTACGCACTGCACCATTGGTCAGATTTAAGGATATTTTAATTTTTATAAATTTTTTATTAGATTTTTCTTATTAAATTAAATACTTTTGTACAATACGGTGTGGAAATTTCAAAGTTATTCAATTGAATATAAATTAATTTGATATTTCTAAAAGTGTTGTTTAGTGCCTTTTATTTCTCTTCATTATTTGTTGTTTATTGAATTGACTGAACTTTTATTAGATTTTAGAATCTTAAAACTGAGAGTAGTTTAATAATTGTGAGAGTAGTTTAATAATTTGCTATAATACGTCATATATTACGTATTAGTTTCAGATTTTAGGATTAAGAAGATTTATAGATTTTTCTGTTGGAAAATTTCTTTTGTTATGTATACATAATTACTACTTATTAAGTGTTTATGTATTTGATATTATATATATATTGATTGTGTATAGAGAATAACTCTTTAAATTTAATTTTATTTTTTAAACACTATATTATTTGTTCGTGACTTATATCGAACTGAACAAAAATTAAATAAGATACATTCATACATTTAATTTTAATTAAATAAGTTAACGAGAAAATATTTAAAATAAAAAACCGCTTGTAGAAAGGCTTGTAGAAAATTAAATACCATTTTTCGTTTTGTTTTATAATCCTCCTACTCAATTTTTTTACATCAATATAATTGCAAATTTTTTAATATGTAATACTTTTTTTTTCACTAACTAGTTTTTAGCATATTTTTTAAAAAAATTTTTGGAAAATTTGCTTATTTGTTACCTTTTTGTCCATTCGTCCGTCCTTCTGTTTTAAAAACTTTTTCACCGTTTAAGATAAAACAATGAAATTTTAAACATGGATAGGTCACATGATTAATGTTGCAAAACATCTTTTTTATGTAACCCACGACATATTACTGAACTACAGATGTTCAAAGTTGGAAAAGCTATTTTCAAATGAGCATATCTCAGATTCTGCTTGACATTCGTTTAATCTTAAAACGAAGATTAAAGTTATGAATATAAAAGTTATATAGATTTTTTTTCTATTTAGTATTTACATATTTATTAAACCAATCACGTTCATCATTTGTATGGTTTGGTACAAAATCTAAGAAAATTTTTAAACCAAGTTCCAAGTGTTATTACTATTATATGAAGGCAAAATTTTGCAAATTTTTCAGTTATAACCTTGCAATTTTTCAGAGAACAAAAATGTTTCAGATTTAGCATAAGTTAATTGAGAATTTGTTTTTGTACCGCCTGATGTTTAAGAGCTATTATAGGTTAAATACCTATACATATCTTTTCAAAATAAAACACAAAAATTAATTAATTTCAGTATTATATTTTTGGATGTGTTAACAGTTTTTCCTAATTATAAAGGTGTTTCCTTAAAATTGAAGAAAGAAGTCTTGATTTTTCACAATTTTTCCTTACTTATAAAAATTTGACAAAATTTACAAATTTTGATGCAAGTCACAGTATCTATTATCTTTTGGAAAATGTGGACCTTTATAAAACTGTTTGGTTTCGCGTTCTGCCTTTTCTTATTTTAAATTTGGTTTTAAATTAAAACGTATATTTTCAGCATTTTCAAATTTAAATTTTGCCTATATAGTCGTAAGAAGTAGTGTAATAATTTTCTGAACAGTGTAATGCAATATGTGGACAATGATGTTAGGAATAATTAATTTGAGTTTTGAATTCATTCAATTGGTGGTTTATAAAAATATTGGGGGTTTAAAAGAAATTTTTAATAACAAAATTGCATAGAATTTAAAATATAAAGTTATAGATTAAATATTAGACTATTAGATCATGATGCAAGAATAATAATGTTATTGGTTTTTAAAATAATGGGAGATTTATACGGTTCATTGTGATTCTGTAAACTTAATTCTACAAAAATGTGATAATTTAAAAAATAAAAATGTAAGGAAAGTTTAAGGATAAAAAAAAATCGTGCAAATAAATGAAAATAATTTTATTGAACTTTTTGAAATTTGTATCTTTGTGAATATACTTAGTGTGTTATTAAAGAAAAAGTTAATTAATCTATAGTTTTGTAGATTTTGACCTAAAAAATCTTATTTTTTTAACCAAGAATATTTTATTTAATTTGCAGGTATTACTGAAAGACTTCCATATATCAAATATATTGGTATGTCTGGTGCATGGTTATCACCAATGTTTAAATCACCAATGGCTGATTTTGGTTATGATATTTCAAGTTATTATGAAATACAACCAGAATATGGTAATACAGAGGATTTTAAAAGACTTTTAAATAGAGCACATGAACTTGGTTTAAAAATTTTCTTAGATTTTGTACCAAACCATACAAGTGATGAACATGATTGGTTTAATAAATCAATAAATCGTATTGATCCTTATACTGATTATTATGTATGGCATGATGGTCAAATTATAAATGGTACACGTCAACCACCAAATAATTGGAGAAGTGATTTTCGTTATAGTGCATGGGAATGGAATGAAATACGCCAACAATATTATTTACATCAATTTGCTATAAAACAACCAGATTTAAATTATCGTAATCCAACAGTTGTTGATGAAATGAAAAATGTTTTAGTTTATTGGTTAGATCAAGGTGTTGATGGTTTTCGTATTGATGCTGTACCATATATGTTTGAAATTGATAAAGATGAAAATGGTAATTATCCAGATGAACCATTAAATCCAAAATGTCCAAATCCAGATGATAATTGTCATACATTAAAAGTATATACAAAAGATCAACCAGAAACATATGATATGATCTATCAATGGCGTGTTTTAGTTGATGAATATAAACAAAAACATGGAGGTGATACAAGAATTTTAATGACTGAATCATATACCAGTTTGGATGAAAATATGAAATATTATGGTAATGGAAATCATAATGGTTCACAAATTCCATTTAATTTTGAAATTATAACAAAATTAAATAAAAATAGTAGTGCTCAAGATTTTTCTAATGTAATTAATTCATGGATGGTTCGTATGCCATCAGATGTTACTGCCAATTGGGTATTAGGTAATCATGATAATCATAGAGTTGCATCAAGATTTGGTCCAGAACGAACTGATTTATTAAATATTTTGGCACAAACTTTACCAGGAAATGCTGTTACATATAATGTAAATTATAATATCTATAGGTTTTTTTTTCTATCAAAGTGCTATTTTGCCTTTTTTTTTTAAATATTAGGGTGAAGAACTTGGTTTAACTGATGTTTTTATATCATGGGAAGATTCAGTTGATCCAGTTGCTTGCAATAGTGATCCAGAACATTATTATGCGATTACTCGTGACCCAGCTAGAACACCATTCCAATGGGATAGTAGTAAACAGGCTGGATTTTCGAAAGCTAATAAAACTTGGTTACCAGTTGCTGATGATTATGAACAAAATAATGTTTTCTCACAATTGGCTAGTCGCAGAAGTCATTTAAAAGTATTTATGGATTTAATAGAAATTCGTAAACATCCAACATTCCAAGAAGGTTCACTTGATGTTAAAGTTATTGATAATATTTTATTATATAAAAGGTAGGAAGAAATTCAATTTTGAAAATTCAAATTTTAAAATGTGCTTTCAAATTTTAAATACAATTTTAATTTAAATATAGAGAAAAACCAGGGCATTATACTTTTATAATGGTTTTGAATTTGGGCAATGAAGGAAAATCATTAAATTTAAAGAATGTATTTGATAATGTTACCGATACCGTAGTTGTTATTACAAATTCTATTCAATCTCAATATGATAAAATGTAAGAATACAATAATTATATTAAAATTCTTGTAATATTTATAAATTTTTAAATTTTTACAGGGATATTGTTGATGCTGAAGATTTTGGCGTTGAACCACTTGTTGGAACTGTACTTGCTTTCAATTAATTTAAATATTAATTTATGTGAATTCCCAATTTTTGTATATTAAAACAAGAAATTTTCAATAAAACACACAATTAAAATGTAGACATGTAATTTTGATTAAAATTATTTATTAGTATATTAGCGCCTAATTGATCAAGTTATTACATAAAACTGAACTAGATCTCAAAAATCACTTTTCAAACAAAAACTACTCTGGAAGCTGGAACTCAATTTCATGCATTTGATCCATTGTAATCCGATCCAACTTCAATTATAAAACAATTAATAATTTTTGGGTTGGGTTTAGTTATTATAAACAAGATATGATTTAGATTCTGTTAACTGTTCCGATATAATTAAAACATAATAAAAATATGAAATAAAAAAGTTCTATATATAGAGGGATCATTAAAATAATTTAATTTATTTGTATTTACAATTTTTACCGTATAACTACTATCAATATTGATCTTATGGTTCGTACCTGAAAACTTGTTTGTTCACTGTTTTATTTACTGACAACCTACGTAATTCTACTTACTAGGGGTTATTTGTGAACTTTAATTTAAAAATTTCTTAACTTTGTTGATGTCCTAAAATTTTCTTTCTTTTTAAATATTTAATGTACCCATGGACAGAAAAGTTTACTAAAAAGAAGTCAAAACAAGATATTTTACACTTTTTTTCTCAACATTTAAATAAACTATGGGGAAAAAAGGGTGAGTGGCATAATACCCACTGCTAAAAGTTCTTTTGTATCTTTGAACGTACGAATTTATGAAACAAACGTTTCATGTGACATTTAGTAAGTGAAGAAGTCTCATTAAGATTCCTGATCTATTTAGTTGGAGTTTTAACTCATTGTTTCAAAAGTCCCATTCGTAATAAAATTTTACAAATTTTCTTTCATCTAAATATTTTATTTTGAAATATATTCTCGAAAAAGCGAGTTGCTCTATTTTTGTAACCAAATTCCTCGTAATTATTGTTTTTATTACATATTTCAACAATAAAGCACTTAAAACAGTTATGGTTGCTTGCCGTCTCCAAACAGTCATTTTTTTTTGTTAGAAATTTATGGATCAACGTCATAATGTCGACTGAAAAAATGTTGCCGGATAAAATTATTACATACAGATTCGTAAAGTGGTGACAAACACAAACTCCCGCTAACCGTATTATTGAAACTCTGATTTTGTGAATTTAACAAAAAAACATTTTCTATGCGAATCCGTTTTTTTTTTTTACAAAATGACGTTTACCGTTTTTTTTCCAGAAATTTTACAAAAGATTTTTTATTGATTTAAATAATGTTTATTTTAATAATAAAAATATAAATTTTTGAGTGTATTCATATCCTTCAATAAATTGTCAGGTCAAAATAATGTAATTAATTTTTGGACTTGTAACTCATATAAATTAATCATAATCCCATTATGGACATGTGGTACACTGCTTATAGTATATTGTATAATATATTTTATTTTCATATTTGTAAATGAACAAGTATTATTACATCAATTAGTCAAAAGACAAATGGAACTTTTGACCCTACACCACAAAAAAAAAAAAACTAAATTAAAAACTTTATTATTTGTTCCGTAATTATGTCATTATTTTAAGGATCTAAATGGGTCTTGATTATCAACTCTTAATTTTTGAAGTATTTAAAACTTTTGAATAATCATTCAAAAATTTTAAAGATATGTACTCTAAATTTTGTTGAAGAGGGAAAATAAATAACTTTATGGACTTTATTATAATTTTTTTTTACTATAACTTTTTTGTCCCTTTTTCGAGGATATCATTTCAATGAAAAAAAAAAATAAACACTAAGTTTAAATATAATTATGGTAAAGTTATTATTCGCTTTAAATATAATTTTATTTATAAGCAGCGGGAATTTTTTTTTTTTGGTTTCTGCTGAATTTTATTTTTTTGTGTTAAAATACTTTGTATCCTTTTGGAAGAAATTTTTTCCTTGAAGGTGGTAATTTCGAGTTTAAAATTTAATACGTAAGTGATTAACAGAAATCAATGACTGCTTAAACTCTAACAAATGCCTAAATAAAAACAAAATAAACTTAAATTGTTTGCTAATCATAGAATGTGCATTTAAATCTGTAAAATAAAGCTTTAGAATTCTATTAATAATTATAGATGAAGGAAAAATTATCTTAGATTTAGAAAGAATCTAAAAAAATCTAATTTGGAGAATTAAAATTGTATTAACGCAGGGAAATATTTTTAGAAAAAGATTAAATAAATATATATATACAATGAATGTATATGTACATAATTTAAAAAATTTCAGTAATTTTAAATATTTTACTATAATTTTCATGAATACTTAAAAAATATTACATTTTCTGATGATAAAATAAAGGAAATTTAATTAAAGAAAATTAAAATGAAATTTAAATAATTGTACCTATATACACATGTATATTTCAAAAAAACATGTAAAATATGGTATGTATATATGTAAATTTTATATATATATTAATAATAATATACTTATATTTTAATATTAGATTCGTTGAACAAGAAAATCCTATTTTTATTTCAATAAATTTCTATAATGAAAACTTCAAGGAAAAAAAAAAAATTTCTTTTGTTTTTATTTTTTTTTGCAGTTTGTTGTTGTTTTTCTGTATTTTTCTTTTGTTTTGTATCTTATGACTCTTTTTCTTATACTTTTTCAATTATTTTTATTTTTTATAATATAACTCATATCCCATTCTTTCATTATAAGAAATAATTTAATATGTATATATATATATTATTTTGTGTTATTAATGAAACTTTAATACAAAAATGTACAGAACATTTTTCAAACACGATTTATTTTTTGTATACTCGTACTTTTATTTTTCTTTTGAAATTATAAAGAAAAATATCTGATTGTTTTTACTTTTACGGCTTTTACGATATGGGTTTTCATTTTTTTATCTGTAGGTATACGGAAAAGTTTCTCTGTATCCGTCAATATTATTTAAGCATTAAAATTGCTCACACATAAAATAAGTATTATTATAATATCTAATATTTAATTTCCTAAACCTGAAATTTTTTACCAGCCGCCTAATTAATTAGATTATTTCATGTCCTTAGTGATATTAATTTACAGACTTTAGACAAGAAAAATCCTGACAAAATTTCTTTGCTTCATGAAAATTTTTTGAGAATTGTTTCGGAAAGAAATTCAGAAACATTTCTTAAGAATTATCACGGACTCCTAAGTACTATTTAAAATTAAAAAACACTATATATATATTTAAAAAAAATTCAAGTATGTACAATAAGTTTAGAAATTTCTTTATTATCTCATGTCATTATAATTTTAATACTACTCTATAAAAGCTGTAAGATATAGATAAACAATTTAAATGCATAAATCCGTATTTTCTTTAAAATTAAACTATTTTTTTCATGGACTAATTTTATATCTATTTTTTAAAATAATATTAAATTTATTTTAACAGAACATATAGTTCAATACTATCAACAACAACAACAACAACAACAACAATCTTGAAAAAGAAAACTATAATATTGAAAGAAAAATTGATACAATCTTATAGATGTTAACGAACGAATTTAAAATAATCTAATGTTGTATTACTTGAATATAAGGCAAGGATATGTATTATATATGTCACGAATGCCAACACATCGTTATAAATTATTATCCTTCTTAAAATTTTTACATTATACTAATACAGTACCGGTATTTAAAATAGAACTGCAAGATGGTACAAAAAATGTATACTTGTATCAAAAATTTAAGAAGAAATCATCAATCCTTTAGTGGCACATGTATTAGTAAAAGAATTAATGATAAGAATGAAAATGATTAGAAAACAAAAGTTAAGTTTAATAGTTATTTAGAAGTTTAAAGATTTCTTTTAAAAATCCGATTAAATTTCATTTATATAAAAGTTCTCATCGGTCTGTTTACATCTATAATGTGACTGATATATCGAAAAAAAAAAATACTAAAAATCGATTTTCTACTTCAAAAATTTTTACTTTAACTCTAAAACAATTTAATTATAGAGGAAGAAAAAATATTATTATATCGTATAGATTATAATATTAGATTGTAATTTTAATACTGGGAAATGGTAAGAATATAATGGATAGAGCGACTTTTACCTATTCATGATAACATAATTCGATTAATAAAACTTCTTATAAAGTACGTGTACAGCATACAAAAAAATATAATAACATTTCATTAATACCAGACATAAATAAAATATTTTAATTTATTACCAGAATAATTAATAAAATGAAAGTAAAGTAGGGGGAGGGGTATAGGGGTATAGGAGTAGTAAAGTAAATAAATGGGATTATATTATTATGTATTTATTTCGTCCATTCTATATATTATGGTAAGGCAATATATTCTCATTTTCCATACCTCTCACACTGACCCTCAACCTGTTCCTATTTTTTAATAATCGAGGTAAACATAAACTTATGTAATACCTGTAGTAAAAAATTTCAATATTTGTTTGATACTTTTTTTAATAACACTACCTATATTTATATGGCTAACACTGTATTAATATTTTTTTTTTATTTACAGATCTTTATGTATTGTATAATGTTGTTAATAGATATGTATATACATATATATTATATCTAGGTTAGAAGCTTATATAAAATTAGATGTTTTGTATGTATATTAACTATGTATGATAAATATGATGGTACCCATGTGGTTAGCCTTATTGAAATTTAATAGGTTTTTAATTGAAAGTGAAAGGAATCAATTGCTTACTGGTTGTGATATTTAAAATTTTTTTTTTCCTCCATTTTTGTTTTTGATTTTTTTTCTTTTGTTATTATTATTTAATAATGGATTGGAAAGTCTAAACACCCTCTTATTTGCTTTTCATATTCATTTTCTATTTGATTGAATCGCTTGAAAAAAAAAAAATAATAAAGAAAAAATCAAAGAGAGGAAACAAAGAGAACAGGAAAAAAAAAATGTGTGAAGAAAGGTCATCAGAAAATTAAATTATGGTTAGAAAATTGAATATTAAGAAATTTTCTTTTATTTTATTTTTTTTTTTTATATTATATTATAATGATAGGTTGATTACTTATTTTTAGTAAAATTAAAAATGTGGGACATTAAATGGAAAAAGATTATTTTATTAAATTGTTTTTATTTAAATTAAATTTAAATATTTTTTTGTTTTATGAAAAAGTTTTACATAATCTCATGTTCCTGTTATACATTTATTAGTTTTTCTTCTTTTTTTTTTAGAAGATAACATTTTTATGTTTAATGAAAATAAAAAAGAGTAAATTCATGGAATTTGGGTCCGATGGCATTTGCATTCAATGTTAAGTTTTAAAATTTGTATTTTTTTTGATTCAAAAATTTAGCAAAAATTGAAAAACGATCACAATTATTTTAAATTATTTTTTTCGAATGAAAAATAAAGTTTTGGCTAGCTATTCACAAGAAATAATTCAGCACAATATATTTTACATTTTACAGGGTGTTTTCCAAGAAAGTGCACTGCTAAATGCCTTGTATAGGCCTTAATGAGTAAGTAATATTTGCGTATTGCGCCAATGAACTCAAGAATTCTGTAGATAGGTAGATAGGTAGGTAGGATGCACACTTAGGCCAGTTTAAGGCCTTTGTGATATCCTGGATCAGTGTTTTTACTAATTAAACCATTGGGAGCTTTATACAAAGCGATGTACATTTGTTTAGTCCAACAGATCGGAAAGGTTGTTTAAGAAAAAATTTCCCAGAAACTTCTTTCTTCTTAGAGCAAAAACCCTTCATATTCACACAGGAGGTGAAAGATTGATTCCTCTTCATTTTATTATCAAATATTTAGATTAGTTTCTATCTTATCAAAATACGGAATTACGAAAAAATACGTTCAAAGTTTAATAATTTTAAATTTTTTACATTTTTGTTTTTGAATAACTTTAACTTTTTAAATTACGTAACATTGAACCTTTTCCTAATTTTATCAGATCTGACATCCCTCTTAATCAAGCTTTTATTCCATGGAAAATATATTAACCCATGCGCTATATTTTTTAAAATTAAGAATGATTAAATTCGATCGTCTATATAAGAAAATATTTATCAAAATGCACCTGCAAATATTGATAAGTTGTTTTAAAAGCTGTTAAAATTCAATATAATTTTACGACCTACATAAAATATCCTACTTGTAAAACACCCCTTATATCGACCAGTGCTGGGTTCGAAACTTCAATCTTTTGCTTGAATCGGCCATTAACGCAATAGATACATACATAGATATATAGAATTAGTTCGTCATTTTTATGTTCGATTATTTGGTATTTATTTTATTTTCGATATTTTTGATTTATTCATAAATATGACGCGTTAGTTATTTCTAATATTTAATTCTGTTTCATGTTTTTAATTTTTTTTTTTTAATATTTAATTCTGTTTTAACAATATGTTGGAGTTTTCACTTTAACAAGTGATGTGGTATCACACATAAATATTTGTTAAATTTGATTGTCAACGATTTGGGTGTTCATTTTAATAAAGAAAAAATTGCTGTATATGAAAGTCACAATTATTGAGCATATTTTAGTGTAGACAGACATACCATATTCTAAATAACATTTAGATATTTTATTTTTGTTTTAGTACTTTCTAAAGCAAAAAGAAGGAAAAGAATATATAATGTAATATGATTTTTGTTTTTTATATATTATACTTTATTTTACAATTTCTTTCTAATTTTACTTAAAAAATTCTTAACAATTTGAATTTAAAACTTTATAATTAAATACTGAAAATCATTATCATTATTCGTTGATAACGTTTGCTACAATAGTTCCAACTTCACCTTGAGCAATAAATGAAGCGGCATCAATAGCTTCTCTGTAATTGTTTGTAATTTAAAATTAAATGTAATATAAGATACAACGGTCATTTATTGTATTGTTGGTATTATAATTTGTGTTACTCACCCATCAGTATAATTTGATTGAATTGAAGTTGTAATAATTTCAACTTTATCCGTAATTTGTGGGAAATATTGTTTTAAATTGATTTTTTCATTTTTTGTTCCAAAATTAAGTATAATAATATACCTATCACCAGATCCTTCTCTATATTTAACAAGAAAATAATAAAAAAAATATAATCAACAGAATAATTTTTTTTTTTTAACAAACCTTTCATATAGGAGAACATTATTGACAACAACTTTTTTAACTAATTTTTTTGTTTGAAATGCTGGTTCTTTACGTAATAATGTTAATTTTTTGAAAATTTGTAAATGACTGAAAGGAGCTCTAGATTGGATTAAAACATTTTTGGTTTTATAATCTTGGGAAACTGGTAACCATGTTTCACTACCACTACTGAATCCTGCAAGTTTTGAGCTATCCCATTGGAATGGTGTTCGAGCTGGATCACGAGAAATCGCATAATAATGTTCTGGATCACTGTTACAAGCAGCTGGATCAACAGAATTTTCCCATGATATAAAAACATCGGTCATACCAATTTCTTCACCCTTTTAATAATATGTTTCGTTTAGTTTTTTGTTTTTTTATTTTATGTTTACTTACATTATATGTAACTGCATTACCAGGTAAAGTATTTAATAATATATTAAATAAATCAGCACGATTATAACCTAATCTAGATGCTAATCTATGATTATCATGATTACCTAATACCCAATTAGCATAGCAATCTTCTGGTACTCTATCTAACCATGAATCAATTGTTCTTGACCAATCTGTAGCTGTACTGTCATTTTTCATATAGGAAATTAATTCAAAATTAAATGGTACATGTGATCCATTACGTTTACCATCACCATAAAATCTAATTTCATTTTCTAATGATGTATAAGCTTCAGTTAATAAAATTCTTGTTTCACCGCCTTTTTCTTTTTTATAGTTATCGACTAATTCACGCCATTGGAATATCATATCATATGTTTCATTTTGATTTTGTGTGTATTTTTTAATTGTATAACAAATATCATCTGGATTGGGACAAGTAGAATCTAAGGGTTCATCTGGAAATTTACCATCTTTATCGCGTTCAACTTCAAACATGTATGGTACAGCATCAATACGAAAACCATCAACTCCTTGATCTAACCAGAATGTTATAACATCTTTAACTTCTTGGACAACTTTTTCATTACGATAATTTAAATCTGGTTGTTTTATAGCAAATTGATGCAAATAATATTGTTTACGTTCATCATTCCATTCCCATGCACTATAACGGAATGCACTTACCCAATTTGTTGGTGGTTTACGTTCACCATTAACTATTTTACCATCATCCCATACATAATAATCGGTATATGGATCAATACGTTTTACAGATTTTTCAAACCATTCACTTTCATCACTTGTATGATTTGGTACTAAATCTAAAAATATTTTAACACCAACTTCTTTAGCTCTTTTAATTAAATTATGAAAATCTTCCATTGTTCCGAATTCTGGATGTATTGCTTTATAATCTGATATATCATAACCAAAATCAGCCATTGGTGATTTAAAAATTGGTGATAGCCATGCTCCAGTTATACCAATCTCTTTTAAATACGGTAATTTTTCTGTAATTCCTATATATAAAAAAAAAAAATAATTCAAAAAAATGGTAGAAAAAAAAAAATTTTGATTTATGTTAATCACCATTCAAATCGCCGATTCCATCACCATTACTATCTTTAAAAGATCTAGGATAAATTTGATAAAAGTTTCCATTTACCCACCAATCCTTGGCCTGGGCAAATCCAATTAATGTAATTCCTATTAAAAATAAAATTTTCATTTTTGAAAAATTAAAATTCCTTTAATTTTCCTTTCCACAGTCCACAAGAAAATGCAATGCTCGAATGGAATTTAATGCACTTTTATAAGATATTACAATTTACTAACAGTATTATTTCGTAATTTTAATTTGTTTAAGTTGTTTTCAGATCACTTCAAATTCTAGTTAATTCAATTAAAAAATGATAGTCATATTATTTACTTATACTCTATTTCAATATTTCATTTCAATGATATTTTTATATTTTTAAACACTCGTTATTTATGTTTTCTACTGATTTTTTTTTGCATTTGCTTCATTACTACATAGTTAAGTGTAAAAGATAAGAATTGGTCTGACAGACTGTACTTTAAAGTTCTATAAGTTAATTTTCCAATAAGATATTTAGGAAGAATATTTCTGGCATTCAAGATTTCTATTAGCTATTTTTGATAGTTAATTGAACAGAATCAGCATTATGGCTCCGTTTCTTATATACTCATATACATTCCGAAAGTCAATTCCCTTATTTATTCTTATGTCATGTGGATTACAATATGTTGCTAAGAGCTAAAAATTTACGGCAATCCTTATAACAAATAAACATTTTTACTTGTTATTCACTTGTAGTTAAAGTTTTATTTATGATTTAATAATTATAATGATAGTAATTATTGTATTATGACGCCATTTTGAAGGCCACTTACAGTTGATCAAGTTGTGTTCCTATATTAAATTGGAGCTATCAATTGCTTTTTCTTTTATTTCTTTTTTGTTTTGAAAATTTTGTTGACTATATATGGTATCTTTTAAAAAAAATGTTTAAAATACGCCGATAAGATATATGTTAAGAAAATATGTAAACAGTTTATTGATTCAAAATGACATTACTGAATTTTTTTTTGCTCTAAAAAAATGATATTATAAAATTTATAATGTTATACTCGTAAATAGAATAAAATCGATGTAATTAAAAGTGAATTTTAATTATTAAAAATAAAAAAAAAATTAATGAGTTCGCGTTAGGTTGAAATTTTAAAGAGTTTTGAAAATTATTCAATCTTAAATTGAAAAAACAGTATTAATTATTTTTTGCAGTTGAAAGATTTTCAGTTAGATATTGAGTGGAATTTTAATATTTCCGGTTGCACTTATTTTGGGTTTTAAATTTCCTATAATTGAGCTCTTACAGATTTCTTGTGGTTTGTGAAATATGTAATCAGAATCTTAAGGAAAATTAAATTTTGTTTATAAATTTTTAGTTTTAAGCGGACAAAATCAATTTAAATAGTTAAAAGTAATTTTAATATCTTCTCTTTTTTTAAAATAGTCATCTTAAATTTTTTTTATTAAAAAAACAAAGAAACAAAAAACATAATGACATTTAGTCCTATTAATTAGCTACATTGAAATATTTAATTTGTGATCATTTTAAAATGAATTTCTTATATTTAAATAAAGAAATGAAAAAAGGATAAGAAATAAAAAGAAAAAAAAATAAAATTATAATTAAATCGCTTTATATTTATTAAAAAGTTTGTTTCATTATATACTTATTAAAGTAAATGAATTACAAATAATAACAGTAAAATAAACAAAAATATTTTTTGTTTAAATTTAATTTAATTTTAAAATTTTTTATAAACACTAATTATCTATTTGTATTTTTAATAGATACATTTTTTTAACAATACAACTAATTAAAAATAAATAAATCAATACACACAGTCGCTAGCAAAAATTGTGATTAAAAATTATCGATGCACAATAAATTTTTATAGTCCGGTCCCAGGACAACGACAAATTTTCAACAACGGTGTAAATTTTTTTGGTGCAAATGCAAACTTTTTTCATTCTCAGCAACAGTTTTCATTTGCACCATTATTTCAATTCAGCAAGTGTGAATAAAAACTGAAATGCTAAATGAATTATAAACAGCGCTTAATGTATTTTGAACAGTGCTGACTGTCATTCCAATCTAAACAACTGAAAATGCCAAATTTTTTCATTCGCACTCTTGAGGAAATAAAAATCAGTGCAAAATGAAGATTTTCACGAGAAATGTCAAAATTTTTCATTTAAACCGTTGCGGAATTCGGCCTTTGTAGATGTCTTTTTCTATATTATATAATTATCAATGTTGTTTCAATTTAGATCAACACTGACTGTCATTCCAATTTAAAAAAACTGAAAATGTCAAATTTTTTCATTCGCACTATTGCGGAAATAAAAATCAGTGCAAAATGAAAATTTTCACGAGAAATGTAAAATTTTTTTCATTTAAACCATTGTGGAACTCGGCCCCTGTAGATGTCTTGTTTTTTGAGAAGTGTTTTTCTATATTATATAATTATCTATGTTGTTTCAATTTAGATCAACATTTCTGACTGTATTTCTGATTTCTTCCTTAACAGTTAGAATTTTTAGAATGTTATATGATTTATTTAGTTGTCTTATGAATTATGAATTATCAACTAAACATCGTTAATACTTTATTTTGAAAATGATGTAATATTTCTAAAATTTGATTTTTTTGCTGTTCCCCACAGTTACAAATACTATAGGTCCACAATAATAAAGCTTGTAAATGACCATAATATGTATATGAATTTAAAAGAGTGGTTGAATTATATACTAATTCAATAGTAATTTAACCCCTCGTTGTATAATCATAATATTTAATCTGTAAATGACAGACATTTAAAACCCTTTTACTCAATAATTTACCAACGAACTTTCATTTTTTTCTTTTCAAATGATAAATATTCAGTACAGCCATCTTACAAGATTAATATTTTTCCAAAATTATCTAATTTTCATTAATAATTTTCCATTTTTATAAAAATCCCATGTAAAGTATATACATACATATGTATCATATATAGGTTTTTCATTTCAAATTCAATTATTTTCATTTCAAATTCATTTTTTTTCATTTCAAATTCAATTTTTTTCATTTCAAATTCAATATTTGAAAATATATTGATATTTATTTTTAAATTTTTTAAACTGAAGAAACTAAGTATTTTTAAACAAATCAAATATATTATATTTATCATTTTAAAAAATTTAAAAATAAATATCATATATTTTCAAATATTGAATTTGAAATGAAAAAAAATGAATTTGAAATGAAAATAATTGAATTTGAAATGAAAAACCTATAGTATGTATAATCTATACCTATATTATACATATTCAAAAAAGACGGTCTTTGATTCCGTTAAATTTTTGTTTTATTTTTCTTTTCGATTAAAAATTTTAAAATATTGGTTGTATGGTAGGAGTAGGAATTTCACAATATAACGAATATAAACATTACGATTTTAGTTTAGTGTTTAGTACAGCGGTAGAGTGTGGGGTTATTAATAGATGCTTTTTGATTTTGCAAGCTCGATTCAGTTCTGTTTTTTTTTTTGTTTTTTTTTTTATATTTTAAACGAAATAAATTCTTACATATCATAATATCATCATAATATTCAATCTGTATTGATAGACATTTAATACCCTTTTACTCAATGATTTACCATCTTAGGCTTCTTATAATATATATATAATAGGTAATTGAGTTTCCAATACTCAATAAATCAAGGGCAACTTCTAAACGATAATAATAACCGTGTTTTTTACAAAAAATATCATTTACAAAGAAATTTTAAATTCATAAAGGCTTTAATTATTGAAAATTGTATTTTTACATTTTAAATAAAATCATAAAGAAACTATACTGTATATACTGTATTGTAATTGCTAATTAAAACATCTCGAATATCGAGGGGCGGGCGAATACTAGTGAGTATATAATATAATTACTCGTCAATAAGAAAAATAATATTAACCATATTATATTATTAATTTATTTTATAACTTTTGATTTTTCAATGAATTATAATTTATAATTTGAAGAATGTTTTAAGGATCCCTAACAACATTTTACGAACATTTAAACATTGAATTGCATAATAAAAATTCTAAATAACATTTTTTATCCGTCACTGTATATAATATACATAGTATATTTAACTATAAAAAAATAAAAGTAGGTATACATATTAAAATAATTTTGATTGAATGATTCAGATTTAATTATGAGTTGGTAAATATATTATCTTTGTCTCTTTCCTATTCTCTCTTTTTCTTTTTATATATTTTGTTGTTATATATGTAAATATTTATTTTACAAACTTTAAGTACAAATTTATGATAGTTTGAAATCAAAATGATTTTTTTTTTTTACTTTTTTGTTTTAATTATTTATTTAAAAATTTTCTATGGTACTTCAGTTTGAGAATAATACTGAATTGATTTTCTAAGTAAATATTTACAAAATGATTAAACTCAATTCTGAAAAAGTAAAAATAACAACTTAAATTATTTATGTTTATTAAAAAAAAAATTTGATAAGAAATCAATAAATGATTTTATTTTTATACATACATATATTTATTACATATTTATTTTTACATAATTATTTGTATACCCTAGGTATTTATTATTTTATTTTATACAAAAAAAAAAAAAACAATTTAAATTTCAAATAGACAAAATGAATTGTATGCCTACGTATTTCCGGGAAGTTTTAAAATACATTAAATTGTGTGTATATCTAACCTATGCATTTATATACGACAAAATTTCGCTTACAATGTTTCAATATAACAATATTCAATTCCCAAGCTTCATTATATCGTCACTTCAATAAAATAAAGAAACAAAAATAACTTTGATAAGTCAATGCAAAATACGGTTAAACTAAGCAACAAAAATTTAAGAAAATGTTTTACATAAGGTATTTTGAATTACTATACATATTCTAGAAGAGTTATTCATGAGGTACACTAAGTACATAATTCCATTCATAAAATTTGTCAATGATTGTAGTAAGCTTTAACATTTTTAGATTATACATATTATACATATATCCATACATGATATATGATAATGATTTTCTGAGATGCTAATGATTTTCTGTAAATATGTACATATGTAAATTACAAAATATTTCGATTTCTGTTCCGTTTTTGTGGAACCAGTGACGTATAAATCTAGTTATTTTCTATTAAAAATAAAAAGGAAAGTAATGTATGTAGGTAATATAAACATTCCAATAACTTTTTAATAGTTTCTTTACTGTTCTTAAGATCCAGTTAATTTTAAAATTCATAAATATTTTCCTGGATTTAGATAAATCTTGCAAATTCAATTATAGCATTTTACTTATATAATGTTTTATTAATTTTATAAGTGATGGCAGTAAGATTGTTGAATTGGTGTTAATATAAAAAAAATGAATTAAGTTTTAACGAGTCGTGTGGTGTAATTGCATCACAATTTTTATACATAGATTAAACTAATAACAAGTATTAAATTGATATTGAAATGAATTCACTTGGTAAAAAACTCGTTCCGCAAAAACGCATTTGTCAAAACGGGTACATGTCAAATTTTTACTTTCAATTAAAACATCCGTTTGACAAATTTTCAAATAACATCAAATAACATAAGTATATACATATGTATATAGGGGCCATTAAATATATATTTTCTAAAAGTTTAAGACTCTGATTTTGTAACGAACTCCATAATCTCTGCTAATTCATAATCTCGCATATACATATATATAAATTTTCTGTAAAAGACGTACAATCCTGATTTTTTTATCAACTCTTAAATCCCTTCTAATTCAAAATCTCGCATATACACAATTACACATATTCTGGAAAAAGAGGAAACCCTGATTATGAAAGCAATTGAAACCTCTTCTAATAATTTTTGTAACCCCCGCTGAACAAATTATCGAAATCCGGATTTTGAAATATTTCCTAGCTATCTTAGACCTACATATATATGTATTGCAACAACAAAGCATTTAAAATAGTGCTAAACAATTCCTGCTAAACAATTTATTGAAATCCTGAATTTGAAATATGAAATACCTCCCGATTCATAATCTCACATATATATATATATATATATATTGTGGAAAAAGCGTTTTACCCTGATTTTGTAACCAAATCTAAATTTTATCCTAAATTAGAATCTTGCATATAGGTACATTTTTTTTTTGTCCTAAGGAAGGTGGCAATCTTCCATAGACACCAAGAATTTCCCCCTTGGTAGTACCAGATTCTTACTGACTAAGCCCACCTCCCCCTTTAGCCATATAATGGGATGAAACCTTTACCCAAGACGTATTTATGTACATTTTGTAGTTGTATGTAATTTTCTACTCGAACCTGATTTTCCGAATCATCCACATTTTATCGAAGTTATTGCCGTAAAACTTGATTATCTTTTATAAGATTTCAGATGCCTAGGCCCTAGATCAATTAAGTTTCTAGATAGGCAAGTTATATGAACCTGCTGCTCTAGTACAACCACATTTTGTAGTAGCTGTTGACATGAAACTTAGCGTCTTTTCACAAAATTTCAGATACCTAGTTTCAATAGACAATGAGTTATTTTTTGATATAAAGAAAGACGTTGTATGGCAGCTTCTCGGATCCACTGGCTGAACTTGGTTGATTTAAATAGCGAAACTAACAATTTTACAAAAGTGACGTGGTAAAAATTTCAGAATCCTAGCTCCATTTTTGACGTACATATGGCTTAATCAATTCAAAATTTGATTCTGATCCGATACACTTGACTCCATATCTCGGCAAATTTATTATAACCTTGAACTAAGTTCATACGGGTGTAAAAAAAAAAAATTTCATTTATACAAAATTTATTTATAGGATTAAAATTGTTGCACAATAGACAGATATTAAATAAATAAATTACTTAAGATAATAAATTAAAAAATACTTAAGTTTTTTTAGAACCTTTATTTTGTAAAAATAAATAATAAATTTAAAAATAAATAAATCACTAAAATAATTTGAATGAAAGATTTTTTATATTTCTTTAAGAATGAAAGATTTTCTTTTGTCGCTGTATAGCTTTTGTTACTTTCGTTCAATGAATGAATATTTTCGTGATACAAAACAATCTTACTAATTTTCTTAAATGTATATTTATTCCTACTTTCCCAGTAGCAAAATTTAAACATTCCTGAAATATTCTGTTTAAAGCATAAAATGAAAAATAAATAAATTGTGAACTTGTAATTATCAAAAAATATGGGGGTTTAAGAATTATCATAGAAAAAATATTTCATTAATTTTAAATTTTAAATGGTAATGATAAAAACATGCATTGAATTTTTGAAAACCAATGCATTAAATTATATGATAATAGAATAATAAGAATGTATGGTACTTTGAAAAAATGAAAACTCCTGGCCCACATCACATTTTACTTAAGTATACCGATCTATAAATACTTTAATATCTGCAGTTATGTAGTTATATAAAATTTTAGTTCTTTTTGGGGTAATAGACTAATATTATATTTTGTATGCAGTTATTTAAATTTAAAACTGGAAGGCCAGGGAATATCTTTGTATATATCGTTGTAAATTTAAATAAATTTTAAAATAAAATAAAATAATTAATTTCCAATAAAAATTTTATGTACTATAAATAGCAAAATGTAAATAAAATAATAATCGAATAAGCACAAATCATTTTAACGGCATTTAATATGTTATGAAACAACTACGATTTACACTTACACTATTGTTAGCCGTGGTTTAATTAATTAAAATTAAATGTCACAATTTTTAATGTGATCCACTCAAAAATTTCTAGTGAAAATCTTAACCAAACTCAAATAATCTACCAAAAAAAACACAAGGAATAATTCGATTACTATAGGGAGAGTAGATATACTTATCTGATTTAAAAGTATACTGAAAATCATTATTGAATTTTTATCTAATCAGAAAATCAAAACTCATGAAAGCAAAAGTGACCATTGAAATTTTAATTCGTATTTATTTTTTTATATATTTTATAAGTGTATAAACGTACATGCAAAGTGTTATCTTAATTGTAGAACATATTTTTATTTTATAATTTATAATTAATTTTATCTGCACTTAAACACTTAATTTTAAAATTAATAATAACACAATAATTTTGTGTGTATAATCATTAAAAAATTGAAATTAATTTTTATTCAACTTTTCATTATTTACTTTTTAACTTCATCTGGAGTAAAGATTTAATAAATTAAAAACTGCGTCCTATTTTATACTGTAACAATTTTGACTGGCTGAAATATTAATCAACAATTCATAATTTTAAAACTAACTGTTATCATAATGTTGCAAGTAAGCAGAAAATTAAGAAATTTCAAAATTTGCAGCAATATATTTTGAAGTTTATGAAAACGTTCATGGCCACGTTTGCGGCATTTCTATTGTTCTCTGTATCAGTTGTTTTACTTGCAGTTCGAATTTTTAAAACTTCTATTATATGTTTTTTTTCTTCTATAGTAGTTTTTTATATTTGTAATAAATTATTGAAAATTTATATTTTTTTTTTCTTTTTTTTTTATTTTATTTATTTATTTATATAAATATTTTTATTGTAATTATTAAAATAACCTTATTTTTATACTCCTACGAATGATAATCACACGTATTCTAAAATTTCTACTTCGTTTGTAATATATTGAAATAAAATATATACTCAACTATGTATGTATTAGGTTAGCCCGCCCGTCCACGTTCGCAAAATCATGAAATGTCATGAAATGAAATCAACACAAAATATTTTTAAAACAATTTGTAGTTTGTGATCCCCATTGTTTTTATTGATTGAGATCCGACAAACCACTAATTTTTTCACGTCAAAAATTTTTCATACAAAAATCTGAATTTTATTAATAAAACAAGAAATTTTTTGAGTTAACTTTGTGTTATTTTTTAAACCTGTACCGGTCTGATACTAATCTCGAGTATGATAGTTTGAACATTTTGAGCATGATTCCAGTAATCTCTTAACATATTGAGAACCTAGATAATTACCATAATATGTTCACAAATCGCATATCGCTTTTTTTCTGTCATTGAAATATGTAAATAACGGTTTTCAGTAAAGCTTTTAGATAAATTACTCGTAGTATAATAGGTAAGTAAGTATTGCGATATGTTTTCGAAAAAAAAATAGATTTCGCTGGAATTCATTTTCTGGTCGTTTTGAAGGGTGTAAAAACCAAAAACAAAAACACTTTTTTTTTTTTTTTTGAAAATTCCGCGCACGTGTCTGTGTACGCGTCCGCGTCCACAAAAGCTTGTAATTCTCATGTAACTCATGTAATTCTCAAACTCATGTAATTCTTAACCGATTAGAATAAAATTTGGTTTAGAGGTTAGTGTTGTGATTAGAACCTCTGCAAAAAATGCTGAGGTCGGAAACTGTAGTGGAACCCCCTCATAATATTCGAATAAAATATGATTTCTTCCAAAAAAAAACCATGTGGTCACACAAAAAAAATTCTCGGATTTCAATAAAATTTGGTATCTTACACTCCTGCATCAAGACACAAAAGTTGAAGTCTGTTGATTCAGTGGGTCCACTACAGTTTCTTTGTATTGTCCCGATTCAAGTAATTTTTTTGTGAATTATACATTTTTGAGTTTTTTGAATACAACGTGTTCCATACGAAATTAGGAAGAAAGTTAATAAATTACATATAACCAAAAAAAATAATCGAATTCATTTGATAAAAAGCTACGATTTTAAAAAGTCTGATTTTAAAAATACGATTCGGTTTGACATTTTTTTTTACAGATGTGTTAGAACGAGTCAATAGATTGTAATCACTTATTGTTTCTTAAAATGGTCCAAGTGCCGAAACTAGTTTACTGAATATTATAAAAATTCGTTAAGGTTGTTCTTTAAATCCATTATATATAGCATCCAGAATAATTGAATACGATTCAGTTATAATTTTTGTTTCTTTTAAAGATCGACATTAACGGGTCGTAATCATATTAATCGAGCTCCTTTGGCAAGGAATTACGTTTTTGAAAAGTTTTAACTGAATCAGTTAGAAAAGCAATAATCAAGAAAAGATAAAAATTTCTTTAAAAGATCGTAGTGCTCGAGCATCTGAATTTAGCTCTCCAAAAATTGACTAGAATTGTTTTTTAAGCCTGAAAAATTAGACATCTTTAAGGTAGATACTTTTTTTTGACAGATCTACTTGCCAACTCTTTTAGATTTAAAATTTTTTTTCTTTAAATATTAAAAAAAACAAGGCAGAATGTAAATCAACAGTTTTTAAAAGCGCAAATTTCCAAAAGATAATACGAACTGTTTAGAATTGTGACTTGCACCAACATTTGAAAATTTCATATAAAAAAAATGTTAAAATAGGACTTTTTTGCAATATTTAGAGGCTGTAAGTCTGGAACCCTATATAGGTAAGAAAACCTTTAACATACGTAAAAATATATTACTGAAGTTTTAACTTTTTGGTCTTGCCGAAAAATTGTACAGGAGCCTAAGTTACAGGTCTCCAAAAATAGCAAATTTTCAATTTGCTCCTAATAACTCTTAAACAGGGGGTGGTACAAAAATATTTTCTGAGGAAACTTATATTAATTCTAAAAGTTTTTTCTTGTCTCAAAATTTCAAGAGTCTATCTAAAAGCATGCTGGAGTTATGAAAAAATAAATCCTAATTTTGGTACTCATGGTAAAATGTTTTTTCTCTATCTATAACGATGCAGCAGTTTTGTAAACAGACAGACGGAAGGACAAAGTGCAACTAATAGGCAAATTTAAAAAAAATTTTTTGGAAATGTGAAAAAAAAATTGCGTAGGATGGGCTTATTTTATTTTCTTATATTAAACAAGTATGTATGCACATAACATACATATACATACATAATACATACGCTGATATAGTTTACATATTGAAACTGATATAGTTTACATATCTTTAAAAATTATAAAACTAAATCAGACAAAGGTTGAAATTATTGGACCAAAACTTTGGGTATATCTAGAAATTATAATGCATTTTTTTCTTGTTCTAAAAATACTGAAAATTTTTTTAAATTATTATAAATGAAAAATATTGTTAGAAGTAAAGTAATAGGTGCTATATTATATTTTGAACACTATATAAAGGGTTCGTACAGATATTTTAGAGTTAGCAAGAGCAACTGTATTCTTTCTCGTTTTTACTCAAACTGTAATAAAATAAATAAAATTTTATTTTTAATTACTGATAATTGGAATATTATCAATAACATTTTTGAAACAAAAGAGAAATATACGATATAGCGAGTACAATATGTTCATGCTAATCTTCATGATTATTGTAAATACACACATATGTATGTATGTATTCAAGTATAATATTGCTAATATAAGAATTAAAAAAAATCAGCTATCTCCACCACAGGACCGACCGCTATTACACCGAAAGCATAGTGCAAAAATTCATAGCTTTTTTACATAATAATATATGTATCAAAGTAAAATAACTTATAATAATTTAGCAACATTTTTACCGACCGCATACATTAATGTATCGGGTAGATATTGTTTTAATACTAAAAATTTGTACCCGAGATTTCGGTAAATATGCTAACACTAAACATTTTTTTACAGGCTTTTACGCATTTTTGCAAAAATCTCGGCTACAAATTTTTGATGTTCAAACAATACCTACCTTATGCATTAATGTATGCAATCGGTAAAAAGAATTGGATTTGTACTAAATTAAAATATAATAATATTTCAAAAACATATGTACGTACACATATTTACCTAAGTAAAAATTACACAGAAATTGTAAAACTGTGATAAGATTGATTTAAATTGGACATAAAAAAAATATTTGATTATTATAATTTTTAGCAGGCTTAAACTGATAAATAATAGATAATTAGATTACTTTTAGTTATTTAGTTATTAGGTATTTTCCGTATTCAAATAACTTGTCAAAAATAATTATCTTTGAGCTTCAATTATATTATCAGTGTTAGTCATATAATATGGTAGTACAGAGTGGTATAAAGTTAATTGAACAGATTTATTTTTATTTAACAAATAAATATATATAAATTCTATATTTTTTTTTGTTTTTGCATAAGTGCAAATTATAAAAAACAAGTACATAATTACAAAAATTCAGTTTATTGAATGGCTCCCCGAATAAAAACGATCATATCCACACAAATGGAAATTAAGTTATGAAGGATATGACGATATTCAGGTTAGCGCTGAACATAATACACATATAAATTTTTATTAATTTCGAATGCATTTATATTTATTTAAAAAAAAATTAAATTATTTTAATTGTAGCTAATCATAAATTATATATAATATTTGTAGAATCCCATTTTTTTTTTATTGACACGCAAATTTAGAACGTCAATAGTTTGATTTTTTAACATCTTTGGGAACTTTTTGTAAGATACTCAATATTTTCTATTTTTTTGATGATTTTCAAAAGAAGCGATCACTTTTACTATAAAAATTTAGTTTATAAAAAGAAGAATAGAATTATTGGCCTATATGCTTTACAGTAAAAGAACCTTTCTGTTACCAGATCACTAAAATAAATAACTAAAAAAGTAGAATAATTTTATTATTACAATTTATTAACACATTATATAATTCTCTTTTATAATCCCTCTCAAGTTTTAATTTTTCTGATTTTTTTTATTGTCTTTTGAGTACAAATTTTTTGAGCTACTGATTAGAATATAGTACAACGACATAATAAAAACAAAAAAAAAACAAAACAAATATATTATCTACATAAATAAATTTAATTATACCTATATAATATTATATGTATGGTATATTCTTATTTGTTTTGTTAAGATTTTTCTTTCACTCAAAGAGAACTGGGAAATTTTTTTCATATAAAATCGTATGCATAAAATATTTGATATTCAGTTTAGATCCAAATTTCAATTAAATTAAATCTTATATAAATAAAAAATTGGAAAATTTAATTCGGTTTGAGTGAAAAATAAAATATAAGCAACAATGTTGCGCACTAACTTCATTATAATAAATTTTTTATTGTGTTTAACATTAATATTAGCTGGCGTTTATCCAAATTTCCATCATGATTTTAAATTTATAGATTTAAATAATCAAGATAAACAAAATGTAAAAATTGCTAATAATGATTGGTGGAAAACAGCCAATTTTTATCAAATTTATCCAAGATCATTTAAAGATAGTGATGGTGATGGTGTTGGTGATTTAAAAGGTTTGTTATTGTTCAAAAAAGAGAAAAATATAAATAAAACGAAAACGATTTAATGAAAATAAAACTTATTTATGTTGTTATTAAGTTATTCAACTTTATAAAATATAAAACAATAAAATATAAAACAATAAAAACTAAAATAATAGTGTATATACATATAATATATGTATAAGTATTTCCATATATTTATTATGTATAATTTATAGAACTTTGAAATACGAAATTAATATAAATAACAATAATTGTATACATCTGGTACTAAAAAATAACCCCAAAACATGGGATACATTTCTTTTTGTAAAAATGGTGAAAAGTTTTTTTTTAACCCTTGTGAATGTATATGGGGATGTTTTATTCCCAATATAAAAATAATTTATTTTTAAAGTAAACATTATTTATAAGGGGTGTCGTCATTATTGCCGTCATCATATCAATTGAAAAATATTTTTTTAATTAAATTTCAAATCAATAATTTCTTTTTTACAAAATAATAAATCAAGAAATTAAACAAATCTAAATAATCTAATAAATCAAAATAATAAGCAAAAAATAAAAGTTGCCAAATGTTTAGGTTTTCTTTTTCGCTGTAAAGCTAATTTTCCCACTAGTCATGTGGCCAATATCTATAAAGCATATATTCGACCTAAGATGGAGTATAATTCTCACACCTTGGAAATTCTTAGGTGGTTTAAAACTGGTTATGGAAACTCTTTTATTGTGAGAACCGCTAAAATTTGGAACATGCTTTCATCCAACGTGTTCCCCTCTGATACAAATGTTCATTATACAATTTGCAACTTTTCAAAAAGAACCTATTCAGGTTCGTCTCCAATTCACCCGCCAGTTCTCTTTTATGTTCATATTTTCCTTGAACTCCTCTGCTTCTTGCTCAAACCTACAATAATTTTGTAAAAAGGAAAACTTTTCTAGAGTTTGGGTAGCGTGTAAAACAAAACAAAATAAAAAAATTACATGATAAAAATCGTAAATATTGAATTTCTAGTCTTACCTTTTTTCTCATATCAAGAATTTAATAATTTTATATTTTAAAATTCAGTCTTATTTCTTACAATTTAAAAATAAATAAATAAATTTTAATGGGCTTGCCAGATAGAAAAACAAATGAATTCTTTATTGTTGAAGTTGAAATCTTTTTTAAAAAAAACTGTTATTAAATTGCTCTTGACATTTGAAAATAATCTTTAAGTTTAGACCTTATAAATACATTCTTAAATATTAAGTTTTCTTTGAAATCTTCGTTGATCTATAAGTTGCCGTCGCCAATATTTCGTCACGAACAAACATCACAATTGAAAAACAAAAAAACAATGTAATGCATTAGGTCACTAAATCCCATTTGCAGAAACAATAATATAAATATTAAAAACCATGATGTTATAAAGTAATCCACCCTTTGATTCTTATAATTTAAATTAGAAGTGAAATCAATATTTTCTTAATTCGTATTTTTTTCTTTGATCTTAGGTATCACATCAAAATTATCGTATTTGAAAGAAATCGGTGTCACTGCAACATGGTTATCACCAATATTTAAATCTCCAATGGTTGATTTTGGTTATGATATATCTAATTTTGAGGAAATTGATGAACTTTTTGGTACAATGAAGGATTTTGAAGATTTAATAGTTGAAGCCAAGCGAGTTGGTGTTAAAATAATTTTAGATTTTGTACCAAATCATTCAAGTAATGAACATGAGTGGTTTAAAAAATCAATAGAAAATGATAAGGACTATGCAGATTTTTATGTATGGCATCC
This sequence comes from Poecilobothrus nobilitatus, assembly GCA_947095535.1. Taxonomy (NCBI): domain Eukaryota; kingdom Metazoa; phylum Arthropoda; class Insecta; order Diptera; family Dolichopodidae; genus Poecilobothrus; species Poecilobothrus nobilitatus. The sequence goes on along the minus strand of OX352773.1, from coordinate 3,332,957 downwards.
AGGTAAAACAAATCCAAAAGATCCTCAAGGAAGAAATTTACCACCTAGCAATTGGGTATTCTCTATATTAATATGATAATAATTTTTTTTTTTATTTTAGTTTTAATTAAAATTTTTTAGATTAGTGTATTTCGTGGACCAGCTTGGACTTGGATTGAAAAACGGAAAGCTTATTATTTACATCAATTTGCATCTGCTCAGCCAGATTTGAATTATAACAATCCTAAAGTTCGGGAAGCAATGGAAAATGTTTTAAGATTTTGGTTAGAAAAAGGTGTTGATGGTTTTAGAATTGATGCTGTACCACATGTTTTTGAATGTGCTAGAAATCCGGACGGTAGTTTTAAAGATGAGCCAGTTAGTGGATGGTCTAATGATCCAGATGATTATGGCTATTTAGTACATAATTGCACTGTTGATCAGCCAAGAACACTTGATTTAGTATATGATTGGAGAAAAGTTATGGATGATTTTCAAAAGAAAAATGGTTCAGACACTAAGTAAATCAATTTTATACAATTATATAAAAATAAATAATTTATTTTTTATATTATAATTTTGAAAAATAATTTTGATGATTATAATTAATAAAATTTAATTTTTATTTATTTGTTATTAATTTTTTTAAAAGAGTTCTACTTACTGAACAATGGTCACCCATTAACATTGCTATGCAATATTATGGTAATAAGGAAAAACCTGGAGCTCATGTTCCTTTTAATTTCTTCATTATTCAAGATATATGGAGAGATAGTAATGCAAAAAAGTATGCAGAAGTAATCAATAACTGGTTAATTAAAATGGATGATTTCAGAATCCCTAATTGGGTGGTAAGCTTAAATTTAAATTAATTTATTTTTTAATTATATTTTATTGATTGACGAAATTTTCTTTAAATTTTATAGCTTGGAAATCATGATAAAAATCGTGTTGGATCTAGATTAGGTACAGATCGAATTGATATGATGAATATGATGATAATGACATTACCAGGTGTTGCAGTTACATATCAAGGTGAAGAAATTGGTATGACTGATGTTTCAATATCGTGGAAAGATACTGTTGATCCACAAGCATGTAATTCTGATCCTACAAAATATGAAAAATTAAGTCGCGATCCAGAACGTACACCATTCCAATGGAATGATGAAAAGAATAGCGGTTTTTCAGATGCTGGTAAAACTTGGTTACCAATGGCACTAAATTATACAAAAGCAAATGTAAAATATGAAAGAGATATTGGTAGAAGTAAATTAAATATTTATAAAGCATTAAGAGCACTTCGAGATGAAGATCCATTTAGACGTTCTTTTAAAGCTAAAGTCGTAGCTTTAAATGATAATGTTTTAGCTATATTAAGGTAAAAATTTCATTAAAATATTTTTACAAATTAATTTAGATTTAATTATAATTCTATATTATATAATTGTAGATCCTATGAAAATGAACATTATATAACGTTAATGAATATAAACAATGATATTGAATCAGTTAATGTACAGAATGAATTTCCTGATGTTCCAAAATTATTAGAATATGTTGTTGTTACAGATCGATCACCTCATTCTGTTGGGTAAATAAAAACGTTTTATTCCTTTTTTTTTTGGTTTTTAAATAATTATTATAATTATTAAAAAAATTATATTTTAAATTATAGAGATGAAGCCTATGCGGATGAAATTATACTTTTACAAAAAGAAGCCGTTGTGTTGAGAGCAAAAGACAATCAAAAACCTTTAGATTTTTATAAATACAAATTTTAATTAAGAAAAAAAAATATATAAATCTGATTTCACTGTAAATAAGAAAAATAAAATTTTGTAATATAAAAATAAATAGAGTTTTCTAATTTTTCTTCGAAATATATTTAAGTAAATTCTTCGAAATATATTTAAGTAAATTCTTCGAAATATATTTAAGTAAATTGGGTTATAATAGATTTGTCATGTGACTAAAATATGAGAAGAATTCAAATATATTAAGAAATTAAATGATTTCTTTCATCCCGTCGTTTAATCGTACCTATTACAAAATAGTTCGGTTAATTAATTCACTTTAAATTATTAGATTATTATGCAGATTATATTAACATATTTCTGTAAGTATTTTGTCCAAATTAGTCTTAGCTTTTAGCTTATTTTAGCTTTTAGCTTATTAGTTAGCTGTTTAAATATCCTTTGATAATTTTATGGTTGCGTGTACCATAACCATTTTACGCTATGATAATTGAAATAAAAAAAAACTCTTTGTAATTTTTTTGAAACTAAATTTATTTTAAACTCATTAATATAATTTTCTATTTTTATACTTTTGTTTTAAATAAAAAAAATATATATATTTTTTTATGCTGATTCTAAAATTACTGCCTCATATGGTTTTAATGAAAATTTACTTACATCAGCATTTTCTCTAAAAAATTAATTTTTAATATTTTAAATTATAATTAAATTTTGTAAATTAAAGTGAAAGAACTTACCCAATTGTATGAGTAGATGAAACAGACACAATTTTATATTTCATTGCTTGTGGAATATTTAATTTTGATGTAGTTAAATCAATATTAGTTTTTGAATTATTTCGTATATTAGCAATCATTAAATATGTTTTACTTTTATTATCAGTTGGATAACGTCCAATTAATAAAATATCATCATCTAATGCTTTATATTTAACATTACCATCATGTAATGCGTTAGTTTGACGTAATTTTATTAATGATTTGTATACATTTAAATGACTTTTCGGAGTATTAGATTCAATTTTAACATTACATTTTTTATAATCTGGATTAACTGGTAACCATGTTTTTAGATTTGTTGAAAAACCTTTATGAAAATTTAAACATTTAAACATTATATAGAATGTATAGAAAAAATGAATATTTTACCTGCACTAACTGTATCATCCCATTGCATTGGTGTTCTTTCTGGATCTCTTGTAAACAATTGATAAGTTTCGGGAGTAGCACGTTTTGCTGCTGGGTCCTTAGAATCTTCATAGCTAATTTCACCATCAATCATACCAATTTCATCACCCTAAATATAATCCATTAAAAAAAAGTTAAGAATAAAAATATTATATATTATTATAATGTTTATATGATTCTTTATAATACATTATAAGTAATGGCAGCACCAGGAAGCATCATCAATATCATATTCATTGTATCAATTTTTTCTACACCATAACGGCTAGCAACACGTCTTTGATCATGATTTCCCATCTAAAATTGTAGATTTTTTTTTTTTAATTATTCAAATCGAAAAAATTATTTTAATCTATGTCATCCAATTTGGTCAACATACCACCCAATTTGGTGTAAAGTTTTCTGGCATATTGCTGTACCAACTATCAATAATAGCAGCGATTTTGTTTGCTGATGAAGTTTTATTACCTTGCAGAATAAACTGAAAGTTGAAAGGCATTTGTGCACCTTTAACATTACGTGAACCATAATATTTCATAACATTATCAAGTGATGAATATGTTTCAATCATTAAAACACGAGTATCACCACCATTAATTCTTTGGAAGTCATCTAATAATTTTCGCCATTGAAAAACCATATCAACTGTTTCAGGTTGATCTTGTGTGTAAATATGTTTTAAATAAGCTGATTCAGTTGGATCTGAAGTAAATCCGCTTTTAGGTTCGTCTGGATAAGTTCCGTTTATTGCTTCGATCTAAGAATTATGAATTTTTTAAATATACACTTAAAAAATATTAAATAATTATATTACTTCAAAACACCATGGAACAGCATCAACTCTAAAACCTGCAACACCTTTCCGTAACCAATATCGAAGTACATGTTTCATTTGTTCAACCACAATTGGATTACGATAATTTAAATCTGGTTGTTTAATATCAAATTGATGTAAATAATATTCTTGACGTTTTTCATTCCATTCCCATGCACTGCCATGAAATGCTTGTAACTAAATTAACAATTATTTAAATAATTTTCATATATTTAATATTTTTGTAATAAGGCTAGATCAAAAGAAATTCTTAAACATACCCAATTGCTTGGCGGTAATTTTTTTCCATTTGGATTAGATGAATTTGTTTTACCTGGATGCCAAACATAATAATCAGTATATGGATCAATACGTTCTACTGATTTCTTAAACCATTCATTTTCATCACTTGAATGATTCGGTACAAAATCCAAAATAACCTTAATACCAAGTCTGTTGGCTTCGGCTATTAATTTGTCAAAATCGTCTAGGGTACCGTAATCTGGATGAATATCATAAAAATCAGATATATCATAACCAAAATCTACCATTGGTGATTTATAAATTGGAGAGAGCCATGTTGCATTAACTCCAATATCTTTCAAATGTTGTAATTTCGATGTAATACCTGTAAAAGATATTAACTGTAATAAGATTTGATTTGTAGAAAATCAATTCTTTTATAAGTATAGAAACCGTAATCTAATATCTTGGATTATCATATAAAATTATTGTGCCCATTGGTAATCTAGAATTAGAATAATATAATGTTTTTCCCAAAAACCTTTTAATACTATAGTGACTTTTCGAATAAATTAGGAAGTTAATAAAATTACGAACTTAAATTTTGATAAGGAATAGGTCATCACTAAGCCATTTTTATTCATATTTGACTATGCTTCAGTTTCCGGAATCATTAGTTTCACTAAGTCGTTAATTACTCGGCTATAGCTATTGTACAAGACTATGAAATGTAAATATGTTTTATTTGTATGTCACCTATAATTGTCCTATACAAGAATTATTTTTAAATTATTTAATATTTACGATATGAGATTAATTATATAGGATATACATATATACTTATTTCTAATTATAGAAGTTTGAACCCAAGGCTGATGTCTTAAACAGAATACCATTAGCTGTTCGAAAATTAATATACTGAAAAGACTAAAAACAATATACCTTTCAAATCACCGATCCCATCACCATTAGAGTCTTTAAACGATCTTGGATATATTTGATAAAATGATGATGTTTCCCACCAATCTTTTTGAACAACATTTGTTTTTGTATTTACATCTGGACAGCCTCTTGTTAATGTTATTAAAGAAATTAAATAAAATATTTTCGAAATATTTCGAATATCCTTTTTGTTCACCATTTTTTCAAAAAAAAAAACAATTCGAATATTTTTGAACAATGATTTCTATTTAACTAATATTATATTTTATTTAATTTGCCTTTTTATTAAAAATTTCAATTGCTATCAACATTTAATTAAATTATTTTTTTCTTATTTAGAAAAAATAATATTTACTAAACTCTTTATTGCAATTTAAAATTGATAAGAACTTATACGTAAATTAAAAGTAAATGCGAAATATTTCTATAATTAAAATTGTGAGTGTTTTTTCTGCTCTTGAATAAATCAAAATATTAGTAACAAAATTTAAGTACTGAAATATTTTGTTTTCATTTTTTTTTTTAATGCATTTTCCTGCCACATAAATGTAACAAGGAAATTACACAGCCTTGATAATGATAAAATACGCTGTAAACACCGAGGTTCGAATCCAGACACATATTAAGAATAATTCCCTCTTACAACATTTACACTTGACACTTGAAAGCAAAGATTGCGTAAAATCCATGTCAAATTTATAAGACGGACAGGGGAATTTCAAATTTATTCTCCTGTCAAATTTATAGGACAGGGGAATAAACTAAAAAAAGAAAAAAAAACTTAAGTAACAAAAAATACGGTCAAATAGGAGACCATCATTATCAAATTAAGCCTTTTGTATACATTAATAAAATGAAAATAAAATCATAAATAGTTAATATTATAATCTTGAATACAGTATGCATCTTAAAAGTTATTTAAAAATTTAAAAATAATAAATATTTATTTGAATGTCGCAGTAAGGGCAAAATAAATTTTAAGTACTCCCACTTAATAAAAAGATGTATTTATGATTGAACGAATGAATTGGATCGATGCATTTTTTTGCATTGGATCGATAATATTTTATTGGATCGATCGAACCATTAAAAGCTATTAATTAATATCATTAGATATTTAATATTTGAAATATAGGTACATACTCCCTAGCCAATATACTGCTTTCGCAGGTAAGGGTTTCATCCCACTATATTCGCTAAAGGGGGAGGTTGGTTTAGTCAGTAAGAATCTGACACTACCAAGAGGGTTATTCTTGGTGTCTTTGGAAGATTCCCACCTCCCTTAGGAAAAAAAAAAAAAACAAAAAATGAACATATTAAACATGTTGAAATAATTTTATAAATTAATTAAATTAAATTAATGAAAAAAGCCGTTAGAGAAATTATTAATAATTATATCGATCGAAAAAGTATCATTTTGAAAAGTGTTACTTGAAACAAAATTACTGTGAGAACTAAAATTGTAATGTACTATTCATTTATTTATTTCCGATCAATTATATGATGTGTTATACAGGGCTAGTGATTGTAATTAGTATAATAAAGTATAATTAAAAAAATCTAAACAGAAAAAGGGAATTAATTATTCTAAAAAAAAATTGTTCACTTCTCTAAAACTCAAAAATTTTATTTGCACAGTGCTTTTTATTAAAGTTTCGTTGACTCCTTTGGTGTCAGGTGTATATCAGAGGCTTAGTGACATTGTTTCAATTAATTACTGTCGACATTGCCTTAATTTATAACTATTAATAGATTAATATTAGATTAATTTTTTATGGGAAAAAAAAAACGTGTATGGGATAGAAAATAAAAATTTTTTATTTTAAATAAAACAATTTTTTTTTAATTTAAATTCAATATGTAATTTATTTCTTTTTTTGAATATTTATTAAGATTCTTTCAATAAACTATTTTTAAATTTATTCAATACAGATTACTATTACTAAACAATAATAATATTGTTTTTGGTTTCTTTTTTTTTTTTTGTTATATTATATATTATTTTTTCACTTTAAAATTTTTTATTTCTTATAAATATTTATATGGCATATTTGAATTACTCTGAAAAATAATAAATTTATTTGATTTTTATTTTTTTAACCGTTTTTGATGTATTATTAACTGTTTATTTTATTTTTCTATTTTTTCGGTTATTTATTTTTTGGAAATTTTGTTTTTTTTTTGTAATAATAATAATCTTAATTTTATTTAAAATGCAATATAATATAAGTATACGTATTAATAATACATAATTTCTTTTTAAATTTCCTTATTTAAAAAATAATCTTTTACCTTTTCACTTAATTTTATATAAATGTGTATTTTTTAAATTTTTGTTTTCTACAATAATTATTTACAATTATTAATTATTATTTTATTATTTTTTTTTTTATATTTTATATTTAAATTAACTATTCTTAATTTTTATTTTACATAAATCATTTTTTTCGTTTTTTTTGTTTTATTAAATCAATTTTAAAATCTAACTATAAAATTTGAAAAATAAATAATATTTAATTTATAATTAATATATTTATAGAATATTTTATACAAATATTATTGTTATGTAATTAATATACAAAATTTGAAGAAAATTTTAATTTTCCTTTAGTTTCTTTCTTACATTTTTTATATTATATTGTTATAATTTTTTTTTAAATTGTGTGTTGTATATATATATATATATATAATAATATATAAATTATTAGTTTATGCTATTAATAATATTTCAATTATCTACATAATATATACATAGAAATAGAAATATGAAAATTATTTTATGTATTTTATGTGAAACGGAGAATTTTTTTTTAATTTTTTGGATTTTTTTTTTTGTTTCCAAACCATATTTGAACGGTTCTAAGTTTCATTTTGGGGTTCAGGGCTCATGAACGCAATATGAAAAATGAACCTGTTAGGATAGGAATTAATTTAAATGAATTTAATTAAATCAATTTTTAACTTTTTTATTCAATTTAATATTTTATATGTACAATTGTACTGACTGATTGAGCAGGTGTTAATACTTGTGAAATGCATTTAGTTAGAGTAAATATTGTCGTTAATATTATGATTTGGTACGAAGATAGTAACTTTAAAACTTATAATTTTAATAAAATAATTTCAATTAAAATGAATACAATTGATTTGATTAAAGAATTGAAGATAAAAACATTATTAGTATAATTGAGAAAAAGAAAAAAAAATGTCAGCGATTTATACTTTGTTTAGAAAATTGTATGTATATACATAAAATCAAATCGTTTATAAATTTTTTAAACAGTCTGTATTTAACAAAATGTATTATTTTGTATAGTTTTGATAACATTTATTACTCATAATTAAAAAAAAATATTGATATCAAAGGTATTAAACGTTGCATGGTTATTTTTTTATAGAATAAGATTGCAATTCTATGGTCTGTTACACTCATTTATTGATTCTAGAAAGTTTATTTTGAAGAATATTATTATTATATCTGTGTTATGAGTACATTATAACATTTTAGTGATTCCCATTCATATTAGGAATATGGCCTTATGACTCATTTGTAAACTAATGAAATGATTATAAAAAATAACCTCCAATTTTTGGGTGCAAAATCGGGGTTCCAATAGTTTGTTTGGGTTTTAAGTCTTTTTGTTGAAATATGCATATAAAAACAAGATATTTCCTTTTTCCAGAATATTTATATTTATATATGGTGCAGTGACAGAACGTCCGAGGAAATAAAGTCCATAATTAAAAGGAATTAAAACCTGTGGGCTTTAATTCCTTTTGAATTGGAATTAAGACCCACACTATTTTTTGTTATTAAAAGAAGAGAGTGATAGAATATGTAGAGCAAACGCATTAGGAGGGATTTTAGAGTTTTGGATAAAATTGGGGTATCCCGTTTTTCCAGAATATTTACTAATATGTATATGGGCGAGATTTTGAATTGGGAGAGATTTTAGAGTTGGTTACAAAATCAGGGTTTCAATAAGTTGTTTAGCGAAGGTTTGACGGCGGCAGACACTATAATATTAAATTTTTTGATGTTATAATATTTATAAAAAAATTTGGCTTTATGACATACCACCCATTTTAATAGTTTTTTTTTTAAAGTTTTAATTTATGTCTTAGAGTAGAAATTTATTAAAGTATCCAATTTTGAAATAATTTAATTTAAAGTTAATAAGTACGACCAATCTGAAACATTTGATATGATTTATTTAAATTTTAAACTGCGACCTATGAAATATTAGTAAATAGTTTTAAAATTTTGATTAGATTTAATAAGCCTGATTATTTCAATATTATTTAAACTTGTATTTAAAAATTAAACATTTTAGAACTTATACTAACTAATTATTTAAATTGTATAATAAAATAAATACTCGTAGTTCAATTCAGATAAACTTAAATAAGTACAAGTATAATATGTATATTAAAGTACTTAACTTTGGCGAATATTATCAAAAAACTTTTTTTTCTTTCTTTTTTTCATTAAAAAATATAATATCATTTTCAATTTAATAAAAAAATATTAACTAAGTAAAAAATGAGAATAAAATTTAAAACAAAAAAAATTAATAATAAATAAATTTTTATTGTTCCATTATTAAAAAAAAATTCTTATTTTCATATAATATATTTTTTATTTTACATTATCATAAGTTGAAATTATATTTTTTATTATAATTAATATAATTACAAGTTATGATAAATTGTTATATTAATTAATATATTTTAACTTCACTAACGATATATAGTAAATAGACAAAAAATTTTTTTTTTAATTATTTATTTAATTTATTTATTTATTACAATATTTTTGATTAATTTTTTTTTTATTTTTAATTAATATTTTAAATATTTTTTTTTATTAATATTATTTTTAAACTTCAATAGAATTTTTTATGTATAACTATTTTATATATTTGTTTTAAATAATTATTTTGTATTTATAGCTTTATATTACAAACATTTTTATTTAAGATTATATTTTCTATATTAATTTTTTTCAGAAAAAAAATATAATAGATTGGTTGTTCTTATTACTAAAGTTTTTTTTTTAAATATAATTCTTTTATTTTATGCAAAAAAAAAACAAAAAGGCAAAAATATTTTAAATATTATTATTTCATGAAAGATGGTTTTAAATTTAAACTCATTATTTTTAACCATATATTATATTAATATATTCAATTTTTATTATTTAATATTACAGATTTATTTTACAATTTACATTTAAAATTTATAATTTAAATACTTTTCGTTTTTTTTCATTTTCTTTTTTTATTAATAATAAATTAATATATTTGTATATACAATTTATACTTATTCACAAACTTTGATATTAATAATATTTTTATTATTATATTAATTTAATGTAATTTCTGTTTTTTTAATAAATTCATTTTCTTAATTCATTACGGCTATATAATATAAAATTTATTTTATTTTTTTTTTTTTGTCAATTAATATAATATTTAGTTTAAATATTTAGAACCTTTTTTGTTTTTAAAATTATATCACAATTTTTTTTTTTTTTTATTTGAATTTACTTTTTTACAATTTTTTTTTTCTTTCTTAATTTAAAATAAAATTTTAGTTTCCAATTAAAAAATATATATATTATATAAAATCAAATATTGACATAATAAAAAATGTTTATTTTTTACTTAAGGTGTATATTAATGTAATATCATATATTTATAAATAGGTTTTTTTTTTAAATGCAATCTTAAAAATTAAACATAGATATTAAATAAAAATTTAATTAAATGACACGTCAAATTATATAATCGTTATGTCCAAATAGTTGTGTTAATAGAGAGAGGGTGTACTTAAATTTGCACCATGTCGGAAGTTATATTAAAAAGGACTATAAATTGATAAAAAAAATAAATTTCTATTATATAATCCCCTTTGAAATTAATATTATAATCTAAATCTATTAAAGAAAAATGAGTTTATAGTACAAAATAAATAATATTATAATACAAGTTATTTTTTGTGGAATTTTTTTAAATATGCTTTAAAATTATTGAATAATTAAAAATTGATTAAATGTAATATAATAATAATAAAATAAATATGCTTTAAAAATATTGAATGTTTTGTTACAACAACTTTTTAGTATTCAACCCTATTGTCTTATTTGTCTTAAATTAATAAAATTTTATTTATAAGGGGAATTCCATTATTAGCTATATTGAGATATTTAAAAACTAATTTCGAAAATTTCTTATATCATTTAGTCTTAGTATTATTAAATTTAATTCTAATCTACATATATTTGCATAGCTAATTAACCTTTTTATAAATCAAAATACACATACACATATTTTGATGTTCCAAAAGCAAATATAATTAAACTAAAAATTTAACTCAAAATGTTTTAACTGATCGGAACTGTTGACTTTTATAAGTTTTATATTATGTCAATATTAGCGAATTATTTTACAGTAGAACGAAGTAAAGATTTTCAAGTGTAGACATGTGGTTATTTTGTTAAAATATCGAGCAAAATTTTATTATAGAATTTTTTGTAGAACTTAACTCAATAACAAAAACAAAAAATTAATGGGCTTAGTATCAAGACAAAAATTTTAGAGTTTCTAATTAACAGTAGAATCTCAAATTATGCTGATCATTTGAAAATGAAAATTTTTGGTTTTTTGTTCATATATCATATTATTCATAATATCAAAATTAAATTAACAATAGCAATATTTTATTTTTATGTTTTTGTGCAGTGGAATGCAGTTTGCCGAATTTAGTTTATCATTACATTGTTGACGTAAAATAAATCACTTATTTATTTGTATTTCGCTTTAAGTTTAAAACTCAACATTTTTTTACAAAAGCAAGGGTTAAAACTTCAAATATGCTTATTCTCATTATTTAAAACTTATAATCAATAAGATGATGGAACATTATGTTATAAAAAGTAAATTTACTGCAAGTTCCATCTAATCTATTAAAATATTCAAGCTATTATTTGTGATATAACATAATTGTTATAATATCATGATTTTACAGTTAAATCTTACGATTTCAAATTATGTTTATACACATATGATTTAAAATGGATTTTTTATGTTTAAAAATTGATTTTGCACAAATATCTATAAGATATTTAATTTAATGATTCTTCAGCCTAAAAGAATGTTCACTTTCCTATAGTGCCTTTCGATAATTCCCACCTACCCTCGCAAAAAAAAAAATATATATATTTCCCGAATTAGAAAAATCTCATCTCATTAATCCCTTGTTTGACAATTAGTACAATTTAGTTTAATTTTTTAAAATTAAAAGTTTTCATTGCCTCAATTTCGGATAATATTGAAGATTATATTCTAATATTATTAAGAAATTCTAAATTTTAATTATATCCATATAATTTGATAATTATTCCCAAAAATTGAAATTTTAAACTAAAAAATCTTCAAATCTTTGAAAAAAAGTTGATGTAAAAAAATAAAAAAGAGAAATAAGTGGAAAACTTTGTTAATGGCATTTTCTAAAAAAGAAAAAAAAAAAAAACAGTTCAAAGTTTTATAATATAATTATTAAATCATACAAAAATTTTTTCTAAAAAGATTTAAAAGAATGTAAGAAATAAAAAATAAAATTACCTTTTAACTCTGTTTTTCTTTTTTTTTCTCCAAAAATTATTAAGAATTTCACAGCCATAATTGAAACCAACCAGAGATTTTATATAAGAATATTTAATTGAAGAAATTTAAATTATGTTATTTTTTAACCAATATAAAATAATTTAAAAAAAAAAAACTACTTATTATTTAATTATACTATTAAAAAGGATTCATTTATATGATACTTAAAATTAACTAAAATTTGGTAAAGCCTTTGAAATTTCTTATTTTTTTTTATCAATAATTTTGAATTTTTAGTTACGAACATTTTTTTTTAAATTTTAACTAAAATTGACAAAGATAAAAAATCTATTTTTTTTTTTTGTACCGTAAATTTAAACAAATAAATTATAAAAAAAAAAAAATTTAATTAAAACTTTTTTAATAAAACTGTAAATTAAACTGTTTAAATTATTTTAAGTAAATGAGAAAAAGGGTTGCGAAAATGTTCTTTTTGCGGGTTGCTTTTACATTAAAAGTTAAAAAAATTCCACAATATAATTTTTTAATGAAGCTTGAACCTAATAATCCAATTATCTAACTGTAGAAAACCAAATACCCTGTCCCATGGTTATTTAATAAATACAAAAAAAAAAAATATTTTTTTTTTATCTTCCACATAAAAGAAAAATTAAATAAGACTAGAGGTAGAATACTATTCCAAGAAATAATAAAAATGGCAAGAGAATTAAATTGAGAAGGAAAATTAAAACAAAACATAATTTGATTTTCATAAATTTACATTTTTTTTCTCCTAATACTTAAAACAAAAAAAAAAATATTTTAATTATGAATAATAACGGAACTTAGTGATGTGATAACTGTACATTTTTTTTTTTTTTATATTTTTTTTTTTTTTTTTTTTTAGATGAATGTATTTCTGTTTTGTTTTATTATTATTATTATACCGTTATGGCATTTCGTTGATTATTACAGCTATTATTATTTTTACTATTGTTATAAACCGATTGTTGAAAATTTGTTTTCTGTTCTTCATTTTCGTCATTAGGTGATATTAACTGTAATTGAGATTGTTGTAATTTTTGATTTTGTTGTTGTTGTTGAATTTGTTGAAATTGATGACATTGTTGTTGATTTAATTCTAATATTAATTTAGATGAATTTTCAATATTTAGATCTAATTGTAATATAGATGATGATCTAGATGGTATTAATGATGATTCTGATAATGGTGTTGATGATAAAGATGATTGTTGTGAAGATAATGATGGTTGTATTATTTCTGTTGTTGCTGCTGTTGTTATTTTTGTTGTAGATAATATTATTATTTCATTTAATTTATTAACTTGCTATAAACTAGTATCAATAATATTATTTTTTAATTCTGTACCAGTTGTACCAGTTGTTGTATTAGTATTTAAATTTGTTTGTTTTCGATTTGGTTGTCGTTGCTGTTGTTGCTGTTTTTGTTGATAAATATCATCAGTTTTTGTTGATTGTGGTGGTGATGATATTTTTGTTGTATTATTTATTTTATTATTATTTGATATATTTTGACAATTATTTTCTAAATTATTTGGCACATTTTGATCTGCATATGGTATATTAACATTAAATTGTTGTAATGCTGTACTATCTATATTTGTAAATATACTTGATATATTAACAGTTTGTGTTGCTATTTCGCAAAATTTTAATTTTCCATTTGTTTCTAAATTTATAATTTATGTAAAAATGAATAATTGAAAATTAAAAATTAATAAAAATGTTTCTCTAGTTTTAATAATTTAAATTTAAAATATAGGTAAGGAATTTAATAATAGCCTTTAATATATCTTCAAATTGATTCAAAACGTTATACTTCAAAAATTTTCCTTTAAATTCTTACTATTATTAGAATTTTTTTAAAAATATTTTTCGATAAAAAAAGGGCTACCACTTATATTTGTTTTTAGGAACTTACCAGTATTAGATGGTGATATGTGTTTATGTATTTTTTCTTCTTGATTACATGTAGCTGCTGTAACCATAGCAGCAGCCATCATTGATGATGGACCTGTACCAGTACCACGATTTATATTACTAAATCGAGCTGGCATCATACTTTGACGAACATTACGTTCTGGGTGCACAAGTATTATATAAAGCTATTTTTGGAGGAAAAAAAATTATTTAATTAGTATTAAATTAATTTTAGGCTATAAAGTGAATAATAACATTCAATTAAACAAATTATTCTAAGTTTAAAAATTATTTTTTGCTAGAAGATTAGAGATTGAATTGATATGGGATTATGAGAAAACTGTTTCAATAATTTGGCACATAAATTGTATTAATTTCGAAAGAAAATGAAATATATAATTGCAGTTTAATTAAATAACATTTAATTATATTCTCTTATCATTTAAATATTAAATTTAATTAAATAGAAAGTTTAAAATTTACTTAACAATAATTGTTTTAAAGAATCAGAAAAATTTTTGTTGATAATATTTGACATTTTCTTTAAATAAATTTAACTTTTTGATCAACTTATTAAATTGAACAATTAAAAAACTAAATAAAACATATATTAAAACAACGAACACGTACATACATATGTGTATGTATATTTAACTGATAAAATTTATTTTCCATTATTTTTATAAACTATTCATTATTTTTCAATTATTTGTTCATACGGTACCTATATACTTGTCATATGAAACTATCTTATAGATACAATTTAATATCCCATCATAAATTTAATAAATACAATAGAATAAAAAAAAAATAATTATAATTGGAAGATAGAAAGTAGAAAGTATTTCAAAACAAATTGCAATTATTTTATAACATGGTATATATAGTATAACAAATGAAACGGTACTCTTAAATTCCTTATTTTTTCGAATTATGAAAGTAAAATCACTTGCGACAAAATAAACAAAATCAATATAATAATGATGAAAAAGAAAATTAATATACTTACCTTGGGTGAAAATAGACAAGCAACCGTGACGCTTGCTGATAAACTTATTGTCACTGACATTGATGTTATACGTAACGAAACATGATTTCCTGTACCAAAATAAAGTGGAACAAATGCCAACCATATAACACAGGTGGTGTACATTGTGAATCCTGTTTAATATACAATATAGGAAATAATTTGTTAAATATCATCTTAAATATTATAGTATAAAAATATAAAAGGATGAAAATATAATTTTTTCAATTGTTAATATTAAAAATAAGTTATTGGTAGGGTATAGAGAAAGAATAAAATGATTCTGAAATTTAAAATTATTTATTTATTTGTTTTAGTATTACATTTCAACTTCCCTCGTATAATTTTCCGTGAACTACTGAGCTACAAAGTGCCCTACTTTTTATTTTTATGTATTTATTTATTTATTTATATTAATATTACAAACCATATAGGATATTGTAATATTACAAAACTATCGGCTACTAAGGCCATTACAGGTCGAATACTATTATTAAATTATACACTAGTATTATTTATTTTGTTTATATTATATTTACACTATATTTGGTAGCAATTAATAAAACTTGCTACCTGTGCAGGAATTGAACCTGCACTTCCTCGGTTAATAACCAACGTGCTTAACCACTTCTTCGGTTAATACGCCACACGCCTACCCACTAGGCTACCGAAGCCCCATTTTATTGTTTTATTCAATTTTCAATTTAATTTTATTAATTATGTAGCATATTTTTAGGCTGAACATAAGATGACAAAATTGAAGTTGTTATTCATAAATAATTATATAAATGTTATGTTCTTATTTTCTTTATTTTTGTAATTCTAGTAAGTTTTGAGTAGTTTTATGACCCAAATAAAATAAAAGGAAGAAATATTTTTGAAAATTATTGTTGCATTCATCTTAAAATATTTAATTAATTTCACTACAAAAAACCAATTTTGAGAAAAAAACTTTTTTATACATATGTCCCTTAGAGTTACGCTAAAAGTATTAAAATTTTAATTATTGTAGAATATTTAAATTTTTTTGGTTCTGAAACTGGTTTACTTCTGGTGTACTTGAATAAATGAGAGAAGGTTCGATTAATTTATCAATTATAATAAGTTTTAGTTGGGTTTCCTACAAAATCCCAATTCTCAATTTCCAAAAGCCACAAAATCCAAATCCAAAAACCACATAACCCAATTACCCCATAATCCAAACACTAGTAATCCAAACCACAAACATGAGAAAATCTTAGTTCAGTTCCCACTTAGATTTATACGCTTTTTCCAGAATATTTATATATATATGTATGTGAGACTCTTAATTAGGAGGGACTTTTTAGTTTGAATCAAAATCAGGGTTATACGCGTTTTCCAGAATATTTTTGTATATATATTTTTATATATCAGGGTTTAATAATGTTTTTGGCAAGATTTTGTAGCGGCAATCTCCACTATTTCAAATATCTTGTTGTTGTAATGTATAATATGTAAAATAAATATTATTTATTTTTTTTTTTTTAATTTATGTCAATATGCAATGTGGAATAATGTTAAAAAAACGAAGCTATAAAAACCAGCGGGAAAATGTAATTTAGATTTTGAGGTGTTTGGATTTTGTCGTGTTTGGATTTTGTGATATTTGGATTTTGTGGGGTTTGTTTTTTGTGGTATTTGGATTTTATTTTTTGTGTAAGTGTTTGGATTTTGTGATTTAAGATTTTGGAAACGAACCGTTTTAGTTTATTATATAAAATTATCTAATGCTAAATCATTCTAATAACACCTGGTTGTACGATCAATCTTAACTCCGGAACCTTATGTTCATATTTGCCCTTAAAACTGTAACAACGTTTATTTATAAAATGATTGCATTTTTCATTAAATCAGGAATAAATTTTAAATATTTTATAAAATATTTTTCTACTTATTGCAATAAATTACAAATGTAAAATTTTATAACGACAATATTTTTAATGTACTAAAAGGAACATAAAAAAAATTTGCAACAAAGAAAGGAAAGAAAAAAATGTATTTTTATGTAGAACAAAAGTAAAAATTTTTTATTATAAACATTAAAAAAAAAGAACAAAAAACAAAAATCAATAATAATAATTAATATTTTCCTGTACTTTTTTTAATACAAATATTTTGTTCATTTTGGATTAATTTACTTAATGTAGGTCTCGGCCGCACAGACAACGAGCGAGCGAATTTTCAGATAAAATTCAGAAGAGCAACAAGCGAGCGATTTTTTACATTTCAAATAGTTTTGAATTTAAAGTGGGAAAACTGAAACAAATTAATATTGCATTTTGATTTCTATATTAAAATAAATAATTTTATCTTAAAATTATTACAAATCTTCCTTCAAGAGCAGTAGTCATAGAATTTATTCTTTTTTAGGTAACTTTGTAATTTGATTTTAAGAAAGTCGAAAGTGTTATCTATATCTTATCTATGACTATACTGTATACATAACGAAATTCATATAAAAAAGATATATGTATATATATATATATTGATAGAGTGAACCCTATATTTTCTATATAAATGAATTCACAAATTTTAATGGCCACTTGCTCGCAAAAAAATCCCTCGTAGTAAAATCATTCGTCGCTGTCTGTCTGGTCGCTTAGTCGCCTTAGTCGAGGGCTTAGTTGATCCTATTATTCTAGTCAAAGAATAACGTGCTTTATAATTTATTATGATAACAATTGTGATTTAAATTTGAAAACAGCGAATTAAATCATTATAAACATTATTCCTATCACATGTCAAATTCTTTATATAGCAGAATTGCGTTTAAAATCAATATTGTATGTAAAACACAAGGTTTTTAAAGGCGCACTTTTTCGAAAAGACCTAAAAAAGCATTTTAGAGTTGTGACACCTTATGTGTATTAACAAATAAAAAAATATTGAAATTCAAGAGACACAATTTTAAGGAAATCTTATATAATTAAGAAATAACGTTAACCTATGTAAAAATATAATACTTTTAAACAAATATACGCAGGTTTAATACAAGAATACTCAATTTAAAATTTTTGACTTCTAATAGCTCTTAAATATGCTTAACTTATTGAAAAAGATTATACAAGTTAAGGTTTAACCCAATTCCTGTCCCTTGATGTTTTCAAATTGGAAAATATATTTAATATAACTTTAAATATAAACATTTGAACACAGGCGTTTTTTTTTTCAAATTAAAGGTTTTGTTTCGACCATTGCTCCAATTTGAAGTTTTGTAAACAGACGAACGATGGCAATTTAAAATTTAAAACCAAACCAAAAATTTTTAAAAAATGTGCTTAAAAAATAATATTTACTTACCAATATGTTTTGATTCATTAAAAGCTTCTGGTATTTTACGTGTTAGTACAGCATAAACAGTACAGACGACAATTAGAACTATTGGATATGAGAATGCTATCATGTATGATGCATCAATATATGAATCACATACAAGTAAATTATCTTCTCTTGTTGGATAATGATGAATTGCATGTGATGGTGATATAACCATCCAAACACCATTGATTAAAATCTATAAAACGTGACAAGAGATAAAAAAAATTTAATAAATATGCCAATGCCGTAATATTAAAAATTTAATAAAATTTTAAAGAAATATTAAAATTTAATCGAAATAAAGAAAATATTTAATAGCAAATAAATTAAAAAATTTTTTTTTTGATTTATTGATTTATTAAAAGTTATATTAAGACATAAAACTAAAATTAAAATGTTTATCTTTAGATTAGATCAAATAAAGTAAAATTATAATGGTTTTTTAGTGTTAAAATCAAACTTGCCGATAAAAATTATATTGTTTCAATGTTTTTCATTTAGAGTTCTTAGCCTTTTATTTTATCGGTCACAGTTTTTGAACTTTTTTGTTCAATAGTTAATATAAATGGTTTGTATATTATATAAATGATCAGTACTTACAATAAAATGTCAGTATCTAAATATAATAAAAGACAAGTTGCTGCTGCTGAGTAGCGTGCCCTACTGTTATGTTAAATGTTAATTTAACAAATGTTATACTATGAAAAGAAAGAAACGTACATCTGATATTTACCCATATAACAGATAAAAAACAATAAATATTATAATGTTATGCTATGAAATGAAAGAAAAAACAAGGCAGTGTATAAATCAAAGTTTTTAGAGGGTCGTATTTTTAAGTAGAACATTATAAAATTGCAATAATATTTTTATTTAAATTTTGCTAAGTAACATTTTCTTAATTTTTTAAAAATTTTGCCATAATATAGTACAATTTTAGAATCAGAAGTTTAGCCCATAATATAGATATATGAATAAAAATATGGGTATACATATATTAGATTTATTATAGATGTATTAATTTTTATATAGGCAACAGTTATTAATATGAATGAACGGACGGTAAACATAAACGAACAAAAAAAAATTCAAAATGTTCTATAGGATATAATTTATATTTTTTAAATAGACTGATGTATAAATTTAATATTTAAAAAAAATAACAGAAAACAAAAATAAAAAAGTAAAATGTAATACTGCGAAGAAAAATAAAAACGAATAGAAAAAAAAGAGAACAAAAATGTTACTTTGATTGTTTTTAAATATTTTTAAAGAAAAAAAGAACTATTAAAATGTTATGATTTTGAAAGAAAAAAACATACGTCTGATATTTACGTACCTACATAACAGATAGAAAAAGGGGAAAAAAAATGTTATGCTATGAAAAGAACGAAAAGTCCATCTGATATTGAGGTACATAACAGATAGAAAAAAAGAATTAAAATGTTATGCTATAAAAAGAATGAAAAAACAAGGCAGTGCATAAATCAAAGTTTTTAAAGAGTTGCATTTTTAAGTAGAAATTATAAAAAAATAAAGCGGTGCGTAAAACCAAAGCTTTTAAAGGAGCGCAATTTAAATTATAAAATCACAATTTTCAATTAAATTTTGAATGTGTAACATTTTCTTAATTTTATGCTTCTCTTATGATTTTTATTTTCTAAAACTTCAACATTATATGCACAGCCAATTTTTATTGTTTTACGTAAAACTTACGGTGCGTAAAACTTACGGTGTGAAGATTTTGTAGAGAAAGCGATAGATAAAGAGACAGAATATTATTACGGATAGAGTAAAAATTTGTTTGAAAAATATAACAAAGAAAGTTTTGAAGCATTTGCTATGGCAACCATAGAAAAATATAACAAGTGTACTATATATTATAATTAGGTAAATGCATCAGATCAGTGTAGTTTAGTTTCAAAATTATAAAGTTTGATACTGTATTTTTTTCGAAGCGAAAATTTTTGTTACTATTGGCAAAAATTTATTTACCATTGGTTTTTAATCCAACCTTTGGTTTTTTAATCCAAAGCTTGACAAAGAAATTTACAAGAGATGAGATTTATTAAATAATCATTTTTATTACATTTTTGAAAGAAACTACTTCACAGCATCATTGAGGTTTTTCATTATTTAAAACACTTTAGCAATAAATTTTACATTTATCAATATCTAAATATAATACATATAAGTATTTGAATAAATTTACTAAAATTAAATTGTTCATAAAACTGAGGAAACTTTCACAAAAGCTATATTTTTCTACTTATACCCGGGTTTGATGACGGGTTTTTTTACTAGTTTATAATAAAGTGATAAGTATTTAATATGAATGGTCAGCAAAAATCAGCAAGATTTTGGTATTTTAAAAGTAAAAAGTTCAAGAAATGTTTCCTACTACCTACAACTCTTCAGTAAGTAAGTAGTATTGATATGCTTAGACAATTCCTAATTTTAACTTTCAACAAGTCTTATAAGAAATAAGAATACTTATAAGAAAATTCCGGAAAATCTTCTGTGAGGTAAATAAGATAAGTTGAAAATTGAGATTTAACTTATGAGATTTTAGAAAATAACAAAATGGTCAGTATTATTAATATAAAAACTACTGTTGTATAAGTTAATGAAGGGTAGGTATTCAAAAAAATTATCTCTAATTTTTGTGTATACATACATATATATAAATAATATGATTGATTACAATGTCTAATTCGAATGTCTAATAATCTAATAACTAATAATTATAATATAATATATAAACTTATTATATTTTATATAATATACTTTGAGAAATTATATGTTCAGTTAATAAATTAAGCGGGGGTGACTGTCAAAATTAAATTAAAATTTAATTTGTAGAAAATATTTTCTCGAACTGGAGGCTGACGTTTTTTCATTCATTGATGAAAACATTATTTTATACTGATCAATAAATCAAAGTTTACTTACCATTTTTAATTTATACTGAACAAATTATGTAGTGACATAATGATTAATAATATACTGACCAAAAGTTGTAAAATACTGATCAAATAATTGGTTATCTTTTTCTTAATTGTATTTATAATTTTAATTTGACTTTTATTTTTCTTATATAAATAAGCATTAAATTCTATACAGTTATTTAAAGTAATATTTATATATTATCAAATAATCTATTCCAGTATGTATTTTAGATAGCTGGGTCAAAAATGTTGTAAAATTTTTTGGTTTTTACGAGTACATTTTATATTTATTTACTTATTTTGCTTGAGAAAGACTTTTCCCATGTATATTCAAAGTACTAAGTTCTTAATTAACATGAACTTTCTTTTTGCAATTATTTTAATATTGAATAACTCGGGTCACTAATTAGAATTTATTTAATTTAATTACATTTTCATTTCTCAATCTACTTTTTGGATATACTGGGTTGATGTTTGTAAGGAAATATTAGTACGTACATATGTATATCATCTGTTATATATTTAATCTTCATTTCTATATACATTATATTTTGTTCCAGTTGCTTTTCTTATTTTTAATATTTTCATTGGTAATATCACATACAACAAACATAATTTGTTTTGTTATCAATCATTAATTTTTTTGCAAGAAGTTAAGCTTTTACCGTTATCCTAAACAAATTCCAGAATATAAAGTGTAGTTGGATAATAGATTCTTTCTAGCTTTTTTTGCAAAAGTAGAACATAAAAATTTGTTTTTATTTTTCAAGAGTGACAACTTTTAAATTGTTCAACTTTCAGAACCCCAAAAGAGTACCGCGAGTGACTATACTTTTACATTAAAAAATATGTTTTAAATATGTAAAAATATGTAAAATAAGTAAGAAACTACTCATTGTAGGACTGTTAAGAGTATTAAATGATTGCAAAATATATTTGGATTAGGAATTAGATATTATGTTTTCATGATTACTAATTATCTTATATTATTTTATGTATATGATACATCATATATGATACAAATAAAAGAAGTAACAGCAATTTGTTCTAAAAAAAAGAAAAGAGGAACTTGTATCTTAAATCAAAAATTCAATATAAAAATCAAAATTTATATTACGTTTAAATGTGGTTGCAATTAAGAAATCCTAACTAAATATAAACATTATTTATTATAGGTGTATTTATAGATACATGTTAATATTACAACAGTTGAGTTAGATTATTCCAAAAATCGAAGAGTTGTTTAACCTAATTGGCTAGATCCGAAAGTAATGTATAATATCTCATTAAATAATAGTAAAAAGCTCATAATAAAAATACCATCTTTCAGTACGTTTTCAATACTGTATTGAATAAAGTCGAAACATTTAATAGTAGGATGACATTTAATTAATAAAATAAATTTTTTAATCAAAAATTCTAAGTTAAAAATAGATGAAAGCCGATAACAGATCAAGTGGCAATATTATTCCTCGAGAGTAAAATAAAAATACAATTTTCTTTAATTAGTTTTTCATAGTATACATTGTTACTTTCACTTTGGGAAAATTTTTGATAAATTTTGTATTTTCTATGAAATTTTTTTTAAGCAATAAAAAAAGGTAAAAAAAAATAAACGTAAAATCGTTATATCCTCATTTTTTAAACAATATACTCTCTCTGAAAAGGTAAATATTAACCTTTGTTTTAATTGCAATCTAACTTACCTGTACAAACATTAAACACGCACATATAACCAATTGGGATTTTGGACTAATGAATTGTGGTCGTTTTGCAGATTGTTTACCAGCTTTAAAAATTCTAGCAATACGATTTGTTTTCGTTAATAAGGCCGCATATACAACCGTGAAACAAAATCCAGCACCAAATCTGAAAAAACCAAAAATAAAAAAAAATTTAATACAAGATAAATTATGAATAAACATGTGTATAATGAAACTAATGAAACTGTACAGCAAATAATTAGAAAAAAGTGATAGGAAAAAAAAAAATAGGAAAATTAGATAATAAAATTTTTATATTTCTTTTGTTTTAGTTTGGGAATACATAATACATTTTTTATTTAAAAGGACATGTTAATAGTCAATAAAGAAAATATTTTGATAAGGATTTTTTAATAAATAGTGAAAAAACAAACAACTGCTTCTTAGTCTTAGGGTTTTAATAACACATGTGAACATTGCGATATTCAGTTTTATAGCATTGTTTTTATTAGAGGACAAATTTCAGGTTGTGTTGCATGTGAAAACATTTTTGGGTTGTTCTCGATTGTAATTCATTATTTTTTTTTGTCTATAAACAAATAAAAACATTTTTTTTTTCTTACCTTTGTAATCCACAAACGATGTTGGTTGGTCTTAATACCAAAGCAAATGTAACCATATAACACATAAGAATACCGGCTAAAAGAATGTAACTTAATTCTCTTCCAGATGCTCGCACTACAGGAGTATCATTATGTCTGTAAAAAAAAAACCTTAAATTTAATTTTACTCATAATTTGTAAAATCAAAAGATTTGAATAAAAGTGGAAAAAATAAAAAAAAAAAAAAATACCAGAATCATTCAAGTAATTTAAAACGAACAGCAAATTTATTATGGATTTATTGGGATTTTAGACAATTTCTTAGTTTCAATTCAATTATTACTTTTTTTTTTTGAAATATTGTATATATATTATTTATGTTTGGTACATTCTAGAGGATTATAGTATTTGATTGGTTTTATAGAAAAATTGTTATTATATTCAACCGTCATGAATCATTTTGAAAAAAGAAATATGAACACCTATCTATATAAAGCTATTTCGGCAAAATTTCTCTTATATACAAACAAACACGAACATAGTTTTAAGGGTATAATAAATTTGCCATTATTTATGTGACACTATGAAGGAGACATGGGAAAGTGTTTATATTCTTGCCCAGGGTTCAATCATCAGTCAGTTTAGATATTTGCGTTCGTCTGCCGACCTGCACGATAACCTAAAAAATAATGGAGTTATTTTTTGAATTTTTTATCATTTCATTTTTATATAAATGTTATTTTTCTATTGAAATAAAACAAGTTAGACTGACGCGTTCCAGCAGTTGTCATAAGCTTCTTTTTATACATATGAGCATAACTCAGTATCTCAACTTTTGTCAAAAGGAGTTATGTTTTATTGCAAAATTTAAAACCTAATATCTGGGTGCATAATTATGATAGACATCTGAAAATTTCTAAAAGAATGATTACATGATTACATTTTATGGGAATTGCATAGGTACATTATGTTCGTGTGCATATCCTAGAGTTGACATAATCAATTTAAAAATCCTCCTTGTTTTATTTTATTTTTAACTTTCTTTCCTTATCCATAGAGATTTTTTTTCAAAACTTAATGTATATTTTATTGAATACCTTTTAAATCAATAAACTTGAGTTCACTTTAAAAAAAAATTAACAATTTAAGGTTTCATCGATCAAATTGGTTTATTTAGACACTGTTCATTAGAAATACATTTAAAATTAAAGTAAATAATGGTAACAAGTAAATTTTTTTTTCTAATGTATTTTTGTTTTTATGTTTTTATCGTTTTGTTTCTGTTTTTCTATTTTAAATTTAAAAATTTAACACTTACTTGACAAATACTCCAACCACAAATAATGTGATTAGAATTCCTGTAGAACTAAATGCCATTGCACCAATTGCCCATGCTGATTCTGGTCTTAAATAAACCTCTGGTATATCCTGACACCGTTCCTTCATTCGATCTGGTAATGTACCTTTATCACATGTAACACATTGTGTTTCATCAAGTGGATGTCGAATCTATGTTTAAAATGTTTTTATTAAGTATTTTTTCCAAAATGAAGTATGGTTATAGCATTTTTATTTATAAGTTAAATAAGGGGCGATAACTTTAAAAGACTGATGAAAAGGAATAAAGGATTATAAAAAATTAAGGCAGTAGTGAATTTTTTCAATCGTATAAATGGTATTCAATACAAAACATTAAAATGGATCAAAATTAAATAATAAATAGATCTAAAATTAAGATCTAAAAGAAGAAAAAAACAATATGTTAACTTAACTTTAAAACACTAAATTTTGAAACATTTATGGAAGCGCCAATTGGTGTTAAAGAGAATTATGAAAGTCTACTAAATAATGTACAAAAATTATTTTGTATTGGGAAAACTGTCCTTTTATAAGAAAATCAGATTTTATTTTAAAATAACGTATATATACTATGAACATAAATTATAGAATCTTGAGTATAACAACAATTCATGTAAAATATAATTGAATAAACGATATGAACCAAGTAGGTCCTTTATTTTAAAATTTCTTTTTAAGGACGAATCTATATACAATAAAATTTTAAAATAAAACATCATGTGAAAGTAATTAATTTTCATTGTAATTTTATAATTTCGGAAAAGAATCATAACCATTACAATATATTTTTAATATATGTTACAATATTAAATTAAAAAATATTGTATGTATTTTTTTTATTTCAAAAAATGTAATTTAAACTTTTTTATATAAATTCTCACGAAAAAAAAATGAAAAAAAATATATATACTTACTTGATACATGGAACAATTAAAACAATGCCAACAACAACTTTCACCTTCAACATATTTTTTAGCTTGTCCTCTTTCACATGGAAGACTACAAACAGAATCTGGTGGACTTGGATCTGATAATTTAAATTGCACTTCTGTTGTTTATTGTTTTTTTTTTTTTGTAAAATGTTTTATAAAAACGCAGTATGGTAGCAAAAAAAAAAAAAATTAAATAGAGAAAAAGAATATTTTAATAAATTTTTATTTATCTTTTATTATATTAAGAAAGTTCCTATAAATTATTTCATTTCAATTATTTAAAATTAATTTTACTACAGTATGTTCTAAATAATTTTGTAATATTGTTAGTAAAACAAAATAATGGAAAAACTTTGATAAATGAAATATATATGAAAACTTCTTTATTAGTTTGAAACAAGATAAAAAGCCAAAATTATTAGCGATGTTACATAAAGTAGAATTTTAAAATTTTAACCCAATTTTAAGTGTAAAAAATAAAATTCCAAAAATCAGAGAAAATTCAAAAAAAAATTTGAGTTTGTTTGTATTCCTTTATAACATTTTAATGTACTCAATCGGAATTTAAAACAAACAAATTCCAGGAGGAAGCGTCTCGCGAAATCTCGCGAATTGGGAGCAAGCCTTTTGCTGAAAAAAAATGTCGAATAGCCAAAAAAATTTAATATACAATGTCGAAAAAAAAATCAAAATTTTATGTTAAAAAAAAAATTCGATAGTTTTTTTTTTAAGTATATTTTAGAGTTGATTAAAAAATCCACTTTTATTAATTACGTAAAATTTTAGAATCGGATACAAAATTTAGGTTTCAATAAAGTGTTTATCGGAAGTTTGAGAGGGGCAGCTATATTAAACGCCTTATTGTTGAAATATCTATATAAAATAATTATTAGGACGGATTTTATAGTTGGTTATACAAAATCATGGTTGCTAAAATTTGTTTAGAGCTGATTTGGGGGTGGAAGCTCCCACTATTTTAAATTTGTATTTTAAATATGTATGTAAAAAATATACTCTCTCTTTTTAGAAAATATCACCAAAAAGTAGAAATGGAAAAAATACAAAAAATATTGCTTTTTAAAAAATGATTATTCAATTTTTCAATATTAAGTATTTGATCTTGTCTTTTTCAATTGTATTATTTGAGAACCACCAAACCTTTTTAATTAATAAAAAGAATTATTTGGTTTTAAAACGTGAAATTTTGAGACATAATATTTTAACATGCGAGAATTAGAAACGCGAAATTATAAAACGCCAGATTTTAAAACATGAGATTTTGAAACGCTAGATTTCGTAGCCAACCCATTCTAGTTGGATCTTAAAGCCTTAATTAAAATAAATAAATACTTCTTCAATAAATACTTCATCTGACTCATGGAGCAGTGGTTAAGTCGCCAACCTTTCAATCGAAGGGTCTTGGGTTCAAACCCCGGTCAGGTCATAAATAAAAATATGTAGTACTTTTATATCGTAATAATGTATATCGTATAATTAATATTAGTAATAATAACAATAATAATATTAATAATAATAATAGTAATAATAATAACAATAATTATAATAATAATAATAGCTGCTACAGTGGAGTCATCTTTGTGGAGCCATCAGTGGAGCAAGTAAGGTGTTGTATACTGCTGCATGTTGTGATTCACGGATGGCGCTGACTCTGTAGTATAGTAATAACAATAATAACAATAATAATAATAGTAATAATAATAATAGTAATAATAATTATAATAATAATAATAATAATAATAATAATAATAATAATAGTAATACTAATAATAATAACTACTACAGTGGGGCTATTTTTGGTTATATCATGCAAGTAAGGTGTTATATACTGCTTGCACGTTGTAATCCACTGATGGCGCTGACTCTGTAGTAAAATAATAATAATATTAATAAGAATATTAATATCAATAATAACAGCCGCTACAGTGACAGTGGGGGTTGCCTTCAATAATTACCTCATGTAGTAATATATATACTACTACTACATGTTGTAACTGTTGTGACGGCTTTAGTGACTGTTAGCAAAATAATAATAATAGGCGGATTCATTGTTTCCTTACAGTCCCACTCCCAATTCAATGTTTCCGTATCCATTTTCCTATCCTTTCCTATCCCTGCTCCCTAGCCAATATATTGCGTTCGCAGGTAAGGGTTTCATCCCACTTTATTGACTAAAGGGGGAGGTGGGTTTAGTCAGTAAGAATCTGACACTACCAAGGGGAAATTCTTGATGTCTTTGGAAGATTCCCACCTCCTTTAGGAAAAAAAAAAACTTAGAAAATAATGAAATATCGTCTTAAACAACTTGCTTCATTTTATTTTTTTTTCATCAATTTTAATCAATATAAAATGATATTTTTGTAGTAATTTATAAAATTTCAATTTTTCGAAAAATTTATGAAAATTAAAGATATTGAAATAACAAAATTTTAATCAAAAATGATTTTACATTTTGATAATTGAGTATAAATTGATTTCAATACAATTTTCATTAATATTTAATGAAAAATCTTTAAATGTCGATTTTTCAATTTCTAAATAAAAAAAAAAAAAGCTAATAAAAAAAATATTTACATAAGAACAAAATACAAAAGTAAAAGAAAAGAAAAAAAGGAAAAACCTTCATTTTAATTTTTTATGTTTTATATTTCGTTTATAAATTTTACAAAATGAATATAATGTATATATTTATAAGCTCTTAACTCTAAGGTATAATCCATCTATGTATATAAATATATTTGGGTTTATGTTATCTTCATCAATTTTCAATTTTCAATTTACCTATTATCAATTGACAAGAAAACAATTTACAATCATTTCTCTATTGAATTTTTAATGTTTAACTTTTATGTAAGAAGATTTTAAAATGATTTATACAATGGCTCAAAGAAGTATATACTATAACTTTAATATCATGAGAACTTTAAAATTTGAAATAATGCTTGAATAAATTTAGGATGGTTAAAAATTTTGAATTCTTTATTGCTAATAATAGACCACATATAGGATAATATAAATGTTGTTTTTATTCTTAACATACAAAGGATAATAGATAATAATATATATATATATGATCTTGTAAAGGATTTTTTTTTAATTATTTTTACAAGAGGAATCATAGTTTTATAAGAACTTCAGTTGAACTATTGAAAAAGCAAAACCTGTATAAGTTATGTATACTCAAAACTGTAAGGAAACTGATTACACTTACAGAAGTCAGAAATTTTTATATAAAAAATTATTGTGAAAAATGAAGAAGTGCTTTCTCCTATTTTAAGGAGAAGCATATAATTAAGAGAACCAGTTAATACATATAAAAATAATATTAAAGCTTTAATTTGTATGTATTTACGATTTATTTACGATAAATTTGCACAGGTGTCTAAAAATATAAAAAAATTTCAATTTATAACTCTTAATAGCTCTTAAACAGGAGCGCTACAAATGCTCGTATCTCAAAAATTCGTTTTCAAAATCTCGTTTCTTAAAATCTCGTTTTAACAAAAAATTGTTTCATCAAAATCTGGTTTTTTTAAAAATCTCGGTAAATCCTGTTTTTTCAGAAAATACAGAAAAAATAAAAAATTGTAATTTTTAATTTTAATCGAATAATAGGAGGGATTTTAGAGTTCGATTAAAAATCAGGGTTATTCGCTTTATCCAGAATATTTATATATTATATATTTGAGATTTTAAATTTGAAGCGCTTTTACATTTCGATTTAAAATCAGGGTTCCAATAATTTGTCTTACGTTTTTAAAGATCGAGGGTCGTCGAGGGATTTTAAAGATTTTGATGTTGAAATATGTATGTACAAGTATTATTAGGAAAGAGTTTAGAGTTGGTTACAAAATCAGGGTTTCAATAATTTGTTTAGCGGGGGTTTTGACGACGGCAACGCCCACTACTTCAAAGACTTTCATCTTGCAATATGTATGAAAAAAAATTAGGAGGTATTTTAGAGGTTAAATATCCGACCTCTGATATCCATATATTTCTTTTTAAAAATGTGATAAAAATAAAAAAAAAGCAAAAACAGAACGAGATTTCAAGAAAAGAGATTTTGATAAAACGAAGTTTCGATAAAACGAGACTTTAAGAAACAAAATCTTAAAAATAGAGATTTTGAGAAATGAGCATTCGTACCCAACCTCTCTTAAATAGGGGAAAGTATAAGCATTTTTCCTGAAGTACCTTATATGAATTCTAAACGAACTCTCTCCTGTCAAAATTTTAAAAATTCTTTGAAAATGTGCTAAAATAATAATATTGTCTCCTGTAAAATAAAATACCATAAAAATGGTAACAGGTAAAAGTGGGAATTATAATTTTGTTTTTTGTAGAATGTATTTCTATTTTTTATTATAATTTATTATAAATAAGTTAAAAAGAGGGAAAGAAATGGTAAAAATTATTTAATGTAAAGTATTGAATTTATTTTCTATGAATATTTGAAAGAAAATTTTGTATTCCAATCATTTTATACAATTTATATGAATGATCTAATTTGAAAAGAAATGATGCTAGAAATTCTTGAAAAATAAATTTCGTTGTTTTAATTAGATTTAATTTTTAATAATTTTGTCGAAAAATATTGTTTGTCATTATAGAATTTTACGTAGGTATATATAGGTTTTTAATAAGAATTTCTTTA
The DNA here is from genome assembly GCA_947095535.1 of Poecilobothrus nobilitatus. NCBI lineage: Eukaryota > Metazoa > Arthropoda > Insecta > Diptera > Dolichopodidae > Poecilobothrus > Poecilobothrus nobilitatus. Next base: position 3,301,881 of record OX352773.1, on the reverse strand, counting down.
AATTTTTTACGATTTTTCAATTTTGAAAAACATTTTACTAAGAATGATGGGTAAATTAGTCTTGGAAAGTTTTATAGAAGTACTTCAATGAAATTTCGTTTATCTTCCTGCAATATTTAATTTATCAATTAAAATAAAAGGAAAATGAATTATTATGTGTATAAATAATTAATATAAAACAACATTTTATGATTTTTAACGAAACAAATCTCAAATCATTTAAGATTTTAGCATAACCAGGCATGTTACAGGACATAATTGTTGATATTGTAAAATATATGTGTATGTATTCGTTTATATTATAAATAAACAATTTATTATTATATAAAACTAATAAGGTGTTCTGATTTCATTTTTTTTAAATCAAAAACAAAATAAATTCATTTTATTATTTTATTTTTTTCTTTTATTTCACATTCCATGATGTTTACATGCTTAATACTATCATTCAAATATTAATTATTATATATTATATTAAATAAGTGTATATATACGAGAATTCTAAATTTTTTTACTGTGATTTTCAGTCTTTAAAATAAAAATTATTATTTGATACAATAAACAACAACATTAAAGTCTATTAAATGGTTTCCTGCAGTTTCCTGTAGAGTATATGTATGTAGAAAACTATATAGAAATATTTTAATATTATGCATATGGTATTTATATAAAAATATCATATTTTTATCATTTCCCTTAACTTCTTTAATTTTTTGTTAACTATATCATATACCAGTAACGTATAACTTTTTTTTATTTAATTTCATATGAAAAAATTTATTCATAATTTTTTTTTTTATTTTTTGTTTTTGTATAAGAAATAGTTATATAATGAACTCACCTGTCATATTCAGACGTAATTCCCCTTCATAATATTCTCCAACTTTTACCCAACGATATTTATTGGATTCAACTTGCTTAAAATGAATTATGTTATAACGGGCTGGTCCATCACCATTTATATCAAAGCGAAAATGATCTCCACTGAGTCCTATAAATAAGAAAATGTTAAAATATAAAAGGAAATATGTAAGAATAGAACAATAATATTGCGCAACATATGTTTTGAAAAAATAACAAAGTATATAAGTTTAATTTTGAAATAATAAGATATGCGCACATTTTTCAAATTTAACTGTGTAGCATGGGCAAATTTTATTATAGATAAATTTGAATTGTTTGAATCAAAAGAAAATCTGAAAATGTTTTTTTCTAGATTTCTGTTAACTCATTACAACACAAGAATTTTTCAATTTTTAAGCAGCTGGGTTCTACTACTCATATTACTGTAAAACCATAAGTCAATTATTTTTTAATAGTATTAAAATTGTGTTTCCAAATTGTTGTTCCATTAATGTTTGTTTTATAAAAAGAAGAATCCTTAGTGTTCAAAAAATATGTATAATATTTTTTTTTTTTAATGCATTTCTCTGCCACATAAATGTGGACAGGAAATTACACAGCCTTTCCTGTTCAGGCGTGGCTGTAAATGTCGTAAGGGGGAATAACTCTTACGACGTGTGTGGGATTCGAGCCCACACTCCCTCGGTGTTTACAGCGTATTTTTATACGCTCTTACCCACTAGGCCACCGAGGCCCCAATATGTATAATGTAAAGAAAAATTATATAGAATCAGGCGTTGCCAACACAAGGTATCATCATTTAATTAAAATAAAATTTAAATTAAAAATAATTGAAAATAAACGTAAGTAATTCTAAACGAACTCTCTCCTGTCAAAATTTTAAAAATTCTTTGAAAATGTGCTAAAATAATAATATTGTCTCCTGCAAAATAAAATACCATAAAAATGATAACAGGTAAAAGTGGGAAATAAACCCGTATAAAAAATTATATATATAGTTAAAGAAAATTTTGGAACCCTGATTTTATAACTATTTTAAATCAGGGTTCCACATTTTAACTACATTTTAAAATAAAAATGCATTGAAAAAGATGTATAATAAATTTTATAATGTATATATAAATAATTCGACGTTTTTTTTTTAAAATATTTTTCTTCTAAATCTTTTTCAAAAAGTCTGGAAGGCCATCACATATGATAATATAGTTAGTAAGCTATGGTACAGTTAGCACACTCAGGGTTGAATGCCTACATAAATAAAAGTTACCAAATATTAAAGGAATTAAAAATTATGAAATTTTTTCTACAATTTATTTTCATTACTTTCATAAATTTATTTAATTATATTTATTAATTTAGTTAATTTTAATTAACTTTAGGTTTTTGATATTAATTATTTTGGAACAGATTCATGCAGCCTATCAAAGAGATATTGAAATTATAGAGTTGAAAATTAAATTGTTATTTGTTCAAAGCTACGAAATGGCCACTTGCTAAGCATCCAAAGTTGCGTAGTGATCAGTTGTCAAAGTTGTATAATGTCCTTTTGCTAATTGTCCATTTTACTGTGTTCTTTGCGAAATGCTCACTAATTAAATGTTCAATTGTCAAGTGATTTTTTCTAATAATGACAATACTACAATACTACAGATATAAAAAACAGACATACTTATTTGAAATAATATATTATAAAATTATGTTTCATTCTAAAAAGAACACAACTTAACTGAGTTAAAGTATTTATTTATTTTTTTTGTAATAATTCCTATTTAAAGCAAACGCCTTAAAGATTATAGTATTGAATTTGTTTATATTAGAGTATAGGGAAACCGTTGTGTAAATAAATTCTCCGATTATAAATTTAAAATATGGTTTATTTAATATGTACATATGTATATATGAAGAAGTCAGATGAACTCCCAATATCCAAGGAACCTATAGAAAGAATTCAAATAATTCTTGAATATTGCTTTCATAATTGTGGTCTTATTTAACTTTATTTAGTGGGTGGGTAGGGATAGGGATGCCTTGTTAGGTTGATTTATTACATGTTGAGCAAAGCACAAAAAAATAAAGATAACTTTTAAAAAATATTAGAATCCATAATTTTGAATAAGTTTTTAGGACTCTTGCTTTGAAAAATTTTATGAAATGAAGTGCGAATGTTTTTTATGTTAAAGTTTTGGTATTAAAAATTTATTTTTTATACGAATAAATTTATCTGAAAATGTTTAGGTTTAAAAATATCTTTCATTTTAAGTAAAGAGATAGATTTAAATATAGGTATTCTTATGTGATTATGTGGAATAAAAAGAACTCTGTTTTGCACAAACTTTAAACATTTTTTTTTTCCTATTTTTCCAATAAATTTTTTTTTGTTTTAAATAATTTCGAAAAATTATAACTTCCTAGAATCAATAGATTATTTAAAAAAATTTTTGAATAAATTTTAAAATGAAAATTTAAAAAAATTGTGGGATATAAAAGTTTGGGATCATGGGATATTTTGGGATCATGGTCAAACACTTAATATATGGGGTCGAATTCATAAAACTGAGTTTGAACTCAAAACCGAAACAAAAATTATTGAAATAACCTTTTAACAACCTTTGAATTCGTAGGTAGTTTTTATTTGAAAAAGTGAAATTTGAATTCAAACTCAGTTTTATGCATTCGACTCCATGAACCAATAGAGTGCATAAGGTGAATGTACAGGTTATAAAAATTTTGGTAAGAAAAAGAAGTTTTTAGGTAATAACGTTTAAAACAAATTTCCCTTGCAACCAAATAAGAAAATAATAAATATTGTAATGTAATGTATAATATAATGACAATAAAGATGAGCCATAATCATAAAAGAGAGAGGTTCCTAGTATAAATGTTGATCGTAAATTAAAAATATTATTTGTAAATTATTAAGAATAAAATATTTAGTAAAATTAAAAAGTTGAATTTATGGTACTTTTCTAAAAAGTGGAGATTATAATAGAAAAAACTCTCTAAATAAATTAACATTCATTAAAATAACTTTTTTTTAGGTTTCACAATGCTTTTCTTATTGGCAAAAACCTCGGAGACTTAATACTTTAATTTTTGTTTTTATTGTTCTATAAAAAGAAACTTTTTGTAATCATTACATATTAAAATACTTATAACTTTCGTTGTTTTGAAGGATTCTAAATCTATATTTATTAGATGCTTAGTAAAAACCTAACGAACTTTTTACCGTATATTTTTCTTATTTTTTAATCCAACTTAAAATGTGAGTTGTAAAAATATTACGGTGTAAAAAAGATTAGAGTAGATAAGGAGATAAGCAGAAACTACAAAGAAAAAAAAAAAATAAAAAGAAAAACTTCAAAGCGGTTCTTACTTAGACTTAAAAAGTTTTGTTCTATGAAAAAAAAACTTGTCATAATTAAAGAAAATTGAATATTATTATGCACGTACTATAGATCCTTACACAACATATAAGTACAGAACATATATGTACTAAATATTTACTTAATATTTATTTATTATTAATAATAATATTTCCATTAACAGAGTTGAAGATCTTAAAGATATAAGACTTTCAATTTACCTACATTATTTTTCTAATTTCCTCCATTCCTCATCCATTTTATATTAGAGTACTTCATGTGCAACTCTATTCTTTTTATCAAAATATTATCCCATTTTTTATTGAAAAACACATACATGGAAAGTACCATCAGGTAAGATTTATATAAAAATAAAATTTATTCGATTTGTTAAATAAAAAGGTACGTGACTCTGTATTTGTGAATCTTATATAGTATGTTTTATATGTATATACAATAGAAACCCATTATCATTATTATTATGAAAAAAGATATTAGATAATCTCATATGACATTTTAGTGCCTCCATATTACCTATTATATTTACCTCTTAAATTAGTTGTTTCATAAGAGATATGAGTACTTATGTTAGACTTAATAAATGGCAATTGAAGAAGAACAAAAGTAAAGTAAAAAATAAAGAAAATAAAAAAAAAATAAGAACTGTTAGGATTATAGCACTCAAGTGTCTCTTGTTCTTAGGTTCTATTTTATCTAATATTAAAAGATACATTTACAGTATTTTGCAAATTTTTTGATTTTAATATTTTTTTTTTGTTTAGTTGCTTTTAATAAAACAAGGCAGAATGTAAACTAACTGTTTTTAATAGCGCACATGTCCAAAAGATAATACAAACTGTTTAGAATTGTGACTTGCGCCAAAATTTGAAAATTTTATGTAGGAAAAAATGTGAAAATAGAATTTCTGAGGAAACTTATATTAATTCTAAAAGTTCTTCCTTCTCTCAAAATTTCAAGTCCCTATTTAAAAGCGTCCCGGAGTTATTAAAGTAGAAAAATCATGCAAAATTTGGGTTTCAAATAACGGTAAATTTAAATACGAAATTTAAAAAAAATTGTATAATTTTTTTATTGATTTACAAAGGTATTAGTTTCAAAAAATTCCAGTCGAATATGGCGTTTTCACATTGAAAAAAGCGGAGCATGAGATGTACGCATTTAAAAATAGGGCTTTTTCAAAGTTGGAGGGGCTGCAGTGCCATAATGGCTGGGGCTACATAAGAAAGTTGCTCTACAACATTAATTTTTTTATGAGACTTACCCATGGTTAAAATTTTTTTTCTCTATCTTTGACGGTGTAGAAGTTTTGTAAACAGACGGACGGACAGAGTGAAACTAATAGGCAAATTTTTACAATTTTTTGAAATGTGCTAAAAATGATAAAAATGAATTATATAACTGTTAGAGCAACAACAAAATGTTGTATAAAAATGTCAAAAAGAAAAACAAAAAAAATTTACAACGATAAGAAGAAAATACAGTGAAACAGAATGTTAAATTTTTATTGCGGTTTTAAAAAGGACAACAGCAATTACATATGTATGCCTTAATATTTAAATGGTTTTTTTTCTCTTTTCAGTTATTTTTAATTTGATTTGATCTTTTAAAAGAACACGAACCTTAAACTAATAAAAAAAAATTAAAAATACTCAAAGTTTGATCTAACAAATGGATGATCTAACTTTGAAGTAACTAATGGATTTTATTTAGAATATTTTCTATAATTGATCTTAAAAGATTTAATCGTAGAATTAGGAAAAATAAGGAATTATTATTAATACATTTAAAATCTCTATAATATATTTTGATAAATCTCTTATTAAACCAACGTTAGGTTCACGTTCCTAAAATTTATTTCTCAATAATTTAAAATAAATCATCACCAGAGTATAAAAAAATATTGTTAGATTTTGTATGTGGTAAGTGCTTTTCTTAGGAGTTGTATGTTTTTTAAAGAGTATTAGACGCATAAAAGCATTAATATGAACTACAGATTTATTTACGAAAACTAAAATAATGATGATATGAAATACGAAGAATATTAGCTTGAATGCCACGAATGCAATTTTCTTTTAATGCATTTTTTTTCTTAAAATGCATGAAAACTTTTATTTTATGAAATATTTAATAACTTTTTTTTTGTTAGTTTAAATGAAAAAATTAAAGTAAAAATCAAACGGAAACAATCGGTTGTCCTATTGGACATTAAGAATTAGAATATATAAAAAGAAATGCTATAATTAGGAAATTTGATTCAATAGAAATTTGAACAAAAAAAACAAAACAGACGAAAATTGGAATTTCAAATAAATGATGAAATTCAGGAAACATACATCTAAAGCTTCTAATTATCACTTCTTTTCTCTCATTTTATGATTATTAATTTGGTTTCCAGCAAAGGCGATTTTTATTATTTTGTTTTGTATGACATTCAAAACATTATTTTGATTGCTCAATTTTCATTTTGATTTTCGTTTTTGCTTTTTTTTTTTTGGCTTCATGAGAGAAAATTTTAATCAACAATTTTGTTTTTCTTTTTCTTTTTGGAATCAAATACAATCCACACAACCAAAATTTACAAAAACCAACTGATTCACTAGTTATTCATTTGTTAAATATAGAACATTATGTTATAAAAATCTGAAAATAGGCAGCAACATAATGTGGTCATTCATTTTCGTATCACTTTCTTTTTATTAATAAAAAAAAATTGAATTCGACTATCTCGAAGTTTAAGGTCAATAAATCAAACCATATAAACATAACATTGAAAATACGAAAACATTTATAAAACAAAATCGTTAACAGATCATTGTATTCCACAAATCTTAACAAAAAATTGTCACGGGTTTTTTTATAAGGTCATTAAAGAACTCTAAAAAATTGGACACTCTTCATTTAAAATATTTTTTAATCAGCATCTCGAAATGGGTTAACGAATCGATACGAAATTGATTCACAATGTTTATACAAAGATTGAACTCAATCATTCAAACCATAAAGTCAGAACAATCAAAGTACTGAAAATCATTAATCAGCTCTCGTAACGAGCTGGTTAACAGAACTTAGATCATATTTTGTTAAGGGGGTTCTTTAAGATCATTAAACACTATTGTTAAATTATATGGCGACGAGCTGATACGGTTGAACTCGTTTAGGAAAAGTAAAGTACGGCTTCTTCCGCGCTCAGAGGAGCGTTTCATCAAAATTTAATTACGATAGCGTAGACCAGGTAGCAATGCATTGTTAATAAACAAACAAACAAACAAACAAACACTCTTTTACTTTGTACCTACAATAGAAGAAAATAAAGTTCGTATTCCAAAAAAAAAGTAAATTATAATATTAAAATTTAAAAAATGGACACAATTTAATTATTAGATATGGTATTTTTGATTATTAAAAAATTGAGGCTAATTCAAGCTAGGAGAAATTTTTGAAACTATTTAGATGGATGAAACAGGCAGGATTTGCTAATAAGAAAAATTAAGTTAAAAGTAAATCTTTCATGAAGCCCTCAATGTATAGTTATTTTTTTTCAAATAAAAAATATCTATAAATTTGAGTTTGAATTAACTGTCTTCATTTTTACAAAAGTTGTATTTTTAAGTTTTAAAATTGATAAGCGCCATATTTTGCAGTTTAAAATTTTTAGTAGGCTAACACACCAATTAATTAACAATTCCACTTTACAATTTCAGTTTTTAAAATTATTTCAAATATGATTTTATAAAAGTTATATAAAAAACTTCTTGTTAGATTTTCTTATTGAATTGTTAATCATTCAATTTGAAGATAGACGAAAAATTATCCTTCTAAAAGGAAGGAACAAAAAAAAAATCAACTCCCATTTCTAACAAAAACAAATTCTTCTGAGAAGTTTTAATTACAACAAATCGTTATTGTTAATTATTTTTCTTGTTTTTAATTTTAAACAAAGTTTTAACCCAATATTGTTTAAAAAGGTTGAAAACATTATAAACAAAAAATAATTAATAAAGTTTACTATATGGGATAAAATTAACTTTAAAAAAGTGTAACAGGAAACTGGCTTAACTTTTTGAATTTACAGCAAAACAAAGAAATTTTTGCGGAGCATATAATGGCATTCATTGTGAAATATAACAAACTTTAAACCACACAATAAAATTCGCATGGGAGAAATATTTTTAATATACATACCAGTGAAAATGTTTTCCTACTGAGTTTAATGTTTCCTTCCGATTCGTTTCAACGCCAGGATAACGATTTTTATTACAAAAAAATACACAAGTACTTATCGTTTTTTTTTAGCACATTTTCTAAAATTTTTGAAATAATGTGCCTATTAGTTTCCCTTTGTTCGTCCGTTTAGGTGTTTACAAAACTGGGTCTATGACACTTTACTGAAAAAAAAATTCCGAAAGAAAAAATTTCGAATGATTTAAAATCTTAAAAAAAAATTTGTAATTTTGGAGAAGTACTTTTTTGAAAACCTTTGTTTTTCCATTACTTGTTTTTGTTCTTAAAATTAACCCTTAGAAACAAAATAACTGAAAATTGGTTAGCAATTATGGCAACTGCTTTACTAGCACCAAAAATCAACCAAATTTAAATAAAAATACTTTTTCTAACGAGCTCTATTCTTTACGGAGTTACAGCCCCTTAAAGTTGGAAAGAATACGTATTTCAGTAGCTGCCACGTAAATTTTTTCTTCATATGGAAATAACTCAAGATTTATTGAAGCAGGGCATCTGAAATTTTTCAAAAAATAATCAAGTTTAACCGCAATAACTTCGCAATATCTTGAAACTTAATTAAAAAACTTAATACTCAGTTTTTTTAAATATAGGCAGCGTTTCCTTGTAATTAAATGAAATCCGTTTTAATTTCACAATTTTTTCTTACATAAAAAATTCTAAAAACATTATAAGTTTTGATACGAAGAAAATTATGAAAAATTAAGAGACACTTGCTTCAATTTTAAACAGACTCAATAATTAAGAAACCTGTGTAAAAATATGAAGTGTAAGCTTCAATTTTGGATTTTAAATTTGATAAAATTTCACTGCTTCGGTTAAAATTAGCAAATTTTAAATTTTTGACCCATAATATCTCTCAAACAAGAGGAAATACAAACATATTAATTTTTGTACCTTTTGAAACTATAAGTTTTAAACTTTAAGCATTTAGAAGTTATGAAAAGTTAAAAATTTTGTAAAATATTTATTTCATATAACATTAAATTAAAATTTTGATTTTCATAAAATTCTTGTTTCAAAAAAAGTATTTCATAAGAAATTTCCTGCTGTTTGGAGTTCTCACATTGAAAAAATATTTATCAACTTTGGATCTTATAGTGTAGCTATTAAAACATGACGCTTCATAAAAAAATTGTTCTACAACTGTCAATATTTTTTTTTATTAAATCTATTTACTTTTACAATTTTAATTCTTTTCTTCAAACGGTATATATAAGCTTTATAAAAAGACAGATGCACTAACAAACGCAGAAAATGTATGAAAAATATGATGATACATAACATAGTAATTTTCTTGTAATAATTTTTTGTCTTAAGAATAAAAGTTAATAAAGGGTAGGCAGTTTTACATTTATTTTATTCTAAGGAAGAATTAATTTAGTAATGAATTCTTTAAGAAATTAAAATTTAAAAATTTTTATCAAGAAGTTTAATATAAATTAAAGCTGAAAAGGTTTAACTTTTTGAGTAAAAGTTAGAGAGTTTATTATGAAAACCTATTGTGATTCCATTAAAAATTTATTCTTGCAAAATATTGCAGTCGCATTAAATATTTTTAAAATATATTATTTAAAACGTGTACATATTTACTTTTAGAATCAATAAGTATTTAAATAAAAAAAAATGTTTAGATATAAACCTTTGAACTTTAGAATGAATTTTTTTATTCCGCAGATAATATTTTCATTTTCATATTGTCTAAGTTAAGTCTTCTAAAGTTATTTATGAATCGATTTTTGAATTTTTTAAAATTATAGAAAACGGAATCCTTTTTCTAAAACATAAGTTATGTTTTTCATTTGGTGAACCATTTCAATTAATTGAAAAGTTATCATTTACAATGGTTAGTATGTTAGTAAATGATATTAAATATTAGAAAACTTAATTCATATAAGTCATGACTACTGTTAGTAACTACTTATTACTTATTAATGTTAGTAAAATGGGCATAATCGAAATAGGATGAAATTTGTTATAGTCTGTAGAGTCGTTTGACACATTAAAAAGCTCAATCGAAACGAAACGAAAAATTTTCTTTGGACTGATTCAAAACGTTAAATGTCTATATCAAGATAGAGAGACCGTTGTTGCTTGAGTATTCAAGTAATGGTCTTACACAATGAAAAATTTCATTGTGATGCAGGGATCAGGCAACTCTTTTGAGCATAAGGCATAAGGAATCCAAGAGTAGAATTAGTTTTATTCATTATAGAGTTCTAGTGACTCTTGAAATCTAACATACTCTGAATTTGAACCAGTTTATAAGTTAAATAAGCAGTTGGGAGCACTGTAATCATTTTACCAAATTCATAGAAAATACACAAGAGTCACTGAAAAGTTTTCATTAATAAATTACTAATGGTTGGCCTATGCCCAAATATCATTGACGAATTACTTTTCTATCAGCTTTATGTGGATATAATAAAGGAATTTACAAATCTAAAGTCTAAATCACTTTGTAATCCATAATAGTTTGTGAAACTTTAGATTTTTTAAATATGATTTCAAAAAATGCTTTAACAATTATCTTTGAATTTTTATACTATTCATTATCAAATGTTTTCATAACTTTTTGACTTTGATACTTAATTTTTTAGGGAAGTAAATTGTAACTTGATTAGATTAGATTGTTATTTAAGGGATATAAATGACACTTTGAACTTTTAATGTATATGTATTGTGCTACATCTGTTACAACGTGTTGTGGATTTTACATCCACTTAAAATACTTCTGTCAGCCCTACTATCTTTAATTGTGCGTAGTCCTAAATAAAGTTTCTTTAATAATAAAACCAAAAATATCTATTTATAGAAATGAATACTGAAAGGTCACTATATTTAAAATATAATATTAAAGTTTTGCTGACCGAACGAAAATTGTGAAGATGTTATTATTATGGCAATATTATAATATTTATACCTTTAAAACATCTTCTTCAAAATAAATATCTTTTTTATTTTTATTTTAATAACATTTCTAAAACATAAAAAAATTCCAAATATTACAATAGATTTGTATATACATTATGTACATATGTACATATGTATACACATTATACTTTTAATAAATGCAGATTTTTGTATTAAAAAAAATTATATTTTATGTATTTTCTTTAGAATATGGGGGGATTCTTCCATATAAGTGGCTCGCGCTTTTAAAATGACGCATTTTCTTTTTTTAAATTCCCACTTTGAACTGCAATATCTCAGAAGCGCTAATACAGGTTAAGATGAAACAAGATGTATATTAACGGTAGTATTATGCTCTACAATATTGTAAAAGTGGTTGTAGTTTATTGTCTTATGGGAAAAATATAACGGTTTAATTAAAATAGTACACAATGTTAAAAAAATGTTGTAATGCATTTTCCGCCGCTAGATGGCAAACCCGTCACTAATGGATATTATATTCGGAACGGTGATATCATAAAGTTCCGTTACGTCATTTTAAAAGCTCAAGCGACCTATATGGAAGTATACCCGAATATAGTATCTATATATGCACTTACGAGTATAATATTTAGTTTAACCATAAACTTTAAATTTTTTTTCAAAATTGAAATTTAAATTTATATATGTACTTACCTTCAAATTCAACTTTACGTAAATATTTAAGTAAATCTGCACCTTTAGTTGGTTTCATAGATTCACATAGAGTTGGTTTACCACCACATAAATCATGGTGCATATCTCTGTAAAATAAAAACAAAAAAATTAAATAATATATAAATATATATACATATCTATGTTTATGACATATATATCAGATATTATATTTTATGCTACTAAAATTCTTTTGAAAATATTGTATTATCCAAACAAAATTTTTTGTTTTGAGAATTGGATTTTGTAATAAAATAAAACACAAAAGGAATGTTGTGCAGTGCAGTCCAGAATTTACAAGTCCAGAAAAGACTAAATTTAGAGCGGACAAAATTCAGAAAGGACAAATCTAAATTTAATGTGTAATATAAAAACCCAGTATATATTTTTTTAATTTTATCCTTGTTACTACTTTATTTAATATTTCAGGTAAGAAAAAATAAATTAGGCTTAATTTATTCACATAATAAAAAAAAATTTTCTGGAGCCTTGGGGGCCTAGTAGGTTAGAGCGTATAACATACGCTGTAAAACTCCGAGGGAGTATGGGTTCGAATCCCACACACGTCATAAGAGTAATCCCCCCTTACATTTTACTCCCTTAAGTTTGTGTAATTTCCTTATTACATTTATGTGGTAGGGGCACTAAGAAAAAAAAAATTTTTTCTTCACTTAAAAATTAATTAAAAAAATTAATTAAGTTTAGTTCGTATATTATGTATATAATATACTAAAACTTAAACAAATAATATGTGTGTATGCCCAATTTGTTTTTTACATTAATAAAGATTGATTCAGATGAAAGGTCTCGGGTTCAAACCCCGGTCAGGTCAAAAAATAATATATAAAATATAATAAAATAATGTAAACAAAATATTAAATATAATTATAATTTAATACTTGTACCGAGATGGCCCACATGCTTTAAAGCAAAAGGGTCCTAAAAATATCGGCAGATTCTCTATAAAAAAAATATCAAAACTGATTCTTGCCGTATTCAAAAAGAGATTTGTCTAAAAAAGTAACGGGGCTTAGGATAGCCCTCTGCCAAATTTTTTTCATTTTTAATTTTGAAAAATTTAAATATTTTTGGATTTTTTTTCTGCATTATTTTTCTGTATTTTGTCCTTTTGGATGTTTTCTGGATTTAATCTTTTCTGATTTTGTCTTTCTGGGTTTTATCCCCAACCAATTTTTTTTCACCTTTTGAATTTTTGTCTTTTTTGAAAAATGTATCTAAATGTTTTACAACTGTAAACAGCTTTACTAAAAAAATGTCCAGATTAGGTTATGAACAATTTAATTATAAGGTACAACAAGTTTAATACTTGATTCTTAATAATAATTGGATCTAACTTTGCGCGGTTATTTCATGTAGGTACATTAAGATAACTGTTTACTGTATAAAATTTTCTAAAAATTTCAATCAGATTTTTTTTGTTTTTTCCCACATTTTAATTTAATTTTACAATCATTCTTTTGATTTTTCTGTTTGTTTATTTCTTCGCTTTTCATTCTGTATTTTTATTCATTATCTTTGAACTGATATTTATTATTTCGGTATACAGATGACAGAGCATCTGGAGAAGAACATTGATGAGGAGAAATTTCGTACTTAGTATTATCTTGCGGTACATTGTCATCTAGCAAAAGCTTTCGTGTTGGCGTTCAATATATATTTTCACTTTTTTTTTGAATTAACGTATATTTAGACCGCTTATGTGGAATACGTCACCTTTATGATATTTTTTAATAACAATAAGTTGAATATAAAATTTTAGACAAATTGTAATTTAGCAAAGAAAAATTTTTTAAAAAATTTTTAATATCTATATTTTACATTTTTAATAAAAGGACAGTTTGTTTTGGGAACTATTTTTGTGAAGCAACACTTGAAAAAAACTGAGTTTTTTAATAATTTGTTGTTATTTGATTCAGAAAATTTTATTTTATTTTTGAATTTTAAAAAGTTTTTTCCTCACACAATTTTTTTTTCTGCTAAATTTTGTATATTAAGTAATTGTTAAAACCATTTTTCACTTTTATGAAGTATGTCTCTTTGATGAATTAAAAGACGTTTGACAAAACGGGATATGAAAATTATTTTTCTTTTCATGAAAGGGGAAAATTGTTGTAATGAAAATTGTTATCTTGCTAGAAGATGTCCCTTTGTTTTTGTTTCAAATTTTTAAAGAAAAAAATTTAGAACTTTTTTATTATTTAGGGAACCTTATTTGTTTTTGAAGTCTTGGCATCAAATTTATTTGTATTTTTTTTTTATTTATAACTAGCAGGAATACCCGGCGTTGGCCGGAGTATTTTGTTGGCTTTATGAAATAAAAATTATTAACTTTTGTTTTTACGTAATTAGGTTATTTTAGTTACTATTATATATTAGAAGTTTACATTGAACGCATTTTATGAAATATCAAAAACAATATAGACAAAAGTAAAGAGTGTTGGAAATATCTTTTTAATAGTAATAACAATAGACTATATTGTTTTACATACACTAACAGTTTTTCAAAAAGGAATCAATTGTTTGTATATTTTTTGATAGCCTTTTTGCATTTAGCAAAAATTTTTATAATTTTAATACTGGGTGTACCACAATAAGTTTTACGTAGTAGTTTTGTGTTTTATAGTAGATGTGTTTTATTAGAATTGAATTTTTGAAAAAACTGTAAAATAATAATAAAAAAAAAAAACTATGAAAATAATATTAGTATTGGTTATAAAAATATATGTGTAGTATATTTTTAAGAATATACCTTAAAGCATATGCAAATGCCATCACAGCATCACTAACAAACTGTAACTGATCTTCAAAATCTGTATTATTTTTAGCTAAAACTTCCTTAGTTGTACAAGTTCGATTATAATTTATATTGTAAGGTGTTGGTAAGCTGTTTGGATATCGGCAAAGAAAATGATCTTCCCAAAATTCTGAAATTAAAATAAAATAAAAATTGGTAAAATGTTTAAAATGTTTGTTCAAATTTTCTATTTTTAGTCAACTGTTTGATTTTATAAAATTTTTAGGTAAACACTGTTTGAATGGAATGTGGGTTGTATTGTAATATTTATTGTTTATACAAGGCATCTTTCTTATTTCAAAAGCATTATGGAGTAATGGAATTTTAAACATGGATAGGTCTCATTAAAAAATTAATGTTGCCGGAACTAATGTTGTTTACTACTAACAGCCTATCAATGTTAAAAAAAAGTTCTTATTTCCAAATGTTAATATCTTAAATTCAATTGTATATAAAAATTTTTTCATTTGAATATTTAATTTTAATAGCGTTCAAAATATTTTTATTATGTCTTTTTGTAAATGTGCTCCATTAAAAAATTCTCCATTCCATACTCCCTTGTTTGGTATAATATTTCAATATTTTCGTTCGACATGATCGAAATGCTAAAGGGCAGAGGCCTTTTTTGAAATTATTTACTACTAAATTTATTTAAAAACTGAGTTGGTATAGTAATGAATCTGTCATTTTCAAAAAGGGTTTTTATTTTTTTTTGAAATTATGAACGTTATATTCCTATTTAAAAACTTAAGGACAATTTTTAAAAGATTCAAGATAAAAAATATTAAAAGTAGTTTGTTTTTAATCATTTATTCATTCCTTTAATTGTATAGTATTCTCCTACATTCAATTTTTGAATTTAGAAGTTATTCAACATTTTAAAACTGTCATATTACTTGACATTTTCAATCAATCAAAAACTTTTTTTTACTTTAGTCAAAAAAAAAAGAGTTAATAAAATTTTAATTCAAATAAACTATTATTATTTAATTTTATGTACAAAATTAATTATACAATTATGTAATTATAAGTATCATTTTCATTATTTTGAATAATTAGAAATAAAACTCACCTACAAACCATGGATTTCGTAAATTATTTTCAACTGTCAAATTTAAGAAATATTCTTCGAAACCTTTAACTGGATTTGCTTGCGGCTGTACTGATAGTGTACCTTCAACCTGAAAAATAAAATTGTAAATTTCGAAATGCTTGCTATGATTTAAAATTATGTATTGTTATTACTTATAATTAATTTTCTAATTTTAATCAATTATTGATAAATATAGAAAAAAAAAAAATAATTATATTCTGCAACAAAATATTGTCATTGATATTAGCTATACGTGATATTTAACATAGACATGTATTTAATTAAATATTTGTAAAAGAATACAGAAAAGAGAGACTTCTGTAGTAGGTAATTTGCAATTTACCATTTGGTATAATGAGACGCAACACAAAAAGATATACAATATACTTTATAAATATTATATATTATAAATTCTGGGAAAAGTGTATTTTAATTTTTAACAATGGTAAAGCATGCGTACTTTATACTATAAGTTTTTTTTTGTAAAATAGCAAATATGTGAAATGCCTTTTTGAGAAAGAGATTTAGCCAAACTGTTATGCTTTCATTAAGAAGACGTAATTATCTAAATTAAAAAGAAAGATACGATATTTTTTCAGTACTTCCAATGCTATTCTTTCAATTGTGAAAAAATATTAATGGTACTACCTATATTGTAGTCAGGCTATGGAAAAATAAAACCGATTAATTTTACAATTAAGTAATTCTGTATAGTACACGGAATTTAATTTGATAATCAATTTTAACCTCAAAATTATAAATGGAAAAATAAAATTTACAAAACCTTGGGTATTTCTTTTACTGTTTAAATATTTAATTCTCTTTAGTACAAGTTAGTTAAATTAACTTTAACTACGCCTGTCCGTCCGTCTTCAAAACTTCTACACCGTCTAAGATAAAGCAATGAAATTTTAACCATGGATAGGTCCCGTAAAACAATGTTGTGGAATAACTTTTTTTTATAACTTCATCTGTTATGGAGTTACAGACTCTAAAAGTCATAAAAGCTCTATTTTCAAATGCTTATATCTCAAGTTCTGCTTAATATTTTTTTCAATCTCTCCCTTCAAATGTCATACTTACATAGATATAATTTATATAATTTTTTGTTTTAATTTAGTATTTAAATTTACCGTTATGTAAAACCATAATTTTGTAAATTTTGACAGCAGGAAGATCTTTGAGAATTAGCATAAGTTAGCTCAGAACCTCAAGTTTAAGATGAAATAATATTAACAGCTTTTCTTAATATTATATAGTGTTTCTTTAAAATTGAAAAAAAATTCTCTTGATTTTTCATAATGATGTTTTCCTATATAAAAAATTTTATGAAAAATTAAAAGTTTTGACACAAGAGAAGTCTAATCCCCGTTTTTATTGTCTTTTTAAAATTTACGAACTATTTTTATTATCTTTTTTGAAATTTGTGACTTTAATAACCTTTGGTGTTCCATACTGCCTTCTTCTTTTAAATTATATTAACTTTTAATTAGTTTTGAATCCAAACAATCCTTTTTGTTCTCCAAGTAATCTTTCTTCACTTTCAATTCAATAATTTGAATAACTCGTTTTATAAATAATTACTGTATTTTAATAATTACTGATTATTTTATATGATAATAGAAAACTTTTCAAGTTGGAATAATTTCTTATAAGTTTTGGATACCTTATTGAAGCGGCAGATTTGTCGTAAGGGTATTCATAAATAAGAACAATTTTTAAAAGTTAAATTTTACTTATGGAAGAATTTAAAAACTTTCTAACTTGGAAAAATATTTTTTACTTAAAACAGAATATAGGAAGGAAGTTAAATTATAAAGGCTGCCTCATGTACATAAAAATATTATTTTTATTATACACGCATATATAATATAATAAGTTTTCGGTTTTACCTACGCGAATATGTGAACATTCTCGTATAGTTTTATGTATAGCAAAAGTTATGATAGAGTTATTTTCCAACTTTTTTAAACTTTTTTAATTTTTAATGTTTTTTTTTTTGTGTTAAAAGTTATTTTTTGTAAAGAATATTACAACAAACTTAGCAACAAACATATTTTATTCATTTAATTTTCGAATCATAATTTTACTTTATTTAAGTTCCGTTCTTTTTAGGTTTGGTTGATGATGAACTCACTTTAATTACTGATTTTAATTAATTTTTTTTTGTCTGTCAAAGAGTAACTCAACGACACCATATTTTTGTAAAAAAATATTTTTAAGAAATTTAATTAAAGAAAGTTAATGATTGTATAAGTAGTGGATTAATTCAAATTGAGTACAAAATCTAGATTAAACTATTTCTATCTTTTAGTTAGTTGCCAAGAACGATCATTCAGAAATCCTTCAAAAAACAAAAAAAAAAGTAAATATGGTGGTATGGTATGTTTGTACTAATTACTAAATAATTATTTTAATTAAAAAACATTATAATAAGGATCCTTAATTTGAAGGAAACTTTAATAAAGGATAAAAACAAAAAGTACTGAAAATTTTGTTAAAATAACGTAAATATTACGATATGTATATAATGATTTTTAATATTATGTTTTTTCCTAGTTGATAAACCTAATTAATCTACTATTTAAATAAAGAAATGTTGATTTTATTTGCAAATGAAGGGATTCCCTCTTGCTTTATATTTTAATTTGATTTGAAATAAGTTTCTATATTTAATAAAGTAACTGCACAATTATTTTGTATTTCAGAGTTTTGTACTCATAATTCTAAATGTACTCATAATTCTAAATAAATTTTTAAATTAAATTAATAAGAATTTAAAACAAATAAAAATTATATATACCTCTGGTTCATTTCCATCGGATACTAAATTTCTGGCACTCCAACCATCAGAACCTATCCAAGAAAATGCACCTGTTGCATTATTACGTCGTACGGCTCTCATTACTTCGCGTACTTCTTGATCAGAACCAAAGATTATAGCACCTGGAATTAAAAGAAAATTTTTTAAAATATTATTTGGCTTCATAAAATAAAAATTTAATGATTTTATAGTAAAACTTGTAAAAATTATTTTTTTATTTACAGGTAATTAAAAAAAAAACGTATTTGTCAATTATTTGGCGCCATGAAATAAGGTCCTGAGAAATAGTGACCCCATGGTGTTATTTCACATTCAATGGGAAATAACACTCTGGGGTCTTATTCTCATATGTAATTGAGAAATAAGATCGTAAAATATAAAAAAAAAATAAAACTAAGCCGCTGTTGTTTCCTTTCAATTTAACTTTCGACTTTTTGAGAAATGAAGCCCGGGGTATTAGTTTTCATATTTTACAGTCTTATGTCTCAATTACATATGAAATATACTCAAATACTCAAAGTAATACTCAAACCTGAAAAAAATTCAAAAATAAAAACTTCATAGTAATAAACCATATTCATCTAAAGAAGAATTACCAGACTAAATTAAAAAAAAGTATTAAATTATAGGAAGCCGAAGGTATAACACTCTGGAGCTTATTTCTTATTCATCTAATAACACAATGGGGGAATTATTTCGTAGCGCCTTATTCCACGACTATTTTATTATTAAAAAAAGTTTTGTATACCTGTTGAAACTATTTTTGTTATAGTACAACCAAATTTTGGCAATTTTTTTAACTTTTGTAGTTTTTCTATGATCCTAACATTTTAAAAATGTATCCTTTGAATGTAACGACGTTACATTTTAATTTTTTTTGCATCGCTAATTCTTGAATTATATAACAATTTGTTGTTAATTCCTCCAAACATTTTAAGTTTTTTTTTATTTTTAGAAGAAAATGTGGAGATGATTTATTAGAATTTATTTTAGTTTATCTTAATATATTATTATAGTTTATCTCTTAATACATACTATAATTATTATAGTTTAAGCTTAATACAGTTTTACAGAGATTTTGATTACCAGTGACAGGCGTTTATTTTCCATTAAGTTTAGCCTTAGTAATACAGAGATCCTATAATTAAAAAAAAAACTTAACATTTTCTTGAATAAAAAAAAAAAAAATATTTGCCAGTCAATACAAAAAAATAGTAATCTAAATTTTATTAACCATGTGAGTAACAAGGTGTGTGCAGAAATTTATTTTTTAAATGTCCATAGATTAAAAATAGTGTAAATAAGGGGAAGCAAAATAAAATAAAATTATAAAAAGCAACTCAGAAGTATTTTATTAGTTGTCACAGTTTCACAATTTGTTTTTAAATGATTTAGAAAAATATAAATAAATCGTAACACAATTTTCTAAGAAATTAGAAAGGAAAATAACATTAGTTTTTTGGTGCGGTGAATTAGTGCCCAACTAATGTTAGAAAGCGTGAAATCATCGAAATGTAAATTAAATCCCTCTGTAATAAATTTTTTAATTTATTCATTTAAATTATAATAAGTAACTATTTGAAATAAACATAAAACTGACACTTTTACATAAAAAAGTTCTTATTCCTTAAATAAAGAAGTAATGAGAAGTTTGTTTCTAAATTTAAAAATTTTTTTTTTTTTTAAACATAAAATACAATGTGAGGGTTTACTTTTTTTTTAGTCTATCTTATATATGGTTCGAATTTTTTAGGAATTAAACTAAGCCAACTTATTCTGGAAGTGAAAAGATTTTAAAGACATATTCAAATGATTAAGAATTGATCTCAACCTCTTATACATTGTTTTGATCTCCTAAATGACCTGTTCTTTCTGTTTTCAGTTTTATAGCGAAACACCCTGTATATGTAAACATAATTTAACAGTAAGGATTTTGAAGTTGGTTATAAAATCAGCGTTTCAATAATTAGGTTATTAACAGGGTTTTGTTAAAATTTTTGATGCTTTACACTTTAATAATTATAATATTACGTAAAAAAAGTAAAGATCATTTTTAAATCTTATTGATTTTTTCAACTCAAGATATACATAATATTATGACTTTAATACATATAAGAAATAACATGAGATATTAAAAAATGGCCAATTTTAAATATATTTAAGAAATCTGAAGTCAACTTTTTAAGTTAAACACGGAAAGAATTTAATATCCATGCTCATAAATTCTTTTTAATTTTGGGCTTTAAATCCATGGTTGTTAACATACTGCACCAATTTTTTTTTTTTTTTACTCATTCTTTTGTAAATTCTACATTTACGTTTTACTCTAGTTATGTTTTATTTCTATTTTGGTTTTTTTTTCCATTAACAGATTTTCTCTATCAACTCTTTTACACTTTGTGTTGAATGAGTTATAACAGAAAAATAAAATACATACATATATTTTTATTTATATATGAATGTACAAACATTCAAACCAATATAAGTATAATAGTGTTGTTATTGATGTTCATTTAATGTAAAAATGATCATCTTTTGTGTAATTTAAAGAAAAAATGTTTTATGTTAAAAGCTGATAAGTCCTTTTCATTTTTCATTTGAATTTTTTATTTTATTTTATATTTGTTTTTTGTTTTTTTTTTTATTTTCCTTTTGAAAACAATATAAAGTTTATGTAAAAGATAACGGTGTGTTTTCGAGAAAAAAAAAAATTAAGAAAAAGAAAATATTTTTTTTTGGAGTGTTACATTTGAGGTTAAGTTTTCTGTTATTATATTATAGTAAATATTAATATTATTTTATTCTAATACATAATATATGTATAATTTAGCATATTTTCCCAATAATTTTTGTTTTCATATTGGACTGTTAATAAAATTGAATTTTTCTAATATTTTTCAGTAAGAAATTTTAACTTGGAAAAGTTTTTCTTCCATTTCAACTTTGCATAAATTAAATTTAAAAAAATATTTTCTTGTATTTAGTTTGATTGGAAATGTTATCAATCTTGCTTTAAGAATAACTGTTAAATATACCTTTTAGTTTCGAAATTAAATCTTGCTTTAAAAATCACCTTCGAAAGAAAAGTTTCTGATTGAAATATCAAAAAAATTTATACTATGTCTAGATAATATTATAATGAAATAAATAGCCGAAAAAAAAGTATATATATTTGAGCTAAAGAAAAAAGAAAAAAAAAACAACTAAGTCAAAATGTTTATTACACTCATCAAAATACAAAATAGAAAAACATTATTTGATTCTCGTGTTTATGAAAAAAAAAAAGACTCCTAAAATGAACTTTAGTTTTTTTTTCTTATGTCCTTTTTGTTTCTCTTCTATTTTTTAAACGTTGTCTAAAGATATGATGTTAAAATATCTCATATTTTCTTTACTTTTAGGTTTATTATGTGATAAAAGATTTTATTTTAGTAAATTCACACATATAAATATATATAGTAGTATAATTAAAATGTTAAACAATCATGAGATGGGATTCAACACTTTAAGTAATTGAAAGGAATTAGAAATTGATTTTTACAATGATGTTGATGATAATGATTATAATGATAATGATAATAAGGGTAATTTGAGTAAAGTGGTTAAGACAATAAAAGTTTTTGTTTTTGTTTTTTTTTGGCTTTTCATTTTGTAATTCAAAATAATGTTTATTGTTATATAATATAAATTGACTAAAGTATAAGTTAAAAGTTATGATATTTTTCCTAAGAAAATACTGGTATAACTTTTTTTTTGTATTAAAATGTCTTGTCTTAAAATATTTTTTTTTTTTTCTTAGAGATACGTTTGTTATTTTGCAGATATTTAATTTAAGAACAAAAGTATATTAAATTTGTTTTCTTTGGTATAAATTTAGGACATGACTTAAATACGAGTTTTCATTTTATTCAAATTTAACTTTTTTTTTATTTTTAAACAGTTTTGCTATACCCAATGCTTTACTTTGAAAGTACATTAAAAATTATCTTCGGATGAGTTTTATTTATCGTAACTTGACAAAGACAACACTTTTACTTTCACATAGCTAACCGCCATAATTGATGATTCTTTTGTACATTATAAGAAAGATTAATTGATTTTTATTTAATAATTTTTTTTTTTTATTAAAATAAGAGGGTTCTTGGTTCTATTTAAAATTTATTTCCGGTTTCAATTATATAACCTTAAGAACCAAATGTTATCGTTTTTCACGACGTTTATTTTGTAATCGGTATTTCCTAAAAGAAAATGGTTGATACTAAAATTGAATGACTTATCCTTTCAAAATTAAATTAAAAAGAATCTACTAAAGAAAATCAGGTCAAAATAATAAAAAATGATTTTATGCAAAACTTGATGGATAATTTTTTTTATATATAAGGTGAATGTGTGATCATTTTTTGAATCTGTCAAGTATATATATGTCAAAATGACATAGAGAGTAAAATCGTTATATTATTAAAATTAAATGAACGTTTCATATCATATAAAGTTAATAGATTTAAAAGTCATAAAGTTAACTTCAAAAATAGAAACATTGGATAAAATGTGTTTTTATTGATTTATAAATGGAATTTAATTTGATAGAAAAGTAGAACATGAAAATAGAAACGACGAAAAAGTGTTTTGTAAAATGATGTTGACAATATTTTATTTTAATATAGCATTTTTTTTAGGGTTATGTTTTTCTTGTTGTATTGTTTTAAGTATTTCTTGGTTTTAAGGGTATTAGAGTTACGTTTTAAATATTTGGGTTTTATTATTAATTCTAAACTGCAGTTGGTTTTGTTATATAGATTTTTATCTTTAAGATTCTTAAGATATTTCTTTCGATTAAATACAGTATATGGTCTAAACATATATTGAAAAATAGTTATTTAATTGTTATTGCAATATAGTGCGACTTGTTGGGATGATGCCGCTAGTTATATAATGCAGCATCGCCCTAAAATGCAAAATATTTTTTCTAAAATATGGATTTTTAAATAGTAGAGTTTTAAGTATATTCCGGGTGAATAATAATTTTTTTGTTACTTCATCACATCTTATAGAAATTTTTACAATATTGTTGTCCTGCATTTTATTGCTTAACTGTACACTGTCTTTTAGAAAAATTAAAAATCTTTAATATACTTTTAAAACTAATTATAGATCTGGCTGCTTCATCTTGATTATAATGAATTAAACAGCATATTATGCTTAAAACACATATAATTATTAAACAAGACAGAATGTAAACCATCGGTTTTTAAAAGCGTACATTTCCAAATGATAATACAACTCTATATAACTTAGAAATATATATTACTGAATATATATTCAAAATATATTACTGAATTTTTAATATTTATCTTTTGCCGAAAGAAAATTTGTACGGAGGCCTAAGTTAGAAGTGCCTCAAAATAGCAAATTTTTGAACCTTAATATCTCTAAAACGGGACACATTGTGGCGCAAAACAAATTACTGAGGAAACTTATACTAATTCTAAAAGTTCTTTCTTGTTTCTACTTACCTCAAAATTGCAAGTTCGTATCTAAAAGCGTTCCGGAGTTATAAGGTAGAAAATTTATGCAAAATTTGGTTTTCACATAACGATAAACTTAAATACTAAATTTAAAAAAAATCGTATAATTTTGATATCGATTTAGAAAGGATCCTGTCAAATGGCATTTTTAGATTGAAAAAATGTGCAGAACATGAGATATACGCATTTTTAGCACATTTCCAAAAAAAAATTTCTTTTTTCAGGATTTTTCAAGGGGCTGTAGCTCCGGAATGGATGGGGCTACATGAAAAAGTTGTTTTACAACATCAATTTTGAAGTTTTGTATACAGACGGACGAACGGGCAGAGAGAAACTAATAGGCACATTTTTTTAAAATTATTTTTTGGAAATGTGCTAAAGAAACACAAAAGAAGTTGAAAAGATACCTGAATTTGGTTTTGAGCTTTGATTAATGTTTACTTTTTGCTTCTTGGTTAAAATATGCAAATTTGCCACTATTCTTTTTTATTATTGTTTTTTTTTTAGTTTTTGTTTTATAAGTTATATATTTACACTACTTTTGTATTTCTAAATGTTTAGAGCTATTATTATAATTTCTATATAATTTATATTTTATTATAATTTTTGATCACACTTGTTTTCATTTTCAATGTTTGTTTTTATTTTCGTTAAACATCGAACGGTTATATCTCGTTTCACAGGTTATAATACCGCCTTGTCTTCTTGAGATATATTTTTATTCATACAATCGGCCTAAATATAAAATATATGAAAGTATAAAAAATGTTGTTATTTTTAAAGCTAATAATTAATTCGTGTAATATAACCATTCTTTTTATAATATTTTGTTTTTTAAGTTTAGTTAGAATTGGATAAATAAATAAATAAAAAAAGGAAAAAAAAAAGTTATATAAAAATAATATTTGAGGGTGATCGAATGGTTAAGTACATAAATTTTGAACTGAGATTGTGCGAATTGAAATCCTTCATAGGTCAGAAAAATTTTTAATTGGAAAGCAAATTACCCTAAATGAAAATTATTTTGGTATTGTAAGAAGAGAGTACTACATGTAAAAAAATAATTAGTAGGTCCCGTTTCAACGTCGCGGTTCTAATAATAGCTTAACGGCATTCTCCTATTTTCAATTTGTTGTACTGAATTTATTTTAAATATATATGCACATGTATACGCGATATTTTGAATTAAGAGAATTTTCATAGTTAGTTACAGTAAAATGGCCCTCCGGTCAAATGAAAATACACAATTGTCACAGTATCACATCCATTCAAATAAAATACATGTAAATTTTCGCAGTCGTTCTTTCACTCCGTCACTATTATAACTTTTCAGTTAGTAACTACATGGTGATTTTACCGAAAATTCACTTTCTACAAAAAGTTTTAAAGAATAAATTATGTAAATTATAGAGAGTATATTGGTGATATAATGATAAAAATGAAAGTTTTTCGAAAATTTATCTTTCAATTTAATTTATCCTATATTGATTTTTAATAATTAAATTAATATGATATCAAAAACTTTGAAAATTAGTTATTTTTAGGATTAGAATTTTCCAAGAATTGCTTCCGTTTCCGTTCTATTTGATTATTAAAAAAAAATTGCTAATAAAATACGAAAACTATAAATTCGCTTATGAATAAAAATTGATTTAATTATTTTTGTTTCATTTTTATATCCGTATAAACTTTGTTCAAGGGTATAATAAATTTGCCATTACGTTTGTGACACCTTAAAGGAGTCGAGATAGATATAGTGCCAAAGGTATGGATCAGCTCAGAATCGAATTGTGAGTCGATTAAACCATGTACGTCCGTTCGTCCGTCCGCACGATAACTCAAAAAATAAAAGAGCTAGGAAGCTAAACATTTTTTCACGTCACTTTTGCAAAATTGTTAGTTTCGCTATTTAAATCTAACTTTTTCGGCTGCCGGGTTTGAGTAGGTGCCCTACAACTTTTTTCTTTATATGGAAATAATTCAGTATCTATTGAAGCTAGGTATCTCAAATTTTGCAAAATCGTATCGAGTTGCAGGACAACAACCGCTGTACAATTTAGTTGTGCTGCGGAGGCAGATTCGGATATTTGACATACAACTTCTCTTTTTCAATGTAAATAACTCAGTGTCTTTTAAAGCTAGGTATCTGAAATCTTCTGAAGAGGTGTAGAGTTACATGGCAAAAACTTTTGTAAACTTAGGTTGGTTTAGAGCAGCCGATTCAGGCTTTTTCCACCTCTTGAAACTTAGTGAAGCTAGGCGTCTGCAATCTTACAAATGAAGATCAAGTTTTATGGCAACAATTTCTGTAAAATTTGGTTGTGCTGGTGCAACAGGTTCGGGCAGCTCTCATACAACTCCACAATTTACACAAATATATCTCTGTAGTTAACGTCGGTACTAAAACATCTGAATGTTTTTAAAAGATGTTCAAGTTTTGTAGAAACAGGATATATTACGTTCATAGGAGTATCCTAGAGTTGACACAGTCTACTCTACTGCACTCTTCCTCGTTTTATTTATAAAATTAAATTTAACTTTTCAATGTCAATTCCTTTTTCGTCAATTAATTTTTCTAATTCACATATAGAAATAAAATTTATTTTCAAAATCATTTTATGAAAATAAATATTATTTATTCTGTATTTTTTAATTTAAAAAAAAAGTATAAAAAAATAATTTAATATATTTATTAAATAAATTTACTTAAATTTAAAAATTTAAAAATTCTGTTTTCTCTTTCCATTTCCTTTTCCGTATATGTATATGTTTTGCATTAAGTTGTTATATATATGTATTAATAAATCTAACTATTATCAACATTATTATCATTATCATTACTCGTATATAATCAATATCATTATTGTGAGAATTGGAAAACTGAAAGAGACGACAAAAACCGCATTATAAATATCTAACCATATTTTTGCAATCTTGCATTAAATATGTACTTTTACATCAATTTAATTCAATATATTATAATGACATGATAAAAAATGATTTACTTAAATGGATGTTCGATCCGTCCGTTTAACAGGCATTGAAATGAAACAGGCACTGGAATGGAATCCCCATGGGAATGTTAGACCTAAGAGTACATAGCATAGAACAGTAGAAGGAACAATAACACAAGTGAACAAAATATGATGACAAATAAATGTAATAGCATAAAATAGAAGCATTTCTACTTTGTAATTTGAAATTATTTATTATTTTACCAAAGTAAGTATTAAACCTTTGTTTAAGTACGTATACCTTTACTGAAATAAGCTTAAAATCTACACCTGCGGACCCTATTTCACCAACCACTTATCACTAATCAAATACTCAAATAATAATTTTTTTTATAAGTGAGTGTTTTTTAGTAATTTAACTTTATTTTAAAAAATTATAATTTGATTAGTGATAAGTAGTTGGTGCAATAATATCCTGGTACTGAATTTAACTCAACAAACACCTTTTGAATAAAACAGTTTAAATATAAATAACTGATCTAATTCTAATTTGTTTGGGCAATTTTTTAATTAAATTTGTTTTTTTTTTAAATTTTGTGTAGAAGCACATTTTACTATTGGGAAATTTTACGAAGTTTGTCTTATCTGCTTTTGGAGATAAAATAAAAAGCAAAAAAAAAAAAAACAAATCGAATGAATATAACCAAGAAGTAGAAAATAAAGTTATCTTGATGCAATAAAAGGTTTTCTTAAAAATATAACAAGAATAAAATCAGTAGAAACTCAGAAACTCCCTTTTTCAATCTTTTTTCTATCTATCTTGGGTATTAATAAAACACTGTAAATAATTGTAGAAGCAGATAACTTCTAGAATTATGTATATAAAATGATCTCAAACATTAAAAAGAAAAACTATATTTTCTTTCAGAAAATAAAATGAACATTTAATTTTAAATTCTACGAGTATAATATTTCTGCTGTAATGAAAATTTTAAAGTGAATAGAAAAACTTCAGAAATGGAAATATGTTTTTTTATGTGGAACATGAAAAAAAAGAAATAAAAATGTCATGACGCATAAAATATTTTTTAAAATCCTATAGGAGAAAACGTTTTTTTTTTTTTAAAGAATTTTAGTTTAATTTTGATTTTAACAATCACTTTAAAAGATGTCATGGCGTAGATTTTATGAATGATAAGTTTTATAAATAAATTCTTTTAAATTTGAATAATATTTAAAAGTTTATTAAGAAAAATGTATTGAATTCATTTTTGCTACGTGTTAATTTCAGATTTTTATTGTTCAAATAACTTACATTGATTTGAAGATTACGAATTTGATCTGTAGCAGTTTAAATTATTCTTAAAAATAAAACTATTATATAAAATAATAATAACTACTTACCTCTGGCACGTGGTTTTGTTAATAATTTTTGTACAATATTATCATAAGCTTTTTCTTCAGCAACACCTGAATCTTTAACTAATTTTTCTTTTACTGCTATACAAATACTATTTTCAGCTAAAAGTTCTTCTAATTCTTCATAAGCCTAAGAAAAAATTGATAAAAAATTTTAATTTAGTAAATTTGTTTTTGGATTTTCTTTGATTTTATTTAGACTTACTTTAATTCCATAATTGCTTTCTTCATAAATGATCGAAATATAACTCCAATTCATTCGTTTAACAATTTCAACCATTGCTTTGACTTGATAATGATCTGATGGTATTGTTCTTGAGAAATATTCAAAACGTTGTTTATTACTTAATTCTGGACTTGTGGAAAAGAATGACACCTGTAAAAATTAAACCGAAAAATGCATATTGTAAAATATAATTATCTGTTCAAATAAAATTTATATAATTTTTTTAAATTTTTTTTTACTACTTTCGATATTTTTTGAGTGGAAAAAATGATTTCGCAAGTATGACGAAACTATCTCAACAGATCCTTTTTTCAAGATTTAGGTGAACTTTGAATATCGATTTAATTACGTTTTCAAGACTTTTATAAATTCTAAGACCTTGCACAACAAAACTTATTATTTATATAGGTTTATTTACGTTTAAAAGTCGCACTACCAACTTCGAGTCTAGTGATTATTGATACCACTTTGAACATTTCTTTGGGCATTATTTACAATTTTCTTATCATCTAAAAATGTAACAGAAAAATTGGAATCTTCTGGAGGATTCTTTTTTGTTCTTAAGCAGTTCACTAAATCCTTTATCAATTTCCGTTTAATATAAAGAGTTTACCCTTCAATTTTTGTGCATTTAACTTTTGGTAATTTTTTTTTTTTTATAAATGGTATTTTTAAAAGAATATATAAAAAAAAAAATGTTTATTTGAAAAAATCTTCCAAACGTGCATTAAATAAGAAAAATCTTCACCATAATTCATTTTAAACTAATGAAAAAGTGAACTGTTCTGATAGGAAAGTAAAACCAATGAAGGTAGTTTTTATATAATAAAATAAAAAATAAAGTTGGTCATTAAATTTCTTTTAATCTTCTAAAATCCTTAAAGATTTTGTAGGATATTTACGAATACTTTGTGTAAAAGTTAAAGTAGTTAATTTAAAAATTATACATACAAATGAAACTGTTCTGAAATATTTAAGCAAAGGAATGTTAAAACAAAATGTTGACAATGTTGACAAAAGTTATTATGGTTACCTGAAATAAAATCAGTTAATTTTATTTCACTTTCAAATTTGAAATAAAGCCAAATTCTAAAATTTTTAAATTTTAGTCTTATTTCCATTTTAAAATTGAAATAAAGCCAATTGACTGTATTTCATTTTCCTAATTTTTTTTTAATGTGCAATGCAAATAATTGAAATGTCTTTTCCAGAAAGTTAATTTGTTATAGAACAATTTCTAGGTAGTTAGTTATAAGAAAACACATATTTTGGAAAAGAAGATAATCCTGATTTTGAATCCAACTATAAAATCCTTTATAATTATTTTTATTACATACATATTATTTGAACAACAAAGCATTTAAAGTAGTGGAGCCTGCTAACAAGGAGATATTTTATAGTTTGTTACAAGAATAGGATTTTAATAATTTGTTTGATGGAAGTTTGATGGCAGCAGCCCCCACTATTTTTAATCCCTTGTTGTTGTAGTATAGATGAAAAATTCTTGAGTAAAAAAAGAGAATTAGAATTCATATTTTATTAAGGGGATACCTGTTAAAAAATATTTTATTGATTTTATTTTTTTTTAATTTTAGCTTTATTTTATTTTTTAAAAATGAGATAAAGGTGAAAACAAAAAGTTTATGATTTTGCCTTTAATTCAAATGTGAAATAATTTTTACGATTTTACTTTTCATAATTTCAGTGTTTTAAAATGAAATAAAATCGAATTTAATTTTTTTATATGGTCTAAAATTTTTTGTAAGTTTCGATATTATCTAAGAAAAACATGAGAAATTACTTTATTTTTGTTTAAATGTTAATACTAATGTATAGAAATAAAAGTAAAAGATTAAATAAAATATTAATAAAAAAAAAAAACCAAAAATACTTTGTATCTATATTTTAATTTCTTTATTATTCTGTAAAGTTTTAAAAGAATTGGTTTGCGTAAGATGGTTAACTTGGTTTTTTATTTTCTTTTTTTGTGATTGTATAATTTTGAGATGAAACTTAACATTTTAGAATAAATTAAATTGAAATTATATAGATTGCCTAAATAATTTCCCCCGTTAAGATATCAAATACCACAATTAGTAATTTATAGTTAAAAATAATAAATGAATCTTAAAAATAAGAAAATTGAAAAGAATAAAACATTAAAATAAAAGTGTTAATTTCTTTTTAAAATGAATGGTTTTTTTTTTTTTTAACTTTGAATTTATTATTAACTTTAGCTAAAGTTAAATTCAATTTCCTGAGGAAATTTTTGTATAACTGCTCTAACAATTTACAATTTACGAAGTTTTTCTTCCTTTTTTTTATTATTATTTTTTTATGAATTTATTTTTATCATGATATTCTAAAATTCAAAAGAATAAAATTTGTTAATGAAAAATAATTTATTAACAATTCATCTTTTGAAATCTACACTTTCAATTTAGAATATTACCTTTGAAAAAATTTTGAAAAAGTTTTCATTTTAGTTTTACAACAATTGCACAGATATCATGAAATTCAATTTTGAAAATTTATAAATATTTTTCCTTTTTTTTTTATACTTTTCTAATAAATTCGTTTCCTTTTTTGTGATACTTAACTTGTATTTCCTTCTATCGCTAGAGCAAGTCTCTTTTGTTTTTAAAGCTTTGTGGAACAAACTGTACTTCATCAAAAGATATTCTAAAGTTTTTTTTCCCATTTTTTCCCATTTGAAAAATAAACTTTAAACGCATCAGTGATTTAGACAAGGTAAAGAAAATATAGGTAAATAAAAATTACAGTATAATGACTTTTGAAATGACTTTCTAAAATCTACTCTGCTAAATGGTCGCTAAATTGGACAAAAGATTTCAGCTCTTTATCGCTAAAATAGCTAATGGTCGCGAAATTGGACTTAATGGACAAAAGATTTCAGCTCTTTATCACTAAATGCATAAAAATCATTTCCAAAGTATTTTGGGCGACAACAATACAAAATTATGCTCTGTGGAATATGATAAGTGAAGACCCAATTGGGAAACAAATAAAGTAACGGAAATGGATCTTAGAATGGATCGGATCTTAGAATGGAGTCCTCAAGGCACCAGAAGATGAGGTCGACTGAACAATACCTGGCGACGAATTAATTCTTCTGAAGCTAAATAAGACGAACATGAGCATAGATGAGCATAGCTAAATAAGATGAGCATAATAAACTTCTTAAAAAATAACATAAAAATGACTTTCTTACAAATAAAACTATGTCGCCCATGTCTAATCTCTAAAGTTTGCAATTTCCTATTTTTCTCATAGTAAAGCTTATGGTTAAAGCATATTTTTTAAGACATTAAGTTAAATAAATTTAATTTTTGTAACTTTGATAAAATAAGATATTCTATAATAACTTGAATTAATTATATATTATTTTTTGTATAATAATAATTATGTCTTTTTCTTTAAGAAGGTTATTGTTTTATTAATTAGAAAACTTTTTCATCTTCAATTTTGTTAAATTGCTAAGAAACGTACTTTTACACATTTAAAAAAAAAAATTGAAAAGTGAAAAGAAAAGGTTTTTCTTATAAAGTTTTTCACAGTATTTTATTGTATTTCTTTCTAAAGGTTTATATATTATACAGTATAAATACGAGTATACAAATACATATACAACGAAACAATAAAAAACTTTTATTTTTTATTGGATTTCTAATCTACACGTTTTTCATTTTTACTTAAAATTTTTTATTTTTGAATTATTTTTTTATGAAAATTTAGAATAAAAAAAAATATAAAATTATAATTTTGTAAAAGTTAAATTTACCTGTGGAATTCGAAATAATCGTAATAAATTTGCAACTTGAATTGATGTAACTGAAGATGCAGCTCCAACAACACCTGATATAACTTTTCTAACCTGTGTTTTATTACAATGATATTCAGCATCATCAATGTTACTTATTGAACCTATAAAGATAAAATAAATTATAAAATTAGAATATATTTCAATATTTATTTATTTAAAATATTCATTAGTTATACAATAAAGAAAAAGTTACAATTAAAATTATATATACATATACATATGTATAATTTTGTATATAGGTTGAATTTCGCAAATGGATAATTTGCAACATATGTTATTTAAGTCAATATAAAAGAAAGCTATGCCGATTTGTAGTTGAAAATTAGTCTAA
Organism: Poecilobothrus nobilitatus; assembly: GCA_947095535.1. Classification (NCBI taxonomy): domain Eukaryota; kingdom Metazoa; phylum Arthropoda; class Insecta; order Diptera; family Dolichopodidae; genus Poecilobothrus; species Poecilobothrus nobilitatus. Next base: position 3,268,758 of record OX352773.1, on the reverse strand, counting down.
TTGTTAAAATATGTCAAATCTAAACTAATGGAATTATTAATTATTAACTTTTTTACAATTCACCGGATTTTAGCATATTTTTGAAAATAATTTTGAAACATTTGTCTATTAATTTCACTTTGTACCTCCGTCTGTCCGTTCCGTCCGTCCGTTCTCCGTACACCATTTAAGATAGAACAATGAAATATTAAATATTAATAGATCGCTTGAAAAAATTAATCTTGTAGAAAATCTTTTTTTGTTACCCCAACTGTTATGATGTTACAGCCCCACAAAATTTGAAAAATACTTATTATATGCTTTTATATTAACTTGTCAGTGTCGGTTTATATATTTATTTGTCATTCTGTCGCGCTTTTTATTATGTTTGTAATCTGTTCACAAGACATATAAGTGTTGTATGGTGCAGAGGAAAGTGTACAGGTTTTGAAAGTGCGAGTAATTTGGTTCGAATTCAGTTCACACGTAACTTTTTCTCTTTTAACTCTATTCATCAACATTTTTTGAATAAAATTTTATGTATAATGGATTTCAAATTTTTTTATTCTTATCAGTATAGTATGGATGGATGGATATACACAGTATAGTATGTGTATACACAATTGTATGGATGGATAAGAATGAAAAGATTTTAAATCCATTATACATAGAATTGACATATGTATATATTTGATTTTTTGTCCTGTAATAATTAAGTTCATACATATTTCAGCACCAAAGGTTTTACAAACATTTTTCAATATCAATCAAACTACAATTATACAAAAAAAATTATATTTGCATCAGAAAATAATTTAATGGCTTTATGAAACAAAATGTTTTATAAAAATATGACTTTATGACCCATTCAAATGAGTCATAAAGCCTTGTTCCCAATATGACTTTATGACTCATTTGAATGGTATTCGTGAAATATGACTTTTATTTGATATTCGTGAAATATGGCTTTATGACTTATGGCTTTCTGACACCCCACGATGTAATACATGTAATGTAATAAAATTTTAATATCTAATTAAAACCATTTAATTCGCAGTATTTGAGTACATTTACTCTTCGAGGCATTTCCATTGTTTATAAATTACTAGAATAACAAATTTTTACTCTTACTGTAATGAAATGGTTTTGGAAATTATAAAGATACAACAATAACTAAATCCATTAATTTACCTAAACATTCGGTACAAAATTGTGAAACTTCTTTTGTACATACATACATATAAGAAACAACAACGAATGTGTGAATAAAAAAAATATTCCACATTTTACCAACCGCATACAATTATGTATAATTACCGGCTGCATACAATTATGTACATATAAGGTAGGTATTGTTTTCATTCTAAAAATTTGTATCCGAGATTGTGGCAAAAATGTACTAGTCCGGTGCGGAGAAGGCTTTAAAAAATATTTTAGCGTGATGTCTGTCTGGGTGCGTGTATGCCTGTGGGCACGTGTACAGCCTAAACGACTGAGCGGAATTTTTTGAAATTTCATATTTAAAGTTTTGATGTAAATATCTCGGATTGTTTAGCTTTTAGAGCAAATCGGACAACCAGAAGTAGTAGTTTACTAGTGTCATTTTTAAGTTTTTTACGAATATTTCCTAACAGAAAAATATTATAAGAAAATTGTTAAGAAAAAATTGTTACACAAGTACAGAGCAACAACTTTGCCATAGAACAGTTTTTGATCCGACCAACTTTAAGGTTTTTTTAATTTTTTTTTCGAAGTCCAAATTCATATTATTCGACCTCTAAAAAGTATAAAATAAAATTAATTGCAGAACTTAAGCATTTTGGACTGTTATAATATGAAAGTAAATAGCTGGAATAAAAAAGAACTCCGAACCCCAAATTCTCCAGATTTTTATTAACCTTCTTCCAGCAATTTACTTTTATTTTTTTAAATACCTGTGACTCAGTCGCCTTTACCAATTTTACGAAAAAAAAAATTTAAAATTAAAACGCTAAAATAATGTTTTTCCACGTATTAGCAGTTTTTCTTAATTTTGAAGGGTTGCCCTAAAATTCAAGAAAGTGTTTCTTATAATTTTTACAATTTTTTCTTACATTTAAAAATCTGTGAAAATTTTGAAATTTTGAATTAAAATTCAATATTTTAAAATATTCTAAAGAATTTCTATTGTCTTTTAAAAAATGTGCGCCTTTAAAAATTGTTGGTTTTGTTCTGCCTTGTTTTTGTTTTTTTAATTTTGCTACATTATAAACATAAATTATTTATTTTCTGTAATTTAGAAAGGATTTTCTGAAAATTTTAAAATCATAACACTTTTAATTTATTTTTAGTTTAACTTGTCAGCAAAGTGACATTTATTTCATTTAAAAAACACTTGTGATAAAAAAAAAACTGAAATTTTGATAGCTTCTAAAATTTTTTAATAAATCTTAATGGAATCCATTAAAAAAAGTTTTATAAATAAAAAAAAATGGAGAAAATTTTTAAATAAAGTTTTCTCATAAATTTTATGATCGCTACCTCGCTGTTCTTAAATTTTATTTTTTTATCGCAAAAAGGTACTCCTTTATGAAAAAAAGTGTTGTATTATTGTTGCTAATTTCTTTTTTTTTAATAAGTGATTTTCCAATGCATCAACCAATAATTGATAATAATTTATGCAATTCTTTCTTTTTAGGAAATTTTTAATGCGGTTTTTTATAAATTGATATGATGAAAAATTTTCTTTAAAATAAAAATAATTTGAAATTTTTTAATTGAATCAAAAATAAAAATTAGATTTATTATAGTAAACGTTTTAATATAGCAGCATGAACATAATTCTATAAGGATGTAATAGAAGGCAGTATGTTTGTGACACTTTTTAAAGGATATAAGACAGATATTGAAAAATATATTTATTAGAATTCTTGGTCAGGATTGAATTAGGAGTCGATTAAGCTATGTGTGTGTATTCGTCCGCACGATAACTTAAAAAAAAAATAAGAAAACATTATGTATGAGGATTCTGAAATTTTTCCTATTTCATTATTATATAAATGCCATCATTGCAATTGAAATGGCGCAACTTCGACCAGCATGTTGGAGTAGCTGCCATACAACATTTTTTGTTTTTTAAGAGCAGTTTCTAATTAAGCTGCGTGTCTGAAATTCTGCAACGATTCCTGGAAAATTTGGTTGATCTTACATAATAGGTCCGGATAGCTGTCCTATTTGGGATATTAAGTTAGAGAGATATGCAATTTTGTAAAACATGATTACATTTTATAGAAACAGCATATAATACCCTAAAGATCACCCATTCTTTCTAATTTTTTTTTAAGTTCTTGAGTGTTTTGAATATTAAACACTCACGATCAGAGTTACGGTCAAGGTTATTAGAGTTAAAATTTAAAAATGTATCTAAGTAATTTTCCTTTGTCATAACACAAAAATAAATTTAAATATTCAATTGAATGTTTATGAGGTAATGCATATTTAGTATATCTGTAGTTATTAAAAATTTGATTATCACTTTAATAAAATAGTAGAATATGAAATTTACATCGTTTTTTGCACGTTTTATTATTATACGCCTGAAGATATTATGTTATGTTGTTTAAAAAAATTGAATTATTTAAATATTAAAAAAATTATTTCAATTATTTTAATTCATTCCATTTTTTCTATTACTTAATTTTGAATGTTAATTTTGAAAAAATGTTTTGATGAAATAATAGTAAAAATGTCAAAATAATGGTTAAAATAAATATAAACCTTTTTTCTTTATAAATTCTAATAATAATCGTATATAAATTAAAGAATGCAGTATTTATGTTTTAGGTTAAAAGCGCATATTTTCAAAAAGATAATAAAATGTATTTTTAAATAGTATTTATTTTGGCATAAAGATTTGATGTCCGGATTTTAAGTGCTGGAAGCATTTAATTTTTGAAGTCTTATAGTATTCAAATGGCGAGCAAACAAAAAGTTTTTCAAAGTATAATTAATGTTTATGTTTCAAGATGTTTTTCTTCAAAAATTATAGAAATTTAGGAGATACGAGGAGTCAAAAATTTTGCAACGTATTGGTTTCACGTAACAGTAAATTTCTGTGCTTTTTTTTTATGTTTATTCTCTAACCACATAAATGTGACGAGAAAATTGCACAGTCTTTCCTTTTCAGGCGTGACTGCAAATATCGTAAGGAGGACGAATCCAAATTTCCTCGGTGTTTTATTTTCATTTTCATACGCATTTACCCACTAGGCCACCGAGGCCCCCATTTAAGTGTTTAATTATAAAAATTTATCTTTCTTGATTAAAAAATTGTTGATGATGTTTGGTATTATCACATTGAAAAAATAATATTTCGTTCTTTACCTTAAACGGTGTTTTGGAAAAAAGAAAGACGTACTGATAGTTAGACAGCCTAAAACTAATAATCCAATATTTTAAAAATTTTTTGAAAAATGTGCTAAAAATTCAATTTATATTATTATTTGAAAATTTTAAATAAATTTTCTATATAGTCAGAAATTTTTATCAAAAAATTCAAATAAAAATCAATCATCAATCAGTCTAATTTGAATAATGGTTGATACTTAGGCATATATAATTTTACCTAGTCAAATAATAGCATGAAGTATGATAGTAAATTTTCTCTACATAAATATACATATACATATATATATATATATATATGAACATCACGGTAAGGAATGCATTATCTAGATGTAGTTGAAAATTTAACCATGGTATAACACTTTGTACATTTTAATATTTATTTTAAAAATATTGCCGAAAAAATCGGGTATAACCATATGGTAATTTTTTTTTTAAATAAAATTAGTAAACATTGATAATAAATTTACATTTAAAAAAAATTTTATTTAATTCAATTTAATTTAAAACTATATAGGAAGAAAAAAATAAAATCTAATATTATTACATTAGCTGATTAGATTTTCCCTTTTTATTTATCTATTCAAATAATTGTAGTGCATATTTTGAAAATTCCTTTTTATTTTTTTTTTTTCATTTGAAAAAAATAATTAAATTACTAATTAAAATTTTGTTAACAGTTGAGTTAGTTTTTAATGTAATAGAAAAACATTTTTAATTTTAAAATAAAAAGGGAAAAAAATGTTTCAATTAAATCAATATGGTAAAAAAAAACGCAATTTTAAAACTAATATTGTTAAAAAAAATACACCCAAAATAATATTCTAAACAAGTAAATTAAATTAAATGATTTATTGAGAGCAAAAACTAAATTAAACTTTTCTGGAATATTTTTTTTTTTTCCTGGAAGGAAAAATATAAAATGTAGGGGATAATAAATCAAAATTGAAAAAAAAAATTATAATGTTTCCAGATCAGAAACGTTCATTTTAAAATAGATATTGGAATCGACCTTAAAAAAAAAAACACAAAACATTCTACCATTTAAAAAAAATATATTTAATTCTGTCCCTAAAATTTATTTAAATATATCTAATAAACGAGAAAGAGTACAGTAGAGTAGACTGTGTCAACTCTGGGATAGCCGTATCATCATAATATATGCTGTTTCCATAAAATTTGATCATCTTTACAAAATTTCAAATGTTTTACTTAATTAAGTACCTACTGATATATATTTACCGACCACATTTTACAGAAGTTATTGCCATAAAACATGATAATTTTTTACAAGATTTTTACGATCCTAATTCCTTTATTATTTGAGTTATCAAAAAAATTATCCTTTATGCGGACAGACGGACAGAAAGATTGACGAACGGGCAGGCAGACGTATATTGCATAATCGGCTCAGAATTCGATTCTGATCCAATCCATACAATCCTGTAGTCTATATCTAGCTCGACTGGAGTAATTATCTTTAAGATGTCACAAACGTAATGGTAAATGTATTATACCTTGAACAAACGTATAAGAAAGTAAAAAAAATGTAATATAATGTAAGTAATAAAACAGTAGCACACATTTTTGTTGTTATAACTTTAATTAGAGGCCTCGATGGCCTAGTGTAAACACCGAAGGAGTGTTGTTTCGAATTCCACACACGTCGTAAGAGTTATTCCCCCTTACGACATTTACAGCCACGCCTGAACAGGAAGGGAAATACACTAAAAAAAAAAAAAAAACTTTGATTATACGTTTTAACTTAAAGAATTTTTTTGCTTAGATTAAAGTGTTAAACGTTTACATCAGTATAAGGATTTTACATCTTTACCGTGAGTAAAGAGCTTTAAGACTCTTTTTCAACGATTCAATTTCGATTTCATTTCTAAGTTTTTTTTTTAAATTACCAATGTAAATGTGGTTCAAAAATTGCCGCATTATCAATGTAAACAATTTGAACCTGATTGTGATATGTAAACCTTTAACAGTGATAGGTTTTCAATAATAACAGACTGACAATTTAAATAAGAAAATTTATATTATTTATTTATAGAATATAAATTTCTATACTTGGAAACCATAGTATTTTCCCTTAACTCTTACGAAATAATTTTAATATGTAAGATATGTATGTTTAGTAACATAGAAAAAAAAAACATGAATAATAATTGTAGTAAAAAAAATATCGTATCTCTAATCCTGCGGCATTATTTCTATTATTATTATTATTATTATTAATAATATAAATATGATTTAATCCTGTATAAATTTATCGCTCTGGAAATAAGTACAATAAATATGTATACATTATAGGGTAACAAGGACGAACTTAATTTATATACATATATATAATAAATGTATATTTATTTTAAGGAGTAAAACTCCCCAATTATTATTATTATTATTATGAAAAATTATATACAATATATATATATATATATATCTATAAGTACATAGTGCTATAAAGAGGTATTAATATAGTACTAAATTTAAAAAAAAAGTAAAGTATGAAAATTGAATCATGTTAACTAACTAGCTTAGCTTTCAAATACGTATTTTTTTTTTTTTTTAATATAAAATATAATTTTCTGAATCAATGAACATTTTAAGATTTCAGTTCAATATTTTTATGCGCTTATAATAATACATATATACTTGTAGTTAATTCTTTTTGTTGTTGTTATATGAAATACTTGTAGATACTATTCTGCCTGAATATATCCTATGAAAAAAAAGTAACAAACAAAATGAATACCAAAATTTTTACATGTTTGAACATAGTGTAAATTATTGATATGATGAGAATGTTTTTTTTTTTTTAAAGGATCTATTTGCGATTTTTGCGTTTTAATAAATCTCGCGTTTTGCTTCGTTTTTATTCATTTATTTTAAGTGTCGTAAATTAACTATTTTGTGATTCTATCGAAGAAAAATTAAAAGGTATGTGGATGGTTGAATAGTGGATTGGAATTTGAAGTGAAGAAATATTATTAAATGTTGTGAAAATGTGTCTAGTATTGGGATGTATTAAACTTAAACGTCAGCATCATTTTAATCGAATGATTTGTATATCAGGTCTTTAGTTATATTTCATCTGGGATTGGAAAAGTTAAAAAAAAAGAATATTAAGATCAAATATAGGTTAGGGGAAAAAGTTGAGAAAATTATTAAAATAAATACGAGTATAAAGATAATACTGCATTATCCCAAGAAAATACCATAGTTTTACAAAGAATTGTTTTAAACAAAATTTTGTATATATTTTAAGTTTCAACTAACACATCTCTGAAAATTTTTAGTAGAAGAATTAACAAATGTATTTTATTTGAACAATCAAAAATTGAAAATTATAATCGATTTTTTCTAAAAAGAGGAATTGAACTAAAGATTCAAAACAAGAACGTTTACTTGATATCCGACTAAAATTGTAATATTTTATTCATTTTTATATAAAAAAAAAAAAAAAAACTGCTATTCAAATAAAAATGAAAAATCAACAAATTCGTTTATTTGCAATCTGTATGATTTTATTTTAGAAATTTTCCACACAAGGAAATAAACAAATATTTTTATGTAATATGATAACAAAATAGAACAGCAGTTGCTAATTACATTAATATAATTAATATTAATAAGTATAATAAGATTTTTCATTTTATGTTTTCGTTTTTTAATAATTATAATTATAATTTTTGAAGCAAAAAATTGCTTATTTGAGTTATAATTAGAGGATTTTAAATTGAATTATTTTTCTTTTTTTTAAATTAAGAAAAATATTATACTAAAATTAATTTTATCGAGAGATGATTTTCCTTACGAAAAAAATAAAAATAAATAAAATAATTTAAAATAAAAATTAATCTTACTTGTATGTGATGATTTTCCTTACAAACTCCGTTTTTTATAAAGGATACTTTTGGCGAAAATAATTAACACTCTGTTTGAACAGTTAAGAATTGTTTCACATATTTCTCGTTGTGTAGCGCATCAGACTTTTCTTATAAAAGTGATTTTTTATTATCTGAATTATTTTACTATAAACGCGCCACCAATTTTCTAGAATGTTTTTTATAGTGAGAAGTTTTTCTGAAGTTCTTGAAGAGCTGATAGAGAAGATAATATTATAATCACTATAGAGTACACCCTGATGTATGCAAACTTTTGAATTTCAAGGTTTTAATTTTTATTTGTCAGATAAGTCAAGTTAAGTTAAGTTAGGTTAAGTTTTACTTGTAGTATAAAGGGTTTTAAAAAAAAAAATAGATTCCGCTGAAATTTATTTTCTGGACGTTTTTAAGGGTGTAGAATCCAAAAACACAAAAAAAGAAATTTTTAAAAATTCCGCGACCGTGTTCATGTCCACAAAAACTTGTTATCAGCATAACTCATGTAATTCTTATCCAATTAGAATGAAATTTGGTAGAGGTTAGTGTTGTGATTAGATCCCATGCAATAAACATTGAGGTCGGAAACTGTAGTGAAACCCCCTCATAATGTTCGAATAAAATATGATTTGTCCTAAAAAATCACTCTGGTCAGACAAAAACAAAAGTCTTGGATTTGATGTCTGTAGCTTCAGTAGGTCTGTCTTAATATATGCGACACGTGGCTTATTAACCGAGGGAGTGCGGGTTCAAATCTTACACAAGTAGCAAGTTTTATTAATTGAAAACAAATCCCCCTTGTTACCAAATATAATGTAAATATGTATATTTTATATAATATAAACAAAAGAAATAATATTAGTATATAATTTAATAATAGTATAAAAACCTATAATGGCCTTGGTAGCTGATGGTTCAATAATATTGCATTACATTTATGTATGTAATATTAATATAAATAAATAAATAAATAAATGTTACTGCAAAATGTTGTTGAACTTTGATGCAACATAAAAAAGTTGCCACATGATGTTGATGTATCATAAAAGTGTTGCATCATGACAATGTTGCTGGAAAATGTAGCTGGAAAATGTTGCTGAATTTTGATGCAACATAAAAAAGTTGGCAAATAATGTCGATGTATCATGAAAATGGATCCGCTTCAATGGGTCCGTCTTAAAATATCCGAATACGAATATTATTTGATATTTTCTAGAACACAGTAATTATTACTCTTGCGATATAGTTGATGCTAAAATAATTTGAGGCTTGAAACTTAAGTGGGTCTTCTTAGTTCTATTATTGGGACTCCAAATTAAAATTGTGATAAAATCAAGACATTTTAAGATACATTCTTTAAATTTGAAAATTAGATAGAGTATGTTAGAACCTTTGAAAAACGTTTTTTTTTTCAGTTTTTACCCTTCACCGCCCAAAGATAAATGAGGAAGTACATTTCTAAATCAAGTTACTGCCCATTCACGGGACTTTTTTTTTGTTGCAAAAACATAGTATCTTGTATTAAATCTCTATTATTAATTTAATCAGTAACGAATAATGGTTATTTTTAAGCATGTGTCTGAATTGGAATTGAAAAGCCGCTAACCAAAAGCTGCTAACCAGGGGTAGCCCAAAACTTGTAGTATATTTAACAGTGTTTTTAGTTCAACAGTGTTTTTTATTCATATTTAAATTTATTTTAAAAACTTTACTTTATAACTTATAAAAATATAAATAAAAAGGTTGCTAAATATACTACTAGTTTTGTTCTACCCTAAGGTTAGCAGCTTTTTTAACTTAATATAGATATTACTATTGGTTTTAAATACCTAATTTTTCTCAATATTAAAAATATTAAAATTGTTAAAATACATAATTATATCCCATAAGCCATAACACACGATTATTACACAAACATAAAAATTATTCTATCTAATAGTTTAAATTTTAATAAAATAAGCAACAAAGTTGTTTTTGTAAACTTTTTCTTAGACTAAGTTAAGTTATGATTGTTAAAAAGGTAAAAAAATAAAGTTTAAAATTTATTTTTTATTTTTTTTTGCTTAAGGGAGATGGGAATCTTCTAAAGAGATCCAGAACAATTTGGTAATGTCAGATTCTTAGTGCCTAAATTCATCTCTTCATTTAGCCAATATGATGGCATGAAACTTCTAATTGTGAACGTAGTGTATCTACTACGGAGTAGGGATAAAAAAGAATAGTACAGAATTACGGAGACTATGATTTAGGAAGTGGGGGTGTTAGGAAACAATGAAATCGTCTATTATTATTATATATTTTGTTATTTGTGACGAAGCCAACAACAGTTACAACATACAGTAGCATATTATAATAACTTTCTGTATGAGGTAATAATTGAAGGCAGCTCCACTGTTGCAGATATTATTATTAGTATTAATTACCAGTATTAGAATTAATTATTATTTTTATTACTATTTGCTACAGAATCAAGGTCATCAAACATTTACAACAGTATGTATGTAACCTAAGTATGTATGTATGCAGTATGTAACCTAAAGGAGGTGCTTTTTACTAGCTAATTTCATTATTAATATTAGTATTATTGAATATTTTATTATTATTATTATTATTATTTTTAAATTAAGATTTGAAGTTACTGCTTATTTTTTATATGATCTAACTGAAGTTTGAAGCTAACACTTTAATCTGAAGGCAGATGAACTTAACCATTACATAATGAATCAAATATATGTTTTATCATTTTAATTTGTAAAACGGCTAAGTATTCTGTAGGTTTAAAAACGCTGAAAGAAGAGACACTTTGCCAATGCTCGTCGCTAGAGTCCCAAAGGAAACGAACATCATATTTTCGAAGTAAGGGCGCTTGACGAGTCAACTATCATCCTATTCATTTACTGGCTCGATAAGCCGCTGTGATAAACGACTGTCTCCTGGAGTGCACAACAAGACGCAAGATTTAGGTGTAAAGATAGTTCTCTATGCCGCTATCAAAAAACAACAGCAACAACATTTTGTAGGTTTTTTGCTATTCTATTTTTTTTTATTAAAGTACATATTTTTTTAAAAATCGAAAAATTCTGAAATTTTTCACCAACAATTTTAAATCTTAAAAGTAACAAAGTTTATTGTGCTTTTTTTTTTAAATCAAATTAAAGGAATAAATTAAGAAGTACGTAAGTGAAATAAAACACGTCTAACATATACTTGTTATATGAATAATAATAAGATATTCTAAAATAATATAATATAATTCAGTGCAAGTAACTTTTAAAGTTAATTTCCATAATTTCCTTCCAAATACTCCAATTTTCTTTTGTACATATACTTTGGTTTTTTTTTTTTATTAAAAATATACAGAAGGAAACCGCAATTTTTCAAAATAACAATCCCAGTATCCTTAAAAATAATCTCAACCTTTCGGAAAAATTTTTGTTTTGTGCATATTGGTATGTACTTTGTATAAATATACACGTACGTTTTCTTTTTACAATTATACAATATTTCATGATCTGAATTTTGAATCATTTCGATTTTAAAAGGCTATAAGAGAACATTGAAAAAAGTTCTGAGGAATAATTTTCAAAATCACAAAGAACGAACAGTTTATAATTTTTAATATTGAATTGAAGATACGAACTGTCAGTAATAATTTTTTTTGGTAACTCTAAAATTTTTTAAATAATTTGAAATTTAGTGTTTAGCTTTCTGAAAACAGTAATCAATTTTAGAACCTAATTTTGGAGCTTAATAAAAATCAAATTTACTAATTATAAACATCCTGTAGTTACAAAAAAAATATTTTTTTTATTTTATTACAATTATGCCATAAATGCACTTGCAAATTAGAAGGCCCTCTTCTTTTCGGATGTGGCCCAATAAAAAAATCAAAAAAAATCTAATGTTACTTTAAAATGCAAACACTGCACGATCAAAACAATAAAAATTTTAAACGTTAAATAAAATCTTCATAAAAATTTATTCAAATAAAAAAAAAAAGAAATGAGAAACTTAATAAATTAACTGTTTCTTGTTGGTTTCCATGTGTTTCGATTATTTAAAATTTACAACAAACTCAAATATACATTTTTAATAAATAATAACACAAAGAAGAGAGGGGATGAATACGAAAAATTCCAAAACATTTCAAGCAACAAAAATTAAAGATTTTGTACCAATTTTAAAGAAAATCCCTCTTTCTTTTTATTTTTAACACAAATTTTTATTTTGTGTAAATTTTTGCAATTCACACCATCTGGTGTTAAAATCATTTTTCGATTTTTTTTTTTTATAAAAACAAAACAAAACGGAACAAAATAATAAAAATAATAACAATAATAATAATAATAATAATAATAATGGCAGCATACAATATTGCTGAAAAATCGGAAATTGTTTTAAATTTTATTTTCAGTAGGAGTGGTAACACTTCATTAAATGATTTTTTGTTTTTTTATTTTTATTTTGTTGGGGAACATTAAGAATTCGATTCAAATAGATTTAAAATTTTGTAAGAATGATAAAAGTTGTATGTACAAACAAAGTAACATAATAAATGGTTATTATTTTGTGATAGAATAATGATATTTTTATGGAATGACAGGGTGATTATAATTTAAAATTTAAAACAATTAAAAATTTGAAATGTTAATTTAGAAAATTGAAGAAATTTTAATAATGGATCCTTAACTTGTAATTTTTTTTTTAGATGGATGGATGATGGGAGGAAAAAATTTTGTTATATAATACAGCCTTTTAAAATATTTGAAATAAAAGAGAAACCTTTAAAATTCAAATAGATCTTAGATGTTTTTTAACGCCGGATAACTAAATAATTAAAGTTCTATAAAATTAGGATACTTTCACCTCCTATTATGGATTTTCAAAATCAACGTATATTTTATATCTTATTCATATAGTTAAATGTGAAATTGTGTCGACATTCATGGAATAGATGGTACTTGTTGTTTCCAAACTGGTGGGGATACATTATAATATTTTTCGGTGCAGTGACAGAACGCCAGAGGAAATAAGGCCCGCGGGTTTTTATTCCAAACTTTTTCAAAAAATAAGTCCATTTCAAAAAAGAATTAAAGCCTACTGAGTAACACAACGGTAAGTATCATGAGTCTGTATTTCATTTGACTGGATTTTATTTTGTGAAATGTCAGAAGTCCCATGGGACTTATTTGACTCACTTCAATGAGCCAGAAGTCCCATGAGACTTTTGTCTCATTGTTAAGACTTCAGGGATTTCGGGAGAGATTTTAGAATTGAATTCAAAATCAGGATTATACGCCTTTTACTTAGATATATGAATGGGCGAGTTTCTGAATTATGAGAGATTTTAGAGTTGGTTACAAAATCAGGGTTATAAGCTTTTTCCAGAATATGTATGTATATAATCCTCGTAATGCATATAGGTATCTAAATATTCTGTAAAAGACGTATAGTTTTGATTTTGAATTCAATTCTAAAATCCTTCCCAAAATCCCTAACAATAGGAGTGTTACTTATATATAAATTTTGGAAAAAGCATATAACCCTGATTTTGTAAATAACTCTAAAATACCTTCCAGTTCAGAATCTCGCACATATACATATTAGTAAATATTCTGGAAAAAGAGAATACCCCAATTTTTATCTAAAACTCTAAAATCCCTCTTAATACGTTTGCTCCACATATTCTATTACTCTCTTCTTTTAATAGTAAAAAATAGTGTGGGCCTTAATTCCAATTCAAAAAGAATTAAAGACCGCAGGTTTTAATTTCTTTTAATTATGGGCTTTAATTCCAATTCAAAAATGAATTAACGTCCGCAGGCTTTATTTCTTCGAGCGTTCTGTCACTGCACCATATTTTTCACGTCAAAGTAATTATTATAATAATTTATAAATATTAGCAGTCAGAAAAGGAGGGTCAAAAAACGGATCATTTAATTTAATGATTTTGAATCCTATGCATATACATATGTATATATAATATGTATTATGTATGTATGTTGGACTTTGGAGCAAAAAAAAAGAGATAAAATTTAAATATTTAAAAATAAAAATAAAAATGGATCTTCTCGTTTTTGCATACTAAAATTTTTAAAGATTATTTTTATTTAAAAATTTTCGTTTTCTGTATATTCTGTTTTTTTTAAAAATAATCGGTTGATCGAAGTATTTTTAAAGTAGTTAAAGGTTATGTTTCAATGCTTACTTTACCTCTTTATTTTCTTCATGTATATTTTGACATTTGAAATGAATATCACTATTTTTATAGTAGTACTTGTTTCAAAGTCAAAAGTACTCGAGATGAGCAAAGAAAGCAAAGAATCGATTTGGTAATTTTTCATTATGACTCTTAGTTTTGAATACTTCGATAATCTGCAGCTAATATTATAACAAAGTATAATCATTATATGAAGATTTATTTGTTTATATCGAAAATTTCTTCCAACTTTATTTTAAAATTCTTATATAATTTAATCTATTAAATAAAAACTTGTAATAAAATTCTTTTATGTACATTTTTTTAACTAATAATTAATAAAAATTATTTTATTTTGTTTGGTTTATAAAAATTCAAATTTCAAATCAACTTTTTAAAGTAAGTATTAAAAATTTTTTTTCATTGAATATTTTGATTTGTTTGATTACTTTAGGAAAGTAAAGAAAGTAAAGTTTTCATTGAAACATTACCTTAATTAATGTTCAATTTTTTATGAGGTACACAATGTCGTAAGTTTTGTTATTAAGGATTTTGTAAATATAATATTAATACATACATATGTATATAAAAACCTTATAAAATTTAACTTAGATTTGTATTTAAGTCATGTGATATAAAATTTACTCATCTAAGGAATTAGTTAAAAAGTTTATTTTATTTTTTTTAAGTAAACGGATCAAACCAAAGCAATAACATCAATAAGATAAAGAAAAATTCAAAAAAGAACTATAGTTAGTTCAATAATTAAATCATATTCAAAAGCGTCTTATAAAAAATGTCAGCTGAAATAGAAAGTATTAACATTTTGTAAATAAGAAGCTTGAAAATAATATTTAAATTTTGTAAAATGCTGATTTTTGTAAAATTTTGAAATGCTAAAATTTTGTAAATCGTAATTCAACGGCTTTATATAGTGCTAAGTTTATTATGGTTTATATTATGTTATAGTTATGTCTTTTCAGAAATTGCAAAATAACAGGATTTATAAGTATTTTCTTAGTATTTTGGGATTGTGAGACGTCTAATTTGATTTTTTGTGATGCCTTAATTAAACTTTTGGTGCGTGAACTTATTTATATTATAGGTACTTTGTTAGGAAATCGTTATTAGTTTGCTTTTTTTTGTTGATAAATTTTCTTTTTCTAAGAAAAGAAATTCGTATCTTCTTAGATGTTAATTGTTTCTAATCATAAAATGTATATAAATCTAAAAAATGTATATCAAAGTAAAGTAAACTAAAGATTTATTATTTTTTTAATATTATATACATATATACGAGTATATAGTAAACTCAAATTTAAAATTCAAAAATTTTATTTTATCATTAAACATTAAAAGTATTTTAATTTTAATTTTTCGAAAACTTAAAATATTGTTAAAGAAAATAAAATTAGAGAAAATAGATAAATATTCCGATGATTTTAATTTAATCGAATCGAATATTTTATTTATTTCATTCAAATTCAATTTTTACTGTTTTTATTAATGTAATCTCATTCGAAATTCCCTCTTATTAAATTTTTAACATATTTCTATATAAAATTCAATATATTTTATTTTACAGAAAATAATCATAAGTTTTTGTATTATTCTCTTTTCTATTAGAATATTTTTGGTTTTATAATTTCTTAGTTTAATTTTAAATCTGAAAAATTAAATTGTGGCTAGTGAAATACAGTGATGGTAAAAATGTTTATATCCCAATTAATTGATTGAAAAAAATTTTAAATAACAAAATATTGTCTTTGGTTTTCTTATGTTTTATGTCTACAACTTTTTTAAATTTTACATTTCGATTTTTAATTTTTTTTTTGCGAGGAATAATATAGATCGTCAAAAAGCATTCTGAGTTCAAACATCTGCCTTCTGAGTTTAAAAGGAATTCTTCAACTCTACGCAGATGATGCTGTGCTTAAATACAGTGAACAAAATCAGGATGACCTAAAAAACTCAATAACCGAAGATTTAGGAAAAATTAAAATTTGGCTTGAGAAGAATCGTCTACTTTTGAATGTTAAAAAGACTAAAATAATTCTATTTGGTAATAACAAAATCTCTAATTTCACAATATCTTATAATAACATCAATATTGAGGTCGTAAGTTCATTTAATTACTTAGCTCTAATAATTGATAATAAACTAAAATGGACTATGACCATATTGAGTATATCATAAAAAAAATTAGTCCATATATCTTCATCTTAAAACGGATGCGAAACTACTTTTCAATTAGTGCTTTAGATACAATTTATACATCATATATTATGTCACATTTAGCTTATTTAAATCCTGTATGGAGTAGTGCGCCTATGTTTATGATGAATAAATTAGATGTATTAAATAAGAAAGCAATTAAAACCATAAAAAGATACCTTTTGCGTCATCGAACTCATATGTTATACTCAGAAAAGTATCTAAGCCTTACAAATATATGTAAACGGGAAACGTATATTTTAAGTTTTAAAATTATTAATGATCTAATGAAACACAATTTTAATTTAAATAGAGTAATTGATGTACATAATCATAACACCAGGAACAAATCTAATTTCTATCTTTCACTTTTCAGAACAGATAAACAAAGAAACAATTGTTTATATAATAGTTTAAAGGCTTTTAATGAGTTACCAAGCGAGCTAAAATCAATAACAATTTTGAGTATTTTCAAAAAAGAAATAAAAAAATTTTATATTACTTAACAACTAAAAACAAACTACTATTAACCATCTAACCATTTTTTTTTTTGTTTTTTTGAGTAGATACTTGTGCAGAAAACTTTGTTTTTTAAATTTTGAAAACCAGATACACGGCAAGATTAAAATTCAAATTGAAAAGAAAATAAATTGTAAATTGATAATGTAAATGTAATGTGTAAATATTGATAACGCTTAAATTTTTCCATTGTATATATTTATTTAATTTGTAATTTGTTTTTTTAATTTATAGTTTGTTTTTTTTTAATTTATAATTTAATTTTTTGTGTTTAATTTCTTTGTAGAAAAAAAAAAAAAAAAAAAAAAAAAAACACTTTGTGCACTTAAAATTTAAAACTTAACTTTAATCAATTATTAATTATATGGCCATACAGCTTTTGACAAGGCCTCAAACATTTTAATCAATGAAAAAAAAAAAAAAAATTTATTAATACTTGTAAATTATACAACTGAATTAACTAATAATAAAGAAAAAAAAAAAAGTACTTAGGTCGTTTTAATAATATGAGATTTTTATCCATTAAAACAATCTCCTCTTATATCTAATGGAATAAGCATCCCAACTTCATAGTATAGTATAATGGCTTAATTCGGAAGAGAAACTAAGAAAAAGAGAAAATAAAACCAATTTTAATTTTAAATTGTATGGAATGTAATTAGTGGAAATTATAGCAATTTAGTCAATATAATTTTACTTTTTTCTTAAAAGCCCTATAAATTGCATTATATTCGAATCAGTAAATTCATGAGGTTGTAATGTATTCCACAATTTAGAAATTGGTATGAAGCCTACAATTGAGCTCCTATACTACGTGGTTCTAGTTCTAATAGGCTCTGCTATCTCATTATGTGAGTGAATTACTCTTAAGCGTATAATGCTTAATTAATTTTAGTTTAGCTATGATAATTCTAATCATGATGGAACTTTCTTGTGTTGCTATAATTCTTATTGTCGATGGAATACTTACAAAAAATAAATCTAATCATAGTTTTTAAAATAAAGTCATTAGCTACAAAAATAATATGTTCTTATATTTTATTTGTTATAAAGAGTTATTTTCGATTTTCAATTATTTTCAAGTATTTTAGGGTAAAAGTTTTGATGATCATATTATAATTTGTATACGATTTAAAGTTTGGTAACAAAATAAGAATTTCAATAAATTGATAAACCGGGGTTGTGCCCAACGATATAGTTACATATTTATTAAATGTTAAGTTTTTTGTCTAACACTGTAAAAAATGATACAAATAAATTTTATTTTATATTAAAAGATTTTTCACTCCTACACATCATCAGTATTTTCATATAAATGTATGTAAATAGAATATTGAATATTATTTATATCATTTGATATATCCTTCATTCTTATGTGTAAATACCGATCCATTCAGTTTTTATATGTGAAAATATTGTATTAAAGGAAATTTTTCAGGATTTAAAATATATGAATTCAATTAATATAAATTAATAGATTATGTAGAAATAAAATGGATACTGTGTATATGAAATAATTTAAAAGAAAAATATAAAATAAGATTTAAGAAAAGGGTAAGAAAATGCAGAAGCCACAAATAAATAAATGATTTAAAATGTTTCAATTTCATAATATAAGAAACAAAATTAATATTTATTCAAGTATAAATTGATTTAGTTGTCAATTTTCTGTAAAATTTAATTTTTCAATTTTTTTGAGCATTTGTTCGGTCAAGTTCCCGAGACTTAACACTCTCAAACAAGTTGATGACACAATATGTAAAACAACATCCTAAGGTATTCTATAAAAAACATAACGTCTATAAAATTGTACAAAATTTGAAACCAAAGTGTAAATATGTCTAATGAAGCTAAAAGAAACTTTTGAAATACAAACTAATTTTTTTTAGAGCCTTTAAATATTTTCTTGACTTTATCAAGGAAAGTTTATTGTTAAAGTAAGCTTCTGATTTTTTTAGATTTTTAAGTATTTAAGGTTCACTATATAGTCATATAGAATCACAAACAGTTTTTCAATTGAAAGTTCAGTGTATTAGTTCAACTTTAATTGAAGATTCAATTTGTGATGAACTGCAATACTCTAGCAATCAAATGCTGTAGTAGAAATGTAGCAGCAACAACAATTAAAATATTACTTTTAATCTATTATACACATGAGTTCAAACACACATTAGACAAAAAAAAATATTGGATATTTATCCAGAATGATAATATTTATAAATAAATGTATGGGCCGTTTTTCTTTCGCATGTGGTCCGTAAAAATATTGGTAACAACTATTTAACTAGAAAATAAATTATTTTTATTTAATTTTCAATAGACCGCTAAACTGGTTGAAATTTTACAAAGTAAAAATGCTTTTTATAATAAAAACTAATTCTATTATATTTTAAAAATAATAACAGTAATAATTGAAATTCTTTTCCTTTAAGTTGAAAAGTTACATTAATTTAAGTTTGTTATTAAATATTTACTTAAAATTTCCTTTGACCACAGTTTTCCTTTAAAAATCATCAAACGTTTGATCAAAAATCAAAAGTAGGTCATCAAACTTAAATCATAAAATATTTTAAAATAATGAAACGAAAAAAAAACTTCATCGCCGGTAGGGGTTATTATTGATTTTTCATAAAAAAAAATCGACATTAAAAACTTAAATAACAATTTTTATGTCATTCATTTTGACTGTACTTTCAAAAGTAAATATTTTAAATTACTATTAAAATATATAGAAGTTATAGATGATATATCTATATATATATATATGAAGCCAAATTTCTATTAAATTATAAAGATAAATTTTTCTATTGTCCTTCTACCCTCTGTAATATATCTCTAGAATTTTTTTTTTAACTCATCATCCCAAAAATAAATTTTTTTGAACTCCTATGGTTTTTTTTTATGCTATAAATTATTTTAAATTTTTAACATTTCAAAACTCTTTGCCATACAACCATCCATCGTCCTTGACCTAAGATTGACTCAATAAAAGTTTATTGGGCCTAAAAAGTGATTATTATAATGTTGAACAGTTTTAGAAAATCTAAATTGGGGTGTGTGAAATTTTTGATGTAATTTTGTTTAATTGATTCTTAAAAAAAAATATTTTCTTAATTTAAAGTTTTGTTTATTTTTGGGATTTTATAGATATTCTGTGTTTAGTGTGATCTTATTTTTGGAATGCGGTTTCTTCAGTTATCGTTTTATGTGGTGAAGCTGTAAGAGTTATCTTGTGGTTTCAACCCTTATTTCATTTCTATTCTATATATTCAGATTTAGTTTTTTATTTTTTTCATTTCTTTCATTTTTTTTGTTGGATTATTCTGAAGGTTGTTGTTGATTTTATTTATAAGAGCTTAAAATTCAAAGAAAAAAAAGATACATATAGATACAATCAATAATAAAAGTAGTATAGTGGTGATGAAAACAGTTGAGGCATCAATGATAGAATTTTGTAACAATAGCAACAATAGAAATAATTATGTAATAGAAGTTGTTCTTTTTTATGAGTTTTAGCAAATATTAAAAGTAGAAAAGATTTTAAAGATTTTGAATGAAATGAAAATATACGAATACTTAAGTAATATATTATATACTATTAATGAATGAAGAATAAAGATGAAAACAAAATATTTGTTTAATGGGAGTGTTATTGAATTTATTAGTTGTTATATAGGGAAAAATATTTTTCAAAAAGAAAATTCCAAGGATAATATTAATATATTTTTTTCTTTTTTTGGGGAAAAAAAAATATAAAAAATTATGATTTCAAGGAATATATTAGAATTTTGTAAAGATTTTATGTTTTTTTTTTTATTAATAAGATTAAAATTATAATAATTAAATTTTTAGACTTTTGTATTTTGTATGTATATATAATTTTTAGTATATAAAGTAGTTTTTTGCTATATATAAATATTATTGTAGATTTCAATATTTATTGGTATCATAAATAAAATCTGTGGTATCATAAATAAAATTTCTAATTTGCAATTTTAAAATTAGATGTTGACTGCATTTACCTGCCGAACTGCAGGTAAATGTTTTAGAAAAAAAACAAAAAAAATATCTTGGCATATGAAAATGGCATAGAAAAACGTTTTTTTCAAATATACGAAGATACAATAATTAAGAAAAAAATATCTTTAAAGCTAATTTCGTTCAAGACAAGATTTATTTGATAAATAAATTCGATATGATTTTTCTATAAAAAGTAGTATCTATTCATATTTTTAATGTTAAATAACTAAAAACAGAAATTACAATTACTTGTATATATGTATACCTATACATATAAAAATATTTCTTTGAGTCAAAGATTTAATTTCTGTTTGGATCTAGAAATGAATACATTTATACCAATAGAATCATACAGAAGTTTTTAATGAAAAGAAAATATTTTTGCCTATTGAAAATATTTTTAATCAATTTCAATTCTATAGTCTTTGAATAAAAAAATTATTATTGCAAAACTATAAGAACAACCGAAACAAAAAATACATAAAAAACAAAAAAATTTTTTTTTCCAATATTGTAATAATTGATGAAGTTCTTAAAAATTCCTATACACTATTAAAATTTAAAAATTTACAAAAATTGCATAATATATATAGAACTTACCTTTAATAAAATCAACAGCCATTTCTAAACCATAAGAATCTTTATCACAATCATCCAAAATATGAGCACCTAAACGTATATTTGGCAATAATTTTTCTTCATTGATACGATCAATTGTATATAACATTGCTTCTAATGCTTGTATACCACCTTGTGGCATTATTCTACCACATGTAATTGTATCTTCACGTGAATGTACCATCATTAAACCACCTAATATTAAATCACCTTCAACAATTGCTTCACGTTTAACTGGCCAATGTAAATTATAAAGTTCATGATATTCTAATGTTTCGGGTAATGATCTAAATACCATATTTTTAATACGTTGTTTTTCAGTTGTTGTTGAAACGTTTGAAATATGGTCAGTTGTTAAAAAACTTGATTTTAATATTGATGTATCATAATTTTCATTATAATCATTATGATCATTGTTATCAATATCACTATTATAATCATTCATATAATCAGGATAACTATTTTCAAATGATGTTAAAGGATATTGAAAATTTTCTATTTTGGACTGTTGTAGAAAATTTTCATAAAATCGATGATAATTTTCTGTATTTTCATCGATAACAGGAGCATCATTTGATTGAATATTTGTTCTTGTACTATCACTTATATTATGATTATTGATACTAAGATGTTTGAATTTTTTTTTACTGTTACTATTATATTTATAGTTATCATTGTTAGTCTTATCATCAATATCATCATCATTATTATCAATAAATTCTTCATTCATAGGATAATAATCTTTTGGATTTTTATTATTAATATTATATTGATTATAATATTGAAATTGTTTTTGTTCTTCTGTTTTATCGTTATTTTTTGCAATATTTGCAATATTATCCTTATAATAATTTTGTTGCGTATACAATTGATCATATTTTTGTTGTTGGTGTTGATGGTCATATCTGGTATTATCATTTTCATATTGATGACTTTTATGTTCCTTATATGGTTTACGTTGATGATTTTGAAGATGATGATGATGATGATGATGTTGATTATGATTAGATTGACGACTATGAGTCTGTATATAATGATTATTTCCTGTACTATATTGATATTGATAATGATGATGATTTTGATTCTGTTTATTGTGAAGGTTATGTTTTTTTGAATTTAATAAATAATTTTTTTGAATTTTTTGTTTATTTTCTAAATTATATAAATTTTTATTTGTAATGATGGTGTCTTGATGATTTTTTGGCATTTTATTCAAATTTCTTTTTTGATGACGTTTTTGATGTCGATGACGCTTTTTCATTTTAAGTTGTTCATTATGGTTGTATTCTATTTCATCTATTTCTTGATTTTTATTATTATGATAAGAATGATATAAACTTTTTTCTTGTTTTTCTGGCAGATTATGAAATTGTTTTTTTTGTTTTTTATTTTTATTATTATGAAAAGTTTTTTTAACAACATTTTCATATTTAATAAATTCATCATTATTAATACTACTACTACTACTGCTAGTTGGATTTAAGTTGTCTTCATTTGATTTTGTTAGCGTTATAGGAATAACAGATTTTGTTGAATTCATTTCTAATCCTTCATAAATGTTAAAATCAAGATTTTGTATAATATCCGAAGTTTTAGATGTTATTTTTTGTTGTTTTTTTGGTGGATGTTGATGATGTCGATGATTAATTGTTGTAATAATATGTGATTGTAGAGGGTCATTATATATTCTATGATAGTTGAAATTTTCTTCACTGTTTTTTATTCCTAATGGCCAGGATAATATGGATGATGATGATGGCAATAATGATTTTTCATTTGAATTATCTAGTTGTGGTTCTGGTTTGTTATTTTTTTTTATTGTTGTTTCATTTGCAAAGGTGTATATTTTAGAATTGATTTATATTATTATTAAATAAGTAATATTAAGAATAAGAAAAAAAAAATAATAAATCATTTTCTTTTTGATATAATTAAAATTTTTTTTGCCAATATTTTTTGACTAGTTGATGTAGAAACATTATTTGGCATAAGTAAATAGTCAGGTAAAATAATATATAAATAAGCTGTTATATAAATATTAAATAGAATAAAATGTATACCATTAGCATGTCATATATACGGATTTTGGTTTTTTAAATTTAGTCAAAATTTCGATTCCATGCTTACTTTTTTTAATATATATAAAAAAGAAATTGCCTTTAAAAAATACAATTAATTTATATTTGATATTTTATTGAACAAAGATTGTATTATTTAAATCTATAAAAGCGTATGGACTTAAAGTTTCCCATAAATAATAACAAAAGTAAAGTACATTTTACTTTTATATACTTGTTAGTAATAACTAACTACTAAATTATGTTTTAAACATTTTCTGCTCCAAATATTTTTAAGTGATTTTTTAATAATGAAATTGTTGTCACAAATTTTTTACATTAAGATTATCTATCGTTGTCCTTTAAAATGAACTAAAAGGAAAAACAATTAAGACTTTATAACTCTTTAAATCAGTGAAAAACAATCTATTTTTAGTATATTCTTTTTTTCCTCATCTTAATTAAATACACGTGTGCTTTGTTTTCATCATTTTTTGTTTATTTTAAATCTTAGTCTGAAATTTAAAAAAAAAGATAATTAGTAACATTTATTTTCTACCGCCACTATAAATATTAATTATTTTTAACAAATTGTATAATTATCTCTTAATTTAATAAAATTTAGATGTTTATTTTTTTTTTAGGTATATTTATGCTTAATTGTTCTTTATTTTTAATTTTTCTTTTTCATTTGCCTGATGCCTGATCTTAAAATGATTTTTTAACATTAAATTTTAATGAATGTGTGTTACGAAAAATGGGTGATGTTCACCGTTATGACTCTTAGTCTCTTCTTCTTTTTATGTTTTATAACTAAAATTTTCATATTAAATTAATTGAAAAAAAAAAAGTACAGAAGAGAACAGAAGGAACGAAAAATAGGGGGTAACAATACTACCAAACTTTGAATTTTATTATTATATCTTTTGTTCTTTAAAACAAAGTGAACATTGCTTTCATTATTTTGTTTGCCTTTCATTTTAATGTTTTATGACCTTATTTAAAACACGAATAAGCCATATTACTTTAATATTATCCTTTTAAATTTCTAACAGCTCTATTTAGTACAAACATATAACTTAAATTATATTATATACTAAAAGTTTTACAAAACATTAGTAATTGTGTTTGTGTAATCGTTTTGTTTTTTTTTTTTATGTAACGGTAATTCCGCGTTAATTCATCACAAGGCTTGACTAGAAATGATGCCTAATTAATGTTGAATCAGAATAAAATATTCAAATATTATTTTGAAGGTGAAAGAGAAGATTAACAGAAAAAAAGCATTGATTCATGATAAAAACAATCATCATATTCTTTTCATCTATACAGAATATGAATTGTTAGTTGTTTTAGTATATTATTTAATCAAGGTATAAGAGAAATTTACCATAATTTCTACATCAAATCTGTCAAAAAATATTTTTAAAAATAAAATGATGATGAGGGCAATAAGAAAAAGATGAGAGAGCAAAAGGGATAAGAGAAAAGTAGAAACATGTTTTGAAACTTTGTTTAGTGATTTTTTGACAAAACTTTTTCTTTCTCTTTCACCTTCATTCTCTCTCATCCTTTTCTTATTTATTTTTTTTAAGTCCCGATGGATTGGAACAAAAAAAAAAATTTAAATAAATAATATAAAATTAAATATTTGTATACGAATGTATATATATAATATATATTTGACATATAATTTTGTTACCTGCCCATTGTTGAAGACGACGGCTATGACTATGACGACGACATCGATGAATATGATCATGATTATTACTACTACTGCGACCTTGAACAAAAGAAAACTTAAAATTTTTGTCATAATCATCTTTAGTATGAACTTCAACATTTTTTTTGGCAACGTTATTTAATTTTTTGCCATTTTCTTTACTACTCTCTAGAGGAATTGATAATTCTAATAAATATGATGATGTTGTTGGTAACACTACTACTGGTATACCAGATACAACATCTGATGCTACTTTTGATGGTAATATTTCTGTTGTTTTTGTTGTTGTTGGTTCCACTGCTGCTATTGTTGCTGAATTTTTGAATAAAGGTAAATGTTTTTTATATTTTAATGATAAAGTTGTTTTTGTTGTGTCTGATGAGTCTAATGGTGGTAATAATTGGGCTGTATCAGAAATACTGGATTCTGTTGAAAACAATAATGATATTGATGACGATGACGATGATTGGTGTAATAATGATGTTGAATATTTTTCACCTTCATTACTTAAATTCGTAACATTTGATTTTAAATTGTTTGAAAGAATTTTTGGTTGATGTTTTTGTTGCTCAGTTTCCGTTAAATATTTTTTATTTTTGTTAGTTAAAGATAATTTTTGTTGTTGTTGTTGTTGATATTGTTCTTGTAACAGCTGCTTATCATGTTTTAGTTTTTGTTGTACAAGTTTATGATATTCATTTTTATTGTTATTATTATGATTATATTTATTATATTCATTATAATTTTGCTTTAAATCATTATTATTATCAAAACTATCGTCATCATTTTTATAATATAAAAGGTATTGTTCTTGATGTTTTTTGGGATCATTACGGGGCTTGGAATATAAATGTTGTTTGTAAAAATTTGGTTCATCTTTATCCAGGATAATTTTTGTTGACTTTTTTATATCCAGTGTCCCAATTTTTGCTTGTAATTTAGGGTGTAGTAATAATGTTGTTCTTTTTCTTGCTGTTCCCCCTATCAATGACTCTGATGATAATGTTGAAAACAAAAATGGTTGTGATGGTGATAAAAATGTTGAACTTTTTGTTATTTTTAATGTTGCTGTTTCTGTATTATTATTTAATTTTAAAATGTCATTTGAATTTCCAGTAATAAGTATGTTTGCTATTAATAACAGCCAAAATGTTAATTTTGTTACATTTAAGCGTAAAATAGGTGTCATTATAATATTTAGGAGTCATAGAATTTTATTTTTGTTGTTGTTAAATTTTATCGTATAATAATTATTATATTCTTGTTAACTAAAATATAATTTTGATTTCATATGATGGAAATAAAATAAATTTTTTTTTCCACACAAATTAAAAAAAAAACAAAGTAAAATCTTACAATTAATATTAGCAAAATTTTAAAGAGTATTGTCGTCTCTTTCTTTTTTGGTTATTTTCACTCATTTTTTATTTTATAATTCTTTTTTATTTTATTTATATTTTTTGTATTTCTTAACTTTAGAAGACAAAATTTCTGAAAAAAAGTAAAACATTTTAAAACATATAAAAATAATCGATAAAAATGCATCACTTCTGAGCAAAACAATATTAATTTTTCAATTTTTCTTTTTTATTAATGAAAATTATAACGGTAAAATAAACAAAAAAAAAAAACTAAAAATTAAAATGAAAACTTGACGAAAGAAAAATGCTGCAAATATCCTGTTTTTGTTTTATTTTTTCATAATTAGTTTATTACTTTCTAAATCCTGAATCCTTTTCAAAATTGAAGAGTAGAAAAAACCTTTTGTTAAATTTTTTGATAATAAGGTATCATTCTTTTTTTCGGAGTAAAATTGTCAGATTGCAATTAAAATTTTTTCTAATTTAATTGCAATGCATTCATATTACTCTGAGATTAACACTTTATTTTATAAATAATGCAAATTGTTGAAGTAAAAGAATCTTTATTTTTATAACTTCTTTATAGATTAGCCACAACTATAATAAACAAAAAAAAAAATTAAAAACTAAATTCCTTAAAACAAGTAACAGTTCCGTATAAGACCAATCATATTAGACGTATTAAAAATAAATTAATTTTATTCCTATCCATCATGGACTTCTTTTTAAATCAGTTAAATTCTTACCTTAAATCCTTAAAAGATAATCAAGTGTCAAAAGCATTATGCTTTTACAAAATGATTTTTTAAAGTTTGTGGTGGTGTATGCATTGTAAATAATTGGGTGCTTTTTTTTTAGAGTCCCTTATCCCTTTTACAAATTATTTACAATCCCTTCCCTAAAGAAGTTTAAATAATAATAAAAACTAAATTATATATATGTTAGTAGGTGTCAACCGCACAATGAACAGATAATTTAGAAGAAAAATATTAACCAAATGGTTAGTTTGTGTGTAGGATATTATAACTGAAAGAAGTCATGAAGATGGAAAAGCAAAGAAGAAATATAAGAAAATAAATTCTATAACTTTTAGAAAACAATTTTGTTTAGTTGTCAAAAATTTTAAATTTTATCAAAAATAAAATTTTCTTCCACAAAATGAATTATTTTCTGTTAATAAATGGCCTCAAACCACAAAATATTTTAAACAAATAAAGTAATGCATAATTTGAAGAATATTAAAATTTAGTTTTGAGCAAGAAAAAAATTTAACTTAAAAATATTTTATAACGTTAAGTTTTTAAATGTCTTACAGTACAGAACATCAAATGCACTCAAAATTGTAAAATAATATTCTTCATATATGAAAATGCATTATATACTTGTTACTGCATTTCAAACCCATTTCTGCATCCGGTCGTCAATATATTATGAGAAACTGAATACATGAATACAATACTGCAATATTTGGTATCATGCTTTTGTATCATAAACTAAGATTATTTTTTGCAGTACCGAAGTATGATGCTTCCGATCTATATAATGGAAAAGAAAATTGAAAATTATTTTATACTTTTGAGTGAATTTAATAAAGAACTTTTAAACAAACACTCAAAAGTAAATAGAACAGAAAGATTGTTTATGAGTCGGAAGAATTTTATTGAGAGTTGCACCAAGTTCTACCCAAAATAAAATTTAAAATTTCTATAAAAATACAGAAAAAAAAATTTTATAAATTAAAAAACAAAATGAACACGAAAGTTAGACACAAAGTCTTAAATACTTACATAGAAATTAAAATAATTAACAATTTTTTCTTTAATGTTTCAGTAAAGGAAGGATATAAACTCTAAAACTAAATAAATTTTCTTTTTAATTTTCTTTTTACAAGATTTTTACAATTTTCTTTTCTTTTGGAAAATATATAGTTTCTTTTTGATGAAAAGTTGTAAGACAACTTAGGAATAATTTATTTTTAAAGTTAACAATTTTATATTTTTTTAAAACTATTTTTTTATTTTTCAAATTCGATGTTAGTTTGCCCGGATAGTTTTTTATATTTTTAGTACATTTTAAGCTTCCACTTAAATGATTGCTATATAAATATTTTATACTAAACTAGTAGGATTAGAAGGCGTTGTTCAGATTGCTTGAGTATTTTTTTGATTTTATGAAATACTAAAACGTCTGCTTTTAAATTTGAAATGAGCAACGTATTAATTCAGTAACCAGAAAAATTTAAATATGAATCATACGATATTTTTATTTGAATATTAGCTTAAGAATTAACAACAAATTTTATTCTGCATTCACTTATTTTTAAGTTCTTTTGGTAAACGCCCATAATTTAGCCCAGAATAAATAACTAATATTTTCAAATACTTCTAATTTCGGAACATTAATATGAAAACAGGCAAAAAGAAGATTTTAAAATTAACTTTTTCGAAACAGATCGTACAGGTCGCTACAAATTTTAGCGAAATTTGTTCAGTGGACGTCTGCGACATTAAACAAAGGAAAAATTAAAATATAAGGAGTTAAAACATTTAGACAAAAGACTAAAAGTTTGTAAGAATGTCAAGAAAAGTCATTGTGCTAAAACGGATTAAGGGAACGTAACAAAAATTTGTTACAAGAGTTCTCAAGTCAATAAAGTACCCTGAAATATTGAACTCAATTTTGGTTTCAAAGCAAAATTTAATTAATCGAGAGGCCGAAAAGTTATTGGGACGGTCAAAGAAACGACATTTGTACAAAGTTTGAACGCAATAAGTCGAATCGCATAAATAATTTTCAACAAATTCTGGTGTCCAAAGAGATTAACGACTCAAAATGAAAAGGAGTACTTAGAATCGCTTTATTACACTGTTATAAATTACAGGTTTCTTAAATTTAAATTTTCTTTAAGCTGGTGATTTTAGATGACTAAATTTTGACAGGATTAAACACCAGTTGTAATATGAGTATGAGCTAACTTTAGTGAGGTTATTCAGTATATTAAATTGCGGATTATTTATTTATTTATTTATTTATATTAATATTACAAAACCATCGGCTATGAAGGCCATTATAGGTCGAATACTATTATGAAATTATACACTAATATTATTTATTTAGTTTATATTATATATATTTTATATTTACGCTATATTTGGTTGCAACTTGCAAGAAGGATTTGTTTTCAATTAATAAAACTTGATACCTGTGCAGGATTTGGATCTGCATTTCTTCGGTTAATAAGGCACGTGATTAACCACTAGGCCACCGAGACCCCTAAGTTGCGGATATTTTGGGTTCAAATTGTAATAGAGCTATCTAAGATTGCATATGTTTAGGCTGACCACGATATTTACTATTATGGTGCCTTAAATCATTGTTATATACTAAATATATATATATATATATATATATATATATATATATATATATATATATAAATAAAATAAAATATATATGTATATACTTAGTTATTTATAAAAATGCAACCGCTATCAAGAAAGCGGTAGATATTTATTTTTTTCTTTTAATAGTTGTGTAAAAAATAATAAAAACATATGAATAATAATAAAAATTATATTATAGAAAAAGGAAGGAAAAATAAAAAGGAGAAAAATGTATAAAATCATTCACTAAAAGTATAATTTATGTTTTTAATTTACGATTATTATTAAAGTTATTTTTGTTTTTTTTTTAAGTATTTTGTTTTTGTTCTGACACTTGTATGCAAACATAAATGCATTATGATAATATAATAAAAGTCAAATATTTTTATAAGAGTATAGTAAGTAGAGCATAGGTACTTGTATATTGAGAAATTTATAGCATATTAATAAATTTCAATAAAGTTTTAAAGAAAAAGAAAAAGATTCTTGTTTTTGAAAAATGTATGAAAAAAGTGAATATAAAAGAGATGAAAATGATTTTAGTAAAAGTAATGATTTTTAAAGTTTTGGAAAATAAATAAACGTTTTACTTAGGGGGTAGTAAGTATTATATAGTAATGATAGTAACTATATCATATCTTCTTTTAAAAAAAAAGTCAATTATTTGTAATGATTTTTTATGGTTACATTTTAAGGTAATTAATTATTAAATTTGATATATTATTTGTTTTTTTGAAAAAATTATTTAAATTAAGAAAATTTTAAGAGAATATTTTGACGAATGATATATAAAAAGGAATACATATTGTACATATGCTTGATTGATGAATGAGCAATTTCTTTTTAAACTTTCGTATTTAAATTTTATTATTAATAATAATAACCATTATAACATCAAAACATAGAATAGCTGAAAGTCCTAACAATCTTCCAGTCGAATTTTAAAATTAATAGATTATAACAATATCATCAATCATATTTATAATACAGTCGAGTACCCATTGGTCAATGCTGAAATATCGGACAGATATTTATTACTCTTCATAAAAAGGAAATGGTGAAGCATATTTTTGCATACAGTTTCTTTGCTTCGTTGACTAAACTAAAAAAAAACATGCTCTTCTTTGCTACATTGATCAGAGCTGAAATCAAGACGAATATTCTACTCGTTAGACAAGGTTGAATTTTATCACAAATACTTACAACATATTTGATGAATCCATTATTAATACTGGAATGGATGTCAAATTTAATCGAGTTTAGCCTTAATGAAAATATTTTAGATTTTCAACATCTTGACAAAAAAGTCTACCTTCAATATTGTCAAAAGCGAATTTTTTTCTTTTCAGATACACGCTGAAATGGAGCGTTACAAGCTCTATTTCTCTATTAACGTACTGGAATTTAATTTACAAAACACCACGCAAATTTTTGACCAATGAACAGCTTATCGAACCTTTAGTACAATTGTACTGTTTTTCCCTTGAGTAGAATTCTGCTATCGAGTAAAAATTGATTTAGTTTACAGGAGTATGATGAACGAAGGAGTTAACGTTCTCCTTAAACATATCTAAATTGAAAATGTAATCATCCCCAGTTGTAGAGAACATGAGGTTGTAAATTATTCAACTTTCGCGATGTGGCTAAATATGGTTAAAAAATTATAGAAAATTTTAAAGTATAGTGTCCAAAACATTTTAAGTGATTCTATTTTGTTATGCTTTAAATGTTACCACCTCATATTTACAGAATGACATTTCAATTATATGCATTAATTTTTACCAGAAAATTGTTAAGTATTTAAAAAAAAACTTGTTTTTAGTCTTAAATATTTGAATAAATAAAATTTACTTAAATTAAACAAAAACCGAAGTTTTTTTTAAAAATACTTTGAAAAACCGCAGTCAAAAATCTCATTTTCTACTTTTTATATTTTTGTTACTTTTATAATAATACTACCACACCTTTAAATAATAATTATTATTTGAAAAAAAAAAAAGAAAATATGTGTTCGTAATTATCACAACCAATTACACAGAAGTAAACAAAAAAAAAGTACTGCTAAAAATTGAGGTAATATAGCAGCTTGTGAAATATAATATTGTTTACATTATCCTTTTTATCCTGTTTTATGCTTTTTTTTCTGTTTTTATTTTTAATACCTTTTAGACTTTATGGTCAAAAAATATTTCACTTACTTATGATCACTAACTGTGAAAAAAAAGAAAAACTTAAATATAATAATTTAGTAAAGGAGCGGCCTTGTAATCAGAATATGAATTAGAAATTTTATAACAAAAAGAAAAAAAAATAGAAAGAATTTACTGCAGAGCTTAGTAAAATTTTAACGGTTAAAAACATTATAATACCTTACACGTCCATCATAAATTAATTAATAAATAAAAAAAAATTATTAAAGTGCGCCTAAAAGTATACAATTTTTGCTTTTAAACATTTCTGTGAGATCTTTATTCTTTAATTAAAATAATTTTAATAAATTTACTTTAATAACTTTTTTCACTATTTTGCAAGTTTTTTATTTAACTTCATAAGGCAATTTTACTTTATATTCTTAAAAATACATCAAATACAAACTTAAATATCAAAAAATTGTTTGCCTAAATTTATGGGACTTAGGCATTCAGAATAGATAGACTATCCAAAAATATTTTTTAGTTAATTTTTTAAAATTTGTTTTTAAAAAAGTTAAAAGTGAGTTTATTACAAATCCAAATTCTTTTTATAATCTTAAAAAATAAAAAGGATTAAACAAAAACAAAAAATTAATTGTTGCGCCCAATTTAGAATGAACTGAAATAGTTAGGGGAAAAATGTTTGATTACTTTACATTGTATATACAAAAACAAAAACAAAACGCAGATATTATACTGAAAAGCAAAACTTACTATAGTAGTGTATTTTCAGATTTTAAGAAACATAATTTGAGACTAGTTGTAGTACAGTTTTTTTTATATCATATTAATAAAATCGTCAAATACTTGAAATCATTTATTTGTCTCTGTTTACTTAGTTTTATGTCTATTTGCACCCTTTCATTTTGTTTATATTTTTTTAGTGAAAAAAAATTATTTTTATATCATGTTACTAAACAGTTATTAAAAAACCGAAAATATAATTTTTTTGGTTGTTGTTATTTTTGTTTTTTTTTCTATTTTTTTTTATATAAATTAAAGGATTATACAATCATTTATTAAAGGTAAACTATGCTCATAAGTATTAAAAAAATTTTTCATTGGGTTAGTTTATAGTATGTAATAAAAAAATATTTTAGTAACTGTTAATGAACTTAAAAAATATTTAATTATTTTTTTTTCGTTAAATTGTTTTACAAATATTTTAAAGATAATTTTGTTAATTATTTTTTAATATGACAATTTTTGAAATTAATATTAAATGGATATCATTTTGTCCAAATCATTTTTTTTTACGCGCTAGTCAAACTCTAGGAAAGGATTCCTTTTACATTGTTTGTGTAGGTTTGATTAAATGAGGAAGTGAGGGAGGAAAAATGGACGCGATTTTAAACTTTGTTAAGGTAACTAAATGAGGTTTATGGTTCGCCAGCCCATATGTCTGAACTTTACTCCATCCTAGATCAAAAGTATTCTTTATGGATATTGGACTTTAGGATACAAATAATCTTTACAACGAGAAAGAAACCCCAAATATTTGACGTCATTCTTAGCTACATCAAAAATATGTTCATTCTACAACATTTTTGATTAAGCTTCATGGTTAAAATATTAAGTTTTTTGAACCGTATTATTCTTCCTTGAAATCGTAGGATTGAATTAAGTTGATTTCTTTCACAAGAAATCATACGTATTGAACTAAACCCTCATTCTAAACCCCAATCAGCTATTTTGATTAAATAATTAAAAAGTAACTAATATTGTGTGACAAATCCAAATTTAAAATAATTGAGTTTTTAATTTAAGTTTATTTAATTCTTTACTTCTTGTTCTCTATTACATTTTTTAGAAATTTTAGTTTTTTCATAGAATGAAAAAAGAAAATTACATCATAGAATGATATCATATCATAGAACTGAGCTTCTATTTGAAAAATGTCAAAATTATTTTTTAAATTGAGTCTCTAAAACCCATTTAATAAAACATTCAAATCTAAGGGCAAGTTTTTTTTTAAATGTGTAGAACAAATTTTTCCTGGTTCAAAAAGTTGTAATAGATATATTGAAATTGTGATAATTTGGAATATTTATGTAGTTTTAGAGCTGTTCAATAATCTGAAAAATGTTGCTAATTATGTATGTATAACTTTTTAGTGTTTGTTTGTTAGACAACAATTTCTAAAAGAGTTCAAAGAACTTAGGAAAATTCAAATGGTTAAAAAACCAATTTTTATTTTAGATATTAAATATTAAATGAAAACTAAATTAGGTATGTTTTATTTAATCATCAGCTTATAAGGATCTCATTAGTGCAATAATTTTATTTTGGATTATATTCTCAAAATTTTTAAATTTCTTTTAAATCTAAACAGAGCAAACCGTTCAACATAAATCCTTTTTAAAATTTTACTAATTTATTCATTATAATTATGATAATTTACAATTATAGAGAACGGCATAAAAGTACTTTTTAGCACTTTTTTAAAAATTTTGAAAAAATTTGCTTATTAGTTTCACTCTGTCCGTCTGCGAGTTTACAAAACTTCTACACCCTTTGAAATAAAGCAATGAAATTTTAACTACGGATAGGCATAACCAAAAACCAAATTTTGTGGAATAAGTTTTTTCTGTGGCCCCAACTGTTACGCAGCTATAGTCATACTAAGTTCGAAAAAACCCTATCTCTAAATTATTATTACCCAGGTTCTGTAAGGTATATTTTCAATTTGGAAAAACCAAACGATAACTGGTTTTAAAATATTTAAATATATTTATAAATATAAATATTAATATACCGTTATGTGAAACTCAATTTTAGCTCAAAAACTGAAAATTCTCTATTTTTAAATACCTGTAACTTGGGCACCAGTTCAATTTTTTTTAAAGTAATATACAGAAAATAAAGCTACAACATTATACTTTTGTGTGTTTTAATAACTTTTCTTAATAATATAGGATTACCTTAAAATTGACAAAAGTGTGATTTGATTTTTCACATTTTTATACCCGTATGAACTATGTTCAAGGGTATAATAAATTTGTCATTACGTTTTTTACACCTTAAAGGAGCCGATACTATATCTAGTGTCAAAGGTATGGATCGGCTCAGAATCGAATTCTGAGTCGATTAAGCCATGTACGTCCGTCCGTCCGCATGATAACTCAAAATATAAAAAAGCTAGGAGGCTGAAATTTTTTTTACTCCACTTTTGCAAAATTGTTAGTTTTGCTATTTAAATCCAACATTTTCGGTCGACGGGTTCGAGTAGCTGTCATACAACTTCTTTCTTTATATAGAAATAACTCAGTATCTATTCAAGCTAGGTTTCTGAAATTTTGCAAATGATGATCAAGTTTTATGGCAACAACTTCTGTAAAATTTGGTTGTGTTGGTGCGGCGGGTTCGGGTAGCTGCCATACAACTTCTCCGTTTAAATGAGAATAACTCAGTGTTTATTGAAGCTAGGAATCTGAAATTTAGTAAAGAGGTGTCGAGTTACATGCCAACAACTTTTGTAAAATTTGGTTGGTCTAGAGCAGCCGGTTCAGGCTTCTTGCACCTCTTGGAAGTTAATAAAGCTAGGCGTCTCAAATCTTGCAAATGATGATTTAGCAAAATTTGGTTGTGGTGGTGCGACGGGTTCGGGTAGCTGCTATACGACTTATCCGGTTAAATGAGAATAACTCAGTGTCTATTGTAGCTAGGAATCTAAAATTTAGTTAAAAAGTGTCGAGTTGCATGCTAAAAACTTTTGTAAAATTTGATTGGTCTAAAGCAGCCGGTTTAGGCTTCTTGCATTTCTTGGAACTTAATGAAGCTGGGCGCAATAGATTAGGGTAGCTGTCATACAACTCCACAATTTACATAAATATATCTCTGTAGTTCGGTACTAAAACATCTGAATGTTTTTAAAAGATGATCAAGTTTTATAGAAATAGGATATATTACGTTCATACGGGTATCCCAGAGTTGACACAGTCTACTCTACTGCACTCTTCCTCGTTTTCTTACCGTATCGGGTATTATAAAATTACCCCTCCGTTTTTCAATATATCTACTATTTACTCTAGGCTTATTATGGAATATTTTTTAATTTTGGAAATAAAAAATTGTTTTTTTGAAAACCCTTGGTTTTTCCAGTACTTGTTTATATATTATTTAATAAAGTGTGTTTAAGTATTCCAAGACAAAATAAAAATTGTAAATTAAATCATTCTAAAATGGTTCTTTTATTTTGTGTATTATTTGGGGTCATTAATGAATGAGCATTAATTGAAGCAATACCAAATAATAATAAATATGAAAATTGTTTATTTGATATGGTTTTTGCCTAAATTTTCTCTTATTTTACAATACAATATAACAGAATATAATATTATGTATGAATTTAAAAATTATACCAATAAATTAGATTTTTTTTTTTATGAAATATAAAATGAAATATATTTTAGGTATTTTCGAGAAAATGTCTATCATATTTTAAGTGCGGTTATAAAATTTAAATTAGAAATTTGAAAATGGATATGGATATGTCTTAGTTTGATTAATAATAATTTTTTTATTATGGCTTTGCAAAATTTAATTATAATTTATTTATTATATTTAAGAAAATGCATAATAAATAGGTATGCATTTTTGTGCAATTAATAATAATTTTAAAACAAATTTTGTTTTTATTTATTATGTTAGATTGAATTTTTGATATTATATAGAGTCCTTTGAATTTTAATATTTTAGTAAATTTTACTGTTTTCAATAATTTTGAACCATCTCCTAAATATTCTATATATTATATAAAATAAAAAATATTATGCTTTTGTCCAAAATTAAAACCAAAATTCCAGAACGCTTCACAATTTTGGATATAATAATTTTCATACTTGACTTATAATGTTTATAAGAATGCTGAGTTTTTGTTTTGATTTTGAAGGGCATCCATTAGTTATTTTTTCAAAAATCAAGAATTATTTAATTTATTGTCATCTTTGATTTTTAATTTTGGTAGAAAATTAATTAAAGTATAGATACTTAATGGTCGATGGGGGAAAAAAAATGTTTTTTCCTAAATTATAGGTGATATTTTAATTTTTTACGCCATTTAAAATTTTCTACATTTAATTTTTCCATTTATTAATAAAATTAGCTTTCAAATATTGAATATCATCCTTAATATTGACAGTATTAAAAGAAAAAATTAAGAAAAAAAAATTAGATTAATATCAAATGATCGTATTATTTAGTTAGCAAAAAATAAGAACAAATTTAAATAGCGTAAATATAAGATTAAAAAAAAAAAATTTTTTTTTCATCAATCTTCTGTTTTCAATTAAGACAATTTCTTCCTTTTTTTGTCGCTGTTAAATTTATAAGATACCGAAAATTATGTTTGATTTTATTCCTATAAGAAAATCTGCTTTTCTTCGATGTCCCATCGTCAATGAAATCAATCAATAACAGGATAGGAAAAAAAAAAACAAAATTACCTTACATTATTGTTTACATCAAATTTTATAAAGCAGTATGTATTTTGTAAATTTTTTTTTTTTTATTTCTTTTAGTTTTGTATCTTTTGTTTTGCGATACTTGGATAATGTTATTTTTAAACTTGCTTCAGATGTATTAGGATTTACCTTTAAGAAGTAATCAATATTAATTTGTAAGATAAAAGATATAAAATAAAGTAATATTAAATTTTCACTTAAAAACAAATGAAATAAAAATTATTTTCGATATGTATTATTATATAGGGATTTTATTATTTTCGCAATGTTTGGTTTAATTGGTTTCGTTTAAAAAGAGACAGTTTTCTTAAGTCAAAAAGAAATAAAATAACGTAAACCAATTAAATCGTAAATGATATAACTAAAATGTAGAGAAAGATTTTATTTGCTAATTGTGGCTTTAAAAAACCAAAGTAAAAGTTTGTATTAAAGCTGTTATAAATTTTTTCTTTTTATTAATCATGACTCTAAATGGGAAATATTAATGGAGCTAAAATTAATAGCTGAAAATAATTATTTAAACTAAGTGTTACTAATAGCAATTTCATTGCACATATACAAAAAGAAAATTCAAATGATTATAGCCGTTCTGAAAAAGACCATAAATCATTAATCCGAAGGTTTTATTACAGTTTTTAGCTGATTGTTTTTTAGTATACATCATCTTAGCTTACAAAATTTTATAATTTATTATAATATTAATGATAATATTTATTTACAAATTCTGTTTTCTTTTTATAGGAAAACTTTTTTAAATCCAGAATTTTGAAATATGTAATTATATAGACCTTCTGTTATGAATATTAAGGTTTTTTCGAATTGATTTATTAACACATTCATACAACTTCTAAACAGAGCAGTCTTAAAACTTTTGTAGGTTCTAGGGATATTTAAACATATATATTCATTTACCTCTTTCATTGAAATACTATAACAAATACTAGGAGTCTCTGTGACTGGTGTAGTTATGTCTTTTGATATCTTGAACAGTAACTTCAGTTTTATTGAAGATAAATCTGTATCTAAGAACGAAGTCAGTTGCTAAGCCAAAGATTTAATCAACATAATATATTGCTCAGATTAAGAAAAATTATTTTAGACAACGAGTTTATAATGATTTCGTTAACATACAAAGATCAGAAATCTGTAACACACTTAATCAAATTACGAAGTTAAAAAACAATATTGCTTTTCGAATTTATCTCTCTATTATTGGGTTAAATAAAGAATAAGAACAATTTTCTAAATAGGAGCAGTTTAAAAATTATATCCGTTCAACTATGATTCAAATCACTTATCATCGTTGGCTGTTCTTTATATTGAAAGTAATTTTACTTGTCCTACGAATTTTGACGATATTATTGAGAATTTTCCCCAAGAAAAAAGCCAAACAAAAATATTATCTAAAGTTTTGTTGTTCCCTTTTTTATAATTGAACTTTTTTAGTTTGTTACTGAAATAAAACACATTTTCTTTTTCTTTACATAAAAATTTAGTTTAAATTTCATTCTGATTGGTCCATTAGGCGTAGTGCACGTATGGATAAGACGGCCCTGTTTCTCAAAATTTAAAAATAAACCAAATACATTTTCAATAAATCTATTATTTTATGATTAACTTATATATTTTCTTCTGATAGCTTTTATATGTTCTGATAGCTTTTATTATGTATTTCTAGAACTTTGTATTTTGCTAAATTTATAACTTTATACAGTTTTACGGAATTTAATGAAATTCTAAAGATTTAATCATACGAAAAAAATTAAAAATTTATGGAAAAAGTAAATGTTTGTAACATATTCAAATAATTAATTTGTAAAACAAAAATAAATTCCGTTTTAAAAAAAATCATACCTTTAAAATAAAAAATGTTATATTTTATTCACACATTATGACGCAGAACCGTTGACTTGTGGAACGAAAAATGAAATTAAAAAAAAAAAAAACAATCTAAAATTGCAATCTAAAACAAATATTGATGACAATTATTTAAAATTAAGGAATCAAAAATAATATATATATATATTATATATTATGTATATAATAATATTATATATAGTATGTTAATCAACAAAAAGTAGGAAATATTGGTGCCTGGCAGCTTAAGTACTACAGTAAAAATAAAACGAAAGTGAACAGCTTTATACTTTTCTAAAGTAGTATTCGTTCGTGACCTCCTTTTTTTTTTTCATTCTACTTCTTTTTTTTTTTTTTTATTTTATTTTGATGTGACAACATATTTTCAAAATAGCTGTCACGATTATTGTTATTACATTCATAAGTAACTGTTCTTTTTTTGTTTTTTTTTTTTGATTTTCATTACGAATGTTTTCTTGTAAAGTTTTACAGAAAAAAAAATTCAAGTTTTGATTTGATGGAATGTATAGCTTTATTTTTGCACAAAGGAGAGAGGTATTTTGTAGTATGTAGTAGTTTTTGATTAAAAGGACAGGTTTATTGTTGATGACAAAGGCACGTGTTATGTTTTTATTTACAAAAAAAAAAAAAAAAAAACAATAAAATAAAATAAAATAAAAAATTGAAAGTAAAAAATAAGCGGTGGAATTATAACAACGTACTAAAAGAGATCTATAGAACTGTTAAGGTTAAAATTGGATTGGTACCTGTAGAAAAGCGTTAAATACAAAACAAAAATTAAAATAAAACTAAAACAAACAAATTTAAACATAAAACCATATGTCACATACTTTTTATATATAAATATATATAATGTATTTGAGAATGTACACAAAACCTACCATTGTTTCAACTTCAAATTTCAAAACGAGAGAATAATAAAATAAAAAAGTTGAAAAAATGAACTGTTCAAATGATAACTAAATTCAATTTATATAAGTTTAATTTTATTTAGGGATTTTATAGAGGAAATAAAAAAAACTTTACCATTAGATTCATATTTTTATGTACTGTTTCATTTATAAGCTTTGGCTTGATAAAGATTGGTGTATTATATTTACATTTTATAAATAGGAAGTACATATATGTACATACAAAAACGAGAATTGGCTCGGCCGATTATGCAATTAGCAAAAAAAAAGTTCTACTTTGCATAAAAAAAACACTAGAATATTTGTTCATAGTTCAAGTTTGTCCTAATCAATTATTATTGTTACAAAATGTTTTATTTATTTTTTTCGTCGCCCAAAAATATGCAATAAACAAAATATATATAAATTGTGAAATTATTTAACTTAAATTAAATGTTCTTCTCACAGAACGATAAAATTCATTGAAATTTGTTTTTGTTTTTTAAGAAATGTAAGTGAAATATTCTTAAAATATTCTGTACATATATATGCATTAATGAATATTTAAAGAGTTTGAAACTCATTTCAACATTGTTTAAATAAAAAAAAAACTACAATTTTCATTTAAAAAGATAAATATCTACCAAATGTCATCAAAAAGGAATTTAATATTATTTTTCAATTGGGAATTATCCTTTAATAATGTCACTATATTAAAAGTAAATAATTGCTAAATCGAATTTTTTTATTAAAAGAAAAAAATTATTATTTTAATTTTAAATGCTTAATGGTTACAGCATAAACATTTAAAGAAAAACTTTTGCAAATGTTTTCATCCTTTCCGGCTTCTTTAAATATTAATTTTATATTACTAAAAATATCTGTTTTATATTTTTTGTGTAGTAATGAGAAAATTAAAGAGCTTTTTCTTGAAAAATTTTTAATATAATTTAAATATCGTTTTTTTTTCTAACTACAATAGAGAAAATAAAATTCTGGTGAGAGAGTTGAATATCTTTACTTTTTTTTTAGTAAATAAATTATGTACTATTAAACTTTTTTTTAATATTGTTTAAATGTAAATTTATAAAATAACAAAGAAATGAACTAAAAAATAAATTTAAAGGGATGTAATATTGTAAAAGTTTTAAATTTCAAATACCAAAAAGAGCAAAAACAAAATTTCTATTTCTATTTTGTCATCCGTATTTTATTAAATCCTGTTTATATGTATATTTTCCCAGAATTGTTTTTTTAACAATTAGTATTTTTTTCCACGTAATGAAAGAAGTAAATTTTCTGTGATGATGCATTAAAAAAAATGAATTCCTAGGGAAGAAAATGCTATGAAATGAATATAATCAATGAACTAGAACCATTCCTATCTTTAATATTTCATGCTACAAATATGTTGATTTTATCTTTTGAGTTGCAAATCTTAATTTTTTTGTACACAAAATTCAGCACATAAAATTCTCGTTCTTAGTTTTTATACACCGGAATCAAAAATTAATTAGCCCACAAATTATGCAATTTTTAGCCCCATAAATTATGCAATTTAAAAAAAAAATCATTTTATTTAGGTTTTTGACCAAAAAAATCTTATTTATAGAGGAATTTAATAATATATTTC
Organism: Poecilobothrus nobilitatus; assembly: GCA_947095535.1. Taxonomy (NCBI): domain Eukaryota; kingdom Metazoa; phylum Arthropoda; class Insecta; order Diptera; family Dolichopodidae; genus Poecilobothrus; species Poecilobothrus nobilitatus. The sequence continues at coordinate 3,226,360 of OX352773.1, read as the reverse complement.
AGATATTAAACCTATCCGATAGCAAAAATTATTATATTATTGCAGGGGACTTAAATGCAAAACATGTCTCTTGGAATAATAGCACTAATAACAGTCGAGGTTTGATTCTATATAATTGGCTAAACACCAATAAAATTCAATATAAAACCAAGCTGTTAATACCGGATGCACCAACGTTTCCTAGGTGTAATTCGTACTTAGATCTCATTTTAATAGATGTAAGAATAGAATCAGCTAACAATACATTGACCACACTAGGATATAATAGTGATCATAATGCTATCTGTGGTATTTTTACTTTGAATAAAGAAAATATGTTAACATACAGTAAACTACTAACCAGCGATAAATATCTATTCCACAAAACAAATTGGAATAAGTTTAAAAGAAAGCTGGATAACAACTTAGAAAAAGAATTCCTAACCTATAATGACCAAATTTTAGACACCGAAAATATCACAATTGACAAAATTGACGCTCACTTGTACAAATTAAATAAAATTATTAAGGATACAATGAACGAAACAATCCCTTAACATATAAACAAAAATTATTTAAACAAATTTTATTCAACTAAACTTAAAAATTTACTGAAACATAAAAGTAAGTTACTAAAAGATATACATATATAATATATAAAAGACACTTAGACTTTTCTTCACAAGCAATAGCTACACTTAAAAGCCTCTTAAACAATATTAACATATTAATAAAACAGCAACTTAAAGTAGAAATAAATAACTATTGGACAAATAGACTAAAAAAGATTTCCGCTAAAGACAGCCGAAATATGTTCCCAGAAATAAACAAACTATTCAGAAAAAAGCAAATAGAAGATATAAAACAGTTACACATAGACCAACAAGACCTAAACTTACTAATTAATAATGATATCGACGTCAATAATCTATGCACAACTAGTTCAAATCAATTTATAATAAAAGAAAAAGAACAAATAACTAAAATATTAGGAATATACTTAGAAAACAGTCACAAAATAACACTATCTAATAATAACCAATTTCATCAAAAAGTCCATAATAGAATACAAACATTTAAACATATTAGCTCACAAAAGCAAAAAAAAAACGAAACTTTGGTCATATTTGACACCATCAATACATCCTCTAATACGTTAAATAGAAACAACTTCTTTACAAACTATGACGACCTTTTTACAAGACTTAAGAATTTAAACAACAAAACATCAGCAGGAATTGACGGTATTCCTAATATTGTATTAAAAAATCTAAGTACTAAAATTATAGAAAAGTTAGTTATTCTTTTTAACAACGCATTAAACTACTGCTATTTTCCAAAAGCTTGGAAAATAGCAAGAGTTATTATGCTAAAAAAACCGGGTAAGGATCCCACAAATCCCGGCAATTACAGACCCATAAGCTTGTTACCAAACATTAGCAAAGTTTATGAGACTATAATCAATGACAAGATAATAGATTTTGTTAACAAAAAAAAAATACTACCTGAAAACCAATTCGGTTTCAGGTACAAACACAGTACAAATCATGCTATTAATAAACTCGCATCTGATATTTGCTGGTATATTAATAAAAAAGAATGCGTTGGCGCTTGCCTTATAGACATCGAAAAAGCTTTTAATAGCGTATGGATAGAAGGTTTAATATATAAATTAATAAAACGAATGTTCCCAAACAATCTAATTAGATTAATATTAGATATGATTACTGGAAATAGTTTCGTAATAGCAAACAAATCGAATACAGAGAATTTATTCCAAATTAAGAGTGGTTTACAACAAGGCACTGTAAATTCACCAATATTATTTTCTTTGTACACAACAGATCTGCTAAATATGCTCAATGATATCAAGGGTGATAATTACTCCATCGCCTTTGCTGACGATCTGATTATATACTCTTCAGCTAATAATATAAAAGAGGTTCAAACTAATGTTCAAAAACAATTTAACCGTACCGTAGACTATTGTAAAGTATGGTTACTGAAAATGAACATAGACAAATGTGAAGCGATATTATTCCGTAACACAGTGGACAAAGTTAATAGTAATATTAAAAAACACTGGAAAGAATTTGAAATTAAAGCTCCAAATAATAGGAAAATCAATAAAAAAAAAATTGTTAAATATTTAGGTGTACACCTCCACCAAAATCTGAATTTTATTTTCCACGTAAATAAAGCAGAGGAAAAAGGCACAAAAGCTTTTATGGCGTGTCAGAAATTGTTTTATAACAAAAATATAAGTAGTAGAGTAAAAATTTTAGCTTATCAGGGCCTTATTAGGCCAATTATTTCATATGCTGGACCAATTTGGTTCAATATTAGTGCAAGCCAAATGGAAAAAATCAAGAAATTTGAAAGGAAATGCATAAGAGCCTGCGTAAATCTACATAGAAAACCAGAAACGGACTACAAGCATTTTTATTCCAATAAATGCTTGTACCGAAAAGCAAATATTATAAGATTCGATAACTTTTTAATAAAAATTATTCGCAATCATTTCGAAAGATCTCTTAACACGTTAGAAAATGGTCTAATATCTAATATATATTACCATAACGAGGAGTACATTAAAAATACTTTAAAAACGGGTTTCATTGCGCCCGAACACTTTATTTATCTTGACTCTAAAGGGTATATTCAAAATCACGAGCATATCCCTCTATTATATCACTATAATAGACGGGCTACATGCAAGTGTATAGAATATAACCCTCAGAATATTGAGACTAATCTATTAAAATATGACATGTTTATTCCTGAAAAGGATAAACAATTATCAACAAACTATTGGTGGTTGCATAGTTCATAAAAGTAAGAATAAAATAGTAACAATATATCAATAGAATAGGTTTAGGTTAAGTTAGTTAGGGTTAGATTAAGTATAGTTCTAAATTAAATTTAAGCTAGTATAAGTTTTATTTTAATAAAAAAAAAAGTTTAGAAAAATTTTGGTTTTTATGGAAATTTTCCAAAATAATAAAAAAAAATCATAATAAAATTTTTACTATAAAAATAACAGATAAGAATACTAATAATATGTAAATAATAATGTGTAGAAAAAACTAAACAAATTAAATAACTGTTAAGTGTTAAGGCTTTAGTTCTAAGTAAATTAAGAAATAATATTAGTTTTATAAAACTTTTTCTCTAATTGTAAAAAAAAATGAAACAAGAAAATAAAATAAAAGTTATCAAAAAAAAAAAAAAAAACCAAAAAAATCTTAGTTTAAAGATTATTTTAAATGTCAGCTTTAGGAAAGAATATTTGTCAATTTTCAAGAATATGCTTCTACAGAACGTTATAACATAAGATGTATAATATATAGAACGTATATATATCATATCATATATTGTTAAATTTAATATCTTAATCAGAAAAACTTAATAAATGTCAAATACTAAAAATAACCAGTCCTGATGATGTTTTTTTATAGGAAAGTCAAATTATTTTTATTAATTTCATTTATATATGTAGGTATATTGTTTTTTTAACATTAATAAAAATTAAAATAATTAATTTTTTTATCATCATCATTAATTCATTAATTAATCATCTTGAATATTAAATTTATTTAAGCAAATTTATTTACGCGGTAATCAAAAATAAATACATTTTATGTTTAAATAAAATAAAATTTTATACTTCTTTAAAGGGTTTCTGGATATTTATTTTCTTTTCAAATATTAAAAAAAAAACATAATTATCTAAATTTAAAAATTACGCATTTCTGAAAAATAAACAAGTTGTATTCGTTATCAATCTATAAAAATGGTCAGGAGAAATTAGGATCAAAAAATTATTCTTCAATCATTTCCTATGTGAAACATTAAATTACATAAGATGAGACTATAAGAGTATAATTTTGGTCAATTTTAACATCCATAAACTTCTAAAATTGAAATTATTAAATTTTCGGATACTGAAATTGTCGGGGTATAGAATTTGCATCGTAAAAATGAAAAACAATAATTGAAATTAAATTCCGATTAAAATTACCACTGTTATTTTATTTAAACTTTATAAAATTTTAAATTCATTTACTTAAAGTATATATATATTAAATTTTTATTAAATAGGATTATAAAAGGAAACATACAATATGATTTTTTTTTTTTATAACAAATCATACATATAGCGGATAAAAAATTTAAATAAAAAATCCGATTTATAGTTTTTGGATCACTTCTACAATTCGATTTAAATTTAAAATTTTAATTCTGCAGAAATTATCATATTTTTGTTTTTTGGTTTTTTTTTTGTTTTTTCCGTAATTATAAATGATAATTGCATAGCTATAATTACTTTTTTTCGATTTAGTTTTTTTGATCTGTTAAAAAAAAACTAATGATTTATGGAATGTATAAAAACTAAAAATCAGACTGCCAAACAGAAAAATTTTTTCAAATTAAAAAATTGTTTCGAAGGATTAATTCAAGTGACTGTTCAACTATGTTCATCTTTAACTAATAGCAATCTAAAACTTGTTTCGCTAAACCCAATAAAATCTTGTTAACTTTGTTCTTGATATTGCACTTGTTTTTTGTTTCATAGAAGTATTTCTAAGATAGGAATTTTTCTGATAAAAAATTCTATTCTATCCGATTATAATCAAAAATGTAAAATATATATTTTGACTAAAATGGAATGAATAATTTAAATTTAATAATATAACAAAATTACGATTGCAAAAAAGATGAAGATAGTTTCAAGGCATTCACTTGAATATATTGTAAACTCAAACGATTCAAAACAATTTTTCATCTTACAATAAACCTAAATTAAAGCCATAAAAATGTTCCATATTTAGGACTATTCGACAAGGAATCAACTTTTTGAGTCGAATGTTATTTAAAATAAAGGGAAGCCTTTGAGATGCAATATACGGTTTAAGAGAATTAATAAGAGGAAAATTCTTGATTTGATATTCTGTCTCATTTTGATATTTTGATCCAAATTTCCTTAAAGAAGAATTAAATGATTAAAAATGAACAATCACTTGTAAAATAAAAAAAAATAATTTCATATTTTCAAAAGCGTCTTGCTGTTTTTAATGTAATGTTTTAAAATGTTTTAAAAAATAAATAGATAGATACTATACATAGGTAAGTTCAAAAATCAAATAAAGGATTAAATAAAAACAAATTTTTAAAATTTTAAATGATTCAATAGAGCTGAAATAAATCTAATCTAATGAATCTTCAAAAGAGCAACAGAAAATTTTCAATTTTTAGATATTTTCATTTGAATTGTATTTATAAAAACGGAAATTGGATATTAGTCTCTATATATATAAAATTTTAAATTTTAAAATATTTATTTTCTTTCTATTTATATATGAAAAAAATTTAATATGGAAATTTAATTTTTAAATTTTAATGCTAATTACAAACTAAATTTCCATAATATGTATATGCATTTTAATTTTTCAATTAAATTTTAAGATAATTTTAAAATAAATTAAATGTAAAGCGCATATCTACACGCAGTTGCAAAATAAAAATGCTATATAATTTTTTCTATATTTTTTGTGTGTATTGTAAATTAAGAAAAAAAAAACAATTGAGAGGGTATAAAACATTGAAATCTTAAATTTAGAATTAAATTAAATTTTATTTATAACAAAAAAAAAAAATCTTATAAATGAAATTAATGGCACTTTTCTTCTTGGATGTGAACCAGTTGAAGATTTTCGTCTTTTGATTCAAAAAATGCAATATTCAAATTTGATCCATGGTGCTTTCGTTCATTAAAAGTTGTGTTGTTTTATGTTGTGCAGCATTTAAAATATTTCAAAACGTTTTTGATCCTGCTAAAGTGTTGTGGTATTCAGTAACAATGTGATTCATTGGATTCATTTTTCGATATGGAATCACAATCGATTGGCTATGAATTATTTATATTTATTATATTGATTGCCATACAAAAGTTGACAAATAAAACCCAATTTTTTTTTTAAATTTTAAAATAGTATATAGTGACGTGTTTTTGATTACGAGTGTAAAAATACATTTTAAAATTTATTTATAATATTCATTTAAAATTCAATAATAATTTAAATTAAAATAATAATAAATAAAATAAAAAGTCAATTTTTAAATATATATAATTATATTGTAATCTATAATACGAAATAAAAATATTGAAAACTATTAGATTAAATTTGAAATATTTTCAAATAAATTTTGTGGTTTTAAATTATGGTATGTTGGTATAATTATTTTTTATACTGGTATGTTAAGTTAATTAAAATTAATTAATTTTTAGTTAATTTCACATCAATTTATTTTTAGTGGCATAATGGCATATTTGAGGTAAAGCCAATCAATCAAGAAATTCGAAAAAAAAAAAAAAAATCAAAGTTAATGATAATTTTGTAGAAAAATTTTAAGTTTTTTCAATTATATCTTATCCATAGTGTCATAAAAAACTGTCAAAAACAAAAAAAAAACATTAATAAGACTCATATCTGTAATGAATATTTTAATTATTACTGAACGAATAGAATGAAATTGATTAGTTGTTAATGAATGCTCTGAAATAGTAATTAAAAGTAATTGTATAAATTTGATGACATATACATACCTTATAGTGGTACTGCGCAAATACATTTGTTTAGTTTGCACTAAAAAATTTGTAATTACAATTACTTATTTGGATTTGAAAAGAATCTCACTCTCAATTAATTCTCACATTTGCAACATTTTGTATTTGAGAATTTTAAAACTAGAAAATAATACAAATAATGTTGCGAACATTTAAATACTTAAAAAGTAGTTGCGAATGGTTTAAAAATATTTGAGTTACATATTATTATAATATGAATACATCATTCACCATACTACTAATTTTAAATTTAAATTTAATAACTATACTCCTTAACGTGATTACTTGTTAAGTAATCACTAATTCTTAATAACTATATACTCCTTAACGTGATTCTACAAATAAAAATTCATAAAATGTTTAAATAGGTACGAATTATTTACAAAACACTCAACTACAGATAATTTCAAATGTAACAATTAGTACCAGCAACATTTTTCGAATATTAAAAAATCTCTATATTCTCGAATACCACTTTATCTTAAAGTATAAATTAGCAATATTTTGTTTAGCTGTAAAATTGTGTATGTAATATGTATTTACTGTATATGAGAATTGAGATTATTGGGAATCATTTTAAGGTAGTCGTAAATGGTAGTGTTGAGAATGCATTTACGCAATACACTAATACAGTACAGTACATACTGATATTTTTAACCAATTTTTATATAGGTTTTGGTTTTGATTCATGACATTAAAATTTCGGATACAGAGATCTGCTTTCAGAAACTATTATTGTTTCAGATTATGAATAATTAGAATAGTTTAATTTGTATTATTTCTACAGACCTATACTGAAGGTTTTCATGGAATCTAACCTAACTTATTATGAAAGAAATTAGTTTTTCTAAATTATTTTTTTGGAATTAGTTGAGTTAGGAAAACTCTTTTTTAAAAACAAGAGATTTCGCAATTGTTAATTCTCAAAAAAAAACATTTTGCAAAAATCTTTTTAGAATATTTCACATCCGACTCACTTTTAAATCTCTAGATAATATTGATGCTGTTGGTTTTATAATAAAGTTGGTTTTGTTAGTCATTTCCGCAGCATAATTGATTTAAAACGTCTAGATTTTGCATTCGAAGTCCGAAAACTATACTCTATAAAAAAAAAAATGCTATTCAAAATCATATCATATGGTTTTGTTAAACTTTATGCTGTAAGTCTTATTCTTGTTAGAATTTTACGTGTATCTAATATCCACTTGTATAAATTAAATTTTGTTAATGGGGTTTTTTTTTTTTCTTCAAAAAATATTTGGCAAAATGGCAAAATATTATCCCATCCGAAAATGTTTTATGCCAATTGTCTTTTTAAGAAATAAATTTAGATTAACTATGTTGTGATCCATTTATATAACTAAAAACTAATATATATATAAAATATTTCAGAATTTTTTAAAATGATTAAAATAGTTAATAGCAAAAAAAGAAAAATAATAATAAAAGCCACAAAACATTTTAAAATTTCCATTAAAGAAATAAAATAACTAAGATGTTGATTTTTTTTTTTCTCTATTAATCTTTTTAAGTGTTGAATAAAAACGAAATTATATTCACCTTCAATTTTTTCTTTCTATTCTATTCACAATTAAAACCATAATTGACACTCTTGTCCATTTTTGCAAAGTTACCATTAAGTATTTCTTCACTTTCTAAAAAGTTTCTTTATTTTAAATTTTCTATTGTGTTTTTTTTTTTTTTTTTTTTTTTTTTATAATTTGTTTTGACAAAATCACATCTCTTTAATTTGTAAAAGTTAAAATAAAAAAAAAAAAATTCTTAAAAAGGAAAATGTGCACACTTTAGTAAAGATAAATTCAGGGCAAAATTTAATTATTGTGGTTTTTTTTATTTCATACTTTTATAAGATGTCTTTTGCACCTTAATTGAAAACAAAAATCGAAATTAAGTATGAAATTTTAAAAGTGAGTTCAATTGCATGATTTTTATGCATCATTTTCAATTTATTATTATTGTGTATTTGATAGAGTTGTTAATGGTAACATGTATGTAGGATGTATCTAGGCAGTGATTATTTCAAATGAATCAAATAAATATTTAACTTTTTAACTATAGAAGAGAAACATCTGAAGTATGTGTTATCATACGTGTGACTAATATTATAGTGACAATAAATAACTTTTTTTGTTTCCATTTAAATTGTTAAATAACAAACAAAAAGATAGACTAGCAAATAAATTAAATAGTTCAAAATAAAAAAGTAAATTGAAAGAATTCATTAAAAAGGTGAACTAGAATGGAATAAATTGTATTTTTTTATACGTCTAAAAATGTAAAAAAAATAAACGTAGAATGTAAAATTTTATGTTAAATATGGAAACCAAAATAGTGAAAAATAATTATTCTTTGGTAAAAATTTAAATAGATTTTATTTTTATTTTTTTTTTTTGATTAAAAGAACTGTGACCTTTTCAAATCTATGATGGATCTTTTGAGAAAAAAGAACAGAAATTGAATGGAAGTGTACATTAATATAAAAAAAAATATATTTAAAAAAAAAAAGTAAAGATTTCATAAAAAAATTATAAATATTTTAATTAAATTTTTGGTTTACAGAATTAAAATCGCAAATATACTTATAGCATTTTAGTTTTATGAATTGAAAGAGTTGAATTAAATTAATTTTTGACGGAATTAAAAGTTTAATACGTAGTAATTAAAAAAAATTAATTAAAATTTGTCAAATTATTTAATGCAATTTTTCATTTCGTTTTATATTAGTGTCCTAATTTAGTTTTATATTGGTGTTTTTTTATTTTTAGTGTCGTTTTATATTTCTGCCCTTTCAAAGTATATAAAATTAGATTTGCGCTTAAATTTAAAAAAAAAAAAAAAATCGATTTTTAATAATTTTTTTTTTCAAATTCATTTAAATTTGTCACCTTTCATTGAAATAATATAATATTACTTAAGAAACAGATAGAATATAATATATATCAAAAAAAAAAATCAAAATTTCAAGGATAATAAAGAACCAAAGAAATAATTTTTACAACGATTGATGATTCAAGTAATTATGATAATGATGGTTATGATAATAATGATAATGATTGAAATATAATAAACACAAAAAAAAAAAAAAAAAAATACAAAATTATAAATAATTTTTCTTATCTGATCTGTCCTGTTTTTTATTTTTATATATTTCACCTTCTGATATTTTTTCTCAATTTAACTTAATTACAATTTAAAACAAAATATAATATCGTTCTTTCTCACTCTTACTCAATTACAATTAAAAATAAGGATGATATCATATAATAATTACCCATTCTCATTAATTACTCTCGCACTAATCTAAAAGAGATTTAATAATAAATGAGTGAGAATACCAAAAATTCTTGTTGTTTAATTAATCAAAAAATTATTTAAGTACATTTTTTTTTTTTTTTTTCTGTATAACAATATAACGGTGAATCCTTTACAAGTAAAAATTTAATTACAGAACAACAAAGAAATTACCCATGAACCAAAAACAGGAAAGCAAAAATATAAAAAAGAAGCAAACAGTAATAATAAAAAATAAAAAAATGGTAGTACTGAAGAGAAGAGAGGAAGCAAAAGATGCTTGTCAAGTTTTTTGAATTTATAAAATTGAATGTGTTGATTTTGTTTTTTTTTTTTTTTTGTTTTTTTCTTATATTTTTTTTTATATTTTAAGAAAATTCTATTTAAATCATATCTTTGTCACTTATCCTTTTTTCTTTTCTCTTTCCTTCTCTTTTTGATAAATACTTAATAATTTTTAACAAATTTTTACTTAATAATTTTAAGTATACCTTTGAGAATATATGTATATCATGTATGTATATGTTATCATTTATTTAAAAACACCTTAAGAAACGCGAATTTTAATATTAAACTACCAGTTTTTGTTTATGTGTATGTATTTATTTGTAAAAGATTTATTAAAGTAATAAAAATATATAGAAAGGATTTGTATAGAATAAGAATTATGTTAATTAAGTTTCTTGAATTGAATTTTAAAAAGAAAAAAAAAAAAAAATAAAAAAAAAATGTTTTGTATGTCTAACGTAATATGAGAGAAGTTTTGTGTTAAAAATAATTCAAGGATATTTTCTAAGAGAAATTTATTTAGGATTAGTGAAATTGATTCTAAAAATATATAATAGAGAGACAAAGTCTTTAAAATGAAAAAAAAAAACTGTATCAGATAATTTATCACGGTAAATCAGACAGATAATTAAGTTTTGATAAATAATATGTAGATAGAAACCACGTAATATGTTACTTTTGAATTATGCAATATGTTTTCTTTATTTCAAATCGCCAAGATTAACAACATTTTTAAAGATTGACAAATCTATTCTGAAAGAAAATAATTTTTTTACCTTGTGTACAATGACCACTGTTTATTTAAATCTATTCTAAAGAAAAGGTTATATGATGTTTTTAGAGCTACACTCAAATAGTTTCTTTTAAAATAATTTAAAATCCATTTCAAAAAGGATATTATATAAATTTTTTTTCTTGAATTATATGTCCTTCGTATTTTGACTTAAAAACTCTTTTGAAAACTAAATTTTTTTAAAATCTAAAAAAAATTAAGTCAATATTTTCTAGTGCGAAAATAAAGATTTTGTGCAAAAACTAATTTAGTATCCATTTAATGTAGTCATAAATCGTAATGTACTTGTTGTAGCAGTCATTCAAATTAAGAATGTTGATTTTTTTCTTTAATTTTAGTGTCATATCTTAAATATCTGATCTTTAATTTTAATCTTTGAAAAACACCTCCATTTAAAATTAAATTTTTAATTCCTTTCTTGTTTATTTTTATTTTTGCTGTTTTTGTTTACACTTATCACATTATTGTTTGTTTTTCTATAAATATAACTCTAATAATAATTTGCTATGATATGATAGAATGACAGTGAAATGTTTTTGACGAAGAAATAAAGATTTAAATTCCATATTTCTTGTGTGCCTAAAAATATTTTGGCAGGATTATGTATGTAGGTAAATTGTGGTAAACAGACGAAAGGTAATCGAATTTAATATTGGCATATTGATCAATTATAATAGTTCACTCCTCCATTCAGTATTGATATAAAATATTTCAAAGTTCATACATGCTTTTAGGGGTCGATTAATTTAAATATACTCAAGAGACGTAGAAATATTCAAATAATAAAATTATTTAACATTTTACTGTCAAAAACATTTGTGAATTTTAATTAATTTCACGACATATTTTCATTTTTTAAGATATTAAAGATCTTAAAGATACAAGGGTTTATAAATTAACAGGTGTTTCATTTTGATGTTTACATGCCTTTGTTTTGTTTCTTTGTAATTTTTCTCTTCTGTAAATTTGTATATATAATATGGGATTTTTGTTATTGTTTCTTAGGGTTCTGATGTGAAAAAATCTTTCATAAGTCTGTCAAAATATGAAATATTTTAGAGAAAAAAAAAAAAGTTTTTTATTTATATTTATATGTTATGGCGTCGAAATGTTTGAAATTTTAAATTGAAAACAAAATAATGGAAAGGGTTATGAATTTTGTTTTAAGTTTGATGTGAATAGAATACATTTTAAACACCCAACATAAGATGTAAAATTTATGAAAAATTGGGAAAAAAATAAAACGTTCTTCAACTGACAGGATTATTGAAATTTAAAATATTTCTGTCATATATTTACTCGTATTCATTAACCTATATTGTAATTTAATTTTTCAATTTTTAAATATTAAAATTATTTGTTTGTCTACAAGGATTACTTTATTGCAACCTCTTTTAAGTTGTAAATGACCTTAGGAGTACTTTAAAAACAATTTTTTATGGTCGAATTCCGATTTATGCAAAGTTTTTTAAAAAAAAAACATACATATACTTAAATCTGATACAGAATAAAAAAAAACTCTTATAGAATTAATAGCAGAAAAAACTAGCAATGAAGGTTATGAGAAATCTTAAGAAAAAGTTGGAGTCACAGTCAAGCAATGATCTTTTATGGTAGTAGTATGAATGTAAGAATTGCATGGAAATGTTGCGTATGGTATGTTGGTAAAAAAATAAATAATGCGTTAAATAATTCTCTTCATTTAAAGATTTATTTTTATTACTAAACTATTATCTCATTAGTCAACTAAAAGGCATTAAAACATTAGTTAGTTCCTGTTAAGGAAACTTTCTAAGGAAAATATTTTGGAGAAATAGAGAAAAACGTATTATTGTCAGAAAATTTTTCTGAAATATTCTATGTATAGTAAAGTAAACTTTAGTTAAAACCTAATTTCTATGATATTTTTTATTTAATTTCAACATCTTTACACAGTTTTTTAATTATTATAATGTTCAAAATCAGAAAATAATGAAGAAAAATAATGCAAAATGTTGGAATTTTCTTAAAACAAAAAAAAAAAAAATTTGACTTTAAAAAAAAATACATTTTTTTTCTTTGAATAAACTTTTCCAACTTTAAAATAAATTACATATTTCCATTTTCTTTCTCAATTAGTCAAACAAATAGTAAACATAAATTTACAAAAAAATTATTATTAAAAATTAAATTTTTTAAATGTGAGAGGAAATTTGTTTTGTATTTTTCTTCCAGAAAAACAACAACGTTTATCATCAATCAAATCTTATAAGAAATCAGTAAATTACTATTTTGATGTATTTTGGTTTTTTCCTACCAATTTCCAAAAATATATTATATATTAACCTACATTTACCTCTTAAATAATAACAGTTAAGCTTTAGATTGTACCCAGCCAATGGTGTAGTGGTTAAGACACTGGCTTTAATTCGAAAAGCTTTTGGTTTCAAACCTCAACTGAGTCCTATAGATTAATAAAATATAATATAGATTTTTCTTACTAGTATAATATAATTAAATAAAAAATAAGTATGTATGTCGAATAAAAAATATTATATTGTATTACATAAAAAAAAAATAAAATAAACAAATTCTTGTAATCGATAATAGATGGCGCACAAATGACAAAAAATATTTGAGTTTAATAGTCTTGTACAGTACAATAGTATAGCTAAGCCGAGAAATAAATTGAAATTTACTTAAAAATGAATAATAATTGACGAAGCTATGAAGTACAGGAGAGGAAACGAGAAAAGAACTCCGGACCAGAATATGCGACTATAATAAATACAATCTTTGTTGTTTCACAATACATATAAAATAAATTTGTTCGAAAATCTTGAATTTACAATATTTAAAAATAACTTAAATTTTGAAAAAAATATTTGTGTTTTTATTTTTATAGGCAAATAATCGAATGTTGAAAAAATAATACTACTGGATCACAAAACACCCGTTATACTTACAAAGGTTAAAGTAATATTATTGTATATATATTTGAAACCAATAAAAATCAATTTAGAAAGAAAAATATTTACATAAAGTAGAAAAAGCATTTAATTTAAATTTCTTCTTAATTGAAAATTTTATTTTAAGGTAAAACAAGCATTTTCTTAATAGGTAAATAACAAATTAAATTTTTAAATAAAAAATATGAAAATTATACTTTAGTTTTTTTTTTTTAATTATATTTTTATTCAAATGTAGAATAGTATAGGGAATAGTACCTATATGAAATAGTAACCTAATATCAAGAAGAACAAAAATCAGAATATTCAACATTAAGTCCACACTAGCATAATGGCTATTGTTAATGATTATTAACAAATTCCATCAAAAATAAGTTACAAGTTTTCATAAATAAACACCTAAAAATTATATACAGAACATTCTGGCCTAATATAATGAGTAACAAAGATCTATAGTATTTAGCAAACGAAAAGCACATTGTCAAATAGATAACCAGAAGAAGATGGAAGTGGATTGGACATAGATTGAGAAAAGATGAAAATACCATAACTAGAATTTCAATACTCTGGAACCCACAAGGTAGACCTAGAAAAAGAAATAAACCCAAAATGACATGGAAGCATACTGTTGCCACATAAATGCCACTGCCATATTACACAGCCTTTCCTTTTCAGGCGTGTAAATGTCGTAAGGGGAAATTATTCTTACGACGTGTGTGTGCCACACTCCCTCGGTGCTTACAACGTTTTTTATACGCTTTTACCGACTAGTCTACCGAGGCCCCTTTTTTCGAATTATAAAGAGTTGATTTTACTTTAACCCCTAAAAATTATTTTTATTTTTAATGCAAACATTTTTTTATCCCAAAATTTAATAAAAATTTTTGTTTTGTTAAATAATTTTTATTACTAGGTATCATAAGAGCATCGCTTAATAACTATTACAATTTTAGTAAAATGTTATATCAAATTATAAAGAACTCGTTTTTTTTATATCTTCACCTTTTATTCATTACTAATAAAAGAAATAAAACCAATTTAATAAAGTCAAAAAATTGAAAGTAATTTTTGTGAAAAAATTCATTAAAATAAAATAAAAAAAAAAAAAAAAACAAACAAAAATATCATGACCAAATATTATTTATAACAATTTAAAAGCTTTAAAACATCAAAAAGAAAATTTTTTATTTTATCCCTGTGTCCGTTTATTTTCTTATATACATATGTAAAAGAAAAAATAAAATTTCTTTTTGCCTTAACTTAAGTATATATATATATATGTATATATTATTTGAAAAATATCTATATACAATTATTTATAGTTAGTATAGCAATTTTTTTGACTTGTGTAAAATTTTAAGGAGGGTGATCACTAAATTAAAAGTAACATTTATTAAATGTTATTCCTTGAGGTCAACAATGTTTACTTAGAAACCATTAACAAAAATACGAAAAGTAAAAAATAAACCAGAAAGCGGAAAAAAAAAATAAGGATAGGAATTAGAGAAAGAATTTTTGTTTTGTAAGAAAACAAAATGTAAAATACAACATGAAGTGTTTTATACAGAATTAACGATGATGTTCTAATTTTAGATAATTTTAACAAAAACTTTCTAAACAATTTGTGGAAAATTTATTTTAAATTCCGTTTTCTTATAATGGTTATCACTAATCATTTCAATTAGATGCTTTATTATATACTTTAAGAAAGATGATTTAAATATTAATATTTTATTTAGGTATATAGGAAATATACCAAGTATAATACCATAAGATTCAAGTGATTTTTAATGAAATATTTTCTAGATCTGTATAAAGTACATTCTTTGTCGTAGAATATCTGAATTCTGACATTTTATTATAATACATGCATATTTTAATTTTAGAATATTTTTTTTGATCTGGTAGATATACCTATACGCACTTAATCTTTTATTTTTTTTGAATATTTTTTAAAGGTATTTAAAGAATTATTAGATTAAAAATGGATAGACGCAGTCGTTATTAAATTTTAATATATGTGATACTAAAGTAAATAAAGATATTTTTAATCTGAATTCAAAACAATACTAATTACATAATCTTAGTTTAGAAACAGAAAAAAAATTTATTTGGAGTTAAATAATTATACTTCAAAAGTTTGAAACTTACAGTAACTTATCTATACATATGGTTTTTAATCTCTAAAGGATCAAATTTAGTAGGACATTCAAATCCGACAGCTTTAATATAAATTATAGCTTAGACATAATTGGAAATTGTTGCCTTAGACGTAATTGGGAAGAAAGTCTTTTTAATTTTTTTTTTTGTAGCACCAAATATTCATTTTTATTCGTTTTGGAAAACCATTGTGAATCTTAAACAGATCCAAATACTTTTCGCAATAAATTGTTTATTAGAACAAACAAACTTTAATTAAAATATATTTAAAGTTCTATGAAAAAAAAAGGTCGTGCAATAAATTTCTTTTAAAAAAAATGGCATAAAAAATTTCAAAAGAAAGAAAATTCATCACATTAACAGGTTATCATCGAAAATCTTATGAGCTGGAGAAAAATGAAGAAATTTTAGGCATGTTAAAATAAAAAGAAAAATGTAAACAAAAAATAATGAAAGAAAAGAAAAAATATTTTTTTTTTTAAATGAAATATTGAAACTGAAATAAATTTTTTTTATAGACAAAAAAAAAAAAACATTTTACAAAAGTACTTTGAAAAAAACAATCTCATCTCCCCAGCAAAAGAAATTGTATTAGAGATCACAAAGTATATTTCCATTTATTTCCTAAGGAAATGAGGCAATGAACACAATGTATATAAAATAATATTTACATATTTATTTGGTTTTTGTTTTTTTTTGCGAAAAAAAAATTTTGCTGTTGCAAAAACAGTAAATCTTTCTGTAATAGGTAAAGAGAAGTCTTAGTTGGACAGATGAATCCTAAGAATTATATTATATATATGCTTTGTTTGGCTGAAAATAAATAATATAAGAATAATGAATAATATAATGAAATAACTTAAAATTTTATTTTTCAAAGTTCCATTAAAGGCGGAAACCGTTTAAATTCATGTTTGTTGATCAAAACAATAAATAAATGTTCAAATACTTTTTGTATTCTTTACTTTTGATTATTCTTGATTAAATTTAGGAAAATATATTTTATAGGTTAAATCCATACACCAATTGGTTTAACTTATTATATTTGGCTGAATTTATATACATGCTTTAATCATATACCTAATAGACAAGAGAACCTATATAGAGTATAGACGTTTAACATTTAAATATTTATAGCTTTATATAAGGACAAATCCTTTATAATATTTAATAAGACTAATTTGGGTGAAGAATTTAAATGTTAATATATGTCTAGTTCTCTGGGTGTATATAATTAGTTTTAAAACAAATTGTGGTTTGGGTCAAATTTTTTGGAATTTTTATATTTATAAGTATTGAACACCATTTGGTTAACTTTTCATCCAAAGAATATTCAATTAAGATACATAAAATTCAATTCTATTAAATAATCGTAATCATCAAAGTTCGATAAATATTTAAATCTTAAAAAAACTTAACATAAATAAAATTAAAAAAAAAAAAAATTCTGAAAGGACTGAAAATTAATTTGAGTATGAAATATCCTTATTTTATAATATTATGAAAAATTATACAGTTCTTACAGAGTTCTTAGCACATTTTTCAAAAAAAAAATGTGTAAACATTTTCTTATTAATTTTATTCTTGCCGTCCGACCGTCTGTTAAACTCTACTCTGCTCTTAAGATAAAACAATGAAATTTTAACTATGGATAGGTTTCTTAAAATAATTTATATTGCTTTTATAGTATCAAATTTTTATGTAAAAATTTTAAAATGTGTATATCTTAGACTTTGTATTAGCATTTTTACAATCTTAACATTCTAAACGTGATAGGACATATTCTGAGCTTTATAAACAATTTGCTCTTTTTAGATATCTATAGCTTAAACAACTTAGCAATTGTTTTTTCAAAGTAAAACGAAAAAATTGGATCTACAACATTATTATTTAACATGTTGTGTTCACAGATTTTTTCGATTGTATATAGGATTTCTTTAAAATGAAAGAAAGTTTCTTTTGATTTATCATAATTTTTTCTTACATAAAAAATTTTATGAAAATTTGCAAATTTGCCCCTTTAAAAACCAAAATATTAAATTTTGCCTTGTTTTTCATTTTCATGTTTTTATTTTACAGGTGAACAATTTTGAATAATTTTTAAAAATAGAAAACTCCGATCCGTTCTATGTTATTGTTGTTGATATTATATGCTTTGCAATGAATGAGAAAATTCTTAAATTCTTTAATATTTTTTATGTAAAAGGTTTCTTATATTTATTTTTATATTTTTATTTTATTTTAAAGAAAAAAAACTTTCATTACATAATCGTAATTGTGAATAAGAAAAAAAAAAAAATAAAAGATTGAAAATTTTTAACATTTTCTCTTTAAATAAATTTACAGAAATTAAATTTATTAGAATTTTCATTTTGCAGCATAGGAGACAGCAGTCTCAGGAATTTCAGAATATTTATATTCCATATTCCATATTTTCTTTTATTTAATATATATATATATATATATGTATATATATATATTTTGTTTTGTTTTTTTTAATTTATATCTTTTGGTACAGGATTTTACTACATTTTCATAATTTTTAAAAGAATTTCGTTGCAATATTAATGAAAGTTATACTTATAATATCTATAGGTATACAGGTAACCAAAAAATAAAAATTCTTCAACATATTTTGTTTTTCTTTTTCAACGAGTAAAAAAATATATATATATATTTATAAATTTAAATCTAAATTGAATTTTTTTTTATGAAAAAGTAATTATTAAATATATTGCATTGATGGCATTGTTTTTAATATAATCGAAAACAACTAACTCTAGTGTATCATTAATCAGATATTACGAATGATAGATGGGCAAGGAGAAATATTTTATGAAAATTTTATGAAAAAACTGAACCGAATAGAGTAAAAGGAAAAAAACATTTTTATGTTACTTATAAAATGATATTTGATTATTGAACTTTATTTCAATTAATTATAAAGTATATGATACCTTTTACTGATTAAACATACCTTTATTTTCTTCGATCAAAAATTGCATTCGATTTCGATTATTCGAAATTAATTTTTCATTTATTTATAATAGATAGATAAATTATAATTATTATTACTTTTTTTTTTTAAATTGTATCTTTTTAAATGGTTCTTGAATAAAATAAAATTTAAATTATTTGCAATACCTACTGAAAATCACTTAAAACAATTATCATTATTAAATAAATTAACTAAATAAATCGACAATTAAAGAATCTACTCCTACTACTTTTAATAATTAAATTATTGTTTTCTCAATGATACTTTCAACCTCTTCACAGACTGAAAAGTATATTAAAGTATATGTGTGTGTTATCCCTTTTTAGCACAGCAAATTTTGAAAAAATGTGCTTATTAGTCTCACTCTGTCCGTCCGTCCGTCTGGGTGTTTACAAAACTTCTACACCGTTTGAAATAAATCGATGAAATTTTAACTACTAATAGGCGCCACCAAAAAACTAATTTTGTGGAACAACTTTTTTCTGTAGCCCCAACCGTTACGGAGCTACAGTCCTACAAAGTTCGAAAAATTCCTATCTTTAAATTGTTATAAAACAGGGTTTATAAGGCATATTTTCAATCTGGAAACGCCAAACGATAGCTGGTTTTATAAACTTTACTTTATCAATATGTATAAAATAAATATGTGGCTTTGTCTTGCGTTATTTTTTGATTGTACTCCTTCTATCTTTCGAACAGCTTAACTTAGATACTTAAAATTTTGAGAGGACTTAGATATTTGGAAATAAGTATGAGTTATTTTACAAAATATTTTTGTAACGCGCCCCGTTTTGGAGCTGTAAGGAGTCAAAAACTGAAAATTCTCTATTTTCAAACACCTGTAATTTGGACACCTGTCGAAGTTTTTTTGAAGTAATATACCAAAATTAAAGTTCCAACATTATATTATAGTATAGGGCTATATAGTATAGTGTTACCTTATAATTGATCTTGAAAGTTATCTTGAAGTGTGATTTGTTATTTCTCAATTTTTCTTACCAAAAAAAAAAATCAAACAAATTTATTTTCCAATATATCTACTCTTTACTCTAGGTTTATTAAGGTATATTTTTTAATTTTGGAAATGTGCTTTTCTTGAAAACCCTTGGCTTTTTCCATTACTTTGTTATATTCTAATTTTTATCCCCTTAATTTATTAAAATTTTATCTAGTAATTAAAATAATAAATTGAATACATTTAAATAAATCTTTTTTTTTTTCAGCTAAATTATTTTTAAATTAAAAATATTATTCTGAATTTATCAGATATCAACCATTCCTTTTTTTCTTAAAAAAAAATTTGTTCTTTTGTTTTTAAATGAAATTTACTCGTATAATGAAAAACTAAAAAAAACTTGATTACCGAACTTGTGGTGAATTATATCAATTTATCTATGCTATAGGGTGGGTTGGGTATATATATATTTAATATAGTACCTGACCAACATAATTATGCAGATAATTTGAATTTAGAACATGTCTTGAGGTAAAAAGTAAAAAAAAAAACAACCAACCCTTAGTTAGTTTTATTTAACTATTTTAAATTACCTTTATTTTTTTTTTGTGTATAACTTAATAAATGTTTAAGGCTATTTGACTTTGTTGTTAGTGTTGTAAATTTTGTGTTTGTTTGTGTCTGTATTTTCGTCAAAACACAAATAAATTAAATCTAACAGTATGAAAATATATATAACATCTGTAAAATATTATATTGTAATGTCATGTCATATTAGGTAAAAGTAATTAGAAAATGAAAAAAATTTAAACACATGTAAACCAATTTTAAATAATTTTACTATGTAGCTATATATTAGCTATATATATATATATATTAGCTATAGGTATTGAACTATAAGTTTATCGAATATCTTTTTTAAAAATACCTATAATAAATTTTAGATGTTAATTGAAAATGTGGATGTTTGATTGGAATTCCTGAGATATTCGGTAAAATGTATTAAACTGAGCCTGAAATTTGAGCTTGAAATCAAATGCCAAGGGTTTTCAAAAAAGCACATTTCCAAAATTAAAATCAAACCAAGCTTAGTTTAATCAAGCTGTTGTTTAATTCAATGGAGCTCTTGAACTACACTTTAACTCGTTCTTTTTTGTTTGAAAAGGTAAGATTCGAGTTCAAGCTCAGTTTTACGTATATTCGATTCGTCGTTAGTATATTTAATCTTACTTGTTTTTGAATAAGTAATTGCTAATATATTCTTTAAAAGAAAAATTTGCGTACGATATAAAATGACGCAATATACCTAAATAGTAATAAATAAATAGGTTACCTAAATATTTTTCGATATTTTTTTTTTTCAAATTTTGGACTTCACCTAATCACCAAATTTGAAACTTTTAATTAGATTTTTTCCCAAGAATTCAAACAGCATAGCGTTTTTAATATTTTTAAATTGTAATTAGATAATATTTAAAATCATACTGCCGTTGAAGTTAGTTTCTTTGAATTTTAATTGACTTTTGCGATTAAAGTCATAATCCCATGGAATAATTAAATTTGCTTGTTAATTATTACTCCTGAATTAGTAATTTGTGTTCTAACAAAACATAAACTTCTTTTTCCTTAATGTTAAAACTATTTTTTGTTTCTTGTTCAATTTATAAAAATTGTAATACAAAAAACCTATAGTAGGACTAAATAGTAGGACTGAATTGAATCATAAATAAAGTTTTAAGGTTTTAAGGTAAGTTTTATGAATATATGGTAATATTCGATGAGTAAAAAGAAACTTTTTTTAAGAAATATTTTTTTTTATACTTAAAAAAAAAATAGAAGCCCAATCCTCCTGATAGAAATATTTTAATTTTTAGAAAAAACTTTTAAGTTTTCATTTTTGGTTATCCCAAAATGCAAATACTTATCCCTTTTTTGTTTTAATAAAATTTTTCAGTATTTATACATTCTTATCCTATTTTGTATGTTTATTTACCAGTTTTTTTTTAACTTTTGGCCTTGTTTTATTATATAACATTATAATATATAATATTTCAGCATATTTTCCAAAAAATATTCTTAAAATTTGCTTTTAAATTCACTCTATCCGTTCGTCTGTTTACCAAACTTTTACACCGTTTAAAATATTAAAACAATTAAATTTAAACAATGGGAGGTATCTTAAAAAAATTAAAGTTATGAAACAATGTTTTTTATGCAGATCCACCTATTTCGGAGCAATAGCCGCTCAAAAATCAAATTGATTGAAAATAATATGCCATTTGGATTGAAAGATTAAAAAGATTTATCCTATTATGTCGTATTAAGATTGCTCAAAGATTGAAAATGTTCCTATTTTCAAATATTTATATCTCAAGTTCTATACTTAATATTATATTTGAAAAATAAAAACGCTAAACAATGCGATAACTTAAAAAAATCAATTTATAAGTTCTGGCAATTTTGTATTAAAATTTACGGTTCTATAAATCTATAATTTTGAAAAATCCGTTATTCCGTATCTCCGAAACGCTATTAGTGAGAACCTGAAAATTTTTGCAGAAGAAATATCCTCGAGAATTATTGTAATTTACTTCTGAAAAAATGTTTGTACTTCCCCCTGTTTAGGAATCATTTGCCAAAAGTAAAACACTAAAAATATTTTTATTACCTTTTGGAAAATATGCGCCTTTAAAACCGTTTAGTTTTACATCCCTTCTTATTTTCACATAATGTGGAGACATAATAGTGTATAATAAAACAAAAAATTTGCATCTATCATCTTTTTGTAAGACTTATTTTGGTCTACGAAGTTTTAACAACTCCAAAAATAGCTTCCGAATAGGTTTCTAAACTACAGAAAATAAAATCTATTTGTATTTTATGGGCTTGGCTAAATTAACTGTATTAATTTCTTCTACTTTTACTTACTTTCTTCTACTTCTACTCTTACTAACTGTATTTTAATTATGGGAGAACTGCAACTACCGATTAAAGAGAAGAACATAAAAAACTGCAAATAATGTCTTAATTTTTGTGCAAATTATGTAAGCCATTTAAAGACTCCTCTTGAATATTTGATACAATATAGTAACAAGTCAGCTGAATACGTTAAACTTTGGCATTTTAACTAAAATTTATTATTTATAGGTTTAGCATTTAATTAGTATTAAATTTCTTTGTTTGAAACCCAAATCCATCAAGAAACATTTAACGGGACGATGATAACATATTTACACTTCAATTTATATTACACAAACTGCATTTTTTATTTAATCAAATGCAGTTTTAACTAAACACTGAAGTTTAGCTTGTTTAATACCAGCGGATAGCCAACTGGGTGTAATTAATAATAGTATAAAAACTGAAAAATAAAAATAAATTGAAACAAAGTCTTCTGATAAACAGAAAATCTTCTGCAGAGAAAAAATAAAATTTATATTCTATATTGTCGAGTAAATATAGAAAAAATTATTTAAATTTGGTAAAAATGGAAAAAGTTGAGTAGATATTCATCTGCAATATCTATACAAATACAAACTGAATTTATGCGATTTAAATTTTAATTATTTTATACCTAGTGGATTTGGTTTTTTTTTATTACTTGTAAGTTGTATTTTGGAAAACGAATGAGTTGAATTTTTAATTTTTAGTTATATCACTATAATAAAATAAATTATCAGATTGATTTTTTATATTTTTTTTTTTAAATAAAAAATAAAAAATATATGAGAGTCATTTTTAAAAATAGGACATTATAGAAATTGAACTAAAGCAATAAAGATAATAAGTATATTAATTTGTGTCTAAAAACATTAAATTTGTGGGGCCTTGACCTAGTGGGTAAGAGCGTATAAAATACGCTGTTAACACCGAGGGAGTGTGGGTTCGAATCCCACTCACGTCGTACCCCCTTACGACATTTACAGCCACACCTGAACAGTAAAGGCTGTTTAATTTCCTGCCCACATTTACGTGGCAGAGAAATGTATTAAAAAAAAATATTAAATTAGTGCGAAATGCTAAAATTATACAATTATATAAATGTGATGACAACACGTTTGACTTTTCCTAGTATAAAAGTTAAAATTTAATGCACTTTTTCTCTAGCTGCATAAATAAATGTCATGATAATACAATTTAATGTAACGCCTTTCATACATCTCAATGCATTTCTATTTTTTTTGACACCAGCAGCAGTATTAGTTGTCAAAAATAAAACCGTACTACGTTTTATTTTAGCAGCTGGGCATTAAAGTGTTACATTTAATTAGAAAACAAAAAAATTTTATTTGATAATTTTTTAATATTGTGAAAAATTTGAATTTTATTCCTCATTTATTTTTGAATTTTCTTCCAATAGTACATAATAAACGTTTTGTTTTAAATTAAAAAAATTATGAATTATTAAAATTAAAAATAAAATAAGAATAAACATTTTAATTTTTTGATTAGGTACTTTTTAATTTTTTCATCATAAATATTTGGTTGTATTTAATTAGTAATTTAAGCTAATTAAATTAACTGATTTTGTCTATATTTTAGAGATATTTTTAATGTGAAACAAGGAATAAGAAATAAAGTTGCCTTTTTCAACTCCAAAATAACCGTATATGAATCAGTTAAAGTCGATAAAATAAAATATAATATCAGACATTTTATAATATTATAAAGAAATATTATGACACTTGTTAGTGTTGGATGTATGGGTGCAAAAATGGTCTTATCTTTTGCCTCCCTGTTGTAATAATTCTGAAGATATGTAAACTGGGGTCTTAATTTTAATTTATAACCTCCTTGTTGCAAAGGCAAAAACAATAGTGAACAATTACAAATATTTCAAACATAAATTGATTCATTTTTTGATACTGTGCCGATTCATACACTTGCGATGTGTTTCGGGAACAGAAATTTGTTTTAAAACTAATTTGACACAAATAAACTTTAAGTAGTAAAATTACAAAAGGTCCAGTTTAACCTTAGTAAAAACAATGTGACAGAAACAGAAATAAAAGAACGTTCTGACAGAATGCTAAAATTTTAACTTAATAGAAATTTAAGACAAAAAAAATATAATGTACAAGATATTGAAATTGGTGCTATTGGAACCAATTGAATAAGATTTTTATGTGAAAATTTTAAAGATAACTTTAACAAATGATCTTAAAATACAAAATTTACACTTTAAAACGTTTGTAGAAAAAACAAAAAAAAAAATCTTTGAAACAAGGTAATTGTTCTAATTTACAAATTAATCCTACATCAAGTTTTCAAGTTCAGTTAAAGGGAATTTTTACTTTTCATTGAAATTTTTATCAGGACATAAATCTTTTGTTTTCTTATTAGTGTTTTGATTTTCTTCTTTTTCAAACAAAAAGAATTCATACATTGACATTTCCCCTTCTATTATTGTACGATATTTTGTAAAAAAGTTTTTTTTTAGCTGATTGCAATCAAAATATTGGCATTTTCTTTTGTTTCGATTAAAGACAAAAAGTTACAATCTCTAAATGACATTAGCAGGATATAAAAAAAAAAAATGAATAGAAAAAAAAAATACAAAAAACAAAAGTAATTTCCTTTCAGGATATTTAATGTTAACTTGATATATACTTTAAAACACAACATTTCAAAGAATTTCATCTTTTAATGTAATGAAAATGTAAATGTTTTAAATAGTATATGTATTTTTTGAGTGATTTTCAAGCCTAAAATATAATATAACAAAGGGTTATTGAAGAAAAATAAAGTAACAGGAATGATTAAAGTTTCTAATGTTTAAAAATTTAAAGCTAATTTTTAATTTTTTTTTTTTGGATAATTTGGGAATATAAAGGAATAGGTAATTAAAAAAAAAAAATTGTTTCACATAATATTAAAATTAGTTGAATGCCAAAATATATTATGAATGCATGGGTATCTTCAGAAGAAAAATTTTTGATGTCTATACTGTACAAAAAAGAACATGGTGGGTTAAATGTAATTTGATGAAGAAAATTTTGGAATTCTAAATGATCCCAATACTGAGTTAAGTGCACAACAATGAAGTACAACTCATATATATAGGCTGGCACTCCTAAACTTCATTAAGTTGCCATTAACAAAATTCAAAATCGTGCCTTACACCTAATTGGCTAGCGCGCCTTTCAGGTAACACTTACTCCTCTTAACATTGGTCAAAATATTGGAGCTTATTTTATAGATATCATGCACGTATAATGATATAGATATCTTGCACATATTTGCTCTATTGAATTAAAATCAATAATATCTCCCTATAAACAATTCCAATGCATCACTCGGAAAACTGCAAGTGCTCATTTCAACACCGCGTAAATCCGTAGAATTTTTAAAACTGGTTATGGAAACGCATTTATTGTGAGAACTGCTAAAATGTGGAACATGCTTCCATCCAATATGCTCCCCTTTGATGGAAATGCGCCATTTTACAATTTTTCCAAAAGAACCTATCTAAAGATTCGTCTCCGAATCCTTTATCCATAATTATTTATTTCCCTCCGAATCCTTTTCCCTTTATCCAAAATTACAATAATATATAAAGGAATCCATTCCTAGTGTTCTGATAGTGTGTAAAAAAAATAAACACTGATGTCTAATTTTTAAAAAGAAAAAATCAACTTAACTAAAGTTAAAAAAGTTAAATAGTATCTTTTACCTGAGATTAGTTGATACAGATTGTTTTAGTATGGTTCAAATTTTTTTTCGTGTCATGGTATCACTTCGTCTCTTTCAGTTGTTTCTATTAACATATATTGAATTTAGTGTACGCTTTTAGTTTATTGTTCAGTATCTCTAGTTACAGATGACAAGGTTTTAGATTTGGCATTAGAATTCGCCATAATTGCCATAATATATTAATAATAATAGGAAAAAGTTAAGTAGTTAGAAAACGGATATGGGTTTTGTGGTTTTATATTTATGTTCATATATTTTTAATTCTGAGTAAAATACTATACTTTAATAGATCCTATGGCTATGTAATATCATAAAATTATTGTGATGCATTTTAAACAAAAGCAAAACTATTCAAAAAATTGAAATAATGGAAACACAATAAATTATTTTTAACAGAAGAAGTAATATTTTATCAACTGAATTTTCAAAAGGAAAAAAAAAACTCTTTTTTAATACGATTTGAGTTTCAAGACTTTTGCAATCTTGTAAAAATGTATTTTGTGTGATTTAACATAAAAACTTTCTAATCTGGGATTTTCTTTTATTAATAATCAAAGAAAACAATAATTGCAATTTTATTTATGTTATTTTCCTTCATGTTTGCTATCTTTTTATGTAATTTTCTTTGACACTTTTTTTTGTATTGATAAAAACTTTTTCTTTTGTTGAATCTTTTTATATTACGTGTTAAATCGTAAAACAAAAAGGAGGATAAAAAATGAAAAAAATTAAAAAATCAGAAACAACAATAAACATTTGTTAAAATATTGCATTTGCAACATAGTACATGCAACTACAAAACAAAAAAAACTGTTTCTTTTATAGTTTAACACCCTTTTCAGCACATTTCCAAAAAAAATTTGAAAAAATGTGCCAATTAGTTTCACTTTGTCCGTTCGTCCGTCTGTTTGCAAAACTTCTACACAGAGATAGAGGAAAAATAAATTTAACCATGAGTAGTCAGGTGCCAGTCTGAATTGAAAATGTAACCATGGTGCAAGTCAGAATTCTAAATATAGTTTGCATTATCTTTTGGAAATGTGCGCTTTTAAAAACCATTAGTTTACATTCTGTATTGTTTATTTTTAAGCTTTTAAATAAATCAGCGATGCTTCCATAATTGATTGTTGGCAAACACTTTTTTTGTAAAATTCGATTATTAGTTTCACTCTATTCGTCCGTCATTTTGTTTTCACAATTTCTACACCGTTTAATATCGAGCAATAAAATTGTAACCATGGATAGGTGTCAATAAAAAATTATTTTTCTGAAACAACTGTTTATACTGTTTATACGAGGGGAAAATTCTATTTTTCTCAAGAATGTGTGTAACAAATTATATTATATAGAAGTACAAATGGGAAATGTTATAGAAAGGAAAATTAAAAATATCAAATAAATAAATTATTAGCGAATTACCATAGACATATTTCTCTCTTATTCGAATGGAAATGAGTGAATTGAGATGCGAAATGATTGCATACTTTTAGACATATTTGGTCCATAATAGTTATAAAAAAAATTGCCTTATATACTTAAATCTAACTAAAGAAACGCTGAACATTTTAACTAATCTTTTTTTAAATAAATAGAAAATAATATTCAAAAAGTCCTTTTTGTATTTAAATCGAATATCGATAATCAAAAAAACAAAAAAAGTTAAAGAAAAGAGAACGAAGCATAAACGAAACAAAAAAAAAATTAAAATTGATTTTTCAACACTTTTTATCGATGAGTATTTCATTTGATTATTGATCAAATATTTCTTTTTCTTTGTTTTTGTTTTTTGTTAGAATATACAAATGCAAACAAGTGCATATTATGATCCTTTTTTATATTAATGCAATTGTTATCGCATATTAAATATATTGAATTTTTATTACATTGCAAACGTATGGAAAATTTTAAAGATATTATTATTAAATTCTGTTTAAAGAATAAAAAATGTGTATTTCCATATGTTGCAATAATAGGATTTCAGGCAAAATAAAAAGATTTATTTATGACTTATTGTTTATCTTCTTTGATATATCATTGTTTAGATATATATTATAATTTACATATATAAATCGGACAAATGATTTTCAAGTTATAGGTATTTTAATTTGTTTGTTTCCATAATTTAGTATGTAGATATGCACGTAGATAAGATACCGTATAACAATATTGCCGTATAACAATATACTTTTTTTTTTCTAAACTAACTTCAACTGTAAATTAATTCTGTAATGTTATAATACGATAGCAATTAAGAATTTAATATTTGTTAATATAATATTCTTTTTTTTTAGGCGAATTCTCATTTCAAAAATTTATTGGCGAATTCTCATTCCGTAATCATATACAGTAAAATCCGCTTAAGTGCTCTTACAAAAATGTTAGCAATTTTGAGCACTTATCCGAACAAAGCACTTAACCGAACTCTTATAAGTGCTTCAAGCTTTAAGTAAGGTACTTATTTAAAATTCGTTTAACTGCCTCATGGTAGATACTTATTCATAACTAATAACATTTTCTTGCAGAAAGTAAATGTCTCTTGAGTCACTTAAAAGTAAAATTTTAATCAAAAAATTTAATATTTTTTCGGTATCAAAAGGAGATGTCTCTTGTGGCACTCAAAAGTAAAATTTTAATCAAAAAATTTAATAACGTGCTTTGAAAAACAAAGTGCTTAAGAGGTTTAGGTACTTAAACGATAAGCACTTAGGCGAGTATATTTGTATGCAATTTTCAGAAAATTTTAAAATGTCAATATTTCTGGTTTCTAAAACGAAAAAAGTTTCTTATTCGGAACGCACTTAAGCAGGTTTTACGTATATATAATTTTATTCTTTTCTTAAAAATGTCTGTAGTTAATTCTGCAAAGTAGCCAAACTATTGATTGATTTAGTAGCCAAACGCGAGATTTTAAAACGTTAGATTTTGAAACACTAGATTTTGAAACACTAGATTTTGATAAGGGAGATTTCGTGGCCAACCCATGGATTATCTCTATATTATGTAATATATGTGTATATTTTTGAAATGAATTGATTGACAAATTTGAAATTATAATATTGTATCCTTATGGCAACTCTATGAAAGTGTTATACAAACACATAGAAATTACTTAAATTTAATGAAAAAAAGTAATAAAAAAAATTATATAAAAAATAAAAAAATCAAAAATTTATTTCTAAATTAAAATTATAAAACTCTAATTGATTAACAGTTAACAAGAGATAAATTAATGTTTGTCATCATCAAGGTAGTACGTCATAATATCGAAAGACATTAGTATAAAACCAGCAAAAGGATGAAAAATTCCAAAAAATTGAAAAACAAATTCATATTTATGCTGATTTTGGCTTTCGTACTTATGTCTTTCAATCTTATGACGTACCGCTTATCATCAATCATTTTCTTTCATTATTTTTTTTTTATCAGATTCGTTTCTGTAATGTAATTTCGCAATTTACTTGATATACGAAACGTAATCTCCGTACATTATTTCAACAAAACTGTTTATGTTGATGTTCAAAAATTACTTGTTTGTAACTTCTTTAGTCCTCAATAAGTTTATTTTTGTTTTTAATAACAAAAAATTTAAATAACTTTTTAATTGTATAGTCTTTTATTAGACCGTAACAAAATTTTAAAAACTGTCACAGTTTTTTTTTTAAATATGTATTTGAAAAAAAAATCTCAATTTTTTATAGGACTTTTTTATATAGGTACTTATATAATAAAATTTATTCATATTTATTCGCTTGTCAATACCAATTATTTCAAAATTTATGATTATGATGCTCAATTAATTTTATTAAGTCATTTGTTAAGACTTAAATGTTTTGTTGTCCTCCCAATTGAATTTCTATCACACAGAAGGGACAGAGTCTAGACACATTGGAATTATTTTTATAATGCCGATTATTTTTGAATGAAAAATTTCATAGTGTAAATATTTATTTTAACAAAAAAACAACAAAAAGAAAAAAAGAATTTATAAAACGTCTTTTAATAAATATAGAAAGAAAGAAGCAACAAAACAAACATCAGAAAAAAAAATTAGTTCCAAACAATTTTTCATTAAATAACTCAAAGGATAATTTAATGTTTTGTTAATCCTTTTGCTCTATATTAGATGAAATAATTTGCAAAACAACGGACTCAGTATTTTTCGTTTTATTTTTACCGACCGCATACATTAATGTATAAGGTAAGTATTGTTTTCATACTAAAAATTGTACCCGAGATTTTGGCAAATATGCACTATTCCGGTGTGGAGAAGGCTGTAAAAATTTTTTTAGCATGATGTCCTTCTGTGTGTGTGTGGGTATGCCTGTGGGCACGTGTACAGCTTAAACGACTGAGCGAATTTTTTTGCAATTTCATATTTAAAATTTTAACGTAAATATCTCGGATTGATAGCTTTTGGAGCAAATCGGACAACCGCAAGTAGTAGTTTACTAGCGTACTTTTTAAGTTTCTTAGGAATATTTCGTAACAGAAAAATTTTATGAGAAAAATTATTAAGAAAAAGTTGTTACACAAGTAAAGAGCAACAACTTTGCCGGAGAACATTTTTTGATCAGACTAACTTTAACTTTTATTTAATTTTTTTTCTAAGTCCAAATTTCATACAACTCTATATGATTTTTTTGTTTTTTTTTTATATCTCTAAAAATTTATATACATACTTATTATATCGATGCATATTATTCTTTTGTTGATGACATAAAATTAAAACGATAAAATTTTTGTTAGCAGATTCGATATTAATCTTATGTTTGTTTTGTATTTGTTTACAGATTTTAATATTTTTTACTTCTAATATTTTTGAATGAAAAAAAAAAAATCATGTACATTACATAATAATGTATACGTAAATGGATGTATGAATTAATGCACATACATATGTAATGTATGTATATTTTTACGATTTCATTGCTCGTTATTGTTATTGAATAAAACAAAATGTTGTTAAATTATTAGAAGTTATTTTGCTTTGGTATAAATTATTATGTAAAAAATCTATAAATTTTGGCATTGTACTTTTCGTGTAGTGGCGGTTGGTCCTGTGGTGGAGACAGCTGATTTTTTTAAAAGTGATGATTAATATTAGAGTATAGACTTTTAAGTATAAGAAACCATCTCTACTGAATAGTAAAAAACATTTTAACTAATATTAGAATCCTAATTTCACTATTCAGTCTCCTCAATTATAATAACTTTTATGGCCATTGACGAATGAACTTGTTTATTTTGTTATATATGTATGTAACTAATAATAGATTTTTGTCAAAAGAAAACCAGTTACACTGATAACTATAATATAGCATCCTTTAATATTTTGAATATTAATTAGATTTATTATGGATAGTTAAATTCTAGGGTTTCAGGGTTTAGATTTTTGTAATGAGTATCTTTAGTTTGAATGCAATTTTTTTTGGGTATGTTTATCAAACCAACGACTAATTATTAAATTAAAAAAAAAATGAATATACAGAGATCTAAGGAGATTTAAAAATAAAATCTTTTCTGTATTATTTTGATCCTTTTTCAAAATATAAAATCTGATAAATTTATTTATCTATGAATTGGTAATTGATAATGAAAAGTTAAACCAAAAACAAAAAGATAAAATCTTAACAAAATGTCTAGTCTTAACATCTGTTTAATGACAGTTGAATATGATCTTATACTTTTTTTTAACTTTTTATTTCAGTAAAATGTATATTAAAAGTAATTATATTCTAATTATTTTTTTAATTTTTATCTATAAATGATGCTTCTTCGGCCATTTTTAATTTGCAGCTACAAATACACGCTGATGATATGAAAATTTTTAAAAAGTCAGAAAAATTAATTAGCAGTTGCTAATGATCTTCAAACTTCAAAATTTTAAAAGTTCCTGCTTTTAATTTTGGGGAGCGTGGATAGGAATCGCGGAAGACAACAATGAGATCAACACACGAATTCTTTTTGGTAGTGTTGGACTTCAACTAATCAAACGCCACCTCCCTTTCAAACCAAACATTAGCTTGGAATCCATAGTATAATGTACTGTTTGGTTCGGGGATTCCGAAAATAAGAAAAAAAAAATTAGAATAAAGAAAATGGGAAAATATGGGAAGTTACTGGATGTTGAGAGAATTGGTAAGAGCAAATAATTCTTCTTGAATTTAACGGTATCATACACGTTATGGTTGTTGTTATGGTTGGGAGTACTTCCGGCGGCATTATATTCTATATTCGCGCTGTACGCATTTCTATATTCGCATCTTATGCACAAAAAATCTATAAAATAATGCTTTAAGCAATAATAATGTTTTACTTAATGCACAAAGTAGCTATATGTGTGCATTTAATATGTGGACTCATATCATATACATGTCTTTCAAATCTTTTCTCTTTTAAATGAACACCTTTAGATGGTATTTGCCTACCTATAAAGATAACTTCAATAAAAGACTATTCGAGTGTCGTTTGATTCTAATCTTAAAAGTATAATATGATATTATACACATGGATTGAGAAGTACTGAAAAATTTTCCTGGATTTACCACTTGCCAATTGTTGATTACCAATTGCAACCAACAAAAACTAAAGAGTTAATTGATCTGTGTACATTCAATTTAAGGTCTGAGGTTACTGAAGTTATTCCATTAAATCAGTTTTCAGGAGCAATGCTTTCATTTCTGTTAATATCATTATTATGAAATCTTCAATGCCTATTGAATTTGCTTTCAATTTATTTAAAATCTCGAATCTGTTAAAACAATGCTTAAAATAGAAAAATATCAAACGAAAAATCTGTATTAACTTTAAACTGTTACTTATAGGATCTTTTCTACAAGATAAGATTTAAAGATATAAGACAAAGCGTGAAAATTGAACTTAAGATAAGCGTTAAATCTCTTAACAATGTTTGCCTTATTTAAATATTAAATGACTATTACAAATTTTAAATTTGCTATAGACAATATTTTATAATTTATTGCAAAATTTTATATTTTTTATATTTGATAACATTTTAATTTCAAATTTATTTTATTAAAATATGCCTGTCTGAACACATGCAATAATTTTATCTATTAATTAGAATAAATTTATTAAAATTGAATAATTTCAATTTCTGAATAATATCTGAGTTTCTAATTATATATATATATATATATAATAATAAAAAACATGTACCTATTTATGTATGTTATTTCAGAGTTTAGTTGCTATTACATGGTGTAAATAATAATTTTATTTTCAATAAAATAAAAACAATTAGCTTGTATTTGCATAATTTATTCTTAAATATTGAAATTGCACCACCTCTTATTTTTAACTGTCAGCTATTATAATTAATAATTCAAATATAAATATTTGCTATAATTATTTAAATTCCATGTAAATCTCAATATGTAAACCACAAAAAGGTAATTATGTTTACATTAGTATCTAACTAACGAAGTAAGTAATAAAATATTGCAATTTTAATAATTTTTAAATACAAAATGGTCATAAAGTAAATTAACAAATTTAAGTTTTGTTTGTTCTTAATGCATTTTTAAAAAGCATCCTGAATTCTTAACGTAAGTTTTAGTCTTGCATTATTAATTTTATCTGGTGGTTAACTATGGCGGTACGAAATAAGTTCGATTGAAATAACTTCGATTCTAAAAATGAAATAACTTCGATTAAAAATTTACAACATCGAATTTATTTCATTTTTAATTTGTCGAACTTATTTCATTATGAAGGTGGATAAAATTACTAAAATTAAAAAATGAAATAAGTCCAACAAAATTAAAATTATAATAAAGTGAAAAAAACTGGTTTTAAAATGGTTGAACTTATAAATTTATTATAGAAGTTTATGGTAAATTTTTTTTTATAATTATTGTATTCGATCAGCAAAAAGTTTGTAAATTCCCAGCAAACACCAATTGATATTATTAATGCATTCCAAAAAGAATCTATATAGAAATCTATATTACTTTTGGAAAATCTATGATAGATAATTGTAACACAGCTTTCTTTAAGGCATGTGTTATGGAAAATGATTGCAATTTTTGCATGTTTTCTTGTGTACATAGATAAATCATTATAAATTATAACCGAAAATATACAACCATCTTAACGGAAATATTTGATAGATGGAACTTTTTCAGTTGTTCCAAAAGGAGGGTTTTCCAAACAGCTATTAATTGTGTACATAGAATATTTTGAACAGGTAATTTGCATACTTATATTTATAGTATAAAAATTTAATAAACAAATAAAAAGAAGATGGAAATTTTTACACGCGGAGCAAGCTCGTCACAGACGCGCATGTGGCGGTCCCTCGCGGTTGCAATATTTCGCCGCGGAATTTTATCACCGATTTTCACGTCGCGCATCCCCATTTTACATATAATATTTTTCACGTTAAATATAAATATTAAATTGAAATTTTATTTTCAGATTTTTCCAATTTTTTTCATATTAATACATAAAAAAATTCAAAAAGCGTATACCACTTTATTTTCATATATAAATGAAAATATTTTTAAAATGGAGCCAAACATAATCATTACCGATTATGAAACTGCAATTCGAAAGGCATTGGGATTAGTTTTCACAATGACCAAATTGGTAGGGTGTTAGTTTCATTATGCTCAGGCAATTAGACGTAACCTAAGAGTCAAATTTAAAGTATTAGCTAAATTCATTTATAGTACACCAGCTGCACCATCATTATATTATTATAAAATGGCTATATTATGGCTTTACCATTGCTGCCATCAGAAAATATTGAGTTTGCTTTTAATCAGCTGAAATTGAACATTAAACTTCTTGATAGCGGGAATCAATTTCAACCATTTACTTCATATTTCGAAAAACAATGCAGACTAATAATAACTTTTAATTTGTCGAAGTTATTTCAATCGAACTTATTTTGTACCGCCGGTTAACTATACGACTACAGTTACAATTATTAGCTCTCATTGATTATAAAACAAAAATGTTACAGATATTTAGAGAGCTGACTTTTTTTTTGTGTAATCGAGGATTTATCTTTTTACTTACTTTAAGTTTATATACCTAACTTTAAATATTTTCATATACCTAGGTATTATATAACTTTAAATATTTTCTAAAAAGTACAAAATAGTATATAATATAATATTTATAGTAAAGTACATTACATACTTATTTTTGTTTTTTGAAGATAATTTTTGATTATTTTTGTAACATTCTTTATAACTAATAAAATATTCTGTTAAATAATTTACATATAACATTTTAATGTGAAATTATTCAGTTTATGTTAAATTATATTTTTAATATTATAGAATCGTAATTTCACTATTTATTATACATTATACATACATTAATGCAAATGTTGATAACATTAATTTTAACACTGTCAACATTATTTTAATTGAATAAAACATTTTCAAAATAGTTAAAATACGCGTATACGTGTATTAGGTGTAGCTCCATTTTTCACTTAAATGTAATATTAAAAAAAAGTATATATTAATATTGTTAGTAAATATTTAATTTTATTTTAATAATTAATTATTTATGTTAAATATATAGTACCTACCTAGCTATAGTTATTTGGTTTAAAAAAAAAAACAAAAAATTAAAAATGTAAACTGACAACATTAATTTCGTATGTTATTTAATTAGAGTTTATTTATTTAAATATATAAAATATATAAAATAAAAGAACTAATTATGAATGTAATAAAAAGTATTTATGTTTCAGCTGTTTTTTATTTGTCAGATTTATGGTTACTAACGCTGTATGTGTTACGATAACTTAATAAAATTTCGAGACCCGTTACGTTATTAGACATACTTATCGGATCTGATCGATGAGTGAATCCGCGCACTGATTATCAGGTAACAATAATTAATTAATTCAATCTTCTTTGGTAGTATTTCTTATTTTTTTCTGTTTGTTTATGCGGGATAAATTTTCGAACATTTTTAAAGTACTTATTTGAAAATTTATCCCGCCGTATTAATATTTTTTATGTCTAATAATATTATAATATTGAAAACATGTACATACATAGGCGGTACGGTATGGGTGGGTGGTATATTAAATTTTTTTTCTATTGATATCCATTTTTAACAAAATAATTTAATATGTATATAAACAAGTTATATAATCCTTACTAATGTGGCGCGAGAAATAACAGTAATATTCAAATATAAAACAAGAAAAAAGATATTTTCATGAAGATAATAATTAGGTGTCCTATACCTTATCAAATCCACGTACAAAATTAAATACCGTTATATATAAAAATTACTACCTTTATATATTTATGTATATTTTATACAATATAATATGTAGGTATATTTAATTTACATGAAAGTCATATATTTACAAGAATGTACAGAAAAATATCTAATTATTATGTCATGATATTATGAATTCTTATTACTTTTTCATTGTTTTTATTGTTATTATTTTAGTTAATATTTGAAAAGCAAAAAAAAAAAAAAATTATTATTAAAATATAACAGTAAAATAAACAAACTCGAATAAAGAAAAAAGTAAAAAAATTCTGTTAATCTGTTATAGACCTTAAGGTTTATATACGCTTATGATAATACTAATTTAATAAGGTAAAGTTTTAATTTTTTTAGTCACTCACAAATTTGAAATAAGTTTATTAATACAAAGTATCCAATGCGTGAAAATACAAA
This sequence comes from Poecilobothrus nobilitatus, assembly GCA_947095535.1. Taxonomy (NCBI): domain Eukaryota; kingdom Metazoa; phylum Arthropoda; class Insecta; order Diptera; family Dolichopodidae; genus Poecilobothrus; species Poecilobothrus nobilitatus. The sequence continues at coordinate 3,188,920 of OX352773.1, read as the reverse complement.
ATGGAAAAAAAATAAGTAAAACTTTCATATAGGTAAAAGTTAATAGGTTTCATACTTGTTTAAAACACAAATTTATTGGTTTCTTTTACCATATAAGTATTATTATATTTAAATTGAATATCTTGAAAAGAGAGCCGGATGAAGAAACTTTTTTGGTGGGACACTTTTTATTTGAATATTACTTTGTAAATATGAATATGTATATAATATGTTTCTGGTGTACTCTAATTTCCATATAAGATTATAACGATTAAATAAAATTAGATATTTTGTAAATTGGGTAATTTCATAAAGATATGAATTTGTATTTGCTCATAATATTAACATAAAAATGTATACATATGTATGTAGGCATTACAAATTATATTATCAAATATATACTGAGTACACCCGCATATACTTGTATATAAGCATTATATTTGTAAGCAGTTATATGCTATATTTAATATGCAATATAAAAAGCATCAAATAATATGTTGGAAAAATATCATATTTAAAGGACTGTTAAATACATGTGATTAATTTAATCTTTCTTTTTGCATCGTTTGCTTATTTTCATTATAATAATATTAAAAGAAAATTGAAACCGAGGAAATGTTAAGAATTAGTATCACAACAAGCAATTTTACATTTTTTAGTAATTTTTTTTATAATTAAATTAAATTTTTAAAAAAATTGTGAAAGTTGTTAAAAAAATTTTAAGTTTGTAATTAAATTAGTAGTATATCGTTGTTCTCCTTTTTAATTTAATTTAATTTTTCTGTCTAAACTTTTTAACATTTAATAAGATGAATTTTATAAAGATCGAAGCGGTCTCGGTAATCGAGTTTTTATACATATTGGGGCAACCGAAACAGTGAAAATTTAAACTTTTTTTTAATAAGAAAGAAATTTAAACTTATGTTTCTTTTTGACAGCTTTAATTTCACTCTATAACCAATAATTAAAAATATAATACAACAGTTCTCTTAACAGTTATTTAAAAAACATTTTCAAAATAGTTAAAATACGCGTATACGTGTATTAGGTGTATCTCCATTTTTCACTTAAATGTAATATTAAAAAAGTAAAGTAAAAGTGAGTGATTACACTCACACTGTTATATTTATATTTCCTTTAATAATGACTAAACAAAGAGACAACAAGAAAGCTAAAAAAGAAAAAAAAAAAATACGAAGCGAATTATTAAATTAAAGTTAACATTTCCCATTCTGTATACAATCAATATCAGTGACTAAACAAAGTTTTTAAATTTTGTGATAATCCGCATAATAATGTTATTATCCTTCTTAAACTTATTATGTACGTATACCAGTTAAAATGTATTTTTATTAGTTAACTTAATAACTAACCTATATTCATATGTAAATAAGTATTTGTAATAATAAAAATAATAACTGTTATGAATTTATGCTTATTTTTTATACGATTCCTTTAAAAAAAATAAGAAAGAGAGGGAGAGAGATAGAGACCAAAAAGTACAGAGGAAATAAATGAAAATAACAACAGTTAATAATAATCTAAACTATTGTATTTAACTGTTAAGTATATAAATAAAGTATAAACGACTTTAATGCCGTTTCCACAAGAAGCGGAATTATATGGAATTCTTTTAGACAACTAAAAGATATGGACTATGTTAATGACATCTGGCTGCCGTCACATAAAAATAAAGAATATTATGCAAGCTAAATTAGAATATCTAGGTATGAAATGTGGATTTACGAATAAACATCGATATGGCTAATGATCATACACAAAAAACTTCCGTAATTGAATGGGAAAATAAAAAATTGAAACCTTCTATAGAATGCATATGAGCAATATATAGAATTAGAACTTGGCTAATAATAAACAGCATCAGACACTATAAATATTTATTAATAAGAATTTAAGTTTAATATATGGAATTTTTTGATCTAATTCAATAAAAAGCCAAAGAAAATCCAATTGGATATGAATATATGAAATGGATATGAAAATCCAATTGGCTTTTTATTGAATAGAATGCAAAAAGCATAGCAAGAAAATAACTAGATTAAAATCCGCAAGGATGCCAAAGATGTCGGCATCCTAACAAAATCTGTAGACGTACATTTCGTCATGAGATAACTTTAAATAACGATGCATGGGAGGAAGTAAACGTAACTGTTTCCATCAGAGTCAGAGTCTTATAGCAGGCATCCTGTGCTCCATCAATTATTTGGATACAAAATCATATTTCGACAAATTTTCAAAAACACAAGTATAACACCTACATATTTTTCAAATAGTGTAAAAATTAGCTTGACAGTACAAAGGTTAAAAATACAATAAAACTCATTAATCCTTTCTATATATAAAATGGCTGTAAAGTCATTCCATTTGTTTAATATTCTCAAGTAAGCAGTTATTAATTTAATTTTAAGAATATGTATATAAGGATAATTGTTATGTTTATTATTATGCAGCTACCAGAGGTAAAAAAACTGTTACCAACACACACAATTCTATCAATATAGGGGTATGCATCTTATTTAAAAATTAATTTTGATAGGTATACAATATACATATACATATGTATGTATGGATATGTTAATAATAATTTTTTTTTTTACTGCCTTGAAAAGGAAGAAAATGTTGAATAAACAAAAAATAAAATAAAATAAAATTTAAGAATGTGGAAATTGTATGAATTTTAATTTTTTTACGCATTAGTTAACTTTATTAAAATAAACACTTAAAAAATACACGCAATATTTTTATACCCATATGAACTATGTTAGGATATAATAAATTTGCCATTACGTTTGTCCTACCTTAAAGGAGTCGAGCTAGATATAGTGTCAAAGGTCGAATTCTGAGTCGATTGGCCATGCACGTCCGTCCGTCCGTCTCCACGATAACTCAAAAATTAAAGGAGCTAGGAGGTTGAAATTTTTTTACGTTTTGTAAAATTGTTAGTTTCGCTATTTAAATCCAGCATTTTTGGATGCCGTGTCCGAGTAGCTCCCATACAACTTCTTTTTTCATATGGAAATAACTGCAAAATAATGTCGAGTTACAGAACAACACTATGTGTATAATTTGGTTGTGCTGGTGCGACAGGTTCGGGTAGCTGCCATACAACTTCTCTTTTAAATGAAAATAACTCAGTGTCTATTGAAGCTACATATCTGAAAGTAAGTGAAAAGGTGTCGAGCGACATACCAAAAACTTTTGTAAAATTTGGTTGGTCTAGAGCAGCCGATTCAGGCTTCTTGCACCTCTTGGAACTTTATGAAGCTAAAGGGTCTGAAATCTTTCAAAAGATGATCAAGTTTTAGGGCAATTATAACTTCTGTAAAATTGGTTATGCTGGTGCTATAGATTCGGGTAAGTGGCATACAACTCCACTATTTACATAAATATATCTCGCTATAGTTAACGTAACGCACTGATATATCTGAAATTTTTTAAAAGATGATCAAGTTTTATAGAAACGGATATATATCGTTCATACGGCTATCCCAGAGTTGACACAATCTACTCTACTGCACTCTTCCTCATTTTATTTTAATGTTAATATCCTGTTTAATGCATTAATAATGAAATGAATATTAAAATTTTTTTAAAAGATAGTGAAAAAAAGAAAATTTTATGGAAATTAGATTGGTATTTGTTTAAGTTGGTTTAGAAAACTTTATGATCATTTAAATCGAATAATAATTCTGGTTTATGGAATAAAATTCTGCTTTTTTTTGTATAATGGAAGGATCACAGTTATAAAAAAATTGTTAGTTACTCTTTTTGTTGGGTAATTAATTTGAATTAGGTAAATTTAAAACCTAATTATGTGGAAATAATTTATAAAACGAGTGAAATACGCGAATAATTTTTATAGAGAATTAAGATAAGATACACAAACCTATACCTTTGTTTTGAACATTAAAATTAATTGAAAAGGAGATTATTTATTCATATGTCAGTTATTTAATGGTTTAAATGGTTAAAAAAATATTTATACTATTGCCAATCAAAAATAATTTAATATTAAATAAATTTAGTTTTTTAATTAAAAATTTTAAGCAAAACATTAACAACTTTTAAATTTATGATTTGTAGTTTTTTTGCAAAAAAAAAAAATTGTATGGTAGATTTTTAGATACAATTCATAAAAGCTGGAACTAATAATTATTTTTGTTTATATTGAGTTATTTCAATATAATATTTTATTATAATATAAAAAATACACTATTTTTTGTTATCTTTGATGTATTTTAAGGTTTTTTTTTATACCCGTAGGTACTAACGAAGTTCTCGTGTTATACTAAATTTGTCATTACTTTTGTGGCATCATAAAAAAGATGGCATAGATATAAAATAGTTTCTTGCTCAGGTCAAATTCTGAGGCGATTAAGCCATGCACGTCCGACGGCACAATAACTCAAAAAATAAAAGATGTATAGGATCTTACCATTTTACCTTTGTAAAATTGTTAGTTTCGTTATTGAAATTCAGTAAGATCTACAAGCGGGTTTGAGTAGCTGCCATACAATTTCTTTCTTTATATTATGAAACTAACTCAGTGTCTATTGAAGCCAGATATCTGAAATTTTGTAAAAACATGTTAAGTCTTCTATAAAATTTTGTTGGTCTAAAGTAGCAGTTAATTTATGACGTATGTGTTCATACTGGTATCCTAGAGTTGACAGAGTCCGCTATACACTCTTCCCAATTTTATAAAGTTTTAGATTAGGTATATACATTAAAATTAATAACTAAATATTATTAACTAGCATATTTTTAAATTCTTTTGTTTGAAATAATTTTATAATTCAATTTTTGAATTCATTTTAGGTTTTCATATCATATCTTGAATAAGATTTTATTTTATATTAACCACTTAGAAATTCGTCGAACATTACAAATTGATCTTAATTTAAAATTATATAGGTCATCTTATCATATAATTTTAAAAAATTGTCTATGTCAACAAACTTAAATTAAAAATAAGGGAGAATGTAAAACAGAATGTTTTTAAAATTTACTTTACAAAAATTTGTACAGATGTCTAAAAATAGTAAATTTCCAGATTTTATATCCTAATAGCTCCTAAACAAGGGGAAAAACAAAACGAATTTTTTAGGTAACTTAAAATATTTCTAAAAGAGCTTTTTTCTTTCAAAAGCTTAAGATTCTAATGAAAAGCATGCCAGAGTTTTAAAGGAAACAAAATCTTTCAAAATTTGTGAACATAACCATAAATTTAAATCTTAAATTACAAAAATTCAAAAAAGAAAAAAAAAATTGTAATATTTATAAAGTTAAATAAATTTCCTGTCGTTTAGTCTTTTTAGATTGGAAAAATCTTAAGCAGAATACATGTTTGAAAATAGGGCAAACTTTGAAGAATTGTGTAGCTCCATAATGGGCTAAATAAAAAGATTTTTCTACAACATTATGTTAAAAAATAATTAAAAAGAGGTTGAAAAGGAATTTTAAAAAGAGGTTAAGAGAAAGGTTAATCTCAAATGGTTCTATCTTAAATAGTGTAGAAGTTTTTGATAGTTTTGATTTGAAGAAACAGTTGGATAGATAGTTATGGACGGACGGACATAAAGAGTGAATACAAAAAACTAATTTTTCAAATATTTTTTGAAAAATGCAATATAAAATCGAGGGAAATATTGTGTATATAGAAAATGCATTTACAAACGCAGAAATATTAAAAACTGATTGATAGAGCATTGTATATTTTCAATCAGTATTAATAAAAATAATTATCTTTTACAATTTTATAAAAAATAAAATAAACTTCAAAGATATTTCTATATACTATAAAAAAGAATCATTATTATATGATTCATTTTTCTGAATTTGAAATTAAAATAATGAGCAAAAGAAACTATGAAACTTATTAATGTGTGAAGGTAAAGATTTATAAAATGTACATTATAATACAGTGTGAAAGGATTAAATGAAAAAAGAACATTTTAAGCTAAAATAAAATAAATAATTATGCCTTTTTAGCACATTTCCTTATTAGTTTTAGTTTGTCAGTGTGTGTCTGTCTGTGTACAAACCTTCTACACCGTTAAAGATAGAACATTTTGACCCATAGGTATGACTCATAAAAAAATTGTTTTCTTTATAAGTCAATATGAAAATTATTTAATTTTTTTAATTTAATACAACACATTGACATTTTGGAAGCACAATGATCTTTTGGAATTAGTATAAGTTACTTCAGAATTATTTTTTGTACCGACCCCATGTTGTAGAGCTATTATTGAATAACCATTTTATAATTTACTATATATAGACACCTGTACTTAAGCACCTATACACATTTTTTCAAATTAAAATGTAAAAATTAAATCACTAACATTCGGTTTTTACATATTGTGTTAACACCTTTTCTTAACTATCAAGTGTTTCCTTAAAACCAAAAAAAACTGTTTCTTGATTTTTTACAAATTTTCTTATATTTGTGCGCCATTAAAAACCTTTGGTTCACATTCTGCATTGTTTTGCATAGTACCTACATATTTTGACTTTCAAACTTAATCTGTCGTTTTTTATTTCTATAATTTCTTTTTTCAATATATTTTTGTTTTGCTTAATGAAAAACAAAAAACGTAAAAAGAAAAATGAAAATCAAAACTTAAAATTAAAAACTATAAAATTCAGAAAATTACATTTTATTATTTATAATGCGACGAATAAATTTAAAATGAAAATAATAAAAAAATTCTAATGAATGGGTGTTTTTTACTTACCTTTTGTATCTTAAAAACTAAAAATTAAAATTTTTTTTTCATTTAATTATCTATTGATTTTTTTTTTTTTTTTTGAGAATAGAAAAATAATTTTTGTCTGACCACAAATGACAGATTTAAGAATAATCAGAGGATATTTTAAACTAATGTTTATTATACCCGTACGATAGGATCGGGCATAATAAAATTACTCCTCCGTTTGTAACACCTCGAAATAAGCGAGCTAGATATACCTTCAAAGGTATGGATCGGATCAGAAAAAAATTCTAAGACTTTTGAGCCATGTCCGTCCGTCCGTCCGTCCGTCCGTCAGCACGCTAACTCAAAAACTAAGAAAGCTGGAGTCTTGAAATTTACACAAAATATTCTGGGAGTAATTTGTAGGTTCCCTATTTTTTTTGGTTGAGTTTGGACCAAGCCTTAGGGTAGCTCTCGAACACCTAACTTTTAGATCCCCACATTTTTTTTGAAATAGAGCTATGAAATTTTAACTGCTGATAAATGTCACAAAACTATTAATTTTATGTTTAATAACTTTTTTTTGTACCCCCACCCGTTACAGAACTACAGCTCCCCAAAGGTTCAAAAAAGCTCTATATTTAAATTGTTATAGCACAAGTTGTGTAAGGTATATCTTCATTTTGAAAACGCCAAACGATTACTGCTTTTATTAGCTTTAAAATTATATATACAATAAATATATTTTTGTGGCATACGGTGTCTTAATTTACCGTTATGCGAAACTAAAATTTTGCAAAATCCTTTAACCCTTCTATCTTCTAAACGGTTTAAGTTGGAAACTTGAAATTTTGACAGAAGTTAGATCTTTGAAAATAAGTATGAGTCATTTCAGAAATTTTTTTTGTATCGCCCCCCGTTTAGGAGCTGTAAGGGGTCAAAAACTGAAAATTTCCTATTTTTAAACACCTGTAACTTGAACACCTGTTAGAATTTTTTTGAAGTAATACACAAAAATTAAAGCTTCAACATCATACTCTTATTTCTGTTAACAACTTTTTTTAATAATATAGGGTTACTTTATAATTGACGAAAGTGTTACTTGATTTTTTCAAATTTTCTAACAAATTTCTTTAACGAATTTTTTCCATTTTGTTTTACTCGATAATTTGAAATTGTTGAGGATATAATGCGTAGTACAAAAAAATGTAAATAAATAAACAACATAACGGTTGCTTGAAGAATTTTTGTTTATATGATATTGATATATATACATATACTTATATAATATCATGTTTATTTACAATATATCGTATATGTCACTAGTGAATGAATGATAAGAGTATAGATGTATATTATATAGCGCCGTATTTACATACATATATGAATTTTATTGTACTTATAAGAAATTATTATGTCAATGGAATATTTAAATATAATATAATATAATATTTAAAATTATATTTATTATTTTGTACTAAGTAAATTTAATATACATTTACCGCTTAGTATTAAATGGTACTATAGAATATTTGAAAAAGTTTTGGATTGATAATCGTTATGTGGAAGGTTAGAATTTGCTTTTGAAGAATGTATAAACATATAGTTTGAATATATCTACAACCCATAGTTCTAGAAATTATAAAATTCACCCAAATTATTTTAAAATACTAAAATATTAAAAAAAAAATATTCTAAGCAGAGTGACAGGCTGTGAACATACTAACGGTTCGTACGGGTATCTAAGAGTTGACAAAGGCAACTGTATTCTTCCTCGTTTTTAATTAAAATTACTGCAAGTCACAAACACTGCAGTAAAAAAAAACAATTGCGAAAGAGTTATTTCTTTTTCGAATTCTTTTCGAAATTGAAATTTCAAAAAAAATTTCAATACTTAAAGCTCATTTTATATGAATATTTTTTAAGGCATATATTTGTAAAAACTAACAAATCTAACAAAATTTAAAAAAATAAATAATGACTTGAGTTGAGTATTTATATTATGAAAATTCAATAAAATCCTGAATAAAAAGAAAATTTCAAATAATAAATTTTCTATTTTAAGAAATTTGTGTAAACATTTAATTTTCTTTTTACCTTGATTTTTTTCCATTCATTTATTTAACCTCTTTTATGTAAATCACAACCGATCACATATAAATTGAACAGTTCAAAGTTAACGAAATTAAATAAAATATCAATATTCAATCAATTTATATAATATGTTTTCCATTTTTTTTTTTTTTACTGTTTAAGTCTTTACATATTTAAGTTTATTTTTTACCATTTCAAAATTCGAATTATTTATCGAACAAACAAATATTTTATCGGTTTCTAATAATTTTCTAATAAAATAATAATAAAAAAATATTGTCATATTATCTACATATGCATATAGGAGCTAAAAATATACTTTTTCTATTATTCAGTTTAATATGACACTTAAATCAAATATTTAAGGAAAAGATTACCATAGGTAGTATCATATTTATTTTAGACTGATATGTTTTATTTGCCTTTTACTTATTATACCTTGAATGTCAGTCGAACCTTCTTGTATTTTGTATTTTGAACCTTCACACATTTTGGAAAAAATACTAAAAACACTTTAGAATAATTATGACTTGTACCAAAGTTTTCTTCGAATTGCATATGTGTGAAAATTTTTTGAAAAATCAAGAAACAGTTTCTTCAATTTCACGTAAACCCGTTATAATTATTAGGAAAACTGTTAACACATAATTTTAAAGTTTAAATATTTGCGTTTTACTTTGAAAAAATTTATGTCTAAACTAAACAGGTGTCTGAAATTTCTAAAAAAATTTCAGTTTTTACCCAATGTCTCTTTAACAGATGGAGGTCCACAAATTTTAAGGTTCAATCTAAAAGCATTTTGGAGATATGATGGAAAAAATATATTTTTTTTTTACATAACGGTAATGTAAAATACTAAATTTAAAAATAATGTATAATATTGATTTAAAAAAATAAAGAAAAGTACTGTCATATGTTGTAGGGCTTAGGGACCGTCATAAAAATAGGGCTTTTTTAAAATTTGAGGGGCTGTAGATTCGTAATAAATGGTACTAAAATGTAAAAAACTTAATCTTTGGAAAACGAAAATGAGGCCGATTCGACATTATTTCTTTTTCGAAGCGGTAATTAAATCGAATTTAGAAAAATCGTAATTTCGGCTCGACTACTGTTTTAAATGACGATTCGGTCTTAGGCGCCAAAATAAGAATCTATACAAAATTTAACAATAATTGGATCACTTTTTAAAATTACATTTCTATTAATTGAAAGAAGAATAATTAAGAATGGGGAAATAAAATTTAATAATTTATAGAAATAAGTCTAGGTGATTGCATTTTAAACATAGGTATAATATGGTTTGTGGATCTTATACTCTGACTAGATATAAGTTTAATACAAATTGTAATAGTAGAAAATAATTATTTTATATGGTACGTACAAAGTCTACTTATTTTAATGTAATTTAGATCAAGGACAAATTATTAGCATCTATTTTAATGTAAAATTCAATTTATTGCCTTTCCCATAACGATTAAATTTATTTTATATATGTTTTGCACTTTGGTTTAAGGATTAATTTGGTTAGTTGTTAAATATGTATTAGTTTTTTTTTTTGTTGCAACTATACAAAGTACAAATCTATATATGTATATTATAAATATAATTTAATTATGTAATACATATTAACATAATATGTAAAGTGTAGATAAATGTATATATGATAAATATCAAATTGATTGCATTAAAAAAGGATAAAAGAAGGAAAATAAAAACAGAATGCAAACGAATTAAAAACGAATTTAAACGAATATTATTTTATTAAAAAAAATATAAATTGAACCTGTTGAATATTGTATTGTAGTAATTACCAGTATTTATGTATTAAAATGCATTCAAACGAATAATATAATATAGCGAAAATATGCATGCAGGATAAAACATATTGTATTAAATGCTTATTTAATCAGAAAAAAAACAAATCCTTTTATATTGGATTTGAACCGTAATTTTGTGTCATTTTTGTTACGAAAAATATTTTTCAATAAAGTTAAGTTATTGTCATAATCCTTCAAACAGAAGTTTATTTTATTTAAACATATATGTATATATAATAAATGGGTATCTATATATTTTTCTACTCGAATTGTAAAAAGGATAAAATTAAATTTACTGTATAAAAGACGTGATACAATAATATTATGTACCTACAATATTTTAAAATACAGTTATAAAAAATAAATAAATTGAGATATTTTAAATGTTTTATTATCATACTATGATTTAACTTAAGATGCAATTTGTATAGCCAGCATAACTTATAAAAGAAATACTGATTTATGGTTTTCCTGTTGCATATTCTGTTGCATATTATGCAGGATTTGAAAGACAAAATAATCTGTTATATTGATTTAAGATACATTTACTTTAGAAATTAAAAATTAAAATTCAGTTAGAGTTGCGCTAATTTAATTTTAGAGCTATTACCTACTTATCTTAAAATAATATAAAAAGTAAAACATTAAAATTTTTTTGCGGTTTTTTTTTTTTTAAATGTATTTCTCCGCCACATAAATGTGGACAGGAAATTACACAGCCTTTCCTGTTCAGGCGTGGCGATGTGTGTGGGATTCGAACCCACACTCCTTCGGTGTTTACAGCGTATTTTATACGCTGTTACCCACTAGGCCACCGAGGCCCCAAAATAAATTTTTTGAGTCATATTTGATAGATATCTGTATATTTGTGTACTTTTGTCTTAGATTATTTTTTAGAATTGGTTTCTTGTTTTTTTTTCAATTTCATTAAGTTTTAAATTATCAATTTACTAGAAAAATTTAGGAGTAGTATAAATTATGTAAAAACGTTTCAAAAAATAATCTCTTCATTTTAAAGTTAATTCTTTTTGTTACAAGATTTTCAAAATACATAAAGTTTTCCAGTTCATAAAAATACAAAAATTTTCTATATAAAAAAAAAAAATTAGAAAAATGTATTCAAACTTTTATTCAAACTTAAAAAAATAAAAAAAGAATTACATATAAAATTCTTAAGACGATTTTTTTTTTTTTATGTATAAAGTAAAGGTGTTCCATAAGTTGAATTTCATTCTGTCTCCGAACTTTTTTTTTTTATTTGTAGCACGTTTTTTTTTCTATATTCCGTTCTTTCTTTTTAAATTTTGTTAAGATGATTTACAAAAAAAAAAGTATATGTTTCTGTCTACTTGTAAGAGTAGGTGTTTACAAAGTAAGAAAAGTACCTATAAGTATGAAAAATTTCCACACATTATTTTTAAACACGAGTACCAAAAATTTTCTTAAGAAAATTAAATGTTATTTATTTTTTGGTTACGACTACATGTGCACAGGTGTACATACATAATATTAGTTTGATTTAATGTTGTATAAAAGTAATCATTCATTGTAATGATTTTGGTCTTTTGTCAGTATTAAATGGAAAGTGGGCTTTGTGGGTATTAAATAAAAAGTTAGGGTATTCAAAAAAAGGATTTGAATATAAAAATATTTTAAAAAAGGAAGCGTTAAAATAAATGAAATAAATTTTAAGAAGGTAAATGTGATTTTGTGTGTGTTTTTTTTTTTAAATTTTATGCCGAAACTTAAAAAGTAATTTAAGTAATTGGAAGGATTATTTAAAATTTTCTTATTTTTTGTATTGAAGACATATACAATTTTTCAATAAATTTTGAAATTTAAAATTAAATTCTTATTATTAAATTTTTTATTATAAAGTAGAAAAAATATTTTTTTTTTGTTTTAAATAAGTTAGGGGATAGAATGTCAAAATATTTGTATTAAAATATTTCTTAGAATGTTAGGTACAATATAGATTATTCATACTAAATGTTTATAAAATAAATCTGAATTTGATCTTTTATTAAACTTTTTTTTTTGTGTGCTAGATTAGAAAATTAATTTGTTAAATAGAACTAACGTTTTAATTGTAAGTATTTCTGATTTTCTATCACTATATTACTATTTACAATATTAAAAAAGCGCATGCATGTTCCAGGACACTTAAAGAAATAACTTAAAGTAATAGAGAATATTCGTACATGCAGATTCTGTCAAAAAGAAGTAGAGTCTCCAGGATACATACTCAAAAACTGCGAAATTTTACACCAAGATGTGAGATATGAGAATTATCAGTACAGATTATATTGATTTCTTAGAGGGGCAGTCAGACTGACAGAAATATTATAAGTGAAGATAAAATCTATAACACGCATAGTAATAGGAGAATAGAACTTAGGTTCTTAGGATCACTTAGGATTTTTCAAATTTTCACAGTATACTCGTTACTCCACAAGTCAATTTTTTTTTTATGGTTCTTTATCAGTCTACTTTTTATTAAACATAAAAACGTCAACTTTAAATTATATTGTACATTTAAGTTATAAAATTTATTTCCTTTCAAAAATTAAAATATTTTTATTTTATTATATTATTATGTACCTAAAAATTAATAGCCAATAAAATTCCCATTCAATTAAAAACCAACAATTTTTATAATACTTTTAGCAAATATTTTTTTAAAATCTTTGGAATTCTACTTTTATTTTACTTAAGAAAAACTTAAAGTCAATGAAGAATACAATTTTTCTTTTTCACTTCAAAATTTATTATTTTCAAAATTTAAAATTTTTTTCTCAATATTAGAAAAAAAAAAATTTCTTCAACCCGATTGCATTGAATTGAATCGAATCGATGAACAGTAAGAAATTGATTTAGGACAAAAGAATGGAATAAAACGCAAAAAAAAAAACAGTGCTATTATAAAGAATAAACTTAAGTACTTTTTTTATTGTTATTTAATTTTCTCGCAAAAAAAAAAAAAAAAAAAAAAAAACAATCAAAAAATTAAAATGAAAATAATTACAAGTACAATAAAAACATTTTTTAGTATTTTCCACAAAAAAAAAAAATCTTCTGAAGGATCATTTTATAAAAATATATATTTTATAAGAGTTGATTAATTTTCGACTTTTTTTTTTTTATTTATTATGAATTTTATTTCTTGAACTTTTCTATTGTGAGTCAGGAAAAAACCTAATTTTCTTATTTTTTCACTGTGAATTAAAAGATTAAATAAAAATTATTCTTTTGCTTTTTTATTTTGGTTTTTTTGTTTTTTTGCTTTTTTGTTTTTTTTTTTTATTAAAAGTTTATGACTTCAAGCGAGGTTATTTTACTAATTTCACATTAAAACAAAATTTAAAGCCTCTAAATTTTGACCTTTCAAATTACATTTCTCTTTGGAAAGAAAATTAAAAGAAAAAAAATTTATTTTGCAGTTATCATAATAACGGTAGCGTGAAAATTGTTAAAAACAAAATGATTATAAATTTCTTGACTAAAGTGTTTTAACATAAAATATAATGTCTTCTGTTAAAATAATTTTTCGTAGTATACTAGTGTACGTAAATCACTAAGGATTTAAAAATAAAAGAATTATTTATTAAAGATTCATATAGAAATAAAACAATATTTTTTTAATAAATCGACACTTTTTGTTGAAGTGCAACATGATTTACTGGAATGATTTTTAATTAAATTTTTCTGTTCACTTAATCACTTATTATAAAAGATGTTAAATTTTTTGGTTTAATACTAAATCAAGTCATTGTCAGATAAATGGCAACTTACAAAAAAAAAAAAAAAAGCTAAAATATAATAGTAAAACAAAATGGATAGACATATCCTTTTATTAAAAACCAATTTTAATTTTTTTTTTACATCAAATTCAAATAAGTAAAAAAAAGGATTTATTTAGCTGAAAGATTTCAAAATTCCGTCATGGGAATTTTTTAAGTTATGGAAAAGTTTTCAAATATTATAAACTGAAATATTATTGAAAAATAAAATTTTTAGTTAATATTTTATTTAACATATTTTATTAATGTTTTTTTTTTTATATTTTTTATGTAGATATATACGTATATTGAAGAATTTACATAGTATTTAATTATTTGAAGAATTTATTGAAATTATCAAGGATTATTAAATCCTTTTTTTTTTTTATTTTATAAATAATAATAATCAGCGAGTTAATTTAAACTATTTTGTAAACTTAAAGAAAAATTTCTATACTTTTTGACAAAAATTTTAATTCTCAAATAATAAAATTTTTAGTATAACCAAGTATTAACTCTTGGTTTTTTTTTTTTATTAAAAAAACTTTCAGTCGTGGTCATTGTCAGAATAAAAAAAAAAAAAATAATAATTTAGCAAAACGCTAAATCAAAAAAAAAAAAAAGGGAAATGTTAGAAAAACAAATGATAGGGTTGTTTAGTTTGTCACTTAGATAAAATAAAATTTTGATAAAATTTCAAAATTTCAAAATGTTTTTTGTACCGTCCATTCCTTATTATATTTTTTCTATAGATAATCGTTCGAATACATTATATGAATACATATATATACATATATGAATTTTAAATTTTATTTTTTCAAACAAAAATATCGATTTCAAATGTTATAGTTTTTGTTTGAAAAAGTGTTAGAGTTCAAGCTAAGTTTTAAGCATTTGATCCAATTGACAACTTCTGTAAAAGATACAAAATGATATTTCTAGTATTTGCAAAGCATATGGGGTGATAATTTAATGAAACTCACAACTTTCATGAAATCTATTAACCTAATCACCCATAAACAGTTTTATTATATAGTTTATAAATTACTTACTCGTACTTACTTAGTTCTTTAGTAATTTACTAATATTAATTTTGTTAATTTAATGAATTTCCACATGATATTTTCTATTAATTTCAGTTTTCTGATTTAACTTATAGATGTCGCAACATGTTATCAATTTAAATAGGTTTTATATTTTAAGAAAACTAATAATCGTTAGTTTTCCTATGAAAATCTTTATAATTTTTTAAGTTTATAATTAACCATTTTGTTTTTCCGTTATTTACAACAATTAAAACACAGAGACCATTTATAAAGTCATAAGATAAAAAAATAAAGAGCAGCTTTATAAGAAAATATTACATATTTGTACTGTAAGATTTGTGAGCAACTTAATATGGATGTTTTCTGATAGAAAATACTTTCAAAATACAAAGCATGCGCAAAAATTGAACTAAGAAACTCAACTAAACTAAGAACAGAAACTCTTTGCACTAAAATCCAGTGACAAATTTCATATATTTATAGTTGCAAAGAATTAAACAATCAAAAAACTTATATTTTTTGTTTTATTAAAAAATGTCAACTTAAAGGACAAAAGAAAAGGTCAAATACTACTATGAATTACTTTTTTATTTAGTAGACCATTTTAATAAATGACTTTGAGTCAGAAAAAAAAAAATTACAAATTACAATAATAGAAGTGAAACAATTTTAGAATTGGTTCAGTAAAACATTTAAGGTTATAAATAATAAAAAAAAAAAAAATAAGTCTCATATTGCAAAGTGTTGATAAGAGTATAAATTTTTCAATTTTCATTTATTTTTTTAATTTTTGTTTTCTTTATCAGTTCATTTTTTTTTTTTTTCATATTTTGCGCTATTCAATTTTCATCTTTGTTCCACAGTGTTTTTTTTTTTTTTTTTTTTTTTTGTAATAAAATGAAGTCAATGAATTTGTTCCACATCAAATATTTTATGAATTATGAGTGTTTCATAAAATTTACTAATATATCAAAAATAGAAAAAAAAAAAAAAACAAAAAATCATATTGGCAACATAAAATTTATTTCGCGTTTACTTATACATAATAGTATTATATATTAATATGTATGTTATAACATCCCATTACAACATAACTTTTATAAATAACAATGGAAACAACTAAACCGGATTTTGTAGTGCCGTACCGTTTTTAATATACAATTTAAAGTAGCTTAATTTGAATAGAAGCAGCGTTGTTTAATATATGTATAAAATAAATATAACAGGTAGATTCTATATAAAAAGCTTAAAATTAATTTAAAAAAAAAAAAAAAAAGTAATTGAAGAAAATAAAAGGATTGATAGTCCTTCTCCCCAACAACAAGGATAAAATAAAAGAAAGTCTGCTATAAATAGATAAAGATAACTTCATTATATGTTGTAACACGATTATATCAACAATTTTAGATAGTATAGGATTCGCCTATATACAATGAAAATATTAAAAAACATGCCCATTATCATAAATTGTATATAGTATTTATAAAAGAAATGGAATTACAATGTTTCTCTTAATTCTTTTGCCATAAAATAAAACATCAATAAACATTCTTTTTAGATTTTCTAGATTCATTTCTTTAGTGTAATACAGAGGGCAACCATTTTAAAACGGTTGTTCTAATCAAAAAAAAAAACAAAAACAAAAACACAATAACTTTGAAATATTGACAATTTTTAATAAAAGAGAATTTTTTTTTTTTTTCCAAATATAGGAAGTCGAAAAGTTTAATCACAATTTTAAATTACAACCGACATTGCAGTTATTACTCATTCTCTAATAATATATCGTTTTACACACATCAATAGGATGACATATTTTACGCACGTATTCTTATTTATGAAAAATTCATTTCACATTTTTTAATGAAATTTTTTTTTTTTTGTTTTCATTTTGCCTTTTTTAATTTTTATGTTTCTTTACTCAAAATTTACGTAGGAAGAGATTTTGTGAGTTATGCTGAAGGGTGATAGCTAAAAAAAACTTTTAATTTTCTATTAAAATTTATTTTTGATTTTCATCGTATTTCGTTTTTTTGTTTTTATTTATTTTATTATTTTGGATTTCTTTGATATTCAGTAAAGGAAAGTATTCGAAGCGCAAAAAAAAAAAAAAAAACGATAGTGAGATTTTTAACCTTTTAACTTTTATTAATAATTTTCTTTTATTAAAAAATATATGTTTATATTAAAATTTTGGAATGTTATTAAACGAAGGTTGAGTTTCCCAATAAAAGATCCCGATAAAAGATCGAAAACGTAGTATTTCAAAGATGTGTTGAGTAGAATTTGGCATCTATTATGTGTTTTGCATCAAAAAACTTAGTTAATTTAAAAATTTGGAACGCAAATCATTGACCGGAAAGTTTTTTTTCTACAAGAACCGAATATATCTCATTCGATTAATCCAATTTTGAACAGCTTTTTCAGGTAAATGTAACGTTGTTTTCGGAATAACAAGAGTTATGTTGATTTTTAAAGCATCATTTATTGAATTGTGTGAACATAAACCAGTGACTTGTGCATATTTCGATAGAAAATAATTCAATGCATTAAGTCACAATATCTTGGACGACAATGGTCTGAACCATTTCTTGAAATAATGTTGTAATGGAATTTTGTTTTTCAATAAATTAATTTGTTTGGGTCACTGTAAATTGGCAGGTAGTTTATTATCTTGGTGAATAAATAAAAACTTTTCTAGATCGATCTGAGCAAAATTGGAAATAAATAATCATTTATCACGGATTTGTAATGATTACCATTGATAGTAATATTGATGTAAACCACACCAAACAATAGTACATTTTCCAGGGTGTATTAAAACCTGCGGAGCTTATTGTCACTCTATATTCAGTAATTTTGTTTGTTAAAGGATCTGAAATGATTAGCATTGACAATCAAATGTAAACCACACCAAGCAGTACATTTTCCAGGATTTATTAGAAACTGTAGATATTATTGTCACCCTATTTTTAACAATTTTGTTTGTTAATGTAACCATTTAACCAGAAATGACATTGAAAACTGAATAAAATTTTTAATTTTAGAAATATATCAGAGTACACCGATTTTGGAAATAAATTTCAACAAATTGCAAATGATGCTGCGGTGTAAATATTTTCATATGGTTTCCCTACAAAATTCCAACTCACAAAATCCAAAAACTCCAAATCCAAAAAACAAAATACAAGCACCACAAAATCCAAACAAGGCAAAAACCCAATCACAATCTCCGGCTGTTTTTAATAGCTGCGTTTTTTTCTACAATATTCCACATTTCATATTAAATTAATTGAATAAACAAAATTAAACAGTATTTATTTAATATATATATTACCACAACAAGGTATTTAAAATAGTGGAGGCTGCCGTTAAACAAATTATTGGCATGCAGATTTTGTAACAAACTCTAAAATCCCTCCTACTTATTTTTTCTTACATACATATCTGAACTACAAAGATTTGAAAATAGTTGAGGCTGCCGCCCCAAACCTCCGATAAACAAATTATTGAAATCCTGATTTTATAGCCATCTATAAAAACTCGCCTAAACCTCATAAATTATTCTGTAAAAGGCCTATAATCGTGATTTTGTAATCAACTATAACGTGCCGAATAATTATTTTTGTACATACATATTTCAATTACACAGCATTGAAAATAGTGGGCGCTATCATCTTTAAAACGCAGTCTCACATTTGGATATATGTAAGTTAAGATTCTGTTATGTTTGGATTATGTGGTGTTTGGATTACCAGTGATTGAATTATGTGTTATTTGGCTAATGCTATGTTTGGATTATATGCTTTTTGAATTTTTTGGATTTCTGAAAATAAAAAAATGTTTGAATTTCGTGGCTTTTGAATTTTGAGAATTGGAATTTTGTAGGATTACCTTTTAATATTAATTTTTCAAGTTTTACTAGACTGCTATTCACAATCTGTCAAAAATTCCATCTCTCTATCGAAAGTTCTATTATTGTGATAGAACTCATTTTCATATTAACCTACGAATAATAAAAATTTTCACTGTGTTGCTAAAGTATATAAGGGAAAATTAAGGTAAGTATATATAAGAGAGTATCAAAAGATTATAAACAAAGCCAAATAAACTTTTGTAAATAAAGCAAAATATGTATTTTGCAAGGTCCTATAATTTTCCTGTAAATTCCTGTAAATTTTAATCTTTAAATGAAATTAAAATAGGCATTGGCTACAATTCATTTAAAAAATATTATTAGTTGGCAATTGGATATATTATATGTATTGTTTTTGAAATTTTTAATTGCAGTCCTCTATTTTATATAATATTTTATATAATATTATATTTTATTATTATTAAATGAATTAAATGAAATTTTAAATCTCAGTCCAAATTAATCTTTAGTCAATGTAAAATATTTATCTTGACTCTTTTAACTCTCTTTACTCTTTTGTATTTTCATTTATAATGAAATGGAATTAAGATTAAAATATCTTTATTTTTTTTTATGTTAAATTAAATTTATGTATAGACGATTTACTACAAATATAATATCTATTTTAAATTTAAAAATAGATAAAGAAATTTTCAAGGACCTTACAACAGCTTTTTTTATTTTTATTTTAAAATCTCTTTTAATAAAAATTTGAATTTTGTAAATTCAGCTAAAAACAGCACTTATCGAAATAATATATAATGTAATATATTTTATCTTCTATAAATATTTCAACTATAATCATAGATCACTTAAAATACCAGTGTATCTGATCTGTTTAACATAATATAGCATAAAAAATGATATCTTTCAATAATTGCTATTGCCAATCTATCTCTAGATACATATACTTACTAATATTGTACAAATTTGTTTTACTCTACAGTTTCGCTATGGTTAGCATAGTTCAATCAACTATTTTATCTCCTTTAAAATTTTTTACCAGTTTGAAAACTTTAGCAACAAAAACATACCAGATCCGATAGAAATCCTTTTGGTAAAATATTATAGATACATATATGTATATATGTAACTATAAATGGGAAACTTTTTAAAATGTAGATGAATCTGTGGAGGTTTTTTTAAACGATTTCAAATACAGAAGATGAAAATACATTTTTTTTTTTATATTTTACAAAATTGAAAAAGAATAAATATAACACTAAAACAGAACAATAAAATTAGAAAGAGATAACATAATGTTTTTTCATGAATTTTAATATAAATTTATTTTGGTATTTCTTTGCTTGTGTTTTAGTTTTAAAATTAATTCTATAAAACATTTCAGATCCAATTCACATAAAGAAGAATATTTTATCTTTTTTATTTCTATAGGTTTTATTCTCATAAAAGTTTTCAATTAAAAATAAATATTTTTCGTTCAGCTTCTAAAAATCGGAAAAAAAAAAAAATATGTATATTTTCAATTTTTAATAAAAAGAAATTTAAAAAGTATTGAAAATTGTTGTCCTTTTATTGGTTCTTAGAATTTTTTGCATATATTGAAGATTATATTTATAATGGCGTTAATAAGGATTATAATTACGTAATATTCGTGCATACCTATATTTAAAGTAGCTTTCCTAGACTACTATACAAATAAGTATGTTGTATCCATAATACTAGGGTCCTTAGTGACCGAGTGGTGAAGCACATATAGCACATAATATTATCTGAGACAGTGCCAGTTCAAATCTTGTAAGGGTAGTAAGTTTTTTAGAATTTG
Source organism: Poecilobothrus nobilitatus (assembly GCA_947095535.1). Taxonomy (NCBI): domain Eukaryota; kingdom Metazoa; phylum Arthropoda; class Insecta; order Diptera; family Dolichopodidae; genus Poecilobothrus; species Poecilobothrus nobilitatus. Next base: position 3,167,784 of record OX352773.1, on the reverse strand, counting down.
ACATACACTACTCAAAAATGGAAAGTTATTTAAAAAATAACCACCGCCAACTTGCTCCTTTTACAATAACTAGTCATTATGAATCACATACACAATTATTGAATACCTGCCTTACCTGCCATAATTATTGATGCGATAAAGGAGCAACATAAAACACGACAAATACAGACATTACTCTCAAATACTACAGCCCATTTTGTAAAATTAAAGGGGGATTATCATAAACAACACAGGATTTGTAGTGTGGAAATTATTTTTAAGCTAGGGAAATAAATTAAATAAGACGGTGACTATCAAAAACGTTTAAAACTATTATGACATTTCGTAAAAGAATTTATTTGTGTTTACTTTTTAAATTAAAAAAACAAAATTTGTTTTAATATTCTTTAAGATACTTTTAATAATCGTTCATATTATACTTCAATCTTTAATTTCTGAGGCACTGTTATGCATATTATAGTTAATTTTAAATACCTCTGATTTATTATTTTAGAATTTTTGGTGGTTTCGCTGTTTGCATATGGTTCCTCTCTTAAAAAGAAATACTTTGCTGCTAATGTGTTGAAATCTGCTGAACCAAAATTTTAATTTTCACCTAATAGTTGTAGATGAAATGAAATCTATACATTAAGCTATAACATCAACATCTGTTGTTTTTCATATTAAATATATTTTAATAATAATAAGATAAAATCTAATTAAATTGCAAACATTTTTAAATTATTATTTAGAAACGATTAAATCCAGCTATTGGTTTACTGTTATAAATTTAACTACTCCTAATATGTTATTATTTTAGATTTTTAAATAATTCGACTATAAAAATTTAAACGAATGTCAGAATTACAGAATTAAAATCTAGTTGTTAAAATATTTGTTTATTTTTTTTTTGGAAAATTAACAAAACAGAAAAATTTAATATTATCATTATTAAAATATTTTATTGTTGAAAAAACCTAAAATCTTTAATTGTTTTGTAATGAAAGGACAATATTTTAGTAAAGCAAATATGTTTTCAATTAAATTTAAATATAAATTTTAACAAATTTGTGGTAAATGGATTTTTTCAGGCATATTTAAAAAGTTTTTTTTTTGTTTGTGTTGGTAAAAAATGCATAAGTGAGAATATAGTTTTATCGTTTCCTGTCGCTTGTTGGTTTATTTTGCAAATTATTCTGCTAAAGTAAAAATAAAGTTTGTAAAATTAAAACAAAAAAGATTCTTAAAATATTGAATGTGATAACGTCGAACAATAGTAATCTCGAAATTCTTCTGATGGGATAGTTTGAATGAGGCTTAGAAAAGATTTTAAAATTTTGTGTTTACATTCTATCAAATTTATTTTAACGCGCATTTTAATTACATATTAGTACAAGCAGAAAATTTTAGGGATTGTATCGAAAGCCGGTTTATAACAATTCTGTTTTTTCAAAATCCTGTTTTTTAAAATTCTGTCTTTTTTAATAGTTTTTTTTCAAAAGCCGTCGTTAGCTATATGATAACAATAATTTGGGATGGATTTTATAATTAGGTTTATTAAAATTAGGATTTTCCATTATATTTATTATTTATTATGTACATCTGAGATTAAGGATTAGAAGGGATTTTAGAGTTCGATTCAAATACAGGGTTACACACCTTTTCCAGAATATTTATATATATGTACATATATGTGCCATTCTGAATTAGGGGGGATTTTACAATTGAAGTCGAAATTAGGATTATATACGTTTTTTCCCCAAAATTAAAAAAAAAACGGATTTTAAAAAACAGGATAATGATAAACTGGTAAATTTCGAATTGCAGGCCTTTTTTTTAATGAAATTATTAAAAATATAGATATTTCACTGACATTATAAACTTTATATTAATATTAGAAACCGTATAAACCTTATATTAATATTTATTAAATGGTTAGTCCGCAATTTTTCATTTATATGCCCAACTGAATTTAAAAGTTCATCATAATTTTAGTGTTACAATAATGATTTAATTTAGTTTTTTATTTTTTATAAGAAATGAATAAAAACAAAAATTTACCACTTTATATCCTATACGGTTGGGTACACCGGAAGGATTAGAGTATTTAATTTTTTTGCTTCTATATTTTTTTTTTCATTTATAAAAAAGAAAAAATAAAAATTATAAATGATTACCGTTTATTAAAAATTTTACACCCTACTTACTCTTGTAATGTAATAAAATTTTATTTCTTAAATACGATCCCTGTTTATTTAGAGACTTTGTCGAAGGATTCTTAGAAAAGTTTACTATATAAATAATTGAATGAGGAAAAAAAAAAAACGCATTTCTTAATTTTAACTAATGAAAAGATGGATTATATATTTTTTTTATATTTTAGTATTGCAAATATTTTTTTTTTATGATGGTCGAAATGTTATGAGTCGTTTTAATTAATTAAAATAGCATTATGTTCAATTAATTTGTGTATTTTTTTTTATACTTGGCGAAGTTCCACTTGAGAACATACTTTTTTTTTTTTTTTTAAATTTGCCTCAATGTTACAATAATGTGTTATATTTTATATTGAAATTCTGTTCATGCAATTGAATTTTAATTTGTATTTTTTAGTGGTAAATGTGGTACATTTTATAATTAAAATTTAATTAACCTTAATTAAAATTTGTCAAAGTAAGTGGGAAAATGTATAATTGTTTTTTTTTTTTTTTAATAATTTAAAATTATTATAAATCTTTACAAAAAATAATAATTAAATGCAACAAAATTATAAATTTCACAAAATATAAAAATCGCAATATTTTAAAATGAATTTTATAAATTTGAAAATTTTTTTTATTATTAATATTAAGTTTAAGTTTTAAATATTAAGGTTAATAAAAAGAGAAGTTATCCTTGATTTTTTTTTTTATTTTATACGAATTTTTAAACTTATCTATTACGATTATTTTAAAAAGGTAAAAATAAAAGGGTTCCGATGAATATCATCATAATATAATTATATAAATTATATATAAGTAATTATATTATAAAGTTTTAGTATATTTTAAAATAAAATAAAAAAAAATTGTTCTAATTTTATTAAATGTATAACTTTACTCATTTATGCCCTAGTTATAATAATATGCATTACCACCACAAACACGGCTACGACTACTAACTTCAAACTTTTGTAAATCACTGTTTTGAGTTATTTTGTATTTGCAGAATATGTATTGTATATATATATTTTATATATGTATATTTGAATTTATATACATTTTTAACCTTTCCGTCAGTGTAAGCAAGGTAATTTATTTAACACCTATACCTACAGTAATAACGTTATTATAACTAGTAGCGCTACAAGGTATTTGGTAGCCGTAGCAGTAGTTGTGGTTGTGGTATAAGCGTCATGGTAACTATAGGGTATTAGGCAGTTTATATAATATAAAATTAAGATTTTGCAAAATTTTAAACCCTTTACAACTTTTAAAAGCATAAAGCTAGATCATTATTATTTTTTGACATGTGCATCCTCAAAAATCTTTTACTTTTTATACTGCTTTGTACCAGGTTGTAAAGATGTTAAATGGTTAATTTTTTTTTAGATTCATAGACTGTTGATAATACATTTAAAGAGGTTAATCGTTTCGTCGCCAAATGTATTCAAATTCTTATATATAATTAGAAAGGTATTTGCCAAATTTTCACAAATATCTGTCCTAATATTGTTTATTGTAAAAATCAATTAAATAAATGTTCACTATACTAAGATATTTATACTAAATAAAATATAAAATTGACCAAAATGATCGCATGTTTGAAATATTTGTTAAGAAATCATTTTAAAAATTTTCCATTTTATTAATTTATTTACAATTACAACGTTACATATACATATATTTTATTTCTTTTTCAATATTTACATTTAATAAAATATTAAAAATTGTTCTTTTCATGTTACATGCAATTTTAGCCCATAAGTAAAATAAAATTATTGTAGAACAATAAATACAAATTAATAATTAAAAATTATAATTGAGAAATTTATATGGAAGAAATGGCTGACGCATTTGGTAGCCAACCATATTTTAAATGTTTTTTATTTTTTATTTTTATATGCCATGGATGAATAATTGCCTAAAGTATGAATCGAACTGTAAATTATTTAATTGAATTGTTATAAGTATGTAAGAAAAGTTATTAATTGCATCCTATATATATGTGTGTTTACCTTCATGAAATTTCAATGTTCATTATTTAAAGAATTTAGTTTTAATTTAAATTAAAATTGATTTTGCAGTTTCGTGAATACCAGATTATTTAACTTAAAATATTATCCTTGAGGCACAATTAAATTTTAATGAAAATTATTAAGCGATGTAATTGCGATATAACGGTATGTTTAAGTAATTTTCGAGTGCTATTTTTTCTCCGAAATATATTTATAGCTAGCTATAAGCTATAATTTCTCATATAGACACAATAATATACCTTAAATCTTTTACAAAAAAAAATAATTTTAATGAATCTGTATTAGAATATATCGTTTTTAAGCTCAAATCCACGCTGAATATATTTTTAAGGACCTTTATTTTTAAAGAAATCACTTCATACACACTATAATTTTTATAGGTGTTAAACATGGTTTTTTGCAGAATGCCAATAGTAAAATCACAATATATGTATGTATTTTTATAAAATTCTTAAATAATTATTAAAACTTTTTTTTTTGTTACTTTAAAGACCCTTTTCTTTAACTTTCTTTGGGACTAAAATCTAATTAATATTTAAATTAAAACTTTCGATAATGAACTGATAACATGAATATTTTATACTCATTTTCTTTTTACAAACAAATTGATGTAATAAACTTTTAATTAAGTAGGTACCTAAATGAAACCTTCAACATGCATCAAATTATTATTCATCCATCTATAAATATATAAATATAGCAAATAGTCCTTTTCCTTTTCTTTCTTGAAAAGAAAACATTGATTTATTTTTTCCTATTTCTGAGAAAATATTTTCATTATTCGTAATTAGCAAGTTTAGGTTGTGTGTAAAAATTCTTTAGATTTGTTGTTTTTGTTTGTTGCACTGACAAATACAGATCAACATTTGAATCTTGTTGATTCTCAATTATCCTTTTAAAGTTGAAAAACTTTAATTACCTATTCATCTCAACTACAAATTAATATGAAAAAAAAAAATAAAACAACAAGAAAAACTAAGATTCGCAGTTTATAATATTTTGTTTTATTTTTTTCTTTGTAGAATTAACTTGACTCAATTCATTTGGAAAACTAAAGGAGAGCAGAACATCCTAAAAAAAATACATACATATCTATAGAAAATTTCATTTACAGTTGTCACAAAAAATCGAAGTACTAAAATTTTTAATACGAAATAAAAATATATAAAACAGAGTATTAGATTTTTATAGGTAAGTTTTCAAAGAGTTAAACTTAATACAATAATTTGTTCTACCTTCTTTTTTCTCAGTCCAAAGTTTCTTAACGGAGAATGTAATATATCTTTAGACCTTTATGCAGTATTTTTCATATTTATAATCTCAGAATAATAAAAAATTATGATAAGCAGGATAATAAAATAGGATAATATCTTTTCTAATGTAATATTTTGGGGCAGCTTATGCAAAGTATTTTTACCAGAATGTTATCGTAGATCTAAAAAGTCAAACTGCATTTAAAATAATAATAAATTGAAGAACATAATTTGACTCATGAAAGAATTGACAGTTTTGTATAAAATTTTTGCTTGAAGGGTTATTTGTCTCAGTTTAAAATCACTCTGAAACAAAAAACAATATTTAATAAAACAAAAGGAAAAAAAATAAAGAAAAAATCAGTGAATTCTGATTTTTTGTGCTTATCTTTTCGTTTTGATGTTGAATAGTTTACAGTACTTTAACACTTTTATATTGCATTAGAATTTCTTTTTGTTTTTGTTTGGTTTTCCAGGGGTAACAGGTAAGTATAAAAAATGAAAAAATCAAAATAAAAAAGAAAAATTTTCAATTCAATAAAATACAACGAAAATAAAATTATTTTCCATTTAATTTTCTTTGAATATTTCATTTGAACACCTGAGTTTGCATCAGTTAATTTGAAAGGAGTTACAAAATTTAATCTGATGTTATATCAAAGTGAGAATTGCTTTACAGACTTCAGTTATTTTTTTTTTTTTTTTTTAAATTATATAGTACAGATAAAAGTTTACTAGAGATTTTTAGGGCTTTTTAATCTGAAAATTAAAAGTTCAACAAACAAAATAAATTTTACTTTAATAAGTTTTGCAAGTGTAAGTATGGGCCTTTAAAATTTATTATCATATAAGTACTTAAATATTATTAAATTTTTTATGAGATTCTGCTTTGAAATTGAAAAAAAAAACCCAAGCAGATTATTTTATCAAGTTTATTGAGTTTTTTTTTTTAAAAAAAAAAAACCTCATGTAATATAGTAATAAAGTTTATTAGATCTGGTTAGTAAATTTCAAATGAAAATTAAATAAACACTAACTAAAAGAAAACGAAAATTTTTGAAAATTAGTTTTGTGATAGTAGTTATAGGTATACTTGCATATTTTTAATAAAAAATATTTATATTAGAAAATGAGTCATTTACAAATAACTTTGTTGATATTTCTATTGAATCTGTCGGTCTGTCCTTTTGGATGTCCATCCGTCTTTTCGTTTGTTTATAAAACTTCTATACCGCATTCAAAATAGAACAATGAAATTTTAACTATTGATAGGTCTCTTAACACAATTAATGTTGTAAAACAAATTTATTATGTAACCTCAACAGTTACGGAGCTCATATGTGTATATATTTCATTTGTATCTCAGGTTCTACTTAATATTTTTTCAATTCAAAAACATCAAACTTTCGGTTTTTTTTTACATTTATAAAGCAAATCAAAATTATACAATTTTTGTCTCTTTATAACGGTAAATATAAATACCAAATTGATTTATATTTACCGTTATAAAGAGAAAATTTTGCAAGATTTTGCTTTCTTCATAATTCCGACGCAATTTTAATTAGAATCTTGAAAATTATCTTAAAATTATTTATTACGTTCTGCGTCTGCTTAAAAACTTGTAACTTAGGCTCTTGTACAAAGTTTTTTTTTCCAAATAAAACACACAAATTAATGCTTCAACATTATAATTTTTCAAGGTTAAAGATTATTTTGTAATTATTTAGGGTTTCCTTCAAATTGAGGGAACTTTCTCTTTATTTTTCATAATTTTTTCTTACATTTAAAATTCTAAGAAAATTTACAAGTTTATGTGCCAGTCACAATATTGTGTGTGCGTGTGTGTGCGTGTGTGTGTGTGAAAATGTGTACCTTTAAAAAACTAATCCTTGTGTGTGTATTTTCTATAAAATTCAAAAAAAAATTTTTTTCGGAAAAATTGTAGAATATCGTGCTCATTAATTAATAGATGTATGTTCTATAATTTTCAAGAAATATTTTTTACAAGAGCCTTCAAAATTGTTTTAAATGTTTAAAGTGAAACGTTTAATTTCTCAATCTTGCTACTGGCCTACATATTATATTGTAAAATTTTAAGTTTAATCATATACTATAAGGTATACATTATACAATAGTGAATAGAAAGTATGTGTTACATTTTTTTTTATAGAATTTATATATTTTTTATTACATTTTGCAAGCTAAAACTAAAACACTTGTTTAGTTGCTTTATATATTGTTATTTATGTCTCTGTTAACATTAATTTTAGGTTAGGTTTTTACCACAATAAAATTTTCTCCTGATATAATTTTTAAAAATTACTTACATTGCTTCTATTAAACACAAAAAAAAAAACATTTAACATAATTTGTTGAAACCACTTTATACCATTAAACCATATTCATTTTAGGTTATTATTTTAAAAATTATTGAAACCGTTGAACCATTGTTCTTCCTTTAGTTAACCCGATAATTGTGGTTAATTTTGAATATCATTATAAAAAAAAAACATAGATTATCTACACGATTTTATCTTTTTAAGTTTATTAGTTTATTTAATATAAAAAATATAATATTATACTAAAGTATGACTAGTAATTATTATAAACTAAACCAAACATTTCTAACCATTATACAATGATGGTGCAATAAAAAGTTTATGATATAAACAAATTTATTTTAAAGTAATTTGAAAATTTTTTAAGTAAAATTTTCTTTTAATTAGAGGTGTAGTTTTATTTCAAAGATAATTTTAATAAAGTATTAATAAAAAATTCTGAAATTTAATAAGTCCTTGTTTTAATTATAGTATAGATGTTGTCTATGTAAGTTGTAAAATTGTTATGTAAGTTTTTGGTTATTTGTTAAAAGAATTGAACATATTTTTATACAGAATTGCACTAAATTATTGTAATATTTAGGTTTTGTAATATTTTATGAAAAAGAGTTCATCAACACTAGACGCAACCTTAAAAATTTACTTAAGAGAGTATTTGATTCATTTTTTAAGTAGAGTTATCGTAAGGGAAGAATTTTCTTATATAACGTTAGTGTAGGTTTAATTATATGAGAGAGAAAGTGGAAGAAGAAAATATGATAACAGAAAGGAGTTGGAATGTAAATTGGCAATATATTTGACAAGGAAATTTTTAAATAATTGCAAAATGTAGAATAGAACATTAGCGATAGATTGAAATACATCAAACGACAACAAATAAGTTCCCATAATCAGTTTTAAACCACGAAATTTTCACAGTGTAGAAAGGGAAAGGAAGAAAACTTACATTACAATCCTTGAAATTGTTTGCTCTCTCTTGAGAAGGCATTATAGATTTTATTTCATAGAACAATTAAGTTGTCATATTATCTACAAATTATCTATAAAAGCAAGATAATGCTTCAAATAAAATTTTTAAACTTTCAAAAAAAATTAGTTTTTGTTTCTTTGTCCGTCTTTTCGTCCGCCTGTTTAGAAAACTTCTAGACTATTTAAGATAATGCTGTGATTTTAACTATAAGTATTTTTAAATGTTTATATACAACAAGCCTACCGTTTCTATTTTTATAAGCTTAACTTTTAATTTGAGCTATAATAATCGTTTACTAAAAGCGTTGAATTATAATATTTTATATTCATGATACTCTTTAAAATCTATCAAAATAGAGCTAATTTTTGATTATATTATATTAAATTATTATTTAATATTTTTAAAACAAATTAATTTAATGAAAGATTTAATCGAACTTTTCATTTTAAAATATTTTTACCAGTTTACTATTAAATGTAGAGAGTAAATATCACTTTCACACAATTTCTATAATAATATAATAAAACTATAATGGAAAAATTTTAATTTGATCATAAATTGAAAAATTAAAGAAAATTAATTAGTTTCCTTTTACAAGACGTGAGAATGAAACTAATCTAACAGATTCTTATAACTCTTTTTAAACAGGAACGACAACAAAAAAAATTTTTCTTAACCATAACAGATTCCATTAAGTTTTGGAATTTACAATTTAATCGACTTAGGAAGAACAAATTATAATTATTAAATTTTCTTCTAATTATGGCAAAACATAAATCTTCTTAAAAGAATCTTAAAAATATTTAGTTTTTTTTCATTTTTGTAAATGATTTTTAGTACTTTACTTTGTTAGTTCTTGTGCTTTTTAAAAGTAAAAATAAATGTTAAATTCAAGTCTTTAACTTTGTATTATCTCTAAGAATCCTATATAATTTGATTTTTCATCCGGTATGATGAATTTTCATTTCACTTATTACCTAAAGGCATGTTAGTTATTATGTTGATAATGATGATTATGATGTTCATGGATTTTTTTTAACATAAAAATAATCTTAAAATTTTTTTTTTTTTTTTTTTTTAATGCCATCTAATATTTTTGTCCTTGGCAGATTCAGTTCTAATATTAAAAAAAGAAATAAAATTATTTCAGATTTTAATTTTAAATAAATAATAAAGTAATAAGTTTTTAAAAATTATTTTAAAATATTTTAATCGGACAAAATGGAAATAATGCTAGTCAGATTGTAAAGCTTAATGTAATACACCAAAAAGATTTTGTAAAGATTAACCTAAAAACACTCATTAATATTTATTTGAAGGGAGCTTAAGAAAAAAAAACTTTCTTGTTAAATTACAAAAATTAATTGGAAATAATTCTTTTAAAGTTTATTTTTGTAGTTAAATTATAAATCAGAATTTTAAATAAGACATATATAAATTGAACTTTCTTAATTCTATCAGCAGCTTAAAGCAGATCTTATGAAGATTAAAAGGTGAATCAGAAGATAGGAAGAAAAAATAAATATACATTAGTATATGAAATATTGTGTTGAATACTAAAAATATATAGAGATAGAAATATCTTAAGGCTAAATTAGTTGCGTTGACCTTGAAAATTTCTTTAAAGATATGTACAGTGAAAGAAAGAAACCAAATACGCCTAGTATTTTAAGGATAAGTACACACAAACAATCTAATATAATAATACCTTGTATTTATACTATTTCGACAAGAAAAATTTTTTTGTTATTTAATCATTAAAATTTAAAAAGGTGTAGTTAAAATATTCCTTCTTTATTGCAAAATTAAAAAAAAAAAAAAATGAATAGTTTTTTATTATTATCTTCAGTAAAAAATATAATTAAAAAAGTAATAACCGTTAATAACCTAACCGTTTCACATAAAATATAATTGTTTTTTCTCTATTTATTACTTGTCATCAAAAGAAATTAGAAGGATTCTTTCATAAAAAATTCCAATTTTAAAATAAATTATTTCAAAGTCAGTATATATAAAATTTAAATGGATTTCGAAAGACATTTTTATATCAATAAAAGTATAAAATGTAGTTATATATCTGACTATATATAATATCAAAAATATAAATATTATTTTATTAAAGTTCAAAACTATATAAAGGTTAAAAACGTCTAAAGTAAGTTTATGATATTCCATTACATTTTCAATTACAAACTTTTCTAATTATGAGACTATTTTTGATATTTGAATGATGAACTTTTCAATTTAATTATTAATCTTAAAATTAAAGTTAATATCTCGTACCAATCATTCTGATGACAAAATCGTATTAAATGTCAATTATAAGAAATTAAATATGAATTTTATGAGATAAAATGATAGGGTGTTTTGTTGCTTAATAAAGTACGATTAATGAAATAGATTTTAAATATTAAAAAAAAAACTTCCAGAACTAAATAGAAACAATAATTTATTATGAAAATGTGAGTATATTATACAAATATCTTAGGATATTTTAGGATCTATATCTATAAGATATTTATCCTCTTTTAATTAATTTTTCTAATAAACATCCTTATATCTAAAATATTGACTTTAGAAAGTGATGAGATGTTGTTTTTGTAAAGCATGTATTATAGTACTTTTGATTATGAAAATAATTTATCTCTGGACCAATAAACCAACTAACATTTTAACATATTTTAAGAAAAACGTTTTATTTAATATAATATTTGTATAAATCATAATATCCAATATGTATTCAAGAGTTTCTTTTATTATTGTTTATTGATTATTTACACAAATTATTCTTACTTCTTTTATTATTGATTATTTTTTATATGTTTTGAATGAAACGTATATTTATATTCCTGATACTAAAATTGAAACAATACCCAAATATCAATCAAACAAATAAAGCATTCCATTTTTTTTTTTTTGTTTTTTACTCTGTAAGGAGTAGACTGGGTATTTTTTACTCAAATTAATATTATTTCATTAAAAAAAAAAAATGTTATATTGGCATAAAATGTATATGATATACATTTTATGACAATACAATTTTAATATTCAAACCTATTAAAATATATCGTGATAATTTTTAGAAGAATTTAGTACATTTTATTTACAAGATAATTAATTCTTTCTAAAACTTTCAAAACTGTTCTATATACGATGGAAAAACAAATAAACAGATAGAATGAGAGAATATTTACACAATACTTACTTATATCAAATAAATCTGTTTTGCGATTCTTTTGAAACTACACACTAAAGCTTTATTTTTTATCTATGCTAACGACTTTAGTACAGATACAACTTGAAAAAAAAATTTAATTAACCTATAAACTAAGCACTAAAAGTAAAACATTATGATGATTGAGGCATCACAGAAATTCTACAATAACGAACAGTGTAATTTTTTTCCTAGTGGAAAATAATTTCATATAAATAAATTTTACTTAGGTTGGTCAAACGTAAACTGGCTTTAGCCTATTGTAAGCAACTATAGTATTCTTGTGATCCGACTTCTGATTGCCAAGAGACGGGAATTCTTAGATATAGTTACTTATACTAAGCTGCATAGTTATAGCTTGTTTATAAAAATTATGGGTCTTAATACGGCCCTCCTTGAAACAACAACATAATCAGTTTAAGGCATGGATTCAAGCACAAATTCGAAATTAAATGAATCTTATCATTAGCTGTAATTACACAACATTACATTATCAAGTAGTAGAATATTCCACTTACCTGTTTAAATAAATTGCTCAATTTTAAACTTAAGGAACTAAAATTAATTATATGGAGTATAATATCGAGTACTTTTATATATATATATTTGATATAATATTGAATAAAAAAAAATTGTGTTGTAGTACACAAATACCTTTGAATATTTACACTAAAAGGTTTAATAAATTTTATATATCTACTTAGTTTTATGTTACTATAATCAATTACCTTAATTAACTTTTTCTAACCTTATACATAGTGAAAAACAACAAAATATAAGACCAAAAGAAAAAAAAAATAATAATAAAAAATTGACCTTTATAGTAACAAAATTCTATAGAATATAATGTGTTTTATGTTAGTATACAGCATAATTTGAAAATTTTTATCTTTGACATTTTTCTTTTAATTAATAATATTATAGGATTTTGTTTTAAGTCTTTATTTTTCTTTCATACAAAATTATGTTCAAAGAAAATTTATATAATATCTGATTTGATATCATTTTTATCGTAATTTTATAGAATTTTTCATAAAAATCAAAATTCTAAACAGTTTCAAGAATTTTAAAAGTTAAAATTGAAAATATTTTAATAAATTTTTTATTTTCATAAAAAAAACTTTATTGAATTACTCACACTTTAATAAAGAAAACTTTTATTTTGAAAACTTTCTTATAAAAGTAAAATCTGCAAAACTTTTTTTTTTTATTTTTATTTAAAAAAAAAAATTTTTATTTTCCTAACAAAACTTTTCAAATTTCAAGTAAATCGGAAATTACTTTACCGAATGTCCATATTTAAAATTGATTTCATTTTTTTTTTTTTAAATTAATTAATTAAAAAATAAAATAATAATATTATCGAAAATGCCTTTTTCATTCCATTTTATATAAAAGGTTTTGCAGGAACAACAGAAATATCTGTTTGACATTTAGTGAAATAATTCGATGAATTTAACACTAAAAATAAATAAAATAATTTTGTTTTTCTCCTTTCCAGCTATCCTATAAGAAATTTAAAGCATCCATTAACTTATTTAACTCATCAATTTAACTTATAAAACATCCACTAAATTATTGATATTTGACTAAGGTTAAGTTTCTGTATATACATTAGTCTCACTAAGCCGTTGATTACGCGGCTCGAATATAGCATTACCTTATTCATATACCAAGGGGTACATAAATTCACATTTTCTATGTATCCCGTAGATAATAGATTTTATTGTAGCAATATAATATTATTCATAAATTTTCACTTCTATTCTTTTCATTTAATAATAATAAACCCCTTTAATTTCTTTGATTGGAATAAATCTCTAAAACTAAAAATAATTTTAACAAAACTTTACTAAAGCAAATACTTTAATATTAAAAGTCAATAATCTGATTGACTTAATCCAATTATTGCTAAAATTCAAATTTTATCTTTCTTTCCTTTAACATAAAATTCTTTTATAAAAAATAATTTGCTTTTTGTTTTTGTGTTTTTTTTTTTTTTAATCCTTTATGAATAAGTGAACGATAAACTTAAATGCTAATCTTTAATATTTGACTTAACTTATTTCTATGTAAATAAAAACAACAAAAATTCATTAAAAATATAATTACTAAATTGTTACTTTGATTATTCAATAGATTACTTAAAATTTTTTGATTATTTTTATTAACGTATACATACATACATTATACTTATCAAAGATTATTTTATCAAAGGAGAAAAATGTAATATTGATAGGAAAAAAGGAAAATATTTTTGGAGTTAATATAATTGCATATATTTAGGAATTATAAAGTTTTCTGAAATTTAATTTTTCGACTTTTTTTATTCTTTGTATATTAAAAGATTTTTAGCACATTTCAAAAAAAAAAAATTTGAAAAATATCACTCACTTAATGTGATTAAGTTTTACACTGTCCGTCATTTCGTCGCCCGTTTGTCCGTCTCTTTACAAAACTTCTACACCGTGTAAGATAGAAAAAAAAATTTCTACCATGATTAGATCTCATAAAAAACTTAATGTTGTAGAACAACTTTTTCATTTAGCCCCATCCATTACGGAGCAGCAGCTCTCCTACTTTGAAAAAGCCATTTTTTAAATCCGTATATCTCAAGTTCTACTTAACAATTTTTTAATCTCGAAAACACAATATTAAAATTATACAATTATTTTAAATTTAGTATTTAAATTTACCGTTATGTGAATCCGAAATTTTCCATGAGTTTTTCTACCTTCACAACTCCGACACAATTTTAGATAGGGACTTGAAATTTTGAGATAACAAAGAACTTTTAGAATTAGTATAAGTTTCCTCAGAAATGTTTTTTAGAGCGCCCCCTGTTTATGAGCTATTAAGGCTCAAAAATTGAAAATTTGCTATTTTTAAACACCTGTAACTTATTTCCTATGTACAAATATTTCTTCGGCAAGTCATAAAAATTAAAGTTCCAATAATATATTTTTACGTTTGTTAACAGTTTCTTTTAGTTGGATAGGGTTCTAGATTTACAGCCCTTCAAAATTGTAAAAATATTTTCACATTTTTTCTTATATGAAATTTTAAAATTTTGATGCAAGTCACAATCCTAAATAGTTTGTATTATTTTTTGGAAATATGCGCTTTTAAAAACCGTTGGTTTACATTCTGCCTTGTTTTTGTCAATTTTCGTTTTATTTCAATTTGTAATGACTTTTATGTTTTAATTGTAATGAACAATTTACAAAACTTTTAGGATATATGTTATTTTTGAAATAAATTTTTTAATATTTTTGAATGTATTTTATTTCAGTTCTTAAAATTTAAAAAATTAAAATTTCATTAGTCTAATTCCTAAAATTACTAATTAGGAATATTTACTAAAAATCTGACCAAGATAAAAAATAAATGGTTACTATTAAAACAAAACATTTTTTTCTTATTCTCATCTTCATTTTTTCATATACATATGAGTACATGTTTTTTACTATTCATATTTAAAATTTAACCTGATGTCACAGGCTTTTTCAAAAGGATAGAAATTAAAATGAATGAATCTATGTATAAGTAAGCCTTTTGCTTCTTTTTAAAATTGATAAAGCATAAGTGACGATTAGTGATCTCTGAAATTATGGATTTTAATATACGCATCAATCAGCAGATCACATGGGGTTCTTACAATCTTATTTCTTAATTATAAAAAATGAAAGTCAATTCAAATGAAATTTTTATTTTTATTTTTTCAATTTTAAAACAATGCATTTTTTATAAATGAATTAATTTTAGTTTATTTTTCATTCTTAAATTGATGGCTAAGTTGCATTCATAACATATCAGTTATTGATTTAAATACCATAAAACAAACAACAAAAACAACCAGAGAATTGATAATTTTCAATTAAGTTACTTTCATCCAATAAATTTCATCGAATGAAATTTGTTTTATTGGTAACCAATAACTAATATTGAAACGGATTGAAAGTGCCATATTTACTTTTTTTAATTAATGCTATATTAGTTGCAAAAATTGGCATTTAGTTTTTAAATAGTGTTATATTACTGCACGCTGTAATGCACTAATTGTCCTGTAATAGTCGTTATAATCCACTAATTACTGTGTAGTAAATAATAATAATATATATTAATAACTAATACCAATACCAATAATACAGTGACAGTAAGGTTGCCTTCATTTATTACATCATGCAGGAATGTGTTATGTACCACTGCATGTTGTAATTGCTGATGTTGACTGCAGCATATAGTCACTGTTAGTAATAATAAAATAGTAATAATAATAGGCGGATTCATTGTTCCCTTACAGTTCGGCTCTCAATTCAATGTTTCCGCATCCTTGTCCTATCCTTTTCTATTCCTACTCCCTAGCCAACACCTCCGTTATCTGGTGGGAATTTCATCCCATTATATTAGCTAAAGGAGGAGATTGGTTTAGTCAGTAAGAATCTGAGACTATCAAGTGCAAATTATGGTATCTTTGAAAGATTCCTAGCTCCCTTAGGAAAAAAAATGAAAAAGCTCTCTTAGGTGTGTTCATTTGATACAGTTTTGTTTGAAAATTGCGCATGATTTTGAAAATGACTAAAAACAAAAGATTTTCTGTTATTGTTTTAATATGATTATCCATCCTCTTCAACATACAACAGTTTTTTATAACAAACATTCTCAACTTAAAAAAAAAGACTATATTTTTCTCATTAATCTATTATACCATTGATCGCAAACTTTTCAATTTTTAAATTCAAATATTTTTTTGGAAATGAAGAATAAAAAGAAAAACTTCTTTTGCAAAAACTTCTAACTTGTTTTAATAACTTTGAAGTATTGTTAAAACAAAAATTATGAAAAAACAGGACACTTTTCAAACTTTGTCTACCTCTACTTCTATATTTTATTTTCCGAAACTTTTCAAAATGTTTTCACTTTCTTCTCCATAAATTTTGTTTTTTTCTTATTTGAAATTCTTTTTTTTTTTTAGAAAATATTAAAAAATTTAAAATGTTTTTCTGAACCAACACACAACTAACTAGCCAACAGTGCTATATCTCAGATTTCAAGAATCAATTCCAAATATTCACCTTAAAGAAGAAAATGATGAATAATTTGTTATTTTCTTTTTCTTATGAACTGTGTTTAAATATTTATTTAAAATAAAAAAAAAAAAGAATTATAAGCAAAGAAAAAAAAAACTTAAAATAATTTCATAAAAAAAACAATAAGAAAAATAACAAAGAGATAGAAAAGACAAGCGGATTTTGATGGAAAATGTCTGCTAAAAGTTCTAAACAGTTTTTCTTTTTTCATTTTCTAAAAAAGGACTTCAGAAAATAAAAATGACAAATATAAAACAACATTTTTTTTTTTCGATTTTAAAAAGGTATTTTTAGACATTTTGGAATTTTTGTTCTTTAACTTAATATGAATTTTTCGAAAAAAACATTCTGAGTGTTCAATTTCGTTGTTAAGACCAATTATTTTTGGTCAATACATCAGTAAATCAATTTCATTGAGTCATATAATTTTTGACTTTTATATGTTTTCCATTAGTTTCATTGGCTTCTTTAATTTCTTTTATTTCTAACACTGTTCGGAAAATTTTTTAATAAAAAATTACAACCAGTTCAGCAGATATTGAGTTTATCAAAGTGATCAATAAAATATTGTTTTTTATTTGTTATATTATCATATCTTAGAAGGTTCAGGCGTTAATACAATGAGAATCTTTGATTTTCAATTTTATTTTTACTGCCGATTTAGTAAATTACTTGTCAAATTTATCAGAGTGGGTATGTTGTTGTGCTTAAAAAAGTTGTTAAGTTATTTGTTACAAATAATAAATATTAAATTATAATTTAGAATTTTTATAAATATCAAATTAACTTGAATACTTGCGAATAATTTCTTTTTTTTTTTTTAATATATTGTTTTTTTAAAGGAAAAAAAGATTTGACATCTATTCTAATATTACAAAGAATTCCTGGGGTTATGTTTAACTGCGTTAACTGTATATTACATTTTTCTGAGGAAATTTATTCTGTACGATTTTCTTGAATGGCTAAAATGAATACTTCTTTAAAATGAATCTTTTGAATATTTTTTATATTATTTTTGTAATAAAATCTCCTAGGGTTTTTTATCGCTTACATACATATGTACATATTAGTAAAACTATATGCGAATATAAATAATGAAAAAAACAAAAATTTCGAACCTATGATCAAATTAAATTAAGGTTATACAATTTAGCGAAAATTACACGAAAAGAAACATCCGAAAAGAATAATTAAAAATTACGAATTGGTTTTCAATGATTTCCTAAAATTTTGGATATAAAGAAATCATTTGCCAAAATTGTCTAAGAATTTCGTGATTGGATCGGTATCATTGTTGGATCAAAGTGAAATTTTTATAGGTATATAAGGTACAAAATTGTGGCATTGCGCCAGTTATCTAATTTGTTCGTTTAATTTCGACAATTTAAGTATTTAAAAAAACTTAAACTGAAATTCAATATAATAAAATTTCTTTTTACAATAAAAATTTATTGTATCGTAAAAATTTTGTTATTTACTTATTGCATATATTTTTTTCCCAAAATTTTTTATGCAAACATTTTATTTATATAGGATTTTCATCTTTCATTTTAAATTTTTCAAATTTTATTAAATTAATTTATTAAATTTAAATTAAATCTTTTAATTTTTTTTTATTAATTTAATAGTTTTGCATTTATTATTCTTTTTTATACTCAGACAAGTTGAAAAAAATTTTGAGATTATATTTAAAATGAAGAAGAAATGAAGAAAAAACAAAGCAGAATGTAAACCAATGGTTTTTAAAGGCGCACATTTTCCAAAAGTGAAGTCTTAATTTTTGTCCTTTATTTTAAAAAAAATGTACAGGTGCCTAAGTTACAGGTGTTTGAAAATAGAAAAATTTAAATTTTTGCACTTAATAGTTGTTCAACAGGGTACAAAAAAAATTTAATTTATGAAGCAACTTGTAATTCTGTAAAATTTTCTTTCCTCAGAATTTTAAGGGTCTCTCTGCGCAATACTTCTATGGAGATGTGATGGAAGCAAAATCTTGCAAAATTTAGTTTTCACATAAGAGTAAATTCAAGTACTGAAATTAAAAAATTTGTGTAAATTTGATATTGATTTATAAAGGTCAAAAGAACTCCCGTTACCTGACGCTTTTAGATTGGAAAAATATTTAGCTGAACCTATTATTTAGATTGGAAAAATATTTAGCTGAACCTATTTAAAAATAGGCCTACATGAAAAAGTTATTCTACAACATTAATTTTTTTATGAGACTTATCCATGGTTAAAAATGCATTTATCTATATGTAACGACGCTGTAGAAGTTTTATAAACAGATGGTCGGATGGATGGACAGACAGAGTGAAACTAGTAGGCACATTTTAACAATTTTTTTTTTGGAAATGAGCTAAAAACTCTTAACAAACAAATTCTTAAAAAGAAGAACAGAAAATTTAAATATGTAAGTAGATATGTATGATCGTCCTTAGGATATGCGAGAAGAAAAATCATTTTTATTATGAAAGTTTGTTGTCATTTTAAAAAGAAACAAAAATTTTCTTTTCGTTTTTGTTGTTTTTTCTTTAAAAAAAAAAAAAAAATTTATAATATGATAAGAAACTTTTCATTTTAAAAAACCGAGTAAATTTTTTTGTGATATAAAGGCGAATCTATATTTTGAACTTTTGAAAAGGACATTTTTTAAATTAATTTTTTATAGTTTTTTTTTTTTTATTTCGACTTAAGAAACCTTTCGTAGGAGAGTTCTGTACTTAAGAGCACATAACGTTTCAGTTTATTAAATTAAAATTCTTTTGTAGTGACTTTAGTTAAGATAAAATAAAATAGAATTTGGAAGATTTGTTAAAGTAAATTAATAAAATACTTATTTATTTTCATGAATTCTATAAGATTGATGTAAAAGATTTTGTAACTTTTTGATTGAATGATAACTTTAATAACCCAAAAAAATAATAATCTTTATTGTTAATGAAAAATATATCTTTTATCTTAAAATAATTTCTTTCTCTGTTATAAATATTTTTCTTTTCTTAAAATTTAAGTTTCTTAGGAACTGTAACTAGACCTAAATTTTTGATTAAATTAATAATATATTTTGATTAAAACTATCATCCCTTTGAACTTTATTCAAATTTTATCCTTGATTAAAAATAATATATTATGAAAATTAACTATTTTAATAAATACTTACATAAATATTATATTTAAAATAATCTACTTTTTTTTTTAAATAAAGCTGAATTGAACCCTTTACCTACCTATTGAACTAAATACCTACTTTGAACAGTTTTTATAAAACCAAAAGCTATCAATCAGAGAGACCGACATATGTTGCAGTTACGTGTCTAAATTTGAAGCATATATAATATTTTAAGAAATAGTTGAGAACGTAAATCGAATTAATAAAGCACATTTTTTTGTTTCTTTTGTTTTGTTTTTCTTTTTGGTAAAATTTAAAAAAAGTGTATCAATACTTTATCATTTTATTTCTTTATTTTCTTATTTTTCCCTAAGTTTGTTTTGTTACTTATACTCTGTGGGATAAAACTCTTAAAAATTTTATTTAAAAAAAAAGAAACAAAAGACAATGGAAAAATTTCCATTCAAGTTCAGGGTTAAATTAAAGGTTTAACAGAAAAAAAAAAATTTTATTTGAAACCAAAAAAAAAAAAAAAACAAGAAATATGAAATAGAAAAAAGAAAATTGATAAAATTTGTTTAAGGAATTTGTAATAAATAAAAAAAAAAAATACAATTATTTTTAAAGGATCATCAGATGGAATAAAATTTTTAAATATGAATGATATAAATTGTGTAATTTGTTATTTTGTTTTAAAATAAATTCTTAAAAATTGACTTATATTTTAACGATATCTAAGTTGGTCTAGATTTCATTCAACTCTTATACATATAAAAAACGGTTAGTATATAAACTAGAAAATCGAATGTCCTTACGGCCTTTAAAAGTCTGTTATATTTTTATTTTATGACCAGGAAAAACCAAGTAGTTTTTATAAATAGTTTTTTATTTATTTGAATTGAATGACGAAAGGCAGCTGGAATTAGATCGAAAATCCGTTAAAAAAATATTCATATTAGGTAATTGGGATTTGGAAACCGAATATTTTACTAACAATTCATAATTTTTCTTTCATTTTATTAACGTTTAAAAAAATATTTTCTTAAAAAGAATTTCTCTAAATGTAAACTTTACAAAATTTTTACTGACGACAACTTTTCTTCACCTGAAATACTTAAATTCAAATAAAACAAGCATTTTACATTATTTTGTTAAATTTTTACCTCTCTGTCTTTGTCTCGGTATATAATAAATAAAATTATTTTCACCTCTTTTTAACAAAATATTTATCATAGTCATGTCATCCATTTTGCACTACCAAGTACACAACCTCTTAAACAAAACATTTACGTTTACGCAAAATAAATTTTTCTTTGCATAAATAATAACAAAATATACTGTGTAGTGTTGCGTAAATAAATACTTAAACACATTAATAAACAAACAAACACACGCCCTATACCTAACATTATAATATAGAAATTGCGGTTTTTCTTTAGCAATTTTTAAAATGAGCACTTCAATCAATCAACATCAGTAATTTTTCGCGTTTATTCTTTTTACAATTACCACAATGTTGTGGAAAGTATTTTTTTGTCTTTTTTTTGTCTCTTTCTACCAAATTAATTTTTGTCTACTTAGAAACTCGTGTACTAGTTTAGTATTAGTTGTAGTGTATTTTACTATTAGTAATAATAATGACAGTAAAAAGAAATAAATTATTAGAAAGGATATTAAAGATAAACCATTTATAACGGGATAATTTATTTATTCTCTCTTGCTAGTATAGTCTGGTTTAGTTAGAAAAAAAAAAATTTTTTTTTGTTGCAAACAAATTCAACATCAAAAAATAAAAAATTTAATTTCTTTGTTAGGAATGGTGTAGTACCTAAGTGAAATATAGTAACAATTTAAACCATTTTATGCTTTAAATAAATGTCAGTAAGAAAATCCTAAAAAATTGCTATTTCCAGATATTTTCGTTAGGTAAATAGTGGAAAATGACAAATACATTATTTGTGGAGTAAATTATGAATAAAAAATGCAGGATTAAAAGATTTAATATATAAAAAACTAAATCCAATTTTTTGGAATTAACCAAATTATGGAGTATAAAAATATAAGAAGGAAATAATGTAAATATTGTGTATAAATTTGCGAATATTAATTGGGATTCAACATTTTAAAACAACCTAACATAGTTTCTTTAAAATACTTTAGTTTATAAGCATAAGTTAGGAACAGGGTATATTTTAGCAGATTTTTTTGAAAATTCTTTATAAACAGAAATTTATAAAATATACTTAACACAGAAAATGATTTTTTTTTTTGTTTTTGTTAAATACTCGTATAAAAACAAAGAGAAAATTTTCTACATAATTTATATATTAATCAAAATACAGACTTTTTATTAAAAACGAACCACTTGTACATTTTGAAAACATATACATATTTAGTCTTACTTCATTTTATTGGGAAAATTTCAAAAAAAATATCATATAATTAAACACAAATATTTTTATACAAGATAATCAAAATGTAACTGTAAATTCACAAGGATACATTTTTTATCATGTAAGATATAATTATAATTTTTCTTTTTCGTTCCTTAAAAATTAATATACAGAATTTAAACAAAAACATTTTTAAAAAAAATTTTATTTTAATAATCCTGAATAACATTATCATGAAAAAAATTAAATATACAGGAGGTACAGTGGGATTTATAGCTTTTGCAATGCATAAAGTAGATTAGATACCTATTTATAAATTTGTGATGTTTTTAAGTTTTTGTTTTTTAATAACTGTGAAACATAGTTTTTAATTTCTCTGTTCACTCTTAAATGGAGAATATACTAAATATACTAAAGTTGTTAAAACTTATAGCTGCAGCTTCTTGAATCATTATTTTCACCAAACCGTTTATTACACGACAGTAGCTATTATATATAAGATTATGAGACACAAATATTATTTTTGTGTGCCATCTATTATCTTATAAGAGAATTATTTATTTATTAATTATTTTATTTTTCCGATATAGACTATTACGATATAAACTATTACGATATCGTTTTCTACAATTATGAATATGATCTAACCGGCGTTTGAACTCTATTGAAAGGCCGGTGACTTTAAAATTATGTTAATGGTCTACCATAATGTTTACTATGGTAATGGTCTACCATAATGTAAGCGGCCTTTCAAATATGAAAGATATTGGTATAATTATTTTTTCAATTTTCAAAAGTAGATGATTTTGCATTAAAAATTGCAGCCAAATATGATTTTAAGTATTTATTTGAATTGTGATACTATATTATATGGCTATAACCATTTGCAGTGCTTTAAAAGACAATCACAATCGAGACACAATATTGGTACTACTAATGTTTGTATATTTTTCTATAATTAATTAAAAATAAAAGCATTTAGAATTACGTTAAAAAGATTGCACATGAAAAATGTATCTAATAAATTATTGCATCTTTAAAATACTAAAAAAATTGTCATAACACTTTGTTCTTTCAAAATATAAGAATTTTTGTATAAAAAAAAATGTGAAGGTAAAATCATTTATGATGAAATATGAAAGGATTAGTAATAAATTGTACTGTTTATTTGTTTAAATTTTATGATAAATTTATTTTACATAATAATATGAGGATTGATGAACTGATGTTGCTAAATTTTATATATTTTTTTTTTTTTTTTGAACCAAGTAAGCATTAGATTGTGATGGATGTTTTCAAAATTTATCTTTTAACACTATACTATGTATAGCTATTCATTTAAAATTTATTAAATAATGTGTTAAAATTTATCATGTTCTAATACAATATAAATTTAATATTTATTTTGCAAATGATGTGTTATAGTGATTAATTCACATGATCATTTCATCAAAGATATGATTTAAAATTAATAATTTTGATTGATTACTCTGGTAATTAAATGTGTTGTATTTTGCTGGTCTTGACAATTTGTATTTGAAACAATTTAGTTTTCATTTTGCCATTAAAATGCATGTGCATTAAAGGTTTTATTTTTAAATTTGCTTTTTATTTATAGGTATTATAGTATTTTTTATCAAAATAGCAATTGCCACAGACCCGCATCCGAGAGAAAAAGAGTCTTTACCTATAAGATTACTATAACATTACATGTTGTAGTCACGTTTGTCAAATAAATAAATAAATAATAGTAATTGTTTCACATTAAAGAAGATCAAGATGCAAGTAAAAAAAAAATGTATTTTAAATAATCAAATACTGGAGAGTTAAGTTTGGTAAAAAAAACTTTAATTTATAATCAATCTATAAGGGGCCTCGATGGTCTAGTGGGTAAAAGCGTATAAAATACGCTTTAAACATCAGGCGAGTGTGGATTCGAATCTCACTCACGTCGTAAAATATTTCCCCCTTACGACATTTACGCCTGAACAGGAAAAGCTGTGTAATTTCCTGTGCACATTTATGTGGCAGAGAAATGCATTAAAAAAAAAAAATTAATCTATAGGTATGTATTTGATTCACATATCTACCTTAAGTTCCAACTTCCAATGCATAAATTATTAAGATAAATAAAAAAAAGCATTTTTCAAAACAAATTTTTTTTTATAAGGCTGAACCGCTGAACTAAAATGTAGAAAATTAAAATCTTTAATAGCGAAAATATAATACTATTACAATGATGGTTTGAAAATTTTCCATATTTTACAATAAAATTTTTCAGAAAATTGTAATAAAGTTCTGTTTTTAAAAAAAGGAAGAAACATTTTGTTTTTGTAAGCTCTTATCTTTTAAACGATAAATATCAGAAGTTAATAAATCTTATACTTACTTTGTTTTTATTAGTAATCTAACAATATATTAACCATATAAATCTAGATTTCAACTTATAACTTTTTTAGTCAATCTCCTTCCATAATTTTCCATTATGTTTCTGTGTATTTTTATTCTTTTCTTTGAAAATTTCTACAAATAATTCTGTAATGTAATAACAGAAATTGTTAAGTTTGTAAACATTTCTGTTTCTTTTTTGGTATAATTATATTAAAAAAAAAGAACATGTGAAAATTTCATGTTTCCAGTTCAATGGGAAGTACCTACTGGTAAAGTCGTTTTCCAGATTCCGACGTCTAATCATCCATAGCAAGTTAATAAAAAAACTGATAAAATCCATAAAATAAACAAATTATTACTTGGTGAAAAAACTTTAAGGTAGTTCCGTTTCAAATAATGGTAGAGCACAGTAGAATTAATAAAAATAAAATGTATTCATTTTAAGCCGTTGTGAGATATTTCCAACTGTATCGCTGATATCTTCAATAAATTAATGTTTTGTACCAAAAATATAATTATAAAAATAAATTTTTTTTTTCTAAAATCCATTTGGTTAAATAAAACGAGTAAAGAAAAAAATTCTTTCCGACTTATTCATATGCATATCGTATGATTTGTATTACGTCATATTATTAAATAATTAATGTATCTTTTTGATGTATTTATTTACGTCAAATTTAATCGATTGTGCAATAATATAAACCTCAAAAATCAATATAAAATGTTTCAATTAAATCCATTATAATTTCACGACGAGGAAAAAAAATCGCATAAAAGTTGTATACGAGGTAAAACCTAAAACAAACTATAATTAAAAGGGCGCATACAATAGTTTTCATTTTTAAAATGATTCAATTCTATTATTTTTATGGCTATTTTTTTTGTCATATTAATAATTTATTATCATAAATTATCATTTCAAATTATGGATTCTTTACAAAGAAAATTAAAATCAATTTTATATTATGTAAAATGAGGAAGAGTGTATTTATTTGATTGTGTCAACTCTAGGATACCTAAACGAACATAAATCATACTGTTACCATAAAATTTAATCATCTTTTACAAAATTTCAAATATCTGACTTTTATTAAGTACGAACATTTTTATGTAAATTTTGGAGTTGTATGACAGCTACTTGAATCTGCTGCTCTAAACTAACTAAATTTTACAGAAAGCTTTGGTATAACACATAACTTCTTTTCACAAAATTCACAATACCTGAAAGCTTCAACAGATACTGAGTTATTTTGTATTAAAAGCACATTGTAATAAAGTTGAATGTCATATTATATTTAAACGCGCCATTTAAATTTGCTCAATTTAAATAACTAAACTATTTACCCTGAAAACCTGAAACCCTAGCTTTTTTAGAGTTATCTTACGAACGGACGGACGTACATGGCTTAATCGATTCAAACTTCGATTCTGAGTAAGAATATATGTATATTTCCATATTTATGTAATTGTTCTTTAAGGTGTTATAATTATAATGGCAAATTTATTATACTCTTGGAACTACTTTTGTACGGTTATAATGAAAAATAATTCTTTAATTCGTTTTGAATTGAAATGATTAAAAATGTATCAACAGTGGTGGATGAAAAATTTGAAAATATTTTACGACTTGTTCATTACTTTATAGTACTTCTGGAAGCTTTTGGCGAGTGTATTTAAAATAGTTTTTTTTAATTTTCTGAACCTTTCAAAATTTTCTTCATCTGGCTTTCAACAAGAAATATTTAAGAGAATTTTCTGAACCTTTCAAAATTTTCTTCATCTGGCTTACATTTAGAAATTTTTCTTTTTATTTCATTACTTAATCCGTTAAAAGCTGCTATGAAATTAAACCTTTACAAAATCTCATATCACGGTTCTGTTTTCAGCCACTATCGATCAGTTATTACTATCCGATGTTATAGGTACGAATTGTCGTTTTTCTGTAAATTGTATTTATCTAAATAGTAGCTGTCAATAGCTGTCAAATGAATTTTGAATGCAATATAAGATTCAATAACATATTAACAGGGGCCCCTAGTTTTATCATATTGCTCTACTTGCAGTTGCGAATAGATTTATTATGACAAGCTATACACTGACATTACTTCAGCTAATTTGCCAAATCTTTTTCGAACTTTACGCAAACCTTAATAACGGGGATAAATAAACATGTCTTGTCAAGGTCTATCTTGTTAAGGCGCGGGTTGGAAAAAACATCATTAAGAGGTTCATATAATATGACATAAGACGAACATATGTTTGTTTATTCCCAAGCATGTCGGTTGAAGTTGTCGGTTGTCGGTTGTCGAAATACGGTTGAAGTTGTTGACAATGTATACCTATGGTATATAGTATAACTATATGATAACACAATTTTTTACAGTGCGTTATTTTTAAATAATAGGTAGCATTTTCTTAAAAATTTATAATGAATAATTTTAAAATGAATCTAGATCAATTTTTATTTACAACAATGTCATTTTTGCTGGTTTTTTTTTAAAATGTTTTCTTCAATTTATACAACAATTGATTGAAAAGTTATTTGTTAAAAGTTAACAGAACGATAACAATAAAAGAGTAGAAAAGTACCGGAACTAAGAATATTAATGGGTATCTGCATTTATACTAACAACGATTGTCTTATATAATATCTAAACGGGCATATAATATTTAATTTATATGAAAGTATGTTTAAATGTTGTGACCGTTGATGAATTGTTGAAATATTTTCACCAGAACAAAATTACATTCTAGTATCAGTTGAGTAGCAGCAATAGTCACTATTTAAATCCTTATAAATTTCGATATGCTGGAATAAAAAGAAAACTTAATTGGAAAATATATTTTTTTGTATTTCTAACTAAAAATTTTGTATTTTGAAATATTGTGATAGGTAAAATTTATGATACCAATTAATTTTTTAAATGTATGTATTGAATTTTTTTTTCTTTGTTCAAAATGTGAAAAATAGGGATTACAAAGTAACTTGTATAATGAAATTTAATGGTGCCCTTTTTTTTATAATATTATGTTCTTTTTTTATGAGAATGAAATATTTTTAGTTAAAATGTGGGTTACTTGTTATTTTTTTTTTTTTTGTATTTTAAATTGTATAATATCGTACTTATAAAAACTATACATTTAGATTATATTGATTTGATTCATTCATTTGTATTTTTATTTTTTTAAATATTTTTTTCATTTTGTATTTATAATACGATCATTATTTTCTTGGTTTTTTATCTAAAGATGGACCTTTACAGTAAAAATGGCTTGGCCAGAGTTTTTAATTATTGTTGAATTCTATCTTTTAAAATGTGAATTTTGTAATATTTTAAATATGGTTAAAATGTTAGTTTCAGTTGTTACTTATGGATTGATACTATTATAATAATAATAAAAAATTCTAACAACTAATTTATACAAATAGATTTGCTTTAAATTTAAATAATAGACTGTTTTGGCAATTCCACTATAAAATCTTAAATTAAAACAAAGCAATGAATAATGAATAAAATAAAAAACTAAATAGGAAAAGATAAGGAAAAAAAAATCGATTTATATAAAAATACACAACAAATTTATTTTCGAAATAAATCGTAAGCGTATTACAAGTAAATGGAAATATAAAAATATAACAAAATTTATTTAACCCTTTTTGAAACATTTCAACGAATATTTGACATGCTTTTTTGAGGTCAGAGTGTAACTTTTGGAATCGTAATCTCAGTAATTTAAAAAAAAAAAAATATTTTATCCTTTCCAGAATGTTAAAAATAATATTAATGGTATTTCTTCTCATTTTTATTGTTAACATCTCATTTTTCAGAAAAACAACTATACATTAAGTTTTTCTCTCTTTGTTTTTTTTTTTTGGTCCGGTTTTTTTTTTTTTTTTTGCCCTACATAAATTGTTATCTGCTCCTAAGGAATGGAAGGGCTTTTTTTATGAAAAGATTTTTTACGGAGTCCTTTAAATTTTTATTTGATGCCATAACTAAGTCATTTTTTTATTATTACTTTTTTTTTTTATAGTATTGTTGAGAAGTAAAGAAAAAGTTATGTAGAAGAAAAAAGAAAAGAAAAATATTTAAAAAAATTATACGAATTGCGGGTTGTTTACCGAAAACTTAAGTTTTGAAAGAAAACAAAGAAAACATAGCAATATATAAAAACAAAAAGAGAAGGTCAATTTTATTGTATTAAAATTTTTTTATATGATGGAGTTTATGTGGATGTTATATCCAAGTGTTATAGAGTATATACAGAATTTAAACAATAAAAAAAAAAATATTTTATTTTATGAGAGTTCTGAAGTTTTCTTGAATAAAATTGACAAAACTGTCATAATTCTTCTATTTATTTATTATCAACTACAAATCAAAATAGTTTGCACCCTTTTTTTAAGATGTCATTTTGTTTTATTATATATTTCAAGAAAGGAAAGTAAAATATATTTGTATAATTTTTAATAGTCAAATATGAAAAGGTAGTGTTATAGTAATAGAAGGTAATGTTATTGTTCAAGGAATTGGGTCGGTAATACAGTTTATAGTATGAAATAAGCAATTTAATATCATAATAAAATTTTAAAAACGAAAAAATTTACTATAAAGGACACGTTCTCTTTTCATTAATTGTTTTTATTTTTGTAACAATAAACGACAATAAACTTTTAGCACTATTGGTTTTTGAAGAATGTTGTGAAATTTCGTTAATGCATTAGAAAATAAAATAATACGCCAGTCTGGCCATCAACAATGATTCGCTTTGTTTTTATGTAAAAGCTTTTATCACATTTTGTTTAGTGATAATTCAATTTCTTGAGTCGTCGATAAAAAAATTGAAAAAATGTTTTTTTTTTAACTTTTTTAGGTTATCTAACTTTTAAAATTGGCGGTTATTGACACTTATTTTTAAACTGTTGTCATTAAGTTTGACAAAACAATGCAAACAAAGGACTACATGCATAATACATATAAACCTAACTTAATGTACAATTTCCCCGGTAATTACTATATTGAAATAATAAATTGCTTTTACTTTTCGATATGGAAATGTATTTTCTTAGGATGAAGAATTTTTTCTAAAACAGATAAAATTTTCACTTTCAATTCGATATGTTCCGTAAAATATATTTTGCACTTTTTTTAGCATATCATTTGGAACAACTTCAACATTTTCTAAAAAGGAAACTTCCTTTTTGTTTTTTTTTTCTGTTAGGTTATTCTTTACAGCTTTTATATAATATAGAGATAAGAAATTTAATATCTAATAGTTTTATTATATCCATCTTGGTTCTTTGGGAAAATATAGGGATAAAGTAGAGTTGTAATTGCCAAAGATGATAACAAAAATGATATTTGATTAATTAAAAAATATGGAAAAGCCATCTTTCAATACTTAATTTAATTGAAAATAAATTGAAATTTGGAAAAAGATCCTTATTCAAATCCTTATCCAAATGATTCATAAAACTAATCTTCCAAAATTATCCTTAAAAAATGTTGTTATTACATATTATAATGTTATAACAAAAAAATTTTGACGTTATTAAAGAATAGATCTAGAACTTATTAAAGAAGTAAAAAACTAAAAATATCTATGAAACCATTTGCGATAAAAAAAAAAAAAACGCAAATAAATAGACTTAAGGTCAATAAATAAATTTTAATAAAAACTACTATACTTTAAGATTTCAAAGTGAAAAATCAGAAAAAATCATTTATTTTTTGATTAAATTTTTCCTCTTTTTTTAAATTTTTCTGATCTTTAATTTCCTGTATTAATTAATTTATCTTAAAATTGTGCTGTTAAATTATAAATTAATAAAAAGTTGTGAAGTGAAAAGATATCTTTGTATCGTTAAAATATATTTAATAATTTTATTGAGATATTTATTATATGTGTTATTACAAAGAAATATATATTATAAACATATGTATGTACTATAAAATATATATCTAGAATACGAATTTTCTAAAGTCAGTATCAATAAGAATTGTGCTAGAGGATTTTCCTTTGAGAAAAATAATTTTTTTTTTTTTTTTGTCAGCATTTTAACAAAGATTTCCATTTTAAAAATTATTCTAAGAAAAATGTTAAACCTCTTTTAAAAAATTCTTACAAGTTTTTTTAATATATTTTTCATTTCTTACAATTATATAATTTATGATTTTTTTCAAGATAATATACCTACTATCAATTAGATGTGTTATAGTTAGTACCTATAGTTAATAAAATTAAGGTTAGGCGACTTTGCTAAGGCATAGATTATATGAAACAAAATGCAAAGAAAATTTTTGAATTCAAATGAGGTAAGTTGTTGTAGACGGTCAAACGTTTGCTGTCGTGATAAAATATCGACGACGGGCCTCGGTGGCCTAGTGGGTAAGAGCGTATAAAATACGTAAATAAAATACGAGCGTGTAAACACCGAGGGAGTGTGGGTTCGAATCCCACACACGTCGTAAGAGTTATTCCCCCTTATGACATTTACAGCCACTCCTGAACAGGAAAGGTTGTGTAATTTTCTGTCCACATTTATGTGGTACAGAAAAGCATTAAAAAAAAAATATCGGCGAACATCACAAAGATCTCCAACTGGAGTGAAACTGCACGGAATCTTAAAAAATGGACAGATGTATTAAGTTAGGAACAAGAGTCAGGCCGTTCAAGTTAAGTATGAACTATTAAATGAAAGTTGGTCCTTAATTATTTATTATTTTATTTGAAATCAAATATTTTATTAATTCATTTTTGTCATTTTAAAAACATGCAAGATTTTTATTATTTTGATTTGTCCTCCAATCATGTTTAAAGAATTCACAACCAATTATTTATTTGTTTTTGTATACAATATTTGGTTATTGTATAAATATTATAATAATCTTATAACTATACACTTTTACGAGATAAGTTATTTTTGCATTAAATAAATAACATTTTTTTTTAAATCTATTGAAATTAAGCGCTTATTAAAACAATTATGTACCCTTACTATTCGAAGAAAGTTGAAATAAGTATGAAAGATGTATTTTGTATTGTATTTTTTTAATCAAAAAGTTTATTTTATTTATAAATACATATTTAGATTTGGATTTCAAGATTTTATAAAAAAACTAAATTAAACATTAGACTCAGGATTTTTTAAAAACGACATTAAAAATTTACGCGCAAAGTAAAGATAATTTAAAACTATTTAACAATAGTTTTTATTCCGAACATTTAAACCTTCCCCATCAAAACTTTATGCCAAATGAAGTACAAATAAATAAAAATAATAATAAAATAATAATAAAATAATATAAAAAAAAATTTTTTTTGTTTAAAATCATAATCTACATAATAATAAATAATAAATCCAAAATTATTACGAAAAAATAACCCTTAATTTTATTTTCTTTTAATGGCTATAAATTTTAAAATTTTACACTGAAAATATATTATGTATTCTACTAAATAATATGGACAATTTAAAAAGATATAAAATTACCATAAGATTATTGAAATGAACCTATAAATATAAAATAAATAAGTTTTTTAAAGGTTTTAAGAGAAAGAAGAGTCAAAAAAAATTCAATATTTTTTTTTCAAATTATTTTTTTGCAAAAAGGGTCTTATTTTTTTTAATTTTTGTTTTTTATTTGAAGGACACTGTTTTGATTAGGAAATAATTAAGGACATAAAAGAAAATTATGGATATCCCTATTTTGCTAATATTAAATTCCATATGCTGATAATAAATTTTCATTAGATACAATATAGCTGTGTATTGATGAAAATGATGTCCGTTTTTTCAATTTTATAATTTTTTGCGTAGATAAATTCTTAAGATATAAATACAAATAAAAAGCAGTTTGAATTAATACAGAATTCAAATAATAAAATTTCTAAAACATTTATAGTTGTTGAAGCACAAAATTAGTTTTATTTACTTCTGGGATACTTATTGTTTATGTACTATTTAGATTGACGGAACTTTTATGTGCCCAAAATTTTATTTGAATGATTTGAAATCAAGAATCTGAAAATTTCTATACCTTTTTCAATCTTTGTTTTCAGTATCATTTTAATAAAGCACTTAATTTACATTAAGCAGTTAATAACATTATACGGTTAGTGTTAAATTATTTTATTTATAGTTGAGCTATTAAGCAATAAGTATTTAAGACCGAAATATGTTCATAATACTATGAACCAAAAAATAAAACCGTGATTATATTCTCTTTGAAAGTAAGACAGTAAGTTTTATAACATAACATTTTAAGTTTCTAAAAGCCTTAAAATAATATTTCATTTAAAATTTACAGGATATTTTGCTATTTAATGTTAAATATTATATATTTTTGAAATATTATATTAATATAAATACTATTAGAACAATAATAGGTTTTCAATAGTTTCCTCTTCTATCATAAAAAATATTAAGTTCTAAAATTGAAATTTATGATTTACAAAAACAAAATAAGATATTACATTTAATAAAACTTAAAATTTTGTAAGAAAATACTAATAAAAATAATTTTTTAATAATTTGTTCCATTTCCAACTATCTTACAATTTTTATTATCAAATTCCAATTCAAACTCACTGATAATATTCACAAATTTTCAAATTTTCTATAAAATAAACGCGTAAAAAATTTCGCTAGAACAAACAAACAAAAAAAAACAAAAAATTCTTACGAAAAGGTTCAGAAATTTTTGTTTGAAAGAATTTAATATAATTTATAAAACATATAATATAGTAGAAAAACGATAAAATAAATATTGAAAACTCAAAATGAAAATAAAACGATAAATAAATAAAAAGGATAAAAATAAAATAAAATAAAGTAAATAAAAATATATATTTTTTTTTAAATTTATTCTTTGTACAGAATTCATAATATCCATTTTTCATTGATTCTTGTTTATTGACATCTATACATCAGTTATCCTGATACTGTTGCTGCTGAAACAAACCGCTTGCAATATTAACACAGCTAACATAAAATATATGAATGATAAATATGATAAAAATGAATTGTTACCGCAATAAAAATCTAAGTATAAACACCCTTTAAACATTACAATTCTAAGTTAACAAAATTTCAATACATTCAACACAAGGACTTAAAGTACAAAGAATCATTATTTACTTTAACAAAATAAAGGAAGAGTATATGCATCTTAACACAATTCTATCCTAAAAATATGCAATCCACTAAACAAAACTACAATTTTTGGTATAACTAAATGGTTATTTAAAATTATTTTGGTTATGTGTTCAAGTTGTTGTTTGTTTATGCTTTATTTTTGTTGAAATGTTAGAATTTAAACCTATATGTACGTTTAGGTATATATCTGATGCATTTGGATTCATCATCAGATAATATTTAAATTTTTTTTCATTATTTTATTTTATATTAGACATCAAATAATGTTATGTCAAATTGATGATACAAAAATCATTTATAATACATTTATAATCGAATACCTTTAATTAAATTAAATTTTAATTAAATTTCAAAGTTATTGATTTTCTGAAATTCATCTAGATTGACCGAAAGAAAAGCAAACGGTCTTCATTTATTTATCGTATTTTTGCGAAATATCTGTAAACGTTTTATATCATAAACAATATTATATATAAATATACAATATAAAAAGTATACAACATTGAAATCTATCAAAAATAAATCCTTGTTTTCATTTTCAAACTATATTCGAAAAAGCAAAAACGAAAACAGAAAAACACACAATAAGATCAGAGACTAGAAGACATAAATTCAATCTAAAAAGTCCTATTATTTGAAACAATGGGCGGATTTTAAGATTCTACTACAACAAAGCAAGAAAAAGAATACGAAAAAAAGCAATTGAAATTCCACCCAGAACTAAGTCTAATTTTTTTTTTTTTTAAATTGAAATTGAAAGGAATTCGTTATCAATTTTCCATAAAAGTTAGAAAACGATAACAAAAAATTTTTGGAAATTTTTTTTTGTCTGTTTTTTTTTTTTTTTTTTTGTGGATAAAAGTCATGTCTGATAAGTTAGTCAAAAAGAAATTTAAAATTTTCAATATTTTTTTAAGTTTTTGTTTTTCTTTTATATTAAAACTTACTTCAATACCTTGAAGAATCCTTACTGGAACTAAGAAATATAAAATCCTAGACTTACAAAAAAATAAAACAAAACGAAAATAGATAAATAATTTGTTTTTCTTTTTGTTATCCTTTATTAGAAATAATAATAAAAACTTATTTTTAAAGGATGTTATACTCTGAAATTTATATGAATATTTAATAGGCTTAAAAACAGAAGACCTCTTGATATTTATACCTTTAACCTTGTAAAAAATAGAATACATTTTTTCCCTTTTAGCTTCTCAATAAATTTGGAATTGATTTAAGATGATCTAGAGATGTAGATAGTAGAGTTCCAGAAAATAAATATTTTTGCTGAGTGAGAAGATTATTAGGTAAACATTCGGAGAATTAAATCTTAAAGGATATGAAAAACATACAATCATTAAAGAAGGATTGCTTTACATAAATTATACTGAGGAACCTATTATACGAAAAGAGTGCCACTTTGTTAGATATTAACATCAATTAAACTGATATTTCTAACTTTATTTTACAATATAAATTATAGATTATAAAATATAAATATGACCTAAACAGTATTATTTTATTGAGAAAAAAAATATTAAAAAAAAAATCAGACCAAAAAAATGGTGGGAAAATAAAATGTGGAATTAAAATTAAAAGGAAAAGCAGCTGGTTCCCTTATATCTTGAATGAAACCGTGAAAAAGCTTAAATTTCCTCGTAATAATTTTTTATAATGTACATATACATGTATATGTACATATTTTAAATAGTTTCTTTCTAGTTAAATCTGCCGCATGATGATAGAAGAAATCAATTTATTGAAACTCTAATTTTCTGGCGGAATTCTGATGTACAAAATTGCATAATATATTAGCAAATATTAGTAGTGGGCGTTATTACCCCCCGAACACTTAATCTTGTTGAATCCTTAATCTTAAAAATTTCTCATTATTACTTTCAAAAAAATATCGAAACATTTTTTTTTCAGAAATTCGACGTTTTTATTAAAATTTTCCGCATATTTTTCAAAATTGTTATTTTGTTCTAGAAGATTAGATGCCTTTCTATCATTTATCATTTATAAGTAAAATGGTAAATATGGCTTTAAATCTGCTGGCATACAAATTTTTTTCTGTTTTGAAGAAACATTTTTTTATAAATTAGATATAAATATCTGCCGATATTTTTAGAACCCTTTTACCTTTACATGGGCCGGTACAAGTATTCCATTATAAATATATTTAATATTTTGTTTACATTATTTTATTATATTTTATATATTATTTTTGACCTGCCCGGGATTTAAACCCGACACCTTTCGCCTGAAAGACCGGTGACTTACGCACTGCACCATTGGTCAGATTGAAGAAAATTAATTGTTTTTATTTCAGTTATAATCATTTATTTTCTTTTTTAAATCTTTTAGTATTTCTATATCAGTTATCTTTCACTTGAATATGGGCGATAATATGAGTCTGCAGTTGATCTTTTTGTTTTTGTTTTATAGATATTTGTAGTAATTTCTTACCTTATATGAAATGTAATTTATTCATCTTAGTTATTTTTCGGTAAATCCCCATTTTAAATTGTATGTAGTAGTTTTTTTGTTATATATATTATATATTAGATTTTTAAACATTTTTCATAGATAATTACAGTTTGATACTCCAATAATAAACTCAGTTTTACAACGTTTTGCACAACATTCAATACTGGATCTCATTTCCTTCAATATGATATGAAATTTATGTAAAATGTTATTCTAATGTTGTTGAACAGGGTTCTGCCAAATTTAAAATTAACGCGATATTTGGAAAATAAGAAACAAATTTTTTTTTTGTTTAAATGTGTTTTCAGGATACGATTTAATACGGATTCCATAAATCATACACTATACACACAATTACGTTCACTGAATAAAGAATTATATTTTTTATTTGTCTTGAGGGCAATAAAAATTTTATAAAGAATAAGAAAAGAAAAAATTTTTCTTTTGGCGTTTGGATCAATGTCCTTAAACTTTGACAAAGAAAAAAAAAAGTAAAACAATATAAAAAAATGTTGAGTTAAAAATTTTGTATAACTCGTAACTGTAAACAAAATTGGTTTATAAGATTTTATTTTCATTGAAAAATAAGGTTTTCTCTCGTATATTTTTAAAGAATTTAAAAGTTCAATGCAATATTTGATTAATAGAAAAGGTTAGTGCAGTAGATCTAATGCAGTTGATTTAAAGATTTTGCAATTAATTTAAACTTGTTGATTTGCACAATGAAAGAGACTTAAAGTAATTTAATGTGTAAATAATAATTAAATGGAAAAAATTATCTGAAATTAAATTTTTTTATTTAGAAAATGTTGTTACATGGCTTGAAGAATTAAAATCCAACAGACGTAAAAAACTTGTACGTTAAAGCTGTTCTAATCTTATATATGTATGTAAATAAAATAAATGTACATTTAGTTGAAATCTTCCATATTTGATGATAATAATACGAAATTTATTGAGCTTAATACTTTTAAATTACTGGATCCTAAAGTTGTTTGAAGCAAGTTTTTTTTCTTTTGTCTTTTGCTTTTAATTCTTTTACTTTCGTCACAGTTAGATATGTATCTAGGAAATATAAATATTACATGGCCAAATATTTCTTATAATTTCTTAAGAAAAAAAGTTTTTATTTACATTTTTTATTCGCATATTCCACCTTCGCCTGGATAAAAAAAAACATTTTCACACTGTATCCGATTGGAAAATTTTTTATTGGAAAAGTTTTTTTTTTTCGTAAAATCCAGATCAATGTTGAATAGAATATTAAAAATCATTCATATTAAAAAGTGATTTTTATATTGAAATGATAACGTTTAAGGTTTTAAAAATTGTTAAAGTTTTGTCGCTTTTTATGAATTGAGGTAATAAAGTTTTTTCCTTTTTATTTTGTACGTTAATTTTACTGCCAAATTATAAGATTTGATCAAGTTATTGTTGTTATATTTTAAAATTTTTGAACGATGTAAATTGACGTTTAATTAAGAAATTAATTAGAAATTAACTAAATATTTGATAACCTATAAGATATGTTTAAATTTTTAAAAAAATTTTAATTAATCTTGACTATATACATTTTTTTAACGTTTATTCAAAACATTTTTAATGATAACCCGGTTGACTTTTAGATATTCTGTATGATACAATGTATTTAATTGTTTTATCAGAGTTACTATTACAAGGCTGCATTTTATTTGCCTGTATTATAATTTGAAAGTATGTCATATAAGTGATGTAACTATATTTCATTCGTTTACATATTTCATATGATTGGATTTCATCTGTAACCAATTCTAAAATCCCTCCTAATTATATGCTTTAGTTACTTTTTAACCGATTTTTCACAATTAAAATTTAAATTTCGGTTTTGCAACAACACTTGGACACTTTTGTTTAATCTAGCAGACAGACCCAATAAATAATTTGCGCCCGTCAAGATACATATGTCCGAAATTTTAAGTTAATTTATACATCAAATTCTCTGTTTCAGAATAAAATTTATTAACATTTAAATCAGCTAAATAAATATTAATTCTAAATAGTTTACTGTATCTAGTTATTATATCTTAAATTATTCCAAGGGCTTCCTTTTTTAATCACTTTAACTTTTTAGAACATTTCCAAAAAAAATTTGAAAAAATGTGTTTATTAGTTTCACCCTGTCCGTCCGTCCGTCTGTGTACTAAACTTCTACACCGTTAAAGATAGAAAAAAAAAAATTTTAACCATGGACAGGTCTCATACAATACTTTGTAGAACAACTTTTACATGCAATCCTACTTTTAAATGCGTATAACTCATATTTTGCTTAAATATTTTCTAATCTATAGCCGAAGGCCTTAGTTGCTTGTGCTATAAAAATATTATAGTAATTAATTCTATTAGTTATTATATAATTTAAATAATAAATAATAATAATAATTTTTCAATGTGAAAACGCCTTTCGACAGGAATTAAATCTTTATAAATTAATATCAAAATTATTCAAGTTTTTTAAATTTAGTATTTAAATTTACCATTATGCAAAAACCAAATATTGCATTATATTTCTTTTTTCATAACTTCGGCACGCTTTTAGATAGGAACTTGAAATTTTGAGACAAGAAAAACTTGAATTAGTATAAGTTTTTTCAGAAAATTTTTTTTGTACCACATCCTGTTTAAGAGCTACTAAAGCTTAAAAATTGAAAATTTGCTATTTTTTTGTTTAATTTATTACAGGTGCCTAAGTAATAAATTAAGTAAGTTACAGGAGTTTTAGTAATAAATTTTTTCATATATTAATGGGGTTTCTTAGTTATAAAGGGTTACGAACTTATAGCCCCTTGAAATTTTAAAAGAGTCAAATTTCTTGCAAGTTACATTTCTCAACAGTTTTATTGTCTTTTGGAAACGTGCGCTTTCAAGAACCGTTGGATTACATTCTATCTCTTTTTTATTTCTTCCTAAAACAGCTTCATTTTATTATCGTTCTCTGTTAGCAAATTTTTTGACTTATTAATTTCACTCTGTCCAACCATCCATCCGTTCGCCATTTAAAATAGTACAATAAAATTTTAACCACAGATAGATTCCATTACAATATTAAATGTTGTGGAGCAAATTTTTTATGTAGTCTCTCCTATTGCAAAGTTGGAAAAAGTCTTGCTTAATAATGTGTATACTGGCTTAGGATTGCAATTTGGTATTTAAATTTATTATTATGTGAAACAATAATTTGTAGCTCCGCAATACTTTCAATGAGAAACTAAAATATTTGATAGGGGGAATTCTGAAGATCTTGGAAAATGAGTACAAGTTATATTTTTTTTATACCAGCCCTTCTTTAAGAGCTATTGGAGATCAAAAACTGGAAATTTTAAATATATTTATAGGTAGATGTAACTTGAGTACCTGTGCAAATGTATTGTAAGTAAGATATACAAATTAATTAAAGTTCCAATGTTATTTTGTACATGGTTTTAACAATATTTCTTAGTTTTACCTTTTAAAATACCAGCTACCTTTTACCATACCCTTTTCTTAAATTAAAAAATTCTAAAAATAATTATAATATATTTTGATGCAAAAGTAGTCAAAATTCTTAAATACTTTTATTGTTTTTATACCCGTATGAACTATGTTCAAGGGTATAATAAATTTGCCATTACGTTTGTGACACCTTAAAGGAGTCGAGCTAGATATAGTGTCAAAGGTATGAATCGGCTCAGAATCGAATTCTGAGTCGATTAAGCCATGTACGTCCGTCCGTCCGTCCGTCCGCACGATAACTCAAAAAATAAAAGAGCTAGGAGGCTGAAATTTTTTTTACGTCACTTTTACAAAATTGTTAGTTTTGCTATTTAAATCCAACATTTTCGGTCAGCGGGTTCGAGTAGCTGCCATACAACTTCTATCTTTATATAGAAATAACTCAGTATCTATTCAAGCTAGGTTTCTGAAATTTTGCAAATGATGATCAAGTTTTATGGCAACAACTTTCGTAAAATTTGGTTGTGGTGGTGCGACGAGTTCGGGTAGCTGCCATACAACTTATCCGTTTAAATGAGAATAACTCAGTGTCTATTGAAGCTAGGAACCTGAAATTTAGTAAAGAGGTGTCGAGTTACATGCCAACAATTTTTGTAAAATTTGGTTGGTCTAGAGCAGCCGCTTCTTGCACCTCTTGCAACTTAATGAAGCTAGGCGTCTGAAATCTTGCAAATGATGATCAAGTTTTATGGCAACAACTTTTGCAAAATTTGGTTGTGGTGGTGCGACGGGTTCGGGTAGCTGCCATACAACTTATCCGTTTAAATGAGAATAACTCAGTCTCTATTGAAGCTAGGAACCTGAAATTTAGTAAAGAGGTGTCGAGTTACAGGCCAACAACATTTGTAAAATTTGGTTGGCCCAGAGGAGCCGGTTCAAGATTCTTGCACCTCTTGGAAATTAATGAAGCTACGCGCAATAGATTCGGGTAGCTGTCATACAACTCCACAATTTACATAAATATATCTCTGTAGTTCGGTACTACAACATCTGAATGTTTTTAAAAGATGATCAAGTTTTATAGAAACAGGATATATTACGTTCACACGGGTATCCCAGAGTTGACACAGTCTACTCTACTGCACTCTTCCTCGTTTATTTTTAAATTTACTCCTTTAAAAACCTCTACTTTTCCATTCACTTTGTTTTTATTTAAAGTGAAAACTTTATTAGTAAAACTTCTTACTAACTTTTTTTTAGTAATAATTTTCATAAATAATATTCACTAATATTGATGCTTCTATAAGTAGTCTTTCAATAGTTGTTTCACAAGAGAAAAATTTTAAGAGGAAAATTTTCTTCATGGGAGAAAAACTACTGACAAATTAAACTTTTTTAATTCCTTTGCATAAAGTTTGGAAAAACGGATTTTAAAATTTTTTTATTTTTTTAAACAGGAAAAAAATACTAGAAATTGTATTAAAAATAATAAACAGGGAAAAGAAAAATAAGTAAAATTAAAGAGTTTTAAAGCAAGAGTTTTACCTTGTTTGAATAAAAAAATTATAATAAAAATGATGAAGCTGCCGTTATACATATCTGATTTTCTTAGAAAATTTCTATTTTTTGCTTTATAAAAGTATTAAAACTTTAAAATTTTTATATTTTTTTTTTTAAATTAAAAACAAAAACAATCAAAACAAAAAATTAAAGAAAAAAACTAAATCAGTTTCCTCTTTAAAAACACATCATTATTACAAAAAGTTTTCAAGAAATAGGAGCTAAGTTGAAAGGGAGTTTACGATAAAATAATTTCGTTAATTCTTTTTCAAATCATTAACTCTTGATTGGTAGTCTTTGGTGGTCTAATATAGCTATGATAGATAAATTAAGTTTTGATATAACTATGTTTTATAGTTTTATTAAAAGTTTCGTCATTTTTTCTCCTAAAATCAAGATCTTACTTTAAATTGAAAATTCATCTCATATTAATAGATATATGATTTTAGTACTATTGAAGTATTTTCTAGCTTTATATAACTGTAAAACGAATCAATCTTTGTCAATTTCAAATGCACATCATGATCGCACACTTTCTTCTAATATGCGATTAAGATTTGCATGTGAAAACAACAAAAAATGATTGATGAAAAATTTAAATGAAATGAAAATTAAGAAACGAAGAAAAAATATTTTGTACCATGAAAATTACAAGGAGATACACAATTAAAAATAGCAGGATTTTCACAAGAGTAATAGTAAAATTATAAACATTGTAATCCAAAGCATTGTAACTTTGAAAGAAAATACTTTTTTTAAGAAAAATATTTCGGAATAAAGCAAAGACAAGTGATTTAATCTTTTACAATTCGATTGGAAACTTATTGAAAAATTGATTGAAACTTCAAATAAATCAACAAAGTAAGCATGTATGGATTTTAATGAATGCAATCATAAAATTGGTTTTTCTTCTATTTTTTTTTTTTTTTTTTTTGGTTTAAAAGTTTTTAAAAGTTTTGAAAAGTTTTGAAAAGTTTTTATTTTTTACAAATTGTGTTGAAGCATTCAAATTATTAAGTTTTATTTCCTTTATTGATTTAAAAACCTAAAATTATAGAAGATTGACCATTATCACAAATTGAATCAGAACGTTTTGACAAAAATTTGAATAAGAATATATCTGGATCGAGTCCTAAGAATTATTGTTTATTTTATCATTTATTTTAAATTTTAGAGTTTCAAGGTATTTTTTTTTGATATTAAAATTTCAAATTGAATTTTTAGACAATATTTCAATCTGTTATTATTATTTTCATTTCATTTTTTTCTTATCTTACCATAATAAGTACTTTTTTTTGTATCTTTATATTCGTTGCATATAATATCTGTATTGAACAATAACGAAAATTTTTCCAAAGTGTTTTTAAAAGAATGATTTTGTGATTTCATATTTAAATGTTTGTAAATTTTTAAAAGGTTCCGAAATGTTTAGACAGGGTTATGAAAAAGCGAAAACTTTTAATGATCTCTCATGCCGAAATGGGTTAAGGAACCGAAACAAAAGAACCAGTTCAAGCTCTGTTTTACGCATCCAACTCATTGAGTAAGGTTCTCTCTAAATTTAGTAATAATTAACTGCGTATAGATACAGTTTGCTTTTTAACACACTTTCAAAATGTTCTTATTATGTACTGTTTCCTCTGTCCGTCCATTCGTTTTTGATTAAAGGCTGTTAGGGGTCAAAAATAAAAATTCACTATTTTTAGACACATTTATATAGATTTATTTGTTGTAAGATATAAAAGTTAAAACTCCAAAATTACATTTTTACATTACATCTTTTATGTGTTAACTGTTGTTTTTTTAGTAACATAAAATGCCATTTTGAAAAATATGGGGGTTTAAAAATCTTTGCTTTTTGAATGTACTCTGCCTTGTTTATATTTATAGATTTAATTGTTTTTACTGATCTTAGCGTTTCGATACAACTTTTCTAATGTTTTTTTTTTTTTAAATTTTGCTATAGAATTACGATTCTAGGAGAACAAAAAAAGATCGTTAATTAAATATTTTTAAAATAGCATCTCATTACAGTTACCGTTAAAAAGTAAGAATTTGCAATGTTTTTCAAATTTTTATAATTATTTTAATTTAAAAAAAAAAGAAGCGTTTCAAACATTCTGCAATAAACGATTAAATGACTTTAGAATAAATATTTAAATGAACAACGCATGATCTTTATAAAGAGAACTTATAATTATTATTATTTGGAACCCATAATATATGGATATGACTTAAAAAAAAGTAAAAAAGTACGGAAAAATTAATAAAGTTGGAGTTGATTTCAAGTTATTGCCTAGAGTTAAATAAAAAAAGTTTTTGGTTGCACAAATCTAACAAATAGAAGCAGTAGAAAGAACTAAATAATAAAAAAAAATGTCATTAACAGAAATGATAAAGCAAAAATTCAAAAGTATTATGCCTGAAAACACAAATTTAAATTTATAATTATTTAGTCAAAATTTATATGAAAAAAAAACAAGGTAGAATGTAAACCAACGGTTTTTAAAAGCGCACATTTCCAAAACTCAATACAAACTGTTTAGAAGTGTGACTTACACAAAAATTTGAAAATTTCATGTAATAAGAAAAAACGTGAAAATAGGACATTTTTGAAATTTTGAGGGGCTGTAATTTCGG
The DNA here is from genome assembly GCA_947095535.1 of Poecilobothrus nobilitatus. NCBI lineage: Eukaryota > Metazoa > Arthropoda > Insecta > Diptera > Dolichopodidae > Poecilobothrus > Poecilobothrus nobilitatus. The sequence continues at coordinate 3,123,491 of OX352773.1, read as the reverse complement.
AATCCTGTATAACTAAGAAAAGCCGTTGACACACGTAAAAATATATTATTAAACCTTTAATTTTCATGTCTTGCCGAAGAAAAATTTGCCTACAGGTGCCTAAGTTACAGGTGTCTAAAAATAGCAAATTTTCAATTTTTGAGGCGTAATAACTCTTAAAGAGGGGGTGTTACCAAAAAATTTTCTGAGGAAACTTATACTAATTCTAAAAGTTCTTTCTTGTCTCAAAATTTCTGTAAAATGTGGTTTTCACATAACGGTAAATTTAAATAGTAAATTACAAAATATTCCATAATTTTGATATTGTTTTATTTAGATAATAAAATTTTCGATCTTCTGGCGGTTTTAGATTGCAAAATTATTACGCAGAGCCCGAGATATATACATCTGAAAATGGGGCTTTTTTGCAATTTTGAAGAGCTTCAACTTTGGAACCCTTTACAACTAAAATAAACCTTTAACACACGTAAAAATATATTATTGTAGCTTTAATTTTTATATCTTGCAGAAGTAAAATGTGTACAGGTTCCTAAGTTCAGGGGGTGTCCTAAGTCCTAAGTCCTAACTCATAAGTCCTAAGTCATAAACAGGGGGTGGTCCGAAAAATTTTTCTGAGCAAACTTATACTAATTCTAAAAGTTCTTTCTTGCCTCAAAATTTCAAGCTTCTATCTAAAAGCGTACCGGAGTTATGAAAGTAGAAAAATCATGCAAAATTTGGTTTTCACATAACGGTAAATTTAAATACTAAATTTAAAAAAATTGTATAATTTTGATACTAATTTACAAAGATAAAAGAAATACCTGTCGAATGACGTTTCCAGATTGAAAAAATCTTAAGCAGAACATAAGATATATGCATTTAAAAATAGGGCTTTTTCAAAGTTTGAGGGGCTGTAGCTCCGTAATGGGGGGGGCTACATGAAAAAGTTGTTCCCCAAAATTATTTTTTTTATGAGACCTACCTATGGTTAAAATTTTTTTTCTCTATCTTTAACGGTGTAGAAGTTTTGTAAACAGACGGACGGACGGACGGACGGAATTCAAAATTTTTTTGGAAATGTGCTAAAAATGAAATATAAAGAGGTGAAAATTGTATGAATAACTAAATAAAAAAACTTTTTGTTTCTTGATTACTTTTTTTTTCAGTTCTTTACTTTGTTTCTTGTTTTTATTATTATTTAATTTTTTTAAAAGTTTAATTTTTCTTTTTTCCTTATTAATAATTACTTTCTTTCCTCATTTTTTTTTTTATTTTAAATTGAATTTTCTTATAAGACCACAAAAAAAAAATCTTAATTTAATGGAAAACCATAAATGATTTTCCAAAAGAAAAATAAAGAAAACAGTAAGAATTTATAAACAAAAATATAACTTTATCGTGTATTAAAAAAAGCGTATTGTGACTGATAAAATAGAATTTTGCTTTCTTAATTTCTAAATTTTTAACGCCATACCGATTAGTTAACTCATTTATATGACTTATAGTTATGAATGGAAGCCAAACGTTGGAAGCTATATCTTAATTTTCTTTCTGAAAAATTTTTTTTTACTCTTAAAACTCATAAGGCAGTTAAGATTTTGAATCAATCATTATATTCGAGCTTATTGAGATGAAAAGGCACGGAGTGTAATAATAATTTCATATTGATCTTTATTTTAATTATAATACCTTTGAAATTTTCAACCGATTTTTTTTAGATTTCTTAACAAGTTTTAAAATAATTAACATTGTTATTACACAAAACAAAAAAAAAAGAAGCTTGAATTTGTTTTGAATCAAAAACAATAAGTAAAAGTCATTTGAATAAAATTAACTAAATTTTTGTACTTTAGTTAAAAGATTTTTTTCTTCTCTTGTTTTATTCATCTTATTCTTGTCAATTTAATGGAAGTTAGGGCAAACTTAAAATTAAAATAGTTTTTGTTTCTTTTTTTTTTTGAAACATTTTTACCTTTATTGGGGAAATTCCTTAATTGTTTAAGGTTTTTTTTTTATATTATTTAAACTCTTCTACAAAATAATGAAAAAAAAGCAATAAGAAAAATATTTAAGGTATACATTTTTTAAAGTTTTCCTGAAAATGAGTTTATTTTCACCTCATGGCTAAAAATCGTGTAACCTATATTAAAATGTTTAGAATAAAAAAGAAAATTTAATTGATTTATTTATTTACAAAATAACATAAATTAATTATAAAATAAATTAGTTTAACGCTTTGATGATAAAACCATTATGAACCTAAGTCTATTTATTACTATAGTTCAGTTTTTATACGTGTACGAATAAAGATGTAAGAGTATAATAAATTTGTCATTACATATGTAACGATATGAAGGAGACCATATAGATATGGAAAAGTATATAATATTATATTCCACTCTGAGTTAATTTAGATATGTGCTTTCATGATGGATGCATCCGTACGATAATAGAAAAAATAAATGAACTAGTATTCTAAAATTTTTACCATTTTAATTTTATATAAAAGTCATATATATGTTATTTGACTATAACTGCCATACCACTTCTGTTTTTTGTTTAATTAGACTTATGGTATTTGAAACTTTGTCAAAAGAAATTATGTTATATGATAATGACTTCTGAATTTTGTTGGCCTTTTGCAACAGTTATTAAGAATTAATTTGTTTATTATTTACTTATTTTTAGGTGAAACCTAATAAGTTGGTGATAATAATGTGGTAAACTTATTAAGTTGAGTTTGTGTAGGTAGGAAAATCAAAAATTTGACTTTTTTATTTATTTAGCTTTCTAATATTACATAAAAAGTTTAAATAACATTAGTGTTAGCCTCGGCTACTGATATTCTTATAAAGTGCGAAAGAGAAAGCAGATAAAAGAAAAATAACACAAAATTGTTTTAATTAAGGTTACTTCCTTGTTGAAGTGTAAAGGTGGACTTTGACTTTTTTATTTATTTACTTATTTATTTATATTAATATTACAAACCACATATCGGCTACTAAGGCCATTATAGGTCGAATACTGTTATATATATTATACACTAATATTATTTATTTTGTTTACATAATATCTTATTATATTTACACTATAGTTGGTATCAAGGGGGATTTGTTTTTAATTATTAAAACTGCTACCTGTGCAGGATTTGAACCCGAACTCTCTCAGTTAATAAGCCACGTGTTCGACCACTAGGCCACCGAGACCGCTTTGATTTTTTTGAATGATTAACCAATAATATTAAATTTTAAGCATACTTTTAGGATTGAAAATAAACGTTTTTAGGATTAGTGTGTATTATTATGAATTTGTTAAATTTAAGATTAGTCTATTGCCTTTTAAGTATAATCTTCCGTCTCGTTTGAATAATGGAATTTAAAATTAATTACCTTATTCTTAAAAATAAACTAATAAAAATGATCTGTTATTTATATTGAATTTTTGTATTCTTTTGTAATATTCCGATTTGGTTACTGGTATTTGTAAATTATGTAATAATAATTAAAAGTTCAATGTGGATAGAGAAAGTTTTAAATATTTATAAAAAATGTATAATTTGTATCTGATTTTTCGAGGATACCTTTAACTCATTTTCTTAGTAGGTATATTAATATTTCTTAAAAATATTCTTAGTATAAGAATATTTTTAAGATATAAAATTGTTCTTATAAATTAATAAATAATATTAAAAGGTAACAGTTATTAAAGAAAAAATAATTTATTATAGTTAAAAATAAAAAATTTAAACAGAAATGAAATAGTATATTTTATAAAATTCTAAAAAGGATAATACAAAAATATATATTTCTTATAATATTCTATTTGAATTTTAAATACTGGAAAAAAGTAAAAGAAGAGTGTATTGTGTTATAATATAAACTACTTTAAAACCCTAAAATTTATAAAGTAACAAAATTATTAAAAAATAGGGGAAAAAAAACGTCAAATTTAGTTTTTTACCGAAGTTTTTACGATTGTTGGTACTTTTAGTTTAGCAGTTTTAAAATTCTTTCTTTTCAAAGTTTAAGTTGTCGCAAATAATTGACATAAATGTAAATATCGCTTGCGAAAGGATTTTTCAAAACATTTTATTAAAAGAAAAAAAAACTGAATTGTTGATAAATTGTTAAATTTAAAAAACGAAATGTCCTGATTGATTAGTTAAGAGAGCAATTTGTAGTTACTTTTTAGATGTTTAGTGAACATGTAAGAAAAAATATAAATTTTTACAAAGTCTTCCTTTTTCACAAAAAAAAAAAAAAAACAAAATCGAATCCAAATTAAATTGAAAAAATATATTCAACATTTTGAAATATTAAAAATGACAAAAATTTCTTGATTTGTTGTGAATATTTGAAGAATTGCATTTGTTTCTTCATTTTTTACTTAAAAACTTTTTCTGTTGATTGAAAATGTCAAAGGAAATTTTTGTCACGTATTTTAATTTAAAAATCCTAAGAACCAAAGAAATATCCAATAACTTGAAATATTAGAAAATCCAATTTATACATATTATGTATTTTAAATTTTACAATGTTTAATACGACATTTTGTTTCCTTAAATGCGACATTCAATGTTTGATTAAAAAAAAAAAATTAATAAGAGGAAAGACTGTTGAAAAGTTGAATTTTGAGAAACTAGACTTTTCATCTAGGGTGCTTTTTTAATCGAGTATGTAGCTTACGAATTCTAAATTGAAATTTTCTTTCAAATTTTTAAATAATTCAAATTTTAAAAGTTTAATTATTTATCTAATATCTAAATTTTTGTCCATATCTTTTTTTTTTAATTTTTTTTATTCTTTGTTTAGATCTTATATATATAACTTACAAAAAAAAAATTTTTAAAATATAGGTTTACTTCTTTGTTTTTATAATTAATTTTAAGATGACTTATTTTATTAATTTTAGGTTTTATCTTTTAATATTACATTTTATCTTTGAATCCTCCATGGTATTTTACATCCTTATATTTATTATATTTTTGGTAAAAAATTTCGTTGAAAAATCCAAATTTCTTTCTTTTAGGTTTTAAGATAAAAATTTAGCCTATCTTAACCTATCTCTATGTATAGGTGTTTCCTAACCACCAATAATGTCCAATAATGCTTTTGTGCCTTTCTGGTATATGTTTATCAAATTTTAACATTGAATAATCTAGGTTTTGCGGATTATAGTCAATGATGTTGCATGTAGCTCGCCTATTATAATGAAATAATAGGGGGACATGGGTTTGATCTTGAATGTAACCATTTGAATCAAGGTATATAAAGAATTCCGGTGCAATGAATTCTGTAGTCATGTTGGATCTTATATACTCATCGTTGTGGTAATAAATATTTGACACTAGATTATTTTCCGTCACTTGTAGAGCTCTATTAAAATGATTACGTATTTATTTTATAGCAAAATTATCGAACCTTATAATATTTGCTATCTTTATATATTACTTTGTTAAAATAAAAATGTTGAAAATTTGATTCTGGTTTTCTCGTTTTATTTATGCAGACCTTAATGCATTTTCTCTCGAATTTTCTAATAAATTCCATTGTGCTCCATATGTTAAACCAAATACGAACGGCATATGCTATTATTGGTCTTATAAAAGCTTGATATGAGATGATTTTAACTCTGGGACTTATCCGTTTGTCGTAAAATAGGTTTCTGGCGGCTATAAAGAGCATCTTTGTTACTTTTACTTAATATGTGCTTTACATGGTCTTTACATTTTAATTGATGGTGAACTTGCATTCCTAAATATTTGATTATTTTAGTTTGTTTTAATAAAGTTCTATTATTACTTTTAATATTTAGATTTTTGTCCATAGATGTCATATAATTTTCCGTGTTTAATATTCAAACAACGCTAAGAGAAAAATATTTAATGTAAATTTAATAAAATTTAATATAATTTTTAAGAGTGATTTAGGGTGATGATCAGCAAAGAAATATAAGAATAAACGTAATTCTTGAACGTTAGTTTATACCATATATACATATTGTAATAATACTATTTCAAAGCGTTTTATGGTCAGTGAATGAAATTGGGTCATTTGAAGTGCATTATTATAAAAGCATTAACTTAATAGCATCAATTAAATAAAAAAGAAAAATACAAAATGGTTGTATAAAAAATATAAATATATCATAACATTATACCATATCAATATAAATATGTACTCTCTATTACTCTATAATTGTGTGAAAAAAACAAATTGAAACAAAAAAAAAATCACTTAACTATAATCAAAAGGACAAAAATTTGTTATATATTATACATTTTGTTTTATAATAATTTCATACAATATAATACAGTTATGTCTGTACATAATCCTTATAAAAATATAAAATGTAAACCAATACTATTATATAGATAGATGATTGACGGGCCTCCAGATATAACGTATATCGTACTTATACATTCAATTTAATAATATCCTTTGCATGTCCTTAATTGTTTACTTTTGATTTACAATTTCTATATTGCAATAAAAATATAAGACTATCGATTATGTTTATTGAATTAGAAATAGAAATTAAATTGATAATATTTTATAAGTAGTTTCAGTTTTTTATAAATGTATGTAGGTACTTATTAGTATATTGTATCCAAAAATAAAATGTTCGTTCTATGAAATAATATTCGTTTAAAAAATTTACAATATAACAAATTTATGACAAACATATTATCCTTCAATCTATTCTTAAACCAATTCGATATAATCAAATTCTGGTAAAATCTTATCTTAGTTAATAAGTTTTTTTTTTTTAATGAAAAATGAACCTAAAAATAGGATATTAAATACGATATTTATTTAAATATAAAAGTTAAATTACATACGAAATAAAAAAAGTTACAATATGTTTGGTGTCAACTTAATGTCTCATAAATTGATATTTTTATTAAATGACTATTTTACTTATGATTTAGTGATTTTTATATTATGTCAGTTCATGTAGGAGGGTCAGTTTTTTTTTTCTTTTGTCTGTTTTTATGCACTAACTTTTATAACAAATAATAAAAATATGTAACTAAAGTTTTTTTTTAAACACTACAGGATGCTTTTGGTAACTTAAAGAAACTCTTACACTCTAACATCAAAAATTAAATTTATTTAATTAAACATTTGTCATCTAAAGAATGGCGCAGTATGTAAGTTGAAGGTTTTGCATGCGAAACGCCTGTAGTTCAAATCTCGGTCAGGTTAACGTATTATATAAAATATAATAAAATAATGTACGTACCTATTGAAACATAAAATTATAATTTAATACTTGTACTAAATCTTAACCTAAAAAGGAAAGATTGATTTAATCCTAATCACATTCCATGTGGTGGAAACAAATAAATAAACATTCGTTTAAGTTTGAAAGAAGCTTAAAATTAAACTGTAGTTATATCTAACTAAACGATTAAACACTTTACATTAATATTGGAAGCCTACTGTGATATAAATTATATCGTATTGTACCATATACATGTGTTCCTTTTAATTTTGTTATAACTTTGAAGTTCTATGAAATTATCCCTGTCTTTCATACACACTTATTTATATAAAACTGTCATAAGTAATTGAAATAAATAAACAAATTGATATTCCTCCCTATTTTTTTTTTATTTTAATGAAACTTTTCTAAATTAGATAAATAACATGAAAAACAAAGCAGTACGAGTAAATAAAGAAACTTTTCTGACTAAAATTCACTAATAAGAAATGATAACAACTATAATTTTAACGATAAAACAGACAAAAATAAAGGATACAAAGGACGAAAAAATAAAACTTTGTGGAAATTTTGTTTATTTGATTTTGGCACTTTTTCTTTCAAACTTTTTACAATAAGATTCCATTTTATTACAAAAGTGTTTAAATATATTATATAATATATAAATGGTGTTCGTGGTATATTACGTTTTTTACTTTCATTTACACAAAAAAAAAAAAAAACATTAAATTAACTTTGTGGTTAAATAAATGAAAAGAAAAGTACTAAAATTTATAACAAGAGTTCCATTTTAAGGGCCCTTTTGTTTTGCCATTGCTCTTTTCCGATTTGCCTTTTATTTCAAGAATCACTCTTCGTTCTTTGTTGTTTTCTTTGTTTGCAGTTGATTTTATTGAAGGATATCCTTTTTCTTTTTTAAGTGTGTGCGTTTGTGTATATATGCGTACATAAGAGTCTTCTTTAAACATTTTATTATAATTTGAGTAAATAAATTCAACGGTTTTACAACCATTGTGAATTTTTTTTTTTTCAATATTGCTTTAAATTATGGAAAAAGTTAATATGAATGTGGAAAGTATATCCAACGTTATTATAATTGAACTTGTTGAATTTCAATATTATATCATTCAAAAAAGTACTCCAATAAGTATGCAATTTTTGATACAAAATGTTTAGAATAATTTTACGAAATTGAAAATGATGGACCTCGGTTGTCTATTGATAAAGCTCGTAGCTTATTAACCGAAGGGGTGAGTGTTCAAATCCTGTACAGGTAGGAAATATTTTGTATTATATGTGATAAGTAATATAAATAAATAAATTTAATCAGACATCTAAAGGAGTACATACTTAGTTTCAGTGATGAATAATGGTTGAGATAACAATTTTATTTTATGCTGAAATATAGTTCTTTAAATTTTACTAAAACTAGCTTTTATTAGGTCCTAAAGATTTTACTAAAGATTATTTTTGAAAGTTAACGTATTGAAAGTTCAGATTTTTTAAAGTTTTTAAAATAATTTTAGCCCTAAAAGAATGGAATACTTTTAATAATTTTAGCCCTAAAAGAATGGAATGGCAAGTTTTTAAAAATTGATTTATATAATAATAAGAGATGAATTATGAATCAATCTCAAAACATATTCCCAACGATTATCTATTTTTGAAAATGATGATTGCATTAGACCTGATAGTCTTAATTATTAATCTTTGTAGATAATTTGTAGATTCTGTAGTGCATAACTATATGTATCTTAACAATTAAATTTTTGTAAAAGTAAAAGCATGAATACAGAACCGACTAAAATAGAACAGACTAAACTGTCTAAAGGAGGATAATTACAAATTTTCAATTTCAAAATTCTTAAGTTACTCATAAAGTTACCATACAATAAATTTTGTAGGTTTTCAAAAAACAAAACGAAAAAAAAATATCATAAACGAAAAAGTTTGTTTTAAGGTATAACAAAGTCCTTTTAAATAAAAATTTGGTTTTTAAATGAATTTTATTTTTTTTTTTTTTAGTTTTTGCATTTTGATACATAAACAAATGAAAATTAATTCTGAAACTTGAAAAATCTGGGATAATATTTATTTTTAGATATTCTTTTAACATTTTTTTAATATTCGACATAACAAAGATTTCTCCATTTTTTTTTTTTTTTTGAAGTATAAATAAAACTTGAATAATTTTTTCTTTTTTTAACATTTTTCTCTTAATTAATAAAAACTTAATTGAATCTAACATGGATCTTCATTTGTAATTAATAAAAAAAAAAAAAAAAAATAAAAGTAAAATAAAACAAAACAATCCCTAAGGACAACCTATATAAATAATTAGACAAGTTTTTGTATTATAGTATATAAAATATCCTATACCTATATTATATAATATTATAAGCGAAAACGGAAGTAATTGGCATTGTACATTAAGTTTGATGTAATTAAGAACGTTTCTTCGTATTTGAAATATTCGATTACATAGGTTTTATTTTAATTTTATACTAAGATGAAAAATGTGAAATAAATATTTAATTGATATTGATTTTTTTTTTTTTTTTGTAAAAGAAAATAAAGTCAATAGGTAATGGTCTTTCATCAAATCAATAAACTTTGATTGATTATTTGGAAAATTAAATGCTCGTGACAAAGTATTTTTGTATAGAATATGATAATATGATTCTTACTTAGTTTTTTGCAAAGTTTTTTCTTGAAAGATAATAATTTAGAAAGTATTTAATTTGCAGAGTACACCATATTTTTTTTTGAAATCAAAAAATATATACATGATTTGTTGAAGAAATTTTAATTAAATTACAGATTTATAGAGTATCTTTTTATTTTCTTTATTAAATTGCTTTAGAAACTTTATATGCTTGTATTGCCATTATAGTATATAATATTAATAATATTCTTCACTGCGATTATGATCTTAAGGCCAATAACAGGAATTTAAAGAAGAAGAATGAATGATGAATCTAGTTAAAAAATATTAAACTTAAGCGAAATAGACAGGATATAACGATGATCAGAAACGACAGATGATATAACGAAACTTCAGGCCTTTTATTTGAGACAAAATTCTCAGTATTAAAGAATATTACAAAGCTTCAGACCTTTTACTAAAAAAACACTTATTAGGATCGTAAAACATTGATAGATGTGGTAAGTCAGTTAGGTTTCAGATTTTTTCAATCAAAATACAGTACCTAAAAATATTTTTTTTATAATATTTATATATATATTTTGTTTTTAAATTATCGGTTGGTGTCTTGCCTACTGCTACTGCAACTTTTTCGAAATCTAATATATTTAAGGTTGCAATAAATACTGATTTCACGTCTTTAAAAATGTTTTTTAATCGAACTTAAAATCTTATTTTTCCTATTTGGTGTTTCAATTTTCTTAAGACTTTATAATGAATAACCGTCAAACAATATTGCCATCCTCTAAAGCTATACAATTCATTTTAAGGTTTTGATTAAATCAAAAACAAAATGCTAAAGAAAAAAACATCTACAAGGTCTGTAAATAAAAAAAACATTTTATTATTTTAATAAGATGGGAAAAGAACAAAACAAATTTTTCTTTTTCAAACATTTTTATTTCTTTTCTATTGTAACCTTGAAAAAGGACGATTTTAAATTTAAAAAAAATATCTATGCTTTGGCTCTAAGGACCTTTATAAAATTTAAGTAAATTATATTGTTTATAAAAATAAAAATAAATAAATAAATAAAAATGAGTTTGGTAAAATAAAATTATAAAACAAAAAAAAAAAACAAAAAACAGAAATACAAGACAATAAAATTTTTATAAGCATATTTTATAAAAGCGGGAAAAAACCACAATTCTTAAGGTCAAAAAAGTGTTCTACTCTTTGAATAAATAAACTGACAGTCATAGAAAGAAAGTTAAAAATACAACATTTTATCATTTAAAGGTACATTCTGGTGATCCCATGGGTTCTGACAAATAAATATAGTGAAACAATAACATTAAATTTTTTTCATGGGGTTTCTTGAAGAAAACGAAAACAATACAACATTTTGTTGGTTTATTTGTTATTTTAAAGAATATTATTGTTGAATTTTCCGTTTTTAAATTATTGTCAAACTTTTACAATACGAGCTATCTTTTAACAACTTCAAAATACTAGACAGAGCATTATTTATCGTTAGATAATATAAACATACTATAACTAACATTTTAATAAAGCGACAATAAAAATTAACTTTTTGTAAACAAAAATTTCACATAAAATTAAATAATTGTTTGGTCAAAAGGAAAATAATTTTATTCGGCTAAAATTATTTATGCCAAGTCCTTGTTTTGAGAATTTTAAAGATGGAGAATACTTCTAAACTATTCTAAATAATTATCTACTATTCAGATAGTGATGAATATGTTCATTTCAGGTTTCCATGCTGTTTTGTGCTCAAAGAACTGTTAGAAAAAGAAAAGGATATATGATAAAGTTAAAGTACCGTGTCGGTTATCCTTGATATCTTTGTAGTAAACAAAATGTATAAGTGTACTTTAAAAGTGTAAACTAGAACAAAATAAATTTCAAAGTGGGAAACTATAACCACACAAAAAAAAAAAACATGTAAGTTTGTTTGTACTTATATGCGGTTTTTTAAAAGTGAAACTATAAGTGGTTTTTGATATAAATATTTTCTTTTGAACCTTAAAAAATTCTTTTTGTTATTACTCATAAAAATTTCCTTTTGTAAGGTAAAAAAAAAATGAATTAAATGATGAATTTTCATTCTTACATTATTCTCTATACTTTTTGTTTTTGAAATATCCTTTTAAGAAAATAAAAATTGTGTGAAGTACTTTTTGTTCATTTTGTTTTATTTGCGTAGGTACAAAATATGATTAAGACAATTTTATGAATTTTGAATTTAATTTTTTTAAATTTTATTTTAAAGAATCATAAATGGAGATTGTAAAATAAAATCATAAATGTAATGAATGTAATGAATAAAATCATCAAGATTAGATTTATATTAAAGAATAAGAGATTTAAGTTTATCATATGAAGTCGTGAAAGAAAGATGAATTTAAATTTTTTTTTATTTGTATAATATTTTAAAAGTATTTGCCCAAAAACTTGCATTTACCCCATTTTTAAATGTTTATATCTCTATTTCTGTCTGCCTGGCTTGCTAAGCATAAGCTTATTGCTAGCAGCAAAACTAAAATCATATATTTCAGTTTATCATCACACAGAACTCTAGAAGCTGATTTTACCCTTCATGCTACAAACTGTAGAAAATTTGCAGTGTTTAATAGTGATTGTAATGCTGTATGTAGCAAAAAATGTTTTACAATTGAATTTGTTCAAAACTTTAAATATTTGGGTATTACAAGAGCTCATATTAGTGGTCTCAAGCAATATCTACAGTCAATACTTCGGTATTTCTTTCGCCTAAATAAAGTATGCTCTACAAATGTCCTGATAATCATCTGCTATGGACTGTTTCCCTCAAACCTTCAATATGGTTTGACTTGTAGGGGCGGTGCTTTTTCCAACAAAATGCAACCAATATTGCTACTATAAAAATATGTAATAAAAAAAATCTGTAAAAAAAAGTCACTTATGTCCAAGTATACCTCTGTTTGTTAGTCAAAATATTTCACCTTTACGTCACTTGTATTGTTTTAAAGTTCTAAAAACCTTCTTTATGAGATGTAGCTACTTAAATAGCAGAATTTCGTTGGCTTATCTTCTTCGTGTTAATATTAACTTCTTAGTTTCAGTATCCAATCACCGAACCAGATTATACAAAAATTTCTGTGTTAGGAAAATTAGGCTACACAGCTTATACATAAAAAATATTAAAAAATGGCTTCTGGGTTTGGACTATAATATGCTGAATGGAAATGAATATATGGAAATTAATATAATTTTAAACTGAATATTAAAGTTTGTTTTTTATTTTTGAAATTTGCTGTGAGACGTATGAAACGTGAACAAACATTTTTTGGATTACATTACTGCTATATTTATATAACATCAATAATATCAATAAAGTGTTGTTGCTAATATTAATTTTGCATTGCACTAACACCTATGAACCGTAACTTATACCATGAATATTTAGTATCTTTTTTTCTTTTTTCACTTCTGCTTATAAATTTTTAGTTTTTCTTTTTAATTTTTTTTTTGTTTGTAAGTTTTTTTTTATTTTTTTTTAATCTTGATTTTTCTTTTCTTTTGATTAAATTTTAAAATTATTTCTAGAAACCCCAACAGTTTAATAATATTGTAATAATTTATTTTTAATAGTAATTGAATAATAATGACACTTAACACTAATTTCTTTTTATATAAATAATAAGTGCCATTCTCTTTCTATTTCATAGTATGTTTATATCATTCTATTTGAAATCATAGTAAGTTAAGTTTATGAACATGTAAACAGAAAGTTATAAATAAATAAATAACATTTTTCTAAAAATGCGAAACGACAGTAAGTAATGTTAAGCATTGTAAATAAATATTACTATAAAATTGAATAATTTTTTTGGAATTTCGTATTTCAATTTAATGATATATGAAAATAAAAATTTGGTTCCTTTGTATCTTGTAAACGAAAAGGACGATTTTTAAGAATAAGCTTAATTATCAGGAAAAAATTTTGTACTTTCGCCTGCTTAAAAACAATTAGAGGTCAAAAATTTAAAATATACTAGTTTTGGACACCTGCGCAAATATTTTTCAAGTAAAATAAAAAAATAAAGCCCCAATATTAAATTTTTACATATATACATCTAACAGATTTTCTTAACTATATAGGATTTCTTTAAAACCAAACTAAAGTATTTATTCGCTTTTCACAATTTTTCCTTAAATAAAATATTCTAAATATTCTAAAAAAAAAAAACAAATTAGTAGTTTAAAATAGTCGCCTTGAAAAGCTTTTAATTTTACATATTGTCTTGCTTTATATCTCCAATAAACCGTTTATCTTTTTATTTATAGATTGTAGAAGGCAATTTAAGACTTCAAAGCAATCTAACAATTTAAGAAGGGACATATTTCAGTTTCAAAATTTGATTCCGATTCGATCTATACAATTGAGTCTAAAACTAACTCGATTCCTTTCAGATGTTACAAACGTAATGGCAAATTTATTATACCCTCGAACAAACGTTCAGACGGGTATAAAAATTCTATTTAAATATATGGAGAGTTATTGCTGAAAACAAATGTAACTAAAAATTTAACAAGAAAATTATTTTTGGTTAATATCCGCGGTTTCTATGTCAACACTAGTTAAGTTCACTAGTTTCTAAAAGGAAATATTTTTTTAGAGATACAAAATTTCAAATTTAAAATTTTTATTTAATATTTTTTTTTTTTACAGTTTTTTGCCGCAATGCTGAGAGTAATAAATAATAATATCTTGAGGCGTTCTACATAATAACTGTAATATGACTGTAAGTAAAATAATTCACCGACAATTTTCAAAAAGACTCATTATAGACAAAAAGAAAACTATAAAACACTTTTAAAAATAAAAAAATTTGAAAACAAAGCAAACATTTGAATAAAAATTTTATAGAAGAGTGTCGGATAAATAATAATTTATCTTTAAATATTATCTTATTCCTTTATCATTTTCTTTTATTAAAGTTCATATTGATGTTAAAAACAATTATTGTAATATCCTTTTATAACTCTAATTTATTATAATAATATAGTGACCTACAAATTCAAAAACAGAAATATAAATTTTATTTTTTTTACAAAATTCTAAATTAATTTTCCTTATCCGCTAATATTTAAAAGTCGTAAAAAATTATTTAAAATTTAAATCTAAAAAATAATTTTTATTCAATTTTCATTAAATTTTCAGAATTCGCAATAAATTCGAATAATTATAATATATCTAGCGAAAAAAAAATTTTAAAGTATAGTTAAGTGTTCTATCCGTAATAAATTCAAATTCTCACCCAACACCCAGTGAGAAAAATTCAAATTAGAGGAATTCAAATAAAAGAACAAACAACTTAAAAAAAAATTAAATTAAAGAAAAAACAAAAATTAAAATATTCACTGTACAATATCGTGACCTTTTGAATTCATAATAGTGTTGAATACAATATGATGACAATTTAAAAAATCACCCAAAATTTAAATTGTTAAAGGGTTTATTTATTTATTTTTTTTTTATTTGAAATTCCTAGTGATCTGCTGATACAAATTATATTCTCGACCTTAATATTTAAGTTTTTTTTTTTTTTTAGATATTCCCGGCTATCAGAATGCTGTTTTCTTTATCGTCTCTTTATCCAATTGTGGTTATGGAAAATTTAAAAATAAAATTTAATTAAAATTCATCAAAAAAAGTTGGGTCTAGAGTGAAAAAATAACAATAATAAAATAACAATAATAATGATTCAATGAAGAATTCTGAAACAACATATAGCAGAAACACACAGTAAACCAACACACACAGAACAAAAGAAATTAGAATAGAAAATCGCTGTCATTTACTTACCGTTAAAACTATTTAATTCAGATCAAATGTGTATATGTGTGTGTGCTATTTAATTTTATATTTCATTTCTCGTGATATTTTGGCGACAATACAAAACGAATATAAATTTTTGTTTAGACCACAAAAGGGTTTAAATATCCTTCGTATACTAGAAATATAAATATTTTTTTTTTACCGCTTGAAATTGTTCATAATGTGCTAATTGCGCCGTGTTACGTAGTGTTTACATAGTGTTACATTTTATAAACATATGTTCCATATTTTATAAATATATAGAACATATATTTAAAGTCAAAAATATTTCGCAAGATTTTTATCTGATTTCTGTAGTAAATTTGATCACGAAAATGGTGCATTACATTAATGCATGTATAATATTGTTTAAGTACCTATAGGATATATTAATTGAAACCAATATTATGGTATTATTTAGATCGTCATTAGTCTTTTAATTTGAAGTTTCATATTTTGTAAATATACTTGAAAATTTTTATTGTTTAATTTTTGCAAAATATTTAAAATGTTGACTATATAATAAATATTAAATATATACGATTAAATTATAGTTATTGCAAATTATAAGGAAATACGTTATATTTTCACCAATTATTATACCCGTATGAACTGCGTTCAAAAGTATAATAAATTTGCCATTATGTTTGTAACGCCTTAAAGAAGTCGAGCTAGATTTAGTGTCAATGGTATGGATCGGCTCAGAATCGAATTCTAATTCGATTAAGCCATGTACGTATGTCCGTCCGTTCGCACGATAACTTAAAAAATAAAGAAACTTGGAGACTGAAATTTTGTTTACGTCACGTTTGCAAAATTTTTAATTTTGCTATTTAAATCCAGCATTTTCGGCCACCGGGTTCGAGTAGCTGTTATACAACTTCTTTTTCATATTAAAATAACTTAGTATCTATTGAAGCTAAAATTGAATTTTGCAAAATAGTGTTGAGTTTGAGGTTAACAGTATCTGTAAAATTTTTTCGTGCTGGTGCGACAGGTTCGGGTAGCTGCCATACAACTTCTCTTTTTAAATGAAAATAACGCAGTGTCTATTAAAGCTAGGTATCTGAATTTTCGTGAAAAGATGTCGAATTGCATTCGTAACAATTTCTGTAAAATTTGGTTGGGCTAGAGCAGCAGGTTCAGGTAGCTTGCACATCTTAGAAGTTGATGAAGCTATAGGAGTTGGAACTTTTATAAAAGATGATCAAGTTTTAGGGTAATAACTTCTGTAAAAAATTAAATCTTACAAAAGACCATAAAGTTTTAGGGCAGTTCTGTAAAATTTGGTTATGTTCGTGCAACAGGCCCGGCAATACAATTCCTAAATTTACATAAATTCATCTCGGTACTTAACGGCGGTACTATAACATCTGAAATTTTGTAAAAGATATGATAAAGTTTTATAAAGCCAGTATATATTACGTTCATGCGGGTATCCCAGAGTTGACAAAGTCTACTCTTCTGCACTCTTCTTCATTTAATCTAATACCGCTATACTATTTCTATTTATCCTATAGATGCTATAATTTCTTCTATATGATATATTTGGTAATAATACGATATCGATTTTCAGTTGATAATATGGTATTCGTATGGTATGCTGTGTTTTGTTTTAAATTTTCTTTTTTTGGAACAGTCACGTTTTATGAGAACTTATTATTAAAATTTTGTATCGTGTTTTAAACTTAACTATACTTCAATATTATAATAAGGTTTTAGTTGAAATGAAATGCAATTTAAATATAAATATTATATTTGTAGTTAATTTGTGCGCAAAGATGCGGTAAAAATATTTTAAAACATTTTTAAACCTTTTACATCTTGTATTAAATTTTTTTTGCTTTTTATAAAAAGATTCATTTATTTTTAAAGATATTTTAAAAAGTTTTAACTAAAATTTAATAAGTGAATGAAACCTAAAATAAAAGAAAATTTTATTAAAAAAAAAATTGTAATGGAAGTGATATTATTTTAATAAGTATTGTTCTTTCTTAGTTTTTTAATTAAAAAGCTCTGAAAAGAAACAAAAAATTTTGAAAATTTTCCTGACAGACAGTTGAATGTTTAATTTCAAGAATAAATTATTTACCATTTAAAAAGGTTTTCAACTATATATGGTAGAACAAATAAATTGAGAAGTGAAAACAATTTTCAAAGCCTTGTTGCGTTCAATTATTACCTCATGCAGGAAAGTATTTTACACTTCAAGAGTTGGCTTCGTCACTAATAGGGAAATAGTAATAAAAATATTTTCGGATCCTTGTCCTATCCTTATTCCCTAGCCAATATAATGGATTAGTAGTTGCTGTTTTCGATCTATAATATTGAGAAAAGAAGCAGGTGGATTAAGTCAGTAAGAACCTGACACTACCAAGGATATTCTTGGTGTCTTTGGAAAATTCCCACCTCCCTTAGGAAAAACGAGGAGGAATACAGTTGCCTTTGTCAACTCTTAGATACTCGTACGAGCCAGTTAGTATGTTCATTGTCACTCTGCTTAAAATATTTTTTTATAATTCGGTGTTTTATACATACTCAAATATGGGTAAATTTAGAAATGACTGTATTACTACAAAATTCATCATGCGATGCAATAATGTTGCTGATACAATTGTGACATTTTAGAACGTTCATATTTTCACAATTGATGCTTGCTTTTGACATTTGAATATTTTTAATTTTAATTTTTAATTAGTGTTAAAAAGATGAAAAATATTTTGTTTAATATGCGTTTAAAAACGTTTCTGGGCAACTGCGAACCATCGGAATATGATACACCTTTACCATATAAAAATTTTGTGAAAAAAAAGAAAAAAAGAAATGTTGCTTTGAATTTATTGAAAAAAAAAATTAAAGTTATACCCAAAGCAAAAAATTATTTTAAAATAATTGAAGAATTTCCCAAAGATATATTTCGAACACAATTTTCGGATGCTACCATCTACCATTTTTACTATTATAATACTATTCAATGTAAACCTCAGGTTAGAAAAGCAACGAAAGTATCATAAAATTATATGATTCGAAGTTTACTCAAAAACTGCGCATCAAAATCGGTAGTGTTACGCAAAAATAATAACGGTAATATTTTGTAGATACATTTTAGAACTTGATACTTTTGTGATGCGTGATGCTGATGCATTTCCGAATTTATTGTATATGTTTATGATACTTATCGTACGGGTATAATGAAATTAACATTGTAGTTAACGTGCCATTAATGTGTAATATAGGAGAACCTATTTGAAAAGAGTTGGTTTTGAGTTTCTTTAGATTTATGACAAAATGACATTACGCTAATAGAAAAGTTTTTAAAGCTATATAATTCCCCAAAGTGTTCACATAAATCTTGCAAATAATCTAACGAAATATTTCTGTCTTTTTCTTGACATACTGGGGCAGATGCAAAGAAAGTGCTCCCCATTCTCTATAGCATCAAGTTCCCAGCAAATTCTATAGTTGAAAAGAGATTGTATAAATTTGGGTCTTTTTAAACTCTAACTTTCACATGCATTTCGTTGTCCTATAGGATGTACCTGTTTATTTGGTCTATTTTATTATCGAAACATAAACGTATATATAAACGAAATAATTTTACTAATAAAAGTAATAGGGCACATAAGCCATTCTAAAAATCTGAAGAGTCAGAGAATAATGATATTAGATATAGGTACTATCAAAAACGGAAATATTAAAAACGAAATTAACAGCATTGTGTTTTATATAAGCAAAATGAATTCTATATTCAATAAATATATTTGATAAAGACATCAAGGAATATATAACAAAATATTTTTCAATCTATAAATGAATACAGGAAACACCATTTTATTTATTTATTATTTTATTTATATTTTTTACAAATAAATTAATTGAAATCCATGTAAAATTACAATAAACCGTCCTATTATTTCTCTAGAAAATTAATATTCAAAAATAATTTTATCCAAAAAAGCTGAACAAAAGACATAAAAATACCTTTAAAATGTACAAAAAATATAATTTTCACTTCTGAAATATTAAATTATCGTAATCCTATGTGATTAAATATACATTTTTCTTTCTTTCATTTACCTTCTTTGGTCGGTCCCAGATGTGTTGGAATTTATTCCTTTTTAATTTTAGACAACAGAAAAAATATAAAAAAAATACAATTTAAGTAAATATTCATCTAAACACCCCATTATTTAATTTAAATACAATTTTTGGTCGGGTTTGGGTTATATAATTTACTGCAAATACTGTCCGACCGTTATAACTATGAATTTTCTTATACATATATTTAAAAACAGAAAATTAAAATTTGGGAACTTCGGTATGTTTGTCGCATTGTGTTAAAAAATGATAGTCACGTTGAAGAAAATCAGCTAAGATGTGAACAATTTACAATCGCGACATGAAGAAATTTTTTTTTTTCTGAAAAAAACAAATTAGCTATAATTGACGATTGTTTCCGGATGAAAAAAAAAATTAAAATAGAGTGGATATATGGTAGTAGAAAAGAGAAATAAAATCAATTTTAAATTTGATCAATGGAATTAATTCGGTACTTTATTTCTATTTAATAAGCTTGTAGATAGATGGAGGGATGTAAAGTAGTTAGAACCTACCAAAAATGAATTGAATTTGATTAATTTTAACAAGGTTGGGGGAAATTAAAAATTAAAATTGGTGCTAATAAAAATTAATAAATTTAAATAAATTTCCTATACAATAATAAAAAATGTATGTATTATTTTTATACAATTGAAGGCGAAGTATTAACTAATAAAATATGTCTGAATGGTATGCTGCCTAAGTGGAGAAATCATAACTCTTATTACAAACAAATGTTTTTGATATTTAAAAATTATTATGCAATGCAATTGCAATTGAAATTTTCTTATTTGAAAAAGTTAAAGTCAAAATAGTCAAAAGCCATTCAATTTCAACAGGAAACATTACTGGAACGTATCACACAAATAAAAAAAAAACTATTTTTTGACATAGGAGAAACTTTAACAAGATCTAATTTTGCTTCCAGATTTTACAGCTATGAGTTAACGGAACTGAATAAAAAATTTTTAGAACGAGTTTTTTAAGGATATATTGTCTCAAAAATCCATTTACCAGGAAATTTACCAGAATTCATTTACAAATAAAATTTCATATATCGACTCGTGTAAATAAATCATAGGCAAATTGTTAGGATAATTTTCGTCTTTTTATAAATTCAATAGACTCCTTTGGCAGCTATCAATATTTCTGTAAAGTTAGATCTTCCTTCGAAAAATTCTTTCGTCAGAAAAACGAAAAGACAAAACATTATAATTGGTCGATATACCACATTATGCTAACTTTCATTTAAAAAACTTATTGACAAACTGTGCTTCACTTTCGTTAAACTAAATTTGAAAACTTCGATGACAAAATGGTAATATGGTAACTAAAAAACTTTTCCACTATAAAAATAAACATAGCACTCCATACGACTTCTATTGGATAATCGATGAAAAATATAAAATATTATTTATAAAAGATATTCCATAATATTAATGTATTAATTTATTATTATTTTAATTATTGTATGCAATTGTTTCAAACCCAATGATGAAAGAAATCTTAACAATGTTAAAAATAAGAAAAAGCATTTACCTGTCATTAAAAAGCAGATCTGAAACCCTAGAATAAATAAAAACTAAATTTTTCATTCATAGTGTATCTATCTGTGAATATTTAAAATAAAAGATTCAAAATCATTTGCCAAAATTTCTAAGAATCTTGTAATATTTTTGGTTCTTTAAAAAATATTTACGCCATTATATCAATTTATGTATTCCTTTTCAGAAATCTTAAATTTTTATCTAAAAATAAAACTAAAAAGTATCAAAAGCACTTAAATTGTAAGATACATCGAAGATGATAAAGATTGAAACTTAAGATATTCTAAGAAAATAGATTTAAAAAATAAGAGATCATCACATGGAAAATGAGAATTTCCTTAAATTAATAAAAAGTATTTTAGACTTTCGCCAAGGTATTTTTTGTATTTTTGTTTTTTTTTTGATTTGCCCTTATTGTTTTATTGTTATATTATAAATATTTTTGTTTTGCCGAAGAATATGTCGTAGTATTATAAAATTGTCGAAAAGTGTTTGAAAATGTAGAACTACTCAGTTTAGAAGAAGTAATAGTAAAAATAACAAGGTACCCGCATTCTAATTCCTATGATAACGTAATTTATTTTAAAAATACATTTTTTTTTAAAGATAATTAAACTTTATTACGTTATAGTAGCAACGTTACATTTATTTAAATGAATTTTAACGATTCCAAACAGTATAGAATTTGTTCTAAAATCTTAAAGTTATTTTTATAGTTAAACTTACTCTTTTAAATTAAGCCTTAAATAAAATCAAACACATAACCAAAGACTCAAATTACTTCAAATGAAGGAATTAAAAACGAATGTAAACAAAATGATCCTTAAAAAAAACCAAAAAAAGTAGAAAACATTTAAAAACATTTAGACTTGAAACATAGATAACTTTTAATTATTAAAAAAAAAGTTGGTATTTTATTAAATTTAACCTTACCGACAAAAAAAAAAAAAATTGTTAAGGTCATAGAAAGTCACATTAAATTCTATACCCAAGGATTAATAAATTGACCAATGGTTAACATAAATTTTTTGTAGCTACTTTAACTTCGTTTAAAATATTTAATTAAATTTTTCACACTTGCTTTTCACACTTTCAATGAAATGAATTTAAAGAATGGTTCCATTAAATGTAGATACACCTTTCTAAATAATTTTTTCCAATCAAATCTAAAAAATATAGGACCAACTTCATACTTCATAATATTATTACATTATAAACTGATAATAAGAGGAACTTACAGAGATACTGAAATGATGTGGGTAAAAGAAAGAAAAAATGTCACATTTTCTTCGATAAATTTTCATATTTTTTTTTTTGTACCCAAACACTATTTTCTAATTTTTGATCACTTTTCATTGGACCTAAAAAAATCACTAAGAATTGGAAATAGAAACTAAAATAAAAAAAAAAAAGAACGAAATGCTAATAGTATTAAATTGTAAAAGGAACATGTGTACGTGTGTTCATTTTTTTTCTTTTTTGCCCTTACAATATTTTCCCGAATTTAATTTTAGATAAATGGTTATTTAATTGGGAAGGGGAAACAGAAATTCTATCTAGGTAAAATTTACTGAATTGTTTTTTATTTATTTTTCATAAAACATTCTACAGAGTATAGGTACTATAATTGAAGGTCCATTTAATTTGCTCAAATAAATGTAATATAATTGAATATACATACATTAAATAATATTATCTTTTGTTTTCTTAAGTTTAGTTTCAGGGGTAAAAGGTAAATATTTGTCAATAAAAGAGTAATAAATAAAATAATATGGTACCTGTTTATTAACAATTTTATATATTTTCAGTTCCTTTTTACTAAAGTCTAAACGAATTATATAATGTGTAGAAAACTTTGGTTTTTTTGTGTAACGGTAAATGTGATTAATGAAATTCTACAGAAAATTTTATGTCTTGCCTTTCGTTTTTTGTTTGTTTTAAAATAATAAAACAATAATATTGGTGACCAGAAATAATGCCTAATCGAATTTATTTCCGTTTCGAAGAGCAATTGAAGCCTAAATCACGAATTTTAAAAATTCGATCTTATTATCTTTTTGAAAAGAAAATAAAACCGAAATTGAAAGGGGACTTTACATCCCTTTCGTCCCTTACAATACCGATTCATTTTTTAATATATTCAGGTCTATCCGGGTGAACGCGGATAGAGGTCTCGTCATAAAAATTAACCAAATGAGCATATTTTAAATAAACATAAGGACCTTCGTAGACCATTTCGTTCGTATTAATCAGTTTAATTTAATTCGACAGTATAATTTAGACAAAAGTTTGTTAAGCAGAAATATGAAAGCAAAGAATTTTACTGGTTTGTAGTAGGATTTAATTTACTACTTCTATCAGAAGTGTTTTTCGACATTAGTTGAACTATCGAATAACTTAAATTTTTTTAAGTTTCCGATTCTATTTCAAAAATTCAAAAAAGAGCCAATTATTTTGACGTTACAAGTCTTTTCTCTACCAGATTTTCCAGGAAAAAAACAAAATCTGTCTATTTTTGATGTTTCCTGATTTCAAGGTGGAGATGAGATAAAAATTTTTTTTTAAGAAAAATTATTTGGCAAATTAGATATTGATACCTTTGAGAATATTATATTACATTATATATATATATATTTATATATATATATATATATATATATATATATATATATATTTGTATATAATATGATTTATATAATATGTACATTATTAGAATAATAATATAAGAAAGAAAAAGAAGAAAATTATATTGAATAATATATTTAATAAAATGTTTTGAAAATATAAGTTAAATAAATTCAATTTTCTAATAATATCAAATTTATTCCTTTATTTCTTTGTAGTTAAAATTTTCCATCTTAAAAAAAATTGAATTTTTTTTTTAAATAGAAAATTATATTCCACTTTTTTTAGTCACATAAAATGAAAAATTTTATCTGTAAACTAATTATTAAAATCTATGCATATGTACATGATGACAAAAAATGAGATACGTGTATGAATTAAATTATAAATCATTAAGAAAATATTAACTATATTATGTTTATACATAGAATATATAAAAACAAGATTATATAATTTATATAATATTTATAATACTCGTATGTTATGTAAATTTTAAGAATAATTTTGAAATTTCAATAAATTTCAAAGAAATTCATTAAAAATTATGTTAAATATTTATGGTAAATAAGTTAGACATCTATGTTTTTAGTTATATTTATGATAGTTATGTTACAATCATTTTTAAAAAATTAAAAAGGTACCCCAGTTTGATAATTGGTAGCATGTATTTTTAACAATAATGCATCTAAAGAAAAGAAAAGTTTATAACACCAATTTTAAGTAAATTATAGTTAGAGAAACTAGAAAAGAAAGAAAACGAGGAAAAATACAGTTGCCTTTGTCTACTTTTAGATACCCGTACGAACCGTTAGTATGTTCACATCCTGTCACTCTGCTTACAATATTATTTTTTTAATATTTTAATATTTTAAAATAATTTGGGTGAATTTTACAATTTCTATAACTATGGGTTGTACATATACATATTCAAACTATATGTTTATACATTCTTCAAAAGCAAATTCTAACCTTCCACATAACGATGATCAATCCAAAACTTTTTCAAATATTCTATAGTACCATTTAATACTAAGCGGTAAATTTATATTAAATTTACTGAGTACAAAACAGTAAATATAATTTTAAATATTATATTATATTATATTTAAATATTCCATTGAGAGAATAATTTCTTATAAGTACAATAAAATACATATATGTATGTAAATACGGCGCTATATAATATACATCTATACTTTTATCATTCATTCACTAGTGACATATACGATATATTGTAAATAAACATGATATTATATAAGTATGTATGTATAACAATATCATATAAATAAAAATTCTTCAAGCAACCGTTATGTTCTTTATTTATTTACATTTTTTTGTACTACGCATTATATCCTCAACAATTTCGAATTATCGAGTAAAATAAAATGCAAACGAGGAAGAATACAGTTGACTTTGTCAACTCTTAGATACCCGTACGAACCGTTAGTATGTTCACAGCCTGTCACTCTGCTTACAATATTATTTTTTTAATATTTTAGTATTTTAAAATAATTTGGGTGAATTTTATAATTTCTAGAACTATGGGTTGTACATATATTCAAACTATATGTTTATATGTACATTCTTCAAAAGCAGATTCTAACCTTCCACATAACGATTATCAATCCAAAATTTTTTCAAATATTCTATAGTACCATTTAATACTAAGCGGTAAATGTATATTAAATTTACTAAGTACAAAACAGTAAATATAATTTTAAATATTATATTATATTATATTTAAATATTCCATTGAGAGAATAATTTCTTATAAGTACAATAAAATACATATATGTATGTAAATACGGCGCTATATAATATACATCTATACTCTTATCATTCATTCACTAGTGACATATACGATATGTAAATAAACATGATATTATATAAGTATGTATATATATCAATATCATATATAAAAATTCTTCAAGCAACCGTTATGTTGTTTATTTAATTACATTTTTTTGTACTACGCATTATATCCTCAACAATTTCAAATTATCGAGTAAAACAAAATGGAAAAAATTCGTTAAAGAAATTTGTTAGAAAATTTGAAAAAATCAAGTAACACTTTCGTCAATTATAAAGTAACCCTATATTATTAAAAAAAGTTGTTAACAGAAATAAAAGTATAATGTTGGAGCTTTAATTTTTGTGTATTACTTAAAAAAAATGTTAACAGGTGTTCAAGTTACAGGGGTTTAAAAATAGGAAATTTTCAGTTTTTGACCCCTTACAGCTCCTAAACGGGAAGTGATACAAAAAAATTTCTGAAATAACTCATACTTATTTTTAAAGATATGAGATCTATCAGCAGTTAAAATTTCATAGCTCTATTTCAAAAAAAATATGGGGATCTAAAAGTTAGGTGTTCGAGAGCTACTTTAAGGTTTGGTCCAAACTCAACCAAAAAAATAGGGAATCTACAAATTACTCCTAGAATATTTTGTGTAAATTTCAAGATTCTAGCTATCTTAGTTTTTGAGTTAGCGTGATGACGGACAGACGGACGGACGGACGGACATGGCTCAAAAGTCTTAGAATTTTTTTCTGATCCGATCCATACCTTTGAAGGTAGATCTAGCTCGCTTATTTCGAGGTGTTACAAACGGAGGAGTAATTTTAATATACCCGATCCTATCGTACGGGTATAAAAATATATTAAGTGGAAAGGTGGAATAATAATATTTAGTGGGGGCTTCGGTAGCCTAGTGGATAGGCGTGTGGTGTATTAACCGAAGGAATGTGGGTTCGATCCCTGCACAGGTCGTAAGTGTTTTTTTCTTTACATACCGCCCTTACGACCAAATATAATATAAATATACAGTATATAATATAAACAAAATAAATAATATTAGTATATAATTTAATAATAGTATAAAAACCTATAATGGCCTTGGTAGCCGATGGTTTACATTACATTACAATATTTAGTAAATGCTAATAATCATCTATATTATTTATTTGTATTAGGGTACGAATCTAAAGGACGACGTCACTCGTAATAAGAGTCTTTATAAAAACAATTAGGTACAATTCTTATGACTAATTACAATTAAAAAACAAGGTAGAATGTAAACAAACCGAATTGTTCATTCCGATATCCTAGAGTTGACGCAAAATTTACTCTATACTCTTCCTCGTTTGTTTATTTAAAAAAAAAATTTTATTTTGGTTTTTATAATAATTTTTATAAACTCTTGGTAACTATGTTTTTGTCAACATTTAAATGGCAATAAAAATTTTTTATTATCATAATACTTTGACTCAATCATACATAAATAACTGGTATTGAATTTAACTAGTATTTAAGTAAAACCAATTAAGTTAAAAAAAAAAATACAAAATATTAATAAATACAAAGGATTATAAGATAAAATATAATAGACTTTTATATTTAGTATGGAAAATATACACTTTAGGGCTTTAAAAAGTTATATTTGAAAATATGAAAATATTTTTCGATTTTTTTTAAATTAATTTTTAAAATTTAAAAGAAGAGCCACAGGATATCATTCAATAATTTTTTTTAAAACAAACAAACATAATAAAATTAATTGTTTTTACTCGTATAGTCATATACAAATTATTTTAGTTTTGGAAATCACTACCTTTTGGATTTCATAAAATAAAAGTAACATTTAAATATTTACTCTTAAAGTAAAAAAAAAATTGTTGAATCATGGACATCTCCTTTAATTTAATATTAATGTATTCTTAATTCTAGCGAAGTGATTAGAATGTTTCAGACTTGTTTTTATGACCAGTATAATTTAAATTATTATTATATTAACAGTATTTTAAATGCATCTAGATTAGATAGCCAAGGGCTAGTTTCCATTTAACTCAATATACATATTTGAGAGCCAGTTGCGACTTAAGGAAGCATGCCTTATAAAAGTTTTAGAAACTATTAACAAATTTTAACAGATAAAAAATGGTAAAATACATTTCTGTTTTTTAATTGGTAGCTTAAACAGATACAGGTAGAGGTTTATTATTTTAGACCTATTATAAAAATATTATTTTCACAATTAAAAGTATTTATTTAGTTTTTTATATTGATCAAGGCTGAGTTAAAGCGTTAGTAATCACTAAACTCTAGATCATCTGTGGGCAAAAGCCGGCTATCTGTCGTAAGACGTATTACGGATATTTCTGAAAGTTTGTTATCCCAGTTAAAATCAAAAGCTTCATCTTTTACATATTTTTCATTAGCACTAGATAACAGTTGTGATATCAAAGACACTGAACAGTTAGCGATATTTATTCGCGGTATTAATAATCAATTTGAAATTATAGAGGAGCTTGCAAGCTTACAACCAATGAAAGGAACTGTGACTGGTGGGGGTTTAATTGCGGAAGTTAACAACTGCCTTAATAAAATAGATTTGAATTGGGGAAAAGCTGTCAGTGTTACCACAGATGGATGTCCAAGCTTCACTGGAAAAAACGTTATTTTATTGAGATTGATAAATGACCAAGTTAAAATTGAAAATCCGAATTTAGAAATATATTTTTTGCATTGTATTCTCCATCAGGAAGTTCTCTGTAAAGGTGTGCTAAAACTTAATAACGTTATTAGTGTTGTAACTAAACTAACTTGTTTATTTAATACGTGGTCGTGCTTTTAATCACCATGAATTCGTATCGCTAATGGAAGATATAGAATCTGAGCACACCGATATTCCTTACCACACACCTGTAGTATTACGTAAAGTATGGGTATTAAAAGATGGAATAATTATCATAGCAACGGTCTGTAATAACAGACAAAAATCTTCAAGCTGTTTTAAGAATTGCTACAAGCGAATTATGTCCAGACTTCGATAAACTGGTAAATTCCCATCAGAGATTCCATACATCTCATTAATACAAAAAATTATTTTTTTTTTACTATTTTTATTTTTTATTAACGCTCTGAATTTTTTTTTAATAAATTTATATTATTTTTTTAATAAACTTTAGAGCTGTATACTGGTAAGAGTTTTCTCATTTCATATATTCTATACGGCCCTCGAAAAATTATTTTAACCTTTATCAAAAGTATTTGCCCACATATGCTAGATACATAGTGATGTCCTTTACTATCAAAACGTAGGACAACCTATTCGGCTAGAATTAATGTAAAGTTTACCACAATGGTACCACTATGACGGAAAAGGCTATAAAGGTTTCTCAGATCTATATCAGACAGTTCACTTAAATCTTGGAAGAAGAAACTACAGAGATATTTCAACCTTTTCCTTTTGAAACCAGTTCAACACATGATTTACTTCTAATTCGGTGTTTGGTGTTGTTCCAGAAATTTTGGGTTCACACTTTTAAAATATTTTTAAAACAAAAATTTTCTATAAACATTTTTGTTTTTCTTTAATAGGATCTAAACATTTTCATTTACTTTAAGGTATGTATTATAATAACTTTTAAAAGATTTTTTAAAGGATTATACAAAACTGTGTTTTTTTTACTTAAATAGAGTTTAGAACTAACAATATATTATAAATAATATATAGTTTAAGTTTAATAAAATTCTTTCAACGAATAAAATCAGGAAATTTTTAAAGGATCCTTTATTAAGTTTTCAAAACAAAATTAATAAACAAAGAGAAAATTCCTAAAATACTTAAGAAAACATATCCTTATTGGTGAACGTCAGAAAAATTAATTCAGGACTTAAGGGAAAAAAAAATTTTTTTAACAATATGTAAGGGTCATTGGAAGAAAAAAATAATATACAGAATGTTTAATAAAAATAATATAATAGTCAAGCAGGTGTTCATTTGGAAGAACTTTTTTTTTTTTAAATTTAATCATAAATAAATATTTTATTACATCGAAAATTATCCTTAAAGTACGTTTAAACTCTAATATTTATTTTGGGCAGGCAACTCAAATATTTTTATCTTATCATTTAATTTTAAGAAAAAAAAACAATTTATTGATTGTATTTAAATATAATATAATTGACAAGGCATGTTCTTTCATTTTTTACAGATACTGATCTTCGGTCTTTTATTGAAAGACTATGATTATCGCATGGACAATAATTTCGATCCATTTTTGTTTTTATTTTTAAGAATTCACCTTCAAAATTTCTTTATTTGTTTTACGTTATATTTTTGGAACGAATTATTTTTTTTTCTGGAATATTATTTTCGATTAAATATACCTATATCCATGCCCAATGAAATATTTTCTATAATAAAATGTTCTTATTTATTTATTAATTAAATGTGATTATTTGCGGAATGAGATAAATTCCATGAGTATTTTATTTGACAAATAATTAAAGAAAAGGTGACATTCACATATTTTTTGAGAAATGAAAAAGAATATCTTTAGGCCAAAAATAATATTTCATTTATTTATAAAATTTTCTATTGAATATGTGATAAAAATAACTAATGATTATAATCTTCTGAATCTGATTTTAGGTTATTATGCAATAAAAGTTATTTCAGAAAATAAAATTTCAATTACTGTAAAACTTTTCTTCAAAATTAAAAGATATTATATTAAGTGCGATAAGTTTTGATAATAAAGAACATGTTAAAAATAAGCATAGCATCAAGAATTAATAAATATTCAATCAGTTTCATCTTGTAAAATGTTGAAAATTTTGAAATAGTACTGAACTATTTAGGCACCATAGAGTAAAGTGAAAATCAGTTTTTTGTTTTTGCATTAAACTGTTTTTTCTGAATTTAAGAAAAACGCTGATTTACTTTTTTATGGTTCCTTTGTTTACAAAAAGTGTTCTTTAAATTTCCATTAGATTTTACTAAAATTTTAGAATTTACACTCAATATGTATTTTTTTCCAGATTTTAGTCGTAAATATCAAAATATTGACAATAGTATAAAATATAATGTGCACATATCAAGATCAATATGGTTTGTGACTCTAATTTATTGATTTAATCACAATTTTAGAATTTTAATCAGGATTTCACCACTACAAATTACAAACCATATTATTTCAAATCTTACATTTAATAATATTTTCTTCATTTTTTGTGTTTATCTGTTTTTTGCCTTTTTGTTTTTACTTTTAGGCTAAAGTTTTTTCTGTTATTTTTTCAATGATTAAAATAGATTTTTTGCCAAAATAAATGGCATATCTATATATAACAATATTATCAAATTTATAATAGAATTTAGTACAAATACATTTAAGAAATATTTTTCCTTTATAAATTGAATGTTTGATAATGGTAATAATGAATAAATAATGAAATAAAATTATTTTAGATCATATGAACTACAAAAACATTTAAAGCGTCACCTTGTATTTCCAAACTAACATTTTCATTATAATATTGTTTGAAACTTAAAAGTCTTCCGAAATATTAAACTTCTTCGTAATTTTAAATGAAATCCATTTTTATTCGCCCAAAATTATGCTATTTTTAAAATTTTAATATCGATATCAGAATAGGGTCGTGGAAGCATAGATTGACTGTTAAAGAACTCTACAAAGAAGGTTAAACTATAAAAAGTGACAATAAGGAATTTATATTGTAAAAAAAAAAAAATAATTAATGTTAAAAATACATAGTTAAAATAGAATTAAGGGTTTTTTTTTTTTTTTATAAATATGGACCTTTCCTGTTCAGACGTGGCTATAAATAAAATATAAAACGAATTGATAACTTTATAATTCAATTGATTCGTAAACATTTTGATAGAGCAATGAATACTCCTGAAAATGGTTTAATATCCCATATATATTACCATAATGAGGAGTATATAAAAAAAACATTAAAATCGGGCTTTATAGCACCCGAACATTTCATTTATCTAGATAAAGAAGGTTTTATCCAAAACCAAAGCAATTTCCCGCTACTATTTCATTATAGTAGACGGGCTACATGCACTAAAATAGAGTACAATCCAAATAGTATTGACATTGGTAGTCTAAAGTTTGACACACATATTCCTACAAAAGATATGTTCATTATACAGAAATTATTGGTGGTTAGAAGAGTAAATTAGTGATTGTAATACTCACTTTAATATTAGGGTTCTATATAGGTTAAGCTAGTTTTAAGTTAGTTTTTAAGTTTTATTCCAATTGAATAGAAAAAAAAATTGAGTTTTTTATAAATTTTTTCCAATTAAATATATCAGATATTAAAACAGTTATAATTATTATTTTTACCATAGCCTTGTTAACTAAATTTAAAAAAAATTAACAAATTAAAAATATTGTTTTTTACATGTTAATCTAGTCATAAGAATTTAATCTAGTTTTGTAAACTTTTTACTAGATATTGTAAATAGAAATAAAGAAGGAAATAAAAGGATAAAAAAAAAAAAAAAAAAAACGTGGCTATAAATGTCATAAGGGAATAACTCTTACAACGTGTGTATGATTCGAATCCACATCGCTCGCTCGTATTTTATACGCTCCCACCCACTAGGCCACCGAGGCCCCTAGAATTAAGTTTAATTATAGAAAATCACTAAATATTGTTAATAAATACATATTAGTTGATTACATCAATATAGTTATTAGTCATAACAGTAATTATAAGTTTGCTTTTATTACCATAGAATAATTTAGTAGACTTATTGAACTTGGATAATGGTAAAAAGATATACTAATAGCTAAGATACAAGAGTGGATCTTTAGAAATTAAAATTTATATTCTTTAGAAATTAGAATTTATATTTCTTTTATTCATTATTTTATTTTTGTATTAACTTAAATAATACCTATACATTAATATACGAGTACAACTCCATACAACTCCATTTTGTATTAAAATTATATTATTAATAATATAATATTTAAAAATGGAAAAAAAAAACATAATTTAAGCATATTAAGTATCCTATTGTTTAATATCATAATTTTTGTTTTTAACATCCTTTTTTTTCCTTTTCTGTCAATTATTACTATGTTCTGTGTTCCAAATTTTGAATATTATTTGGATAAATAATTTGTTATAATTAAGAGATAAATTATAAGTGAAACATCTGTAATTATTTTGAACAAATTTACAATAAAATGTACCATATGGTGTGTATTAACCACAAAATATTACAAATAAATATTTCTTTTAGGTTTTTATGTATTTTAATTTGATTTTGTGATTTTGTGGTTTTATTTGTTATTTATTTATATAAAAAATATAATAATGATTTTGATTTTCAGAAAAAATTTATTAAAAAAAAAGATTAAAAATATTTATTTAACATAACATTTATTTAACAAAGTATTTAGTAAAACAAAACAAAAAACTTTAATAGTTTTTTTTATATAAAAAACTAATGTCCTATACAAGTATTACAAAACATATAATGTAAAAATACAATATAACATATGTATACATAAATAAAAAATTTACATAATCTTAATTTTTAATTCTAATAATCCGGTCTAACAATTGTTTGGATTTGGTATTACCTACTTGGTTTCATTTATTTTGCAATTAATTTAATTTAAAGGTAATTTGTTAATCTCTTATTTTCGGTATCTAGATTCCAAACCCAATAAAACACTAAAGAAAAATAATATTTATAATATTGAAAAACCGAAAAAAAAATCTTTGGAATTATTTTATGCAGAATGGATGATATGTAATATGATAACACAAGCGTTAAAGAATCAAAAATGCTAAGATTTTATTCAAGAACTTCTTTAAAAAATAAAAAGAAAAACAATTTTTCCCTTTTACAATGAAAATCAATTCATGGTGGGAAACTTGAAATAAAAAATGAATTAAAATTAATCTTTCAAACTTTGTATCCTTCAAATGAAATTATTCTCTCCCTCTCAAGATCAATTTGTGAATTTATTGTTAATGTTAAAAAAAAAGTTTTAAAGACTAAATGCAGTTCATAAAAAAAAAATGCTTTTAATGCTTGACCTACAGACAAAATAGATTAAATATAAAACCATCAAAACTAAAACCATCGTACATCCCCTTTGTATTTTATTTCGATTTATAATTTTTGTATTATTACGTCTTATACTGTTATTAGGAATGCCAACGGTATCTTAAAAAGCAATCAAGAACAAGAAGTTGAAAAATATTGACGTATGTCTACTATCAGAAACTAATATGACCAAAAACAGAAAGTTAAAGGTTAGGTTACGAAATCTTTAAGGCGGTTGTATTGATGTTGAATAATATAAATAAGCATTGCAATAATCAGAGTTATGAGGTAGATATTGCAATACTAGTAAAGGACACTATAAAACACTATAAAGAATTGAGAATTCAAAACTGAGTCAGAGTTAACTATCTATGATAAAAATTTGCACTTTTTAATATTGGTGCAGTATATTGCCCAATCAATAGCAATTTTAAAAAAACCATTTTTAAAGAACTCCTAAATCTTCTCGGATATAAATTTTTCCTAGCTGATGATACATAATAAAAGTGTTGATCTACAATCAAGTGATTAAACATATGTATTATACACAACATTATGCACAGTTCTACACAACATTTTAATTCTCTCTGATATTTGCGTAATATAGACATTCATATAGAAATTTAGTAATTCCCAAAAAAGTAAATGAGTTAAACATATTAAATACCTTAAAACATAAAGTTCGTTGGCAATATTACAGAAAAAGCTTAAAAGAAAGAGATATTTAGATATAGGGTAAAGTACAGGTTTCCTTAGGAAAAGTACATAAAACTATGGGTGTGAAATATAGTCGATAAAAATCTGGCATGCTTTGTACTACGGATACATTGAATTTTCTAAAGATTTTCACCAACACACACTAAAAAATATATTAAACATTTTAAATACATTGTATTAGGGAATTTCAAGAGAAAAACGATTTCTTTTCCCACTTTGTATTTATTTCTTAAAATACTAAGTGATTACATCCATTTTAATATATTATTATTGATGATTTTCTACACTTCAACATGCATGATTGATAATGGTATTGCATATGAATATGAATGCAACTCTTCATAGTAATTATTTTATGTTCTGAAAAAAAAAAAAAAATCTAAACTAAAAATAAGAACGAAGAAAGTGAAAAGAGAGAAAAAAAAAAGTTTTCAAGAATCTGCCCAAAACTTTTTAATTTTTTTCAAACTTATGGACTATTCATCAAAGCCTCAAATATCCATATATAATGGTTATTTACTGGTTGGTTCACTTCCAGTATTAGTCAATACAATCATCAGGGTTTATATAGAACGGAAGTGATTACTGAGTATAAGTAAAGTCATGGGGGTATATATTTTCTATTGTTATTTAGGCAGGATAAATTTAACAGAATCCCTTTTTGATATTTGTATTATATATTTATATACAGATCTCTTTAGTACAATATACCAATAGAATTCTATAAAACTTTAGAAATTTTACAAAAAAATGTTGACAAATTTTTTTTATTCTAAAAGAATTTTAAAAGCTTCTTAAAAACTTTTTTTTTTATTTTAAAATAAATAAAAAGAAATCTTTTTTTTTTAATTTAAGGTTCTATTTAATTTTGAATATATTGTATTTGACAATATTTTAAATATTGCTTTAAGGTTTCCTACATCGTTTTGAATACAAGTCTTTTATTGTATGTATATTAAAAGTTTTTGATATTAGGCTTTTAAAAATTACAACATTTTCGCAAAGGATTCACTAAATACATTTCTTGCAATTAATAAAACAAAAATATCTCAAGGTTTAGGTCAGAAAGTGAAAAATTTGTAGCACTTTCTTGGACGCTGGACCTAGAGTATATAATTTATTTAAGCATTTAGTTTTTGGGATATAATTGGAAAATTTTTTTAAAAGTTGTTATTGAACTTATAAGATATATAAGTTATAAGATATATTGATTTTTGAAGTTTGTTTTGCTTTACCGGAAGTTAATCTGTAAAATTGAAAGAATTTTGTGCAAAAAATTATTTTCAACACAGTGAACATTTGACATGGTGGTTACAAATTAAGTTAATTAAATTTCAGTTAATGTTCAGTTCAGAGATAGTTTAACAAAAAAATTTTTATTGATTTGGTAATATAGATCATCCCGTTATTATGACTACACCTTATTAACATAACGTAAATCACTGTAAGATATTAATTAGTTTAAACTTTTTGTTAAAATTTTGGTATTTTCGTTTGTTAAGATATTTTGGAAGGTATCCTGTCGATGTATCAATCGATGTTTAAATTGTGTTCAAAACCTTCAAACCTTTTCTTATGTACATTTTGAAGTTTTATAAATATTTTTTGATACATTATAAAAAATTTTAACAGTTATTCTTAACAAGCAAAGCAAAATCACCTTATAGATTTAAGTTAAGTCATTTTAAGAAAAAGAACAATTACTACCAATATCTTTAGTTTCTTATTTTATTCTTTTTTATATTTTTGCCACATTTGCTTTTCGTTTCTGTTTGATGAGGCCATGCTTTTTGTGCTGGTATTGAATATATGTAAGCCTACACAAAGATATATTTATAGTTAAAAAGCTTCAAAAATTCTTGAATGAAAAAGAAAAGGGAAACAATCTTCTATTTGTTTCCTTTTTTATTTTATGTTTATGTTAGAGCTGTTTCAAATCTATTCATAGTATAATAAATGAACTGAAATGGTATTTTACTTTTGTCCGTTTAAAGGGATTTTTTGCCTTTTTCAATTCATTTTTATACTTTTCTCTTTTTTCAATATTGGTCTGCCATATACCTAATATTATATGTACATTTTTTCAGAAGAAATACTCGAGTATTTTTTGAATTGAATTGCTTTGAGAATGAGAGGTTCTGGTTTTTTTTTTGGTCTATTTTTTTCCTCCGTTTATTCTGTATTGTGGCTTTTAAACCGATTTACGTTTAAAAGAAAAAGAAAATATAAAAAAAATTAAAAAATAATCCTAATGGTATTAGAATGATAATATAAATGATGGATATAAATGGTAGTGGTTTTTCTTTTTTTTTTACCACATTCGACTTAAGCTCATCCCTAAAAACTGGTTGACTTTAGAAAAAATAAAATACAGGCTAAGCCAATTTTATTTTGGGGTATCAGATGAAAGATGAAATAAATTAAAGAGAAAATTATTAAGATTAATACTTAAATTGTTTTCAAAATTAAATTGAGGAAGAATTTATTTGGATTGTATTTACTACTTATGATTGTTTTTATGATTATTTATCAGATGTATTTATCAAATGAACTCTATTGATTTTGTAGAATCATACATATGAAACTTTTTAGATACTTATCTTTGCAATTTTGGTTATGCATCATATTTACATGCACATATACCTCTTGCATTTAGATGTCCTCCTACAAATTATTCTTGCATAATGGAATAACAATTTTTAGAAGTGTTATTCTTGAAAAATCCTGAGAAAAGATTATATTAAACTATTTGTATTTTTTTGTATATTTATATCTGTACGAGTCATAGCCATAGGGGAATTTAAATTTGCTTTTCAGTTTGTAATGCATAGAAAATAGAAATAAAAATTTGTCCGTCTAAAAAAAGTAAAAAACTAGGGGCACGAAATTCAATCATAATATTTTTGAAACTATTTGTAGTTTCGCTGCAGCTGAGGTTCGATCATAAATTCGAGTGACTGTCATTTAACTAACATTTTCATGTCCAAATTTTTGTAGTTAAAAATATAATACATATAAATAATAAAAATTTTTAATACCCAAATTATTCTGTGCCATAATGTATGATGATGAATAATACAAAAAACTTGAAATAATAAAAAGTGTAACGGTTGCGTGCAGAACTTATTTATTATAATGTGCATTTTGCTTATCTTGCATGGGATATATTATATGGCATGGTATATACATAATATAAAATGCTATTATATGGTATGTAGTATGCCTATATACAACGTATACATGTCATACATGGTATGTACATATGTTACGTCTATAAATTGCAATACATAAGTCTAAATATTAAGTCATATTGAGTGAAAAGTTCATCAAATAATTATTATGATATTTTAAAAACTAGATAGAATTCGTACGGATTTCTTACAGTTGACAAGTGAAACTGTATTCTTTCTCATTTTTGTATTAATTTTCTAATTTATAGTTTTAAATAGCATATACGAGTACATATCTTAAACATTTTGATTAGATCTGGTGTTGTGTTTGTTGCCTTATTATTGCATGATATATGATTTAAGCTACTTTTTAACGAACTTTTGGTGTCTTAATTTTAGAAAATATTTTATGAGAAAATACCAAGAAAAAAAAATTTTAAAAATAATTCAAACTAGTAAAATGATATAGAGGAATATTATTTTCTTATAAATGTAATAAATGTTTTTTTTTGCAAAGACAGTAAAAGCAAGGGGGTTAGGTTACATGCAGATGACTTAAAAAACTTTTTTTGAAAAGGTATCTATTGCATTACATTTAAAGTTGTCTCGGTATTGTTAAAATTTTCCGACAAAAAATAAGAAAAATTGAAAAAGTTTTAATGATGCACAAAAAAAGTATAAAATTGAGTTAAATTGTAGAGAAACACAGTTTTAAAATATTTTTTTGTAAAATTATATTATAACTTTATAACGCATGCATGAATTTTAACTGAATAAATGTTTAAAACTTTCCAATAATATTACTGACAAAACATTTTTAATTTTGACAAGTTGTCATAATATTATTAATTAACAGCTTTGATACGAATTATAGATTTATAAAGAATTATATAGTTAAAAATAAACAGAAAATTAATATCTAAAGTATATCCTAGTTTGTTAAAAACAAAATTAATAAAAAATGGTTTATTAATCAATTCGTAATGTTAAATGCTCTTCTTTAATATGTATACCTTACAAATTTAAAAAATTATTACGAGATTTATAATGTATTGCAGCGAAACTATGTCCAAAAATAGTAATTTATATCGTAAAAGTTTATATATAGTAATAGGTCAATATAAAAAAAAAATAATGTAAAAAAAATATTTTTTAAAATATGCTTTTATCGAAACCGCCCCTTAAAAAGTAGAAAATAAAATTGATTGCAAAACTTTAACTTTTTGGACTCTTATAATATAAAAGTGAATTGCTAGTGCAAGTATTTGGACTGTTATAATATAAAAGTAAATTGCTGGAATAAGGTTAAATAAAAATCTGGGAAATTTGAGGTTCGTGTTTCTTTTTTATTTTATATGCTTTTTTTATCTTTGAAAAGCTAACTTATACTTAGCACCGAAATTTTTACTCAAAATCCAAGCATTATTTAGGGCCAATTTTTTGAAAATTGCAATTCTGCCTCTGCTCTGAGTTGATTAGAGCTCAAACGATTCAAGTTGAACTCATTTTCATCGCCTGAATCAGCATCTGTACCTGGCCAGATGAAACTGGCCAGGTACATGTGAACCAGCATCTGTATCCTGGTTCACATGTACACTTCGTCTAAAATATTATTATCTTCATTGTCTTCTAACGCCTCCAAAATTTCTGCAAGCGATAAACTTTCTTTTCTGAAATAAAATTTTTTTATAATCTTATGTGCTTAATGGGTAAACGACCCATATCATTTTAACAAGAAAAAAAATGTATAAAACATTTTCTTTTCTTAAAATTCGTGGGCTGTTATATTTTTGCAGATAATTTCTTATATAAAAACAATTTTCTCACTTAAAAAATTTAAATAGTATTACTTACAATTTATCTTTTTCCATAACAATTTCCTAAAATTTTTACTGAACAATTATTTACCACTTTTAATTAATTTCACGCATATACTAAATACAAAATGCAATTTTTTTCTGCAAAGTATGAAACTTACATATTTCAACACTTGCTACGAATTCGCAAAAATTTATAATTTTTAAAAATTCAAATTTTTAAGCATGAAATTTGTAATGGGTCGTTTTCGACCCACTGAGCGCTTATCGTAGTGGTTCGTTTTCGACCCAAAGAACGTAAATGGGTGTATGCGGTCGGTAAAAAAAGATGGGATATTTTTTATTCCACATACATTATTGTTTCTGATATAAAATACGTTTTACAATTTTTTACCAAATGTTTATTTCATCTGACTCATGGCGCAGTGGTTAAGTCGCCAACCTTTCAATCGAATGGTCTTGGGTTCAAACCCCGGTCAGGTCATAAATAAAAAATATGTAGTACTTTTATATCGTAATAATGTATATCGTATAATTAATATTAGTAATAATAACAATAATAATAATAATAGTAATAATAATAATAATAATTAATAATAAATAATAGCTGCTACAGTGGAGCCATCTTTGGTTATATCATGCAAGTAAGGTGTTATATACTGCTGCATGTTGTAATTCACGGATGGCGCTGACTGTGTAGTAAAATAATAACAATAAAAATAATAATAATAGTAATAATAATAATAATAATAATAATAATAATAGTACAATTAATAGTATAATAAATAGTACAATAATAATATAACAATAATTATAATAATAATAGTAATAATAATAATAGCTACTACAGTGGGGGTATCTTTGGTTATATCATGCAAGTAAGGTGTTATATACTGCTGCACGTTATAATCCACTGATGGCGCTGACTCTGTAGTAAAATAATAATAATATTAAT
The DNA here is from genome assembly GCA_947095535.1 of Poecilobothrus nobilitatus. Classification (NCBI taxonomy): domain Eukaryota; kingdom Metazoa; phylum Arthropoda; class Insecta; order Diptera; family Dolichopodidae; genus Poecilobothrus; species Poecilobothrus nobilitatus. Next base: position 3,082,938 of record OX352773.1, on the reverse strand, counting down.
AAAAAATATTAATACCAATAATAACAGCCGCTACAGTGACAGTGGGGGTTGCCTTCAATAGTTGCCTCATGTAATAATATATACTACTACTACATGTTGTAACTATTGTGACGGCTTTAGTCACTGTTAGCAAAATAATAATAATAGGCGGATTCATTGTTTCCTTACAGTCCCACTCCCAATTCAATGTTTCCGTATCCATTGTCCTATCCTTTCCTATCCCTACTCCCTAGCCAATATACTGCGTTCGCAGGTAAGGGTTTCATCCCACTATACTGGCTAAAGGGGGAGGTGAGTTTAGTCAGTAAGAATCTGACACTACCAAGGGGAAATTCTTGGTGTCTTTGGAAGATTCCCACCTCCCTTAGGAAAAAAAAAAAAAAAATGTTTAAGTAAATTAAGAGACGTTAAATCGATTCCATTACAGCAAGAGTAAACATTTTTTATTCCAGTAACTCAGAAATAATGAAAGTACCTCGAAGGGTAAAATATGTGCCAAAATACTGTGATTATAATTTATAAATATTACAATCCAATTTTAGTTGAAGCAACATTTCTAACACGTATGAAAGTGATATACGTATATAAATGTATTTTACTGTATATTTCTATAGTATACTATTAGTAGTATACCGTATATCCAAACAAACATATAACCTTGAACATCTACCTACTTAATCGTTTAATAAGATCATGTAGTAAAAAATGTTGACAAATATCTAATTGATTTAAATTATAAACAAATGGAGCGGAACAAAATAATTTAGGAAATTAGTTTAACATAATATTATGTACGTACGTACATACTTTCATACGTTGTTTTAATTTTTTGTGTTGACAAAATTTTGTTTGTAAATCATAATTCGTAATGCGCAAAAGCATAATTTTGAAATGATCTTTACTTTTTATATTCTTTACTATGTATATATATACAAAAAACAAGTAAATGTAACAGTAAGTCGATGCAACCGACTTATTAATAAATGAATAATTCGAATTAAATTAAAAATCCATAAGTGTTTTTGGCAGCTGCTTGAACTTCTTCCCTTTTCTGTCTTATTCAACTCGAATTTCAAGAACGTAAAAGAGGCATCTGCTTGGGATATGCTTGACACCCTTGTATAAAATTTTAAGTTTCTATCTTAATTATTTTCGAAGATTGGTAGTCCTTGGGAGGTTTGTGTCAGCTACCCGAATTTCCACTCCAATTCATCGAATCCATATCAGGAACATAAAGAAAACTTGCCAGAACACCATTCTATTAAATTTAAAGGTTCTACTTTTGTTGGTTTTGGAGATATGCTCGTTGCTCTTGTGCTCGTCCGGAAGTTTCCAAAATACGAACCCATGGTTCAAATTCTTTCAAATGTCAGTTTCCAATTTTACAGAAAAGGAAACATAACAGAACACCTTTGTACTAAAAATAAAAGTTCTATCTTTGTTGGTTGTGGAGATATACTCGTTTGCTCTGGGGCTCGTCCGGAAGCTTCCAAGATTTGAACCCATGGACCAAATCCTCACAAATTTCAGAAACATAAATCAAACATGAAGGAACACCATTCTGCCTAATTTAAAGGTTATATCTTTGTTGCATTTGGAGATAATATCATTTGCTCTGAGGCTCGTTCGGAAGCTTTCAAAATCCGAACCCAAGGACCAAATCCTCTCAAATTTCAGAGGCCTAAATCATACATGAAAGAACACCATTATGCCAAAAGTAAAGGTTATATCTTTATTGGTTTTGGAGATAATCTCATTTGCTCTGGGGCTCGTTCGGAAGCTTCCAAAACCAAACCCATGGACCAAATCCTCTTAAATTTCAGAGACATAAATCAAACACGAAAGAACACCATTGTACCTAATTCAAAGGTTCTACCTTTGTTCGTATTGGATATAATCTCATTTTGGCTCGTTCGGTAGCTTCCAAAATTCGAATCCACGGTTCAAATTCTTTCAAATTTAAACCCATGGCCAAATCCTCTCAAATTTCAGAGACTTAAATCAAACATGAAAAAACACCATTCGGCCAAATTTAAAGGTTATATATTTGTTGTTTTTGGAGATAATCTCATTTGCTCTGGGGCTCGTTCGGAAGCTTCCAAAATCCAAACCCATGGACCACATCCTCTTAAATTTTAGAGACATAAATCAAACTGGAAGAAACATCATTATAAAAAATTTAAAGGTTCTATCTTTATTGGTTTTGGAGATAATCTCGTTTGCTCTGGGGCTCGTTCGGAAGTTTCCAAAACCCGAACCCATGGACCAAATCTTCTCACATTTCAGAGACTTAAATAAAACATGAAAGAACACCACCCTGCCAAATTTAAAGGTTATATCTTTGTTGGTTTTGGAGATAATCTCATTTGCTCTGGTGCTCGTTCGGAAGCTTCCAAATCCAAACCCATGGACCAAATCCTCTTAAATTTCAGAGGCCTAAATCATACATGAAAGAACACCATTCTGCCAAAAGTAAAGGTTATATCTTTATTGGTTTTGGAGATAATCTCATTTGCTCTGGGGCTCGTTCGGAAGCTTCCAAGATTTGAACCCATGGACCAAATCCTCTTAAATTTCAGAGACATAAATCGAACGGGAAGGAACATCATTGTACAAAATTTAAAGGTTCTATCTTTGTTGGTTTTGGGAATAATCTCATTTGCTCTGGTGCTCGTTCGGAAGCTTCCAAAACCCAAACCCATGGACCAAATCCTCTTAAATTTCAGAGACATAAATCGAACGGGAAGAAACATCATCGTACAAAATTTGAAAGTTCTATCTTTGTTGCTTTTGGAGATAATCTCGTTTGCGGAGATTATCTCCAAAAGCCCGGAATCATTCGGAAGCTTCCAGAATCCGAACCCATGGACGGATTTTGTCCAGATTCGAACTTAGCCTTTCTTTCGTAATTAGTAACCTACTATATAAATTTCATCAAGATAGCATCATTATTTTTTGAGTTATCGTGCGTACGGACGGACGGACGGACGGACATCGCTAAATCGACTCCGGCGGTGATCCTGATTCAGAATATATATACATGTCTATACCTAACTCGCTTCCTTTTGGTGGTTACAAACACCATACCAAAGTTAATATACCCTATACTTTAGGTGTAGGGTATAAAAAATGATGTATGTATATATGTAGTTTGAATTTGGCAATTGGAATTATTATACCCGTACGATAGGATCGGGTATAATAAAATTACTCCTCCGTTTGTAACACCTCGAAATAAGCGAGCTAGATATACCTTCAAAGGTATGGATCGGATCAGAAAAAAATTCTAAGATTTTTGAGCCATGTCCGTCCGTCCGTCCGTCCGTCCGTCCGTCCGTCAGCACGCTAACTCAAAAACTAAGAAAGCTAGAATCTTGAAATTTACACAAAATATTTTGGGAGTAATTTGTAGGTTCCCTATTTTTTTTGGTTGAGTTTGGACCAAGCCTTAGGGTAGCTCTCGAACACCTAACTTTTAGATCCCCACATTTTTTTTGCAATAGAGCTATGAAATTTTAACCGCTGATAGATCTCACAAAAATATTAATTTTATTTTTAATAACTTTTTTTTGTAGCCCCACCCGTTACGGAGCTACAGCTCCCCAAAGGTTCAAAAAAGCTCTATATTTAAATTGTTATAGCACAAGTTGTATAAGGTAGATCTTCATTTTGAAAACGTCAAACGATTACTACTTTTATTTGCTTTAAAAGTATATATACAATAAATATATATTTGTGGAATACGGTGTCTTAATTTACCGTTATGCGAAACTAAAATTTTGCAAAATCCTTTAACCCTTCTATCTTCTAAACGGTTTAAGTTGCAAACTTGAAATTTTGACAGAAGTTAGATCTTTGAAAATAAGTATGAGTCATTTCAGAAATTTTTTTGTATCACCCCCCGTTTAGGAGCTGTAAGGAGTCAAAAACTGAAAATTTCTTATTTTTAAACACCTGTAACTTGAACACCTGTTAAAATTTTTTTAAAGTAATACACAAAAATTAAAGCTTCAACATTATATTCTTATTTCTGTTAACAACTTTTTTTAATAATATAGGGTTACTTTATAATTGACGAAAGTATTACTTGGTTTTTTCAAATTTTCTAACAAATTTCTTCAACAAATTTTTTGCATTTTGTTTTACTCGATAATTTGAAATTGTTGAGGATATAATGCGTAGTACAAAAAATGTAAATAAATAAACAACATAACGGTTGCTTGAAGAATTTTTATTTATATGATATTGATATATATACATACTTATATAATATCATGTTTATTTACAATATATCGTATATGTCACTAGTGAATGAATGATAAGAGTATAGATGTATATTATATAGCGTCGTATTTACATACATATATGTATTTTATTGTACTTATAAGAAATTATTCTGTCAATGGAATATTTAAATATAATATAATATAATATTTAAAATTATATTTATTATTTTGTACTAAGTAAATTTAATTTACATTTACCGCTTAGTATTAAATGGTACTATAGAATATTTGAAAAAGTTTTGGATTGATAATCGTTATGTGAAAGGTTAGAATCTGCTTTCGAAGAATGTACATATAAACATATAGTTTGAATATATGTACAACCCATAGTTCTAGAAATTATAAAATTCACCCAAATTATTTTAAAATACTAAAATATTAAAAAAATGATATTGTGAGCAGAGTGACTGGCTGTTAACATACTAACGGTTCGTACGGGTATCTAAGAGTTGACAAAGTCAACTGTATTCTTTCTCGTTTTGAATGAAATTTTATATGTATATCTATATACACAATATACATAATAAATGTTCCAAAATAAAACACATAAAACATTAATTTTTAACGCCATGCATATTCAATATGCAATAAAGAATGTTGACAACAAATATTCTGATTTAAATCCTAAACAAATGTTTTAAAACAAAATAACTTAGCAACATAAAAATATTGTATCTATATATTTTGTGTTTTGCTAAATCCTAATACAAAACACTATGTGCAATGGACATCAATATTATACTATTATAGGAGAAAAGATCAAAAATATATTGCGTGTGTATTGTATGCATAAATTTAGAGATAAAAATTTAAGTTTTAAATTCATATATACAAAATATATACATTAGTTAAAAAATAAAAAAGTTGCATGTGAACAGGATTCAAACAACATGACCCCCACTTTTAAAACCTGTACACTTTCTTCTGCACCATACAACACTTGCAAATGTTGCTAACAGATTACAAAGATAATAAAAATCGTGACAGAATGACAAATAAATAAATAAACCGACATCGACGAGTTAATATAAAAGGATATAATAAACAATAAATAAGGATTTTTTGTATATGATATAATAGATGGCGCTAAAAAATAATATTAATGTTTCATAATTTTATACAAGGTAATATTTTTGTCAACGGCTTAGTGAAAACTATTATTCTAGAAATGTAAGTTAGAAGGCAAGTTACTAGCTAAACAGTGCTTTTAATAATCATTATATAGTTTGATTCTATATAAATTATACATACACAGTGACTATAACAGTAAAATAATATAAATTAAAACGTTAAAATGTATATATACATGTAAACAATCTTACATTTACATTTGGGTGAGTTGACTTGTAAGTAACAAATTCTCGAGCGTTAGAAATACCGTATATTAAAGTATAAATAACTTAGTATATACCAATAACTTGGTATATACTTATACCAAGAGCTTTAAGACTATATGAAAACTGTAAAATATTCTGTATTTCGTCAATTAATTATAATTGAAGTCGAGATGATATAGCTGTGATTCAAGAGAAATTCAATTTTGAATTTTAAGCAAAATAATCATTAGGTATATCCCGAATCATAATTTATTTTAGAACAAATTAAGAAACAATTTTTTTTTTGTTTAATATTTTTATAGTTGTATTCTTTTGCCATAAAGAATTTTACCACATTTAATTAAAATAAAAAATTTCTTTGATAATTTTAATTATAAATAAACTATATTTTCTTTCAAAAACCTGTGACACACGTTAGTCAACGTAAATAAGACAACAAAAAATATAAACAAATTTTTTTTTAAATTCTCTTATGAATTTAATTATGTCACATTAATTATTAGGTATCTTATTTGAATCTTTACATAATGTCACAATAGAATAAAACATATATTTAATTATACAACTACGAATATTGCAAATTTTTCTTTTTTTTTTTTATATAGCAAAATTTATTTTATATGTTTTTGTAATTTGGTATATATTATATTTGTTTCATTTATTAAAACATAACCATACTTAAAAAAAAAAAGAGTAATGGAAAAAATCAAGGGTTTTTCCAAAGCAAATCCAAGGCAAATTATGAATAATAATGAAAACAATACTTAAATATCAAATAATTAAAAAAAAAAATTTGTTATCTTTGTTTGATTTTTTCTTGGTAAGATCAAATCACACTTGCGTGAATTATAAGGTATAACCCTATGTTATTAAGAAAAATCATTAACACAAACAAAAATATAATATTGGAGCTTTAATTTTTGTATATTACTTCAAAAAATTTGAACAGATGCCCAAGTTACAGGTGTTTAAAAATAGAGAATTTTCAGTTTTTCATCCCTTACAGCTCCCAAACGGAGGGCGACATAAAAATATTTCTTAAAATGACTAATACTTGTTTCTAAAGATCTAACTCCTCTCAAAATTTCAAGCTTCTAAATTAAACAGTTTGAAAGATAGAAGGGGTCCAAATGTTTGCAAAAATTGAGTTTCATATAACGGTATATTAAAATATTTAGAAGTTTCGTAAACACCTAGACTGACGGACAGACCGATAGAGTGAAACTAATAAGCACATTTTTTCAAAATTTTTTAAGAATGTGCTTAAAATGAAAAAGAACATCAATAGTACAATTATTATGATTCAAAGTAAGATACAAAGAAATCATACAGAGAAAACAAATTTTAATTTTCTTTTCATTGTTTTTTACAATTTTTTTGTTTGTTTTGTATACAGAATTTATAAGGCACTTTATTTTCTTTTTCTTTCTTTTCTTTTTTAGCACATTTCCAAAAAAAATTTGAAAAAATTTGCCTATTAGTTTCATTCTATCCGTCCGTCTGTTTGCAATACTTCTACACTGTTAAAGATAGAGAAAAAGAATTTTAGACATGGGTAGGGCTCATAAAAAAATTAATGGTATAGAACAACTTTTTCACGTTGCCCCATCACGGAGCTACAGCCTCTCAAACTTTGAAAAAGCCATATTTTGAAATGCGACGTATTATCTCATGTTCTGCTTAACATTTTTTCAATCTGAAAACGCCATTTGACAGAAATTTACCTTTATAAATCAATATAAAAATTATATAGTTATTTTAAATTTAAATTTACCGTTGTCTGAAAACCAAATTTTGCATTATTCTTCTATAGTCAAAAATATCAAATTCTGCAACATTTTGTAATTTACTATTTAAATTTACCGTTATAAAAAACCAAATTTAGCATGATTTTTCTTTTTAGGTACTTGAAATTTTGAGACAAGAAAAAACTTTTAGAATTAGTATAAGTTTCTTCAGAAAACTCTTTTGTACCATTTCCTGTTTAAGAAATATTAAGGTTTAAAAATTGAAAATATGTTATTTTTAGACATCTGTAACTTAGGCACCTGTACAATTTTTTCTTAGGCAAGACATAAAAATTAAAGTTTCAGTAATATATTTTTACATGTGTCTTAGTTATGTAGGGGTCCGGATTTACAGCCAATCAAAATTGCAAAAAAAAGTCCAATTTTTTTTTATATGAAATTTTTTAAATTTTGGGGCAAAGTCAAAATTCTAAACACTTGGTATTATCTACTGGAAATGTACACTTTTAAGAACCGTTGGGTTACAATCTATCTTGTTTTTGGTGTGTAGGTATTTTTTTTTATAATTGTATATGTTGTTATCCAACACATCACTCAACAAAAAAAAAATTTTTGTTTATTTTCACCTCATATGTTTACTTTAGCAACAATTTATTAAAGTTATAAATTTCTACCGTTATTAAAATAACATATTATGTATTTCCTAGAAGTTTTCAAAAATCTCGATAAAATTTAAAAAATGGTCATAAGATTTCACAATACAGACCTTTCACATTAAATCCCTTTGCAAAACTATTTTATTATTTTTCTGAGAGTGCTTACAAATAAAAGTCATTTTTGTATGCTTAGTGGAAGTGTCAGTTAATTCGGCGACAGACAGAAAAAAAATTGAAATTTCTTTAAAGCCAATATAAATAGCTTGTATTTTTGCAATCACTAATTTTACTATAAGAATCACCATCTTTAAAATGCTAACTAAGAGCTATTAAAAGCTGTATTTCAACATTAATTACTTTAATTGGTATTTACTTGAGATTTACGGACCAATTTATTTATCAGACATCTCTCATCTCTTGACAAAAAAGTGTAATACTCAAAATATTTTATACTCGGGATTGAAATAAGTGCAGAGAAAAAAGAAAATATTAAAAAGAAAAATAATCTAAAGAAAACTGTTTTACAAAAAATAGACTGACTTTCAATTAAAAATATAAAAATATTTATTTTTGGATTAACTTTTAATACCTAATAAGATGAAATCTCAAAACAGCACCGCACCAATAAACATACATATAAACAAATCGGTATAACGAAACAAATAAAAGTTGGAAGCATAAACGGGATACTCCCTATTTATATTTAAAACAATGTAAATCCATGTACATATACATCATAAATCTGATAAAAAGAAATTTTGTTTTTTGATTTATATAATAAAGATGCTAAAATGACTATATGTAGTTGTATCTCATGTTCATTGTTTATAAATTTAATATAAAACATTCTAATTATTTGCACCTGAATTATTCACAACAAAGTATTAGAAATAGAAAGGAATTCAAGAAGAAACATTTTTAAATATTTTAAGGATTATATTTTTATCAAAGAGAAAAAGTTGAATTTTGAATTTAGATTAGAGTTAAATAAAGTTAAAGAGTACATAAACAAACTTTATAACCGTTAAAAAATTTTTTTTTATTAATGAAGACGGAGACTAACGCGTCAATAATCATTAGATTTTAGAATCGCGGTGTATCTTTGATTATTTTATGATATTAGTAAATTAAAAATAATTAAAAATTTTTATTTAACTTTACTGAAGAAAATTATAAGTTTATAAATTATAGTATATATTTGTTTTAAAGTATATAAAATATATAATATACTTTTATATAAGAAATACATTTTAATGACAATTGTATAATATTAAAAATTTAGAAATTTCTTAAAGAAAAATTTTCTTAAAGATTAACAAATTTCTATAGTTAGGTTAATAGTAAATTTGAAACTTTTCAAAATGTAATTAATTGCCTATATAAAAATGGTTTTTGGTAAGAATAAAAAATTATAATTTTTATATAATTTATAATTTTAATTTCTCTGGTGCCAATATGAACAAATAAAAATAAAACTACTTTACTTTAGTTTAATTACATAACATACATAACAATACATAACAATATATTATATAATCTAAAATCAGAAACAAAACTAGCTTATCTAAAATGGCACAGATCCGAGAGGATTGTAAAAAGCTTTTTCAAGTCAGTAATGTCAAATAAAACACTTATATATATAATATACATATTATATATATAATATGGAGAAACATTTATTTTATAGCTATCGAACAAACCCCATATAACTTCATTTCAATTTATCGAATCCCAAAAAAAAAAATCGCAAACGTGAAAATCTCAAATTAACTATAAATCCCAAATTCCAAAATCCAAAATCCCAAATTACAAAATCCCATAAAACAGTTTTCTTATCAAAATTCTTTTGGATTTTGTATTTCGAATTTTGTATTTGCGATTTCGTGGCCATCAAGTTTCGTAACTAAAACATCTGATAATAATTAAAAAAAAAAAAAAATGATTTTATCATCTGGAACAAAATTTATTTTCTCTTTATAATTTTCCAATTGAAAAAATTTTCCTAATTCTAACAGAAAATCATTAAAACCATTAAAAACATAAAAGACCTCCCTAAAATTGTTTCTTTTTTATAATTTTTTTATAGTACAAAATAGGAAAATCCTCTCCCTACTAAAAAAATTTACCAAATTCACGCATCAGAAAATTTTTATTTTCTTAATTAAAAAGAACAAAAATCATTTCATTACTAATAATAATACCAAGCCTATTAAAGTCTTATAAAGACCGACCAAATAAAACAAAACAACAAAAAACAAAAAAAAATTAATAACCTTAAGCAAAATTTTGAATTTACTTTAAAATTAATTATTTTGTAAGAAAAGACCGAAAATCTAAAATTGGTTCTATAATATTGTCAAAAAATTCTAAAAGGTTGTATAAAAAGGACAATAGTAAAAAAAACAAGGATTGAAAAATAACGGTAATTTACAAAAAAAAACTAAACCTATAATTGTTTCATTCTTAAAATAATCAAAGCTAGTCTCCAATTAAATAAAAAACATTAAAACTATATAATATAACGGCCTTTATTTATTGTATCGCATTTTCAAAAAAAATCTGAAAAAATTTGCTTATTATTTTCACTCCGTCCGTCTGGGTGTTTATAAAACGCTACACCGTTTGAAATAAAGGAATGAAATTTTATATACCGTTATGTGAAACTCAATTTTTACAAAAATTTAGACCCATTCTATCTTTTAAACGGTTTAACTTAGAACTAACTTGCAATTTTGACAGGAGTTAGATCTCTGGAAATAAGTATAAGTCATTTCAGGAAATATTTTTGTGTCGCCCTTCGTTTAGTAGCTGTGCGAGGTCAAAAACTGAAAATTCTCTATTAGAATTTCTGATTAAACACGTGTAAATTGGGCACCTGTTAAAATTTTTTTAAGTAATATACACAAAATAAAGCTCAAACATTATATTTTTGTTGGTTGTTAGGTTAAGGGTAACCTTAAAATTGACGAAAGTGTGACTTGAGTTTTCCGAATTTTTCTAACAAATTATTCTAACGATTTCGTTCAAATTTTGTATTATAAATTTATTTTATTCAATATAACTACTTAGTCTTTATGTACTCTTTATCAAAAACTAATTTTGGAAATATGCTTTTTTAAAAACCCTTGGTCTTTTCATTACTTATTTTTTACAATTTCTTGTATTAGGTAGGTATTCTTTGTACTAGATTTTTTATTTGCTAGTTTTTAAGTTCCAATATTTGTTTAATACCAATTTTCGTTAAGTTGTGCATTATTATTGTATTTTAATTTTTCAAGTAATAAAAGTTTACTTAAAGTAGCTAGGCTCGAAATGAAGTATCTAGAAGTAACTGTATCCTTTAAATCTTGATCATGCCATCCAAGCTTATTATTTGTAGAATATTGTAACGCGGAACAACCTAAACTAGTACAACTTAATTTTTACTGATGTTGTAAATAACAATATTTTGACATATCCTTAATAAGGATGTATTTGTTTTAAGTAAAGTAGAAATGTGGAAAAAAGATATCTACTTGTAGTGATTAGAACATTAAGCTACCATAAAGGATAATTATCCTACTTTTGTAGATCGTAACTTTTTTTTTACTATTAATATTTTATTCTCTTCAAATTACCTATTCACATTTCATTTTAACACCTCTGCATTTAAATTTTGGTTCTTCTGCTTGTTTTTTTTTTTTATTCTTTTATTTTATAAACATTACATTAAAAATATTCAATATGACGATAGTAAAAGTGAAATAACAAAAACAAAGTTGAAAAGAAAAAGGAAGAAAAGTTAAATATTACAAAAAAAAAGTTAAATTTTATTCCTAGAAGAATGAGAAGTGATATCAGAAAAAAGATTTTTTTCCAATGTCTCATTATTTTACAAATTATTTGCCAAAAACATTTAAAAATGAAAGAAAGAGACAAACAATATTGACAAAATTGATGGTTTAATTTTTATACCTATTTTCGTGCTTTTATGTTTAGGTTTAAAAAAAACAAAATTAAGAAAAAGAAATAAAATAAATTTATGGATGATAAACATTTTAGATGACGGATTTTGCCTCTTTGAATGTCTGTGGTATAATAAATTTTTTGTTTTAATTTTATCTTTTTGTCATTTTTATTGTCATCTTATTTGATTTAACGAATTATTTATGAATAAGAAATAAGATAAATTATTAAGAGTCATTTCTATTACAAAAAAAAAACAAAAACAAAACATATTATTAATATAATAAAATAAGTAATAATTGCGATACACTGTTAACACCGAGAGAGTGTTGGTTCGAATCCCACACACGGTTTAAGGGTTATTCCCCCTTACGACATGTACAGCTACGCCTGAACAGGAAAGGTTGTGTAATTTCCTGTCCGCATTTATGAGGCAGAAAAATGCATTAAAAAAATCAGCTGTCTCCACGACAGGATCGACCGCCACTACATGAAAAGTACAATACAAAAATTTATAGATTGTTTACATAATAATTTATATCAAAGCAAAATACTTCTAATAATTTAACAACATTTTGTTTTATTCAATAACAATAATAAGCAATGAAATTGTAAAAATATATGTGCATTCATTCATACATTCATTTACATTATTATGTAATGTACATGATTTTTTACCGACTGCATACAATTATATATAAGGTAGGTATTGTTTTCATACTAAAAATTTGTACCCGAGATTTGGGCAAATATGCACTACTCCGGTGTGGAGAAGGCTGTAAAAAATGTTTTAGCATGGTGTCCGTCTGTGTTTAAATTAAATTAAAACGCTAAAATTTTTGTTAGCAGATTCAATATTAATCTTATGTTTGTTTTGTATTTGTTATTATTTACTTTTAATATTCTGAATGAAAGAAAAAATCATGTACATTACATAATAATATAAATGGATATATGAATGAATGCATATACGATTGCATTACGATTTCATTGCTTATTATTGTTATTGAATAAAACAAAATGTTGTTAAATTATTAGAAGTTATTTTGCTTTGGTATAAATTATTATGTAAAAAATCTATAAATTTTGGCATTGTACTTTTCGTGTAGGGGCGGTTGGTCCTGTGGTGGAGACAGCTGATTTTTTTTCATTCAAAAATATTTGAAGTAAAAAATTAATATCTACAATTATTTGTCTAACCATTGGCATAGTTGTTAAGTTTATATCGTAATATGAACTTAACTCTTATAAAAAATAAAAGATGTCCTATGCTCATTATAGGAGTTCAAATGTTAAACCCCTTATAAGAGTTCAAATGATTACAAAATAAAAAAATTTTTTGTAATGTTTAATTGTAATGTTTAATTATTTTATTATGATAAACGATTATGAATGATATTTAAACGAAAATACAAGAAAATTTATTGGAAAAACTTAAATGTAGAAATTATTTTGAACGATTTTTAAGGTGGTCGTTATTTTTGGGAAAAAATTTAATTCCTTTGTAAGTTACTATAAAATTAAATATCTCCAAAAAATGACTTCCTGGAAAAAAAAAGCAATTTAATAGTAGAAAAAAGTAGAAGATATACAAGTTTAATAAATTGTTTATATCAAGTTTACTTAATTATGCAGACTCATTCAAATCAAAAACATTTTTCAATGTTTTTATAATCTAAAATTATTGTTTAGCTTCTATAAAAAAATATAAAATGATTTTCTGAACAGTTAAAATATCAAAAATATTTTCTACTAAAAAATGAGATACTAAACTTTTCTTAGTCATTTTTCTATTGATTTACATCTTTAAAATCTAAAAATACTCATATGTAAAAATAAGTCGAATTTATAGTTCCTAATGATTTTGGTTAAATTTTACTGAATTGAGCCTATAATATAAATGAATCCAAACTGAACACAATTAATTATTTTAAATAAAAGAAAATAGCTGTGTAAAAAGAAATAATTATTTAATATTTAGTTAGAATAGACTAAATTTTTATTGAAGCCGCATAAGTAACATTGCAACCTTTCGGTGTAATTCTATTGTGTTCTCACTATTACAACGTGTTGTGGATTTTGCCTCCATTACTTCAGCTATTAGTCGTACTGTCACTAAGAGCAAAAGATCAGTTCAACTTTATTGTTGATAGTTCATTTTCGGTAAAGCAATATGCTCCACATATTTTCACAATATGGTACATAAATCTTACTTGGAGTAAAACTCCGCTATTTTAATATCTAAATACATATACAGTTACAACTCTATGAATATTTTTGCAGTTTTCTTAATTTCTGTCATCATATCTATAATTATTATATAATAAATATCTAAGTTTTTTTATATTTTTTCAAGAATACAATATTTTAAGGTATACCAGATAGACGTAACAAAATAAATTTACCCAACTTTTATTTAAAGCGTAAAATTATACAGTCCTAACAGTAAATTTAAAAATTCGATATTTTTCATTGATTACTTTAATTTTTTATTTTTATTTACAAAAAAAAAAATTGTAATTGTAAAACTTATGTTGACATTGAAAAGAGATTTTCTATAATAAAAAATTTAAAAGGCTCCCGCTCCAGTAAGCCTTGAAAAGTTCTTAGTAAATTTATTTCTCAAACCAGAAAAAAGTTGTTTTTTTTTTTTTTGAAAGTTTAATTACTTTGGTAAAAGTTTTGAATTATAAATAATTACCTTTAATTTTGTAAAATTGTTTTTTTTTTTAAATTGAATTTATTACAAAAATTTAAATTAAATTTTGTACATTAATTTAATTATATCATGACACTGATGAAGTATTTTTTAGAACTTTTGACAAAAATTATTAACTCTTTTTTTTGTGTGTTTTGTTTTATATTCCCTCCGTAAATTTATGTAAAGCTCGTCACTTTTTTTCTATTTTTTTTTTTTTTTTCAATTCATATCAAAAATTTTCCGCATTAAAAAGATTTCGATTAAGTTTCTGTATTATTACTTTTTTTTGCACGTTTTACTTTCTCTTCACTCTTATTCGTCATCATTACCATCATTATCATCATTGTTATATGTGCTATTGTTGTTTTTCTCCCCTTAATAAAAAATTAAATTTTATGTAAACTTAACGAATATTTTCTTCCCCTGTCTTTTGCGTCCTTAATGTGTGCGTTCGTTTAGATTTTTTTTTACATCAAAAATTCTACCACATTTATTTTGTTTTCCCTCATAATTTTACCTTACATTCTCTAAACTGTATAATTCTTCTATGAGTTTCTTACTTTCTTAGATATTTTCTTTTCATTTTTTGTAACGATGTATGCATACTGTAGAAAAGTTATATAAAAAAACAAAATGTTGAACTGAATTAAAAGGAATCAAAAGAAACACCAGTAACATAAAAACAAAATCAAAAATTTTCCTTGATTTGTTACACATAGTACTATGCATAGTGAAGGAACACTAGAAAGAAAATTATTATAAAGTGACCAATTTCTTTAAACTTAATGCTGTATAAAAAAAAAAACTTTTCTCTTTTTCAACGGCTAGGATTAAGTAAATAAAAACAAGATTTTTTTTATCATATAGAGGAATTTTTGAAAAAGGAGTTTATAAGTATATATGTATTTTTAAAACAAGGTTCATCCAATAGAGCTACTTGCTGTCTTCTTTGCTTTTGTATTTCGAAAATTGTATAATAAATATTTATGAATAATTATATGTATTAATTCTGTAAAAACATTTTAAAAATATTTTTTTTTTAAATTCATTTTTACACAGGGCATATTTCAAATTTCTAGTAAATATAATATCTTAAACTTATAGTTCATTCATTCAAAAAATTTTCCCATTTTATTTAAATATTACAATAAAAAAAATTGTATAGTGTAACTGTAAAACCTAGTGAAAATGAACACTCTACTTAAATTCACAAAATAAAACTTCAAAACTAAATTAATGCAGAAAAAAACACACAAACACAGCGTTTCCATAAAAACAAAAAGAAATAAAAAAGAATTAGACCCTAACACAAAATTCTTTTAACCGTAAAAAAAAGGGACGACTTATCAGCTTAGGTGCATAAGTTTCAGTTGTTTTGGTAGAATTTTTCTTTGTGGATTAGATGTTTTTTTTTGTTGCAAAAAAAAAATTAAGGTGAAAAGACATTGAAAAATAAAAATAAAATAAAAAATAACTGAACAATAATTTTTGGAAATAACCAAAAAAACTTTTTCTATGTATATTTTTTAATTTTAAAGGATTCTGTTTATCTAGGTCCAGGGCCTAAATTTATTTCTAATATTCAGAGTTTACATTTAAAAATTTAGTTGTTCTTTTCTGGATTGTGTCTTGTTTGTTTCTTCTTGTGATGTTTTTTTACAAGATTTTAAGATTGTGATGTTTCATTGATAAAAAAAAAAAGTGTATCAAGTAAGTGTATAGTCAGAAAAACATTTTTGAAAGGATAATAAAGTCCGCCAGAAACGAAAAGTATATGTAGGTACATATAATATAATAATATAAAATTTATAGATCCATTGTTATTCTCAATCCTTTGCAGTTTTTCTTACTATATATATATAAGATTACAAAATAGATTTTAGATTTTATTATCTTTGATTTTAGATGAAAATTTTTTATTTGCATTAGGGATTTTTTACCCTATTAATGTTCTCAAAAAAAAAAAAAATATTATTTATTTTTATTGATATTGAAACCTTCTTATGTTTATTTTTGTTATAATACTATAAACCATATTTTTACAGTTCTAAAATCACAAAAAAAAAAATAAAAAACTATGAGTGCAGTAAAAAAATTATGGGTGCCGTAAAAAAGTAAAATAATTAAAAAAAAAAAATTTATATATTTATTTTTTTTAAAATATTTTGTAATTACATATTATGAAATAGAAACTAGAAAAAAGCCAAAATTTGTTTAAAAATCTAGTCATTTTTTTAATAATTTTACTTACTAAATGCAGTCTTCATGGTTGAGTCGTTAAGCTTGTAGCTTATTAATTGGGAGAGTGCTGGTAATTTCCGCGTAAATAATTAGCATAAAAATAGATAGACAAAATACTGAAAAAGTATTTTCTAACTGGAATCCCTTTTGATATAATTTTTTTTTAAATGGAACTAAATATTTGATGTATCCTTATTAGATACGATAAGATATGATATTGCTTAAGGACAACGATTGATTATTTTTTGGAGTAAAACTAACATTGTGTGAAAAAGTGAAATTTAAAAATAAAATTCATTATTTGGAATATTTGGATAATAATTCCTTGTTTTAAAATATTTCGAATCTTGAAAATTATATTTTATAGATTTGTTGAGACACAAAAAAAGATGATGGTGTAGGTGGGACTTATTCAATAAGAATTGTTTTGTTTTTTTTTTTGATAATATAATGTTTGTAACATTAAACAATTTTTTATAAACAATAACTTATATAAACAAGAAAACAACAACAACTTTTAGGAAACTCAGTAACTTAAGTTATACGGTAGAACGCGTTCATCCTAATTATACAATAATCACGAATCAGGATAGCACTAATGTTTATTTTTATATTTTGGGTCATGAACGAGAAAAACAGATAACTATTGAAGCCGTATAATTGTATTTTGATGACAGTATTAAATAAGTACCATATAGTATATCTTCTGCAAATTATGCATGATTCTTTATAATTTAACACCACTTTTTAATTTTAACTTTGCCAAGTATAATAGGAGAAATGAAGGTAACATTTTAACTTTAGCCAATCACGTAATCTAGCATGTTTTTATTAATTTTCTTTATGGAAAAATTAAACAGATATTAAATAAGAGATGTTAAGTAAAAGTAATTGAAGTTTAATCTGAACTTTGGAAAATTTCTTTGTTTTAGTATGGGAGAAATATCATATTACTTCTACTGTTACTATTTTTCTAACTATGTATTTTTATAGATTTTTTTTTATCGGGAAATTATCCTTTTTAAAACACATTCAACACATTCATATATCTAAAATTCAAATTTTCTAAATCTATTCCTTTGTCCAAACAGTACAATATTACAAGAGATATCATATCGAATTGCGCTCATATCACTTCTTTTTCAGCATCTTTCGATGATTCCAAAGGAAAATAAAATTAAATGTATTAATATCATGAGTTTACATTAAACTATTAAAAAATCTTGTTTTTAAAATTGATTTTTTTCCTTTAAAATTTAATTTAGCACTTGATATAAAAAATAAATATCATATATAAGCATCATTAATTTCAAATAATTTTTTTTCTTAGTTAACATTTATTTAAACTCTTGTATTTTATTATTTTCATAAATTTAATTAGCAGCCAATTATATTAAAATATATAGAAAATAAAACTATATTATCCTCTATAAATAGTTTCCTCATATTCTGTATTATATGCTAATTTCAAAATTTGTATTGTATCTACAAAAATATATCGAAATCCTCAAATTTAGGATACCCCAAAAAAACTAATCGTTAAAGTTCTACCTTTGACTTTCTCGTATAAAATATGGTGTGTATTATTAGGAAGAAAATTTTGCAGCATATAAAATAAAATAAAAGATTACAAGCGTCTTTAACTATCGTGCATTTTATTTTTTATAGACATCTTCACCTTTTTCGTTTTTAAAGTGAAAATAACATTTCTTTTGAGGAGAAATAAAAATGTTGTTTTTTGTAGATTAAAACATTTTTAAATTATTATGCGTATTTTATTAAGGGAAACCATATTTCTGACACTAATCCAAATTTTTGATGCAAATTACGTTTCTTGCATTTTAACAACATAAAATGAAAATTGTTTTTATATATTAACTTTGATTTCCAGTTCTGGAACCTGTCTTCAAATTCGGTCATTTAAAAAAAAATGTGTCTTTGTTTTATTCAAAAGATCTTGGTTATCATATCAGATATTTGATAAATTATTTTTCATTAAATAAATTAGCCCTTATATCATTCATCTAGCTTGAAATGTTCTTGAATGTCGAATTTATCTTTATCTAATTTTGCCATGTTTTTAATTCTTTTCTTATATTATATTTTGTAGATATAGGTATAAAAGTAAAACCACAAAAATAAAACGGGAAATAGGTATACTACGAAATGATTAATTATCGAATTTGAAAATTTTATTCAGTATTTCATACCAACAAATATTTAAAAAATCTATTGTAAGTATGTTCTTATATAATATTATGTATGTATATACACCATACACAAAAAATAAATCTTAAATCTAGAAATTGTTTTTTTGAAGTCTGTTATTTTATTATCAGTTTTCCTATTCTGCAAGAATTATATGTGGGAAACTAACAGCTGTGGTGTATTTTTTTGAAAAAAAGAAAAAAAGAAAATAAATAAAACAACCAAATAGTCCTTAATACTTAGATCGGATGTTAATTTAAGAATATATAAAGATACTAACATACAGTGCTTGTTAAAATATTTACAAAAGTAGTTATTATTCAAAAAACATAAAATCTATAACTCAAAACTTTATTTAATATCACTAGTAAAGATTTAAGAATATCCGTGAATATAGAAAGATTTAGTAAAAATTCAGAAGCGGAGTATCTTAAAATGTTTGTGAATTTCATCCGAAATACATTTAAACCATACAGTGTAGTACCATGTATTTAAAATCGATAAAAACATTTTCAATCAACTGTATTACTTTAGCATTATGTTATTTGTTTTTTTGAAATACACATTTAATGATAAGGCAAGCAGCCCATATTATATTATGCTTTATAAATTTTTCTCAGAACATGTTAGAATCATTTCAATATATGTTCTGTACTTACGCCTCTTCAAGTATATTTAAATTAAGATCTTTGTTAATCATTACCCTTAATTTTCAAAATACTGTAGATGATAATTACAAAAATCATATATCATTTTATGTGTGTATTTACCCATTTAAAACACATGACCCATAAATCATTATACCTTAAATATTATACAGATAAATTCACCTTGTGTACTCAAAAAATAAATCTATCAATAACAAAAAAAAAAAAAAAAATAGTTAGTAAAACAGCTTCTTGCCACTCAAGAACAGTGAAAAAGTTAAAAAGCCCAGGTCAAGTAAAATTATCGCTGCTTTCTAACAAGTAAATTTTTTTTTTTTTTTGTTATTGAAACTAAGGCATGAAAAAGTCGTTATAAAAAAATTTTAGTATAATAATTGTCCGGTTCTGAAGTCTGATATGTCTTTAAGATGCTACGTAAAGTTAAATTCATACCGATAAATTCATACCGCAACAATATTTTTGACATATGTTAGTCGTATTCATATCATTTCTTTCAAAATTTTCTTTTCATCTTGTTCTAGTATTTTCTTATCACGTAATTATGTAAGTATGTGTGTGAAATAATCAAATAGATTTATGCAGAATACAACTGGAATTTTACTGGTGAGAAATGATTTTAAAAGTAAGTGAATAAATAAAATAAAAAAAAAAAAAAACAAAGATTGAAATAGTGATAAAGAAAATATAAATATTTTTTTTTTTTTATATGGATTGAGAATGATAAATAGTGCTTATTTCGGTTTTTTTTTTTTTTGCCCTTTGTGATGTATGGATTTGAAACTTGTATGTGTGTAGGACTTTGTAAATTTTATTTTTATTTTTCTATGCTTGTGGCAATATTTTTACTATAAATATTTTGAAGAAAAAATTTATTGGTATTTTTATATATCCACAATTTATATTTGAAAAATAAAAAGAAAAGAACAATCAGAAAAAAAAAATGAGTTTTTCAATGGACCTGTTAATTTCACCACATGTTCTGGCAATAAAAGCATTTGTGAGGGCAAAAACAAAAAAAAAAATTAATTGAGATTTGAAAATGCCAAAAAAATTACCACAAAAGTGATTTCTTGTATACGAATTTGGGTATTTCATATCAAAAAATAAACATATCATATTATTATGTTTTGTATATTACTATTATGAAATTGAAATTTTGAGTTGAGATTGAATGAAGATGCCAAAATAATTGTGTTTAAGACCTTTTTCCTTTTTGGTAATTAATGAGAATTTTAAACAATTTGTTTAAGTGTTAAGTGTCAGTATAAATTTAATAGTGTTGTAAGGAAATTTTTTTTTTTTTCAAATTTTTCTATTCACAGTTATTAAGTCTAGACATATGTACATATATTAATTTTTTTAGAGGCAATTTTCAAATAAAAAAACGTTTTCAAACTCTTTATACAACATTAAAAAACAGTTATCCAAAGTGAAACTTAGAGGAATAAGAAATAAATCAAACACAATGAAAAATTACTGGCATTTAAGGAGAAGCAAAAAAAAAAAAGAAAATGGACGTTAGTGAAATGTATTTTAGTAATAAAAATTAATTAATATTAAAAATAAATTACTTTCTAAATATATTTTGAATTCATACTGTACCATTTTTTTTTTTACTTATATAAACCAGATATGTACATATATTAATAAAAATTTTATATCAGTGTTAGCACATTATAAGTTAAGTACCACAATAAAATTAATTTATTATAGAAAATTATTATTGATTGTGATATTAAATCAATGTAATTAGTTTATTTTATTATTTATTTTGTTCTGTTGAAAGATTTAGGAAAATTTTACAGATAATTTTTAGAATGTCGTTATTATTTTTTTTACTTAAAATGGAACTAAATGATGAAATAAGAAAAATTTAAGTATTAGAAGTATAATTCAATTCTTAAAAAAGTTACTTTGAGTTAAATTAAAGACAATTTTGTCTTTTATTGTAGAAATTTCATAAATATTTCTGTTAATTATTTTTTAATATGTTAGGAATGTTTTGTAGACATTTATAATGTTGAAATTGCCTTGACTACTATTATTTAAGCTTCTGATTTGTTTGTAATGTTGAAATTGCTTAGACAACTCCTTTTTAAGCTTCTGATTTGCTATTAATTATATCCTTAAAGAATTAAATCTTTTATGGACATTCTCCATTTTGTCCAGTGATATTTGGAAGCAGGATAATGTGGTAAAATAGTTTTTTTTTTTTATAAAATATTAAAAACAGTTTTAAAAATTAAAAAATATATATAAATTTTTAATATTTATATTTATTACCTATAGTACTTATATTATCACGGAGTTTTCATTTTAAAATCCCAAACTTTAACTCGTTTGATTCTATAGTTTTTATTTGTCACAATCGACAGGAAATCTTTATTTAATTGTTTCATAAAATTATCTGTTTTTTACACACTTAAATTTCGATTTTCATTTATTTTTTAAAAATTAATAAAATTTAAATTGTTTCCGATTTATAATTAATATGTTTTCATATTCCACAATTAAAATACAGTAAATAACAATTTAAAATCAATTAAAAATTAATAATTAATTATTTATAAATTAAAATGTTTAAGTACTTTTTTATGTTTATTTTATTTGTTTTCATTTTATTTGTAACAATAAAAAAGAGGTGTTTTTTTTTTTTAATAAAATTGAACAATTGTGTTTTAATCACGTTAACATTAATTTTATTATTAATAAGTACAAATTGTACCACAATTGAATAGCTATATATAGTAATATACGAGTATTAATTAAATATAATGACATAAATGAAAAAAAAAATATTCTTATTTAGTAGAACTTTAAAATCTCCAACATTCTAAAGATATAGCCCATCTTGTAATATTCATTATTCTTACAAAAATATATTAATATGCCTTTGTGTCTTTAAATTTAACTTATTATATTATTATAAAAACTTTATTAGATCCATATTAACGAATGGTTGTCCAATATGGTTTAACATAAGGGCCTCAATTACCAAAAAAAATTAGACTTTATAAATGAAATTACATTAGACAAATCTAAAACAAATCTTCAAAAAAAAAAAACCTTCCACAAGCTTTGTTCACTTTTACTCAAATAAAACAATATACAAAAACAAGCAAAAATTGTCAGATGACGGTTATTGACACTCTTCTGTAAATTACGTTTCTCATGAATGATTTAATCAAAATTGCATACGTATAGGAGATAATTTAAAATATATATAAGAACTTTATTAAGCAAAATTCATAAAAACCCACTTTACGAAAACTTATTTAAATTTAATATGCACATTAGAACTTTTTTTTTTTGTTATTATAACAAAATATAACGAATAGCCGAAAAATATTATAAACACTATCTACTTTCCGATTATTCATTGTTCAGAGCAAAACCATTTAAAGTTAAATAAAATTATAACCAATTAAATATAAACGAAAAAAAAATATTAATGTAACTTTTATTTTAGTGTTAAAAAATACGATAAAATCTCAATAATAAAAATATATCAAAAGTCTAAAAATTATTATAATTAAAACTTTTGTCCCTCAAATTAAATAAATAATTATTAACAAATAAAGTGTAGTAAAAAAAAAAAATAAAACAAAATAAAAAGCAAACGAGAACTAAATTACTAAACAAATTTACCAAAATTAACAGAAAACAAAAGTGAAAAAAAAAAAAAAAAGAAACTAAAAAAAAAATATATATTACAACCAACTTTTTTTTACCCAAAATGTAAAAATGATGGAAATTTCCATGAAAAACAAAACACATTCAAAGGAAAACATAATCCACACATATTTAATTTTTAATCTTAAGTGAATGAAGCCTAAAGAAATTATTTAATACTAAACTATAGGGATTGTGTTATCGGATTTTTAGGGGTTTTTTTAATATGCAGTTTTTAATAAGCAGGGCTGAATTTATAAACCTTTAAGTTAGGGCTGAATTTATAAACCTTTAAGTTAAATTCCACTAAATATTTATTACAATTTATGCATATCAGAAATTGAATATGACTTATAAGAAACTGAAATGAATTTCTTTTTAAGTAAATTATATCTAATATGTTAAACCGATTGTCATCAGAAAATATCTTTAATGATTATATGGATCATCTTCCATATAAAACGGACATTACTTTACCAGATTGTTACCATTACCATTACCAGATTGTTACTTTAAAAATATCCGTAATGAAATCACTAAATGAGTGGATTTATGTAATATTTTGTTATGTTGAGCGAAAGAGGCGAGTCTACAATTAAGCTATGTGAAAATGACAAATTAATAAAGTTAGATCTGATATAAGATTAAGGAGTAATCAAAATAATAAAAAATTCGGAATAAAATTAATTTTGAAATAAATTTATGGTAAATATGGAAGTCTAACCTATGGCGTGGTAGTTAAATTGCCGGCCTGTCTATTATAGATATAATAGATATAATATTTATATCTCATAATTTTTTACAATAGCTACTATCGAGTAATCAACCACTTAGTGAAAATAATGGTTTAAGAAACTGAAGCTATAATTCTAAATCATATGAAAAGGTCAAAACACAATTGGAAATAGCGTAAGCATTTGACATTTTTTAAATATTTTTACTTAAAAAATTATTAATGATTTTAATTTTAGTCATCTTTGTAGTTTGGTTTTGGTTCATATGGTTTTGTTTCATATATAGTCAAACTGAAATTAAAGTCAAAAACTACTGAATTAAAAGTATAACAATTCTATGATCAAAATGAGGAACAATAAAACGTATTAATGTTAAACGGGTAACTTAGAAATATGGTAAATAAATATTAGATCTACAAATTTTTGTTTTTTTTTATCCGGTTCTGGATTCACTATACGCAACTGGCATAAAAAATAAAAGTTAAAAAAAGCGAGCCGAAGATCAAAAAATTAAAATCCAAAAAAAAAAAACAGAAACAAAGTAAAAACAAAACCATCACATTGTATATTCCAGTCGAGCATTTAATATTAATAAAATACCTAATTATTTTCATTTTTCATTTGGTTTCTTATTATTTTTGTTGTCGTGCTCACAAATAAATTTTCTTTTTCTACCCGTATGAACTATGTTCAAGGGTATAATAAATTTACCATCACATTTGTAACACTTTAAACGAGTCGAGTTATATATAGTGTCAAAAGTATGGATCGGCTCAGAATTGAATTCTGAGTCGATTAAGCATTATATGTCCGCCGTCCTTCCGTCCGCACGATAACTCAAAGAATAAAGGAGCTAAAATTTTTTTTACGTCTCTTTTGCAAAATTATTAGTTTTGCTATTTAAATCCAGCATTTTCGGCTGCCCGATTTGAGTAGCTGCCATACAACTTCTTTCTTTATACGGAAATAACTCAGTATCTATGGAAGCTAGGTATCTGAGATTTTGCAAAATAGTAAGCCAACAACATCTGTAAAATGTGATTGTGCTGGTGTAACAAGTTCGGGAAGCTGCCATATAACTTCTCTTTTTAAATGATAATAACTCAGTGTCTATTGAAGCTATAATAGGTATCTGAAATTTTGTAAAAAGATGTCGAATTGCATACTAACAACTTCTGAAAAATTTGGTTGAAAGATGATCATTTGATTTTTTGAAAGATGATATGATGATGTTTTATAGAAACGTAAATATTACGTTTATACGGGTATCTCAGAGTTGACACAGTCTACTCTACTGCACTCTTCCTCGCTTTTATTTTATTTTTATTTCTATTTGGTTTTCCTTTTTTTATTTTTTGATGTTTTTGTGGGCAAATATTCCATGACGGTTCATTTGAACTAAAATTTTATTATCTACATAAAACGTGACTAAAAGCCTTTCATCATACTCATCATATATGAAAACAAAAATTTGAGTTAAAAAGAACATTTTTACATCCCCCCTAGTCTCGTTTTCCATCTTTTATATTTTTTTTATTTTCCATAGGAATTCGTGAAATAAATTTATAAAATTTTATTTTTGGTTAACCTAAAATCAATGATATAAACTAACATATTAAGACCAATACAAAGCAAAAATAGAATTTATTATTGTATCTCTATATGTAATTTTTGTTTGAATTTTGTAAACGTACAGAATAAAAAGTCAAAAAACTTAAAAAAAATCGAGAAACAAAATTTAACATCCAAAAACAAAAATCAATTCTTTTCAAGCCTAACATATTTTTTATGAATAGTCACAGTTAGGTACTATTAAATATAATAGAAATTCCATTCACAAATTAATATATATGTGTAGTTGTGTGCATATATTAGAAAATGAATAAAAAAATAACACCTAAAAAGCAATAAGGAGACAATAATGATAGTAAGGTTAAAATACCGTTGATATGAACATGGTTTACATTGTTATTATTATTATTAGTGTATACCTAATCTTGTATTCTGATTTGATAAAATAATTTTCGTCTAAAATGTTTCTTTATTTTTCGTCCTGCTCATACTTACTTTCTATAAATCTGTCATTTATATATCTCTTCAGTTATCAATGGAAACGATATCCTTTTTGTTACTTCAGTGAAAAGGGCATGTTTTCCATTTCCAATTTAAATTTGGCTCAGGACACATAATAGAAACTGTCACATATCTTTTTTTTGAGTTAAGAAAAAGATAACAAATATTATTAAATAGTACATACAAATCTTTTTCATATATCCTTTTTATTCCTCAACTTTTTTTTAATAAAATAGTTTTTTTTTTTCTCTGCCAACACTCCTTTCTATATCAGAGCTTCCACTATTCTTCTTTTAATGTTACATAATTTGATGTGTAACAGTGGTTAACAACCTTTTGCGTGAGTGTAAATTTTTAAAGTTAATAATTCAATGACTTCAACGATTTGAGATATTTTTGGAGATAAAGATTGACTGACTGAATACAATAGATTAGTTATCAAAACTATTTTTACTATAGGAAAATAAAATTATATAGAATTTATAGACAGATTAAATTGGAAGCTAAGTACCAACCATATTGAAAATGAAAAAATAAAAATAGAGTAATAAAATGGCAAAAAAAAAATGTTTATGTATAAATTGTTAAAAATTGTGTTTTTTTATGTGAAAAATTATCAAACAAACAAATTGAATTCGAAGTATAATTAACAAATCGCTATAAATTTAACAACGATGGAAAATAACTTACTAAAAAGTTAAATTATATCGTTGTCTTCAACGTGCAGTATACATTTTAAATAAATTGAAATAGCTTAAACTTAATATTTTATAGTTCTTAAAGAATAAGTAAATTTTGGTGTTCTGTTTTATTACATTTCTATTCCTCCTGAAAGGAGAAGAACGTTATATATTAACGTTAATATCTTATTTTATTATATTTTATTTGTTGCTTGGATGTCGTTTTATGGTAAAAATTATAGGTTCATAATTTAAATAAAAATGTCTAAGTCTGTATTGAGTTTTCTGTACTATCTTCCAAAACCCATAAAAATTTACATTTTTATAGTTAATCATATGAGTATTTAGTATTTATTATTGAAGCCATCGAACATTCTAAACCATAAAAGCAATCTGTTTACCAGAGATAATACACATTTTTTTCTCATTCCTTTCAATCATTTTCCCTAGATTTTCCAAATATATTAAAATAATCGGTGTTTTTTTTTATTTTAGCCCATCAAATGTCCATATATTTATTAGTCCAGCTTTCGATTCTTTTTATTTTATTTTTTCTTTTCTTTCCCTTTCATTTTAATTTTGTTTATATACACATATAAGGCATGAATATAAGGATTTAAACAAAACAAAACTACGAAAGGATAACACAAAAGATAATAAAATATCAAAACAAGAATACGAATACAAATCATGACCATTTTTAATGAAAAAACAATTATTTGCCAATCAGACCAAAATAATATTATATTTATAACACGCCATGAAAGATTTGAATTGGAAAAACTGACCAAAATATTGATTCAAACTAATGATATTTGGAGAAAGCGCTCAGGATATTTGATGTTATGTACTTTAATAAATTAAAGAAACAACATCCTTGGAGTAGTCCTTATTAAAACCAATAATTGTTAAACAGTCAAAGATTAATTTTCTTGAAGGATTTAAATCTCAATTCTTTTGTAAATTTTATTATATTGTCGTCTTAAACAATTTGTACCTTCGGAACATTTGTTGCATTCAAACTTATGATAGAAGAATGAAATTTCTTTTAGGAAGGAAATTATTTCCTTTTGTAATATTATGTCTTATACAGTTTAATGCAAAGCTGCTTGACAATCATATTTAACAATGGAATTAGGTTATACAATATTTAACGATAATTGGGAGAATAAACAATAACTGAATGAAAAAGGATATGAGGCATACTTCAATTCTTTTTAGAAAACGAATATTTAAGTACCTACAAAAATAAAAAATTATTTTTGTAAAAAATGAAAAAAACTGAAGATTTAGCTATTTCAACTCTAGGATATCCGCCCAAACATAATGGCAACGAATATTTTAAAAGTTAAAAGACAAACTTAAAAATTGGTTTTGCCACTGTTTGCTTTTTCCGTGTTTTTATGTGTATGAACATTTTTTAAAGATTGAATTTTTAAGCTTTAAGTCGCTTTAACTTGCGCAACTCAACAGCGACGGTGGTACCTTTTTATATAAAAATAAAATTGTAACAATTTTAGAATACTAGCTTTATTATTTTTTATCATCGAGTGGACAAACATTCATATATAGCTAAATTGTAAATCGACTCAAACTTCTAACCTGTTCAAACGTAATGGCAAATTTATTATACCCTTTGTTCATACGGGTAAAAAGAGAAAATGAATAAAATATTATTTGTAAATAATAATTCGTGCAGTGAATTTTATTTTAATACAAATAAATGTGGTGACCTGTAATAAAGCCAATTTGGCATTATACTAGAAAAAGTTATACGGTCATAAATATGGAATAAGCATAAACTTCGTGGTTTTGCATTTATTGCAATGTTAATATTGTAAAAGAGTCAAATTGGATTTATAATTTTTACAAATTATTTTTAAATTATAAATATAAAAAAGTTTCACGGGCAGTAAACATTTGATATAGCAGAATATATAGTCTTCGTAAAGTAAAAATATATATTACATTTATTTAATAAAATTTCGGATGCATAACATAACATCCATGTTCTATCAACATTAAATAGAAAGTTCTAAGGAAGTATTATGGAAATTTTTTATCCTTTTTATTGGAAATGATGATAAAATCGGTACAAGTTTCACTTTTCAGTTTTTATTTTTAAGTAACAAATGAAGTATAGGAATTATAAATTAAATCTGCAGATATGACATAATTGTCAAGCTTACAAATCCCATGGACATTATGGTCGCTTAAAGGGACTTTAGTTACATATGAATGAAAAGCCTTTTTTAAGACATAATAAAAATAAAAGGAATAAAAAACTTAGCTATTATAAAAGTTAAGCCTCAAAATCAGCTTTTTAATAATTAGGTAAATTACAATTTTTACAATTATTTATTTAGCGAGCATTTGGACGCAGCAGCTTTCATTTCATTTATTGGTTAAGTCAATATTAGTTGCAAAGTTTTCAGCTGAATAATTCAGAATACATTATAAATCAAAAATAACAATAATAACATTGAACCGGGAATCAAAAGTTTAGCTTCAAAATATTTTGACTTTATTACAATTTCAAAAAATCGAAAATTTAAAGGTTATTTGTGGTTTTATATTTTATTGCAATGACGACAGCCAATTTGGCTTTATCACAATTGGTTTTATTACAGATAACCAATACATGTATTGCGAAGATCTAAAAACATTTCAAGATTTTGTCCTTGACCAATTAAGGAGCATAAAGTGAAAGGAGCTTTTTATTCAGAAATTTGCAGAAAACCTGTTCTTGTAAGATTTCTATTGTAATGGACTTATGATTAAATGGCTCTTTTTATTTTTATTATTGAAAGTTAAAAAAAAAAAATATTCAAAAAACAATTGTTGAATCTTCAAGCACTGCCAAATTACTTTTCTTGATGGCATTAAAATTTGTTTTAACTTTTTTATATATGTATATATTGTATTGATATAGGTATATATATATATATAGCTCATTCTGTTTTTTATTCACCATTTTGCTTCAATAGCAATAAGTAAACAAAAAATGATTATTGTTATTGTATAATCGATTGTAATTTTCATTTTGTTTAAGTTATTACGATCATATACTTGTATTATTTGTTTTCACTATTCTTTTAAATATTTTCTCTATGTTTTTTATTCTTTTAACTGAGATAAAAAAAAGTTTTCTTTTTTATTAAAAATTATTCAGTGATAAATAACAAAAAATAAAACGATTATTTGTCTTTTTCCCTTCCGGATAATTGTTAATTTATTCGTTTTTTTTTTTTTTTTATTATTTTCTTTATTTTATTTTATTTAGCATTAAATTTTATTTGTGTGCAGAACAAATATTATTGTTTTGTAGCAGGCAACAGAGGCAGGCAAATAAAAAAATATTGTTAATATATTAAACAACTTTTAGTGTGCAGTATTTGCATTCGTACACCCATATTGTATTACCAAATGATACAGAAATTAAATATAATCAGAACAAAATGCAGACATTTTTCTTATCTTTTAATTTTATTGTCAGGAAAAGCTTTAAGATTCAGACAATTTTAATTATAGAACTTCCTTATAAAACAATAAATTTGTATTTGTTTCAGATGTACAAATTTGTCTTATATGGTATAAACTTAAATTTTTCTTACATTATAGAACAGAGTTTATGCTAGTTTTTCTTTATATTTATTTTCTTTATAGTTATTTATGTTTATACTCTTTATTAATTGCATTTTAACTCTTGAAGTTTTATTTCCGTGAAAATGAAAGTCCGTGAAAATATAAGATATTTTAAATTTAAATTAAACAATATTTGAATAATCAGCACATTTTTTATACGAGTTAATGGTATAACTTATTTAGTAGATAGTAGATATAATCCGAAATATATCAAAAATGTTTTCATAAGCGTCAAACATTTTCAATGTAAAACACTGTACAGAAAATGTAAAAAACTGTACATAATAAAACAAAAATTAACTTTAACTATTTGCAATTCATTTTATAAAACAAAAGGAATAAGTAACATCATAAAATTATTCATCAGGAAATTTTAATATCTTATTTGTAATAAAATAAAAAAAAAAAGCCAATACAAAATAAATTAAATTTATATATTTTTCATCCTTTCTTGAATATTAAATTTTTTGTTTTTCATACCTCAAACTTTATTCTGATGTGTATGTACATGTACATATGTAATTATGTATGTATTTAAATTAATATAGAATTTCCCTATTAAAGTTATTTATCTGCCTCCATTCAGGCTTTCTAAATTTTTTTTTCTTATTATACTCGTATTTACCAATAAATATTTTTCTTTTTTTTTTTTTTGGGAGAATTTTTATTTGATATAATAGTGTCCTAAATGCATAAATGTATTTGTTAAATAAAAGAAAAGGACAATAATAAGAAACGAACATAGTAACATATATTATATAATAAGTAAAAACATAAATATGTACTTAAATATACAGAACATTTTTTTTATAAAAAGGGAAAAAAATTAGAAAATTTATTAATTGATGCTTATTTTTGCTTTTCATATTCTTTAGAAATATTATTATAATAATTTGATGCCAATGGTTATTTCAACTTTTTCTCCTCTGTGCCTTCGACGGTTAGTACGTTATTTTCCTCTATTTTACAGATATCTCGTATGACTGGAAACTTGTTCTGAAGAAATAAAAAGTCTAATGCGTCGACTCAAAATTTTCCAAAGAGAAACGAGGGGAGCATCAGCTGCCCATCCCAATGTATAGTTCAAATTCCTAGATAGCAGAATTCAGCATATGGTAATACGTTTGTGACTCGAATATCGGGAATGTGGAACCATCTTCCGCCTTATGTGTTCTCCTAAATTGATGATTTTTATATTTTCAATTTACATAGGTTTAAGAAGAACCTCAACACTTTTGCCACATTTCGTCACAAACCTTAAATCTAATTTAATTCTACAGCTGAATCTTACCTTGTCCAAACAGTACAATAGTACTAAAGATCC
Organism: Poecilobothrus nobilitatus; assembly: GCA_947095535.1. NCBI lineage: Eukaryota > Metazoa > Arthropoda > Insecta > Diptera > Dolichopodidae > Poecilobothrus > Poecilobothrus nobilitatus. Next base: position 3,051,020 of record OX352773.1, on the reverse strand, counting down.
TATAATCTATTGTTTGGTGGTTTATATTGGACTAAAGACCCACGCACGTTGATACCATATATATCATAATATTGTACTAGTATGATTTGTAAATAAAAATTTATAGTATGATTTGCAAACAATTTCCACCTATTTGTATCTAAAAAATTTCTTTAGGTTCAATAAAATTTTAAACTTTAGATATTTTAACGGTACAAATAAAATATGTAAAATAATACAAAATACCCGAAAGGACAAAATTTTATGAAATTTTCTATTGTTATTTATTTTTTATTCGATATATTATTATACTCGTACATACATACCTATATACTATAAAAATTTAAAGAAATTTTAAATCTTTAAATGTTTTTCAAGAAAATATTCAAACATTGTAGTAATGTGTGAGTATGGAAAGTTCTAAAAAATAGTAAAAGTAATTTAAATAAATTTTTATGATAGATATTAAATTAAAATTCAAACCCATATGAAAAATAAAAGTAGGTATTCTTTTTTTTGTTGTCAATGGACACATTATAAAATACCAAAATTTTAAAATAAACCATAAATTGAATATTTTTTTTTAAATTTAAATGGATGCTGTATTTTATAATTTAGGTGGTATGATGGATAAGCAGTGCATGGTTTCACAACTTTATATAAACTTTATTTATAATTGTATTAACTATATAGGGTATGTTTTTAAATGAAATGATCTAGTTCTTGGATTTCTATAACTTTTTAAAATTATCTTATACAAAATAAACTTTAAATACAAATTGTAAATAAACAGTATGATCCTGTAAACAAATAACTAATATTTTAAGTTGAGGGTTAAAATATCCTCTGTTGAAAATAATAATACCAAATTCATGTTACTGTAAATATTTCTTGAATAACAAAAAGCACAATATCGAAAGTGCTCAAACGAAAGAGATGCGTTTTCGGACGATATATTAAAATCTGTTAGGTAATCTGTTAATTAAAATCTTTTCTTAATTTGTTTAAGAACATTGTGGTTTTAAGAATAAAATAAACAAATAAATATTTTGGAATTTTTTTATGTATTGGTACATTTAAGTTTGGTTATTTGTATTTCTTTTATATTTCTAAAATGGGGCCGATTGATTTTCTAGATTCCTTAGCTACTGAGTTATGGCAAATCGTTGATATAAAGCAGTAAATATTTCACTTAAGTTAATTTTTATAAAAACATGATCTTATGTGGAAGCGAAACAAATCAAACGCCAAAGACTCGAATAGGAGAAAAATGTGAAAATTTTTTAGAAAATAAAGATCTGCATTAACCACTGTAACTACTGTTTAAATAAACTGATTAGAAAAGATTCGGAGACAGATAAGGTCTCCATTAGGAGAGATATTAATTTGATATCTGTATTTTGAAGGTAGTTATCAAATAAAAAACTTATATGCCTAATAGTAGGACTTAGTTAAATAACAGATAGATAAATACCTAATAGTTATTAGAGCATGCATCTTTAATTCTCTTACCTTAATATTGTACATTGCCAATAGAGCCCCACACAAAAGTTCATGAAATTCATTGTAGTTTCACTATCAAACAATGAAAAGCAATTAGCGATGAAACTTGACGTTTTCAAAACTTTTTCTAAAGGTGTTAATGTTTAAAAGTTTAGTACTGATCGTGATTTACTCGAAAATTTACACAAGTTCCAGTATATAGCAAATATGGGCAGACTAAAAAGAAATAAAAACCATGACTCTAAAAATAAAATAGAAATAACATTAGAAATAAAAAAATTAAATTTTTATACTGCACCATATAAAAATAAAAAGCGTTCCTTATGTTTAAAAAAAATTAATATTCATATAAAATGATAGACAATATAACATAGGTTGAATATTAATTAACTTCCTGTAGATTTTTTATAACATATTATTGTGATAATAAAGCTGTACTTAAAAAAGACAAGATGGAATAAAAAACTTACAAATAATCCTTCGTATTATTGAAATAGAATGCATGTTCTTTTTGTAATATGATACAATTTGAAAATTCAATTTTACTTTAGTTAGTAGCAGCATAATCCTCAAATCTTTTTTTTAACTTTAAAATTAAAGCTAATTATTATAACAAATTTCTAAATTTTCTTTCTAAGTAAGTCATTTTTTGTTAAATACTTTTATTAATTGAGACGACCCATAGGCAGAAATTGAAATAGATTTAGACTTTTAGACAATTGAATATGACAGCATATTTTGAAAAGTGATTTAATAAAAGAAAATTAACAAATTAAATTTTCAAATGTTAAATATACTCTAGATAAATAAATATTTCTTTATATGTATAAAATAAATATTAAAGAAATGTATGTGCAGTTTCCTCTGTGGATGTGTACTAAATATATGGTCTGGTGTAGTATGTAAAAAGGAAATTAAATCATTTTTTTCAATTAGAGAATAGGATAGGATTTTGTTTTTTAAAAGAAAATAAACAATATAGATACTTAGATACATTATATAAACTCTTTGACTAAAGGCAAATTTAAATATGGTATTGTTTAGATACACCTGCATGTAGTCTTTAAGGAATTAATTCTGATGCCTATAAGAACATGAACATAATATTTATAAAATATGAGTAGTAGATTGTGCATTTTGCTCTTTAACAAAATCAAAGAAACTATTCACCTTTAATTTAAGTTTCTGTTTTTATACATTTCAATATAATTTTGGTTATGGTTTTTGATTTTTTCTATTTTATGCGTACTTAACTATAAATTGTTGTTTTTCCCTTTTCAGAATTTACAAATTCTATTTTTCTATGATTTAAAGAAAGTAAACTGGATTTTTAGTATATTTGAAAAAAAAAAATTTTTTAATAAATTTACTTATTAATTTCACTCTGTTTGTCCATCCTTCTGTTTACATCGTTTAAGGTGGAGCAATGAAATATTAACGATGGATAGGTTTGATTAAAAATTTTATTCTGTAGAAGAATTTTTTTTATGATGAACTATTTTACCCGTTACGGAGTTTACAACCTCCCCATATTGGAAAAGAGTCAATTTTTAAATATTTTTATTTCCAGTTCTGTTCCAGTTCCAGTTTTATAATCTAGAAAGATCAAAAACGACAGAACATTTTATAAGGTATATAAATGGATATAAAAGCTATATAATTTTTCGGAATTTAGTATTTAAATTTACCGTTATGTGAAAGTAATATTTTTTAAAATTATAATTCTCCCGTATTTTTGGAATATCTCCGTCAGTCAAAATTTATATTTGCTTAGGTGTCCAAAATTGGAAATTTATTATTTTAGACCCAGTAAATTGGTAACCTGTACAAATTTGTTCAAAGTAAAACAAAAAAATTAAAGTTCCGACATTATATTTTATATTAATGGGTTTTCTTAAATGTTGGGTACCCTTGAAGAAAGTTTTCACAATTTTTTTCGCACATTAAGCTATTCTAAAACGAATTTAAAAAAATGTTGGAGAAAAACTATAGTCCAATACTAAACTGTTATGATCTTTTTGAAAATGTTCTCCTTTAAAATCTTTCGGTTTTACATATTGCCTTGTTTATTTTTTCATTTTGAAGTTTTCGTATATAACGTTTAAAAATTATTTTTCTTTACGTGTGTTAGGTTATATTTATCTGAACAAAAGTTAGAAAAAAAAGAAGAAAAAAAGGGTAGGAAAAAACTAATTAGTAAAAGAACTGTGTGGGTTGAAGAGTAGTTGAAAAAAAATTAATAGGTTGGTTTTGCCATTGTTTGCTTTTTCCGTGTGTTTATGTGTGCGGAAATTTTTTATAGTGTGAAAATAATGAGAAATGTTTGTTTTAAGTTATGTCCAAATAAGTTTGTTGGTTGGTCTGGCATGTAAGTAGATATGTTATTTTGATTTCTTTTCTAAGAGGTATTTTGAAATTCTTTTTTGATTCAATTTTTTAAAGAATTTCTTGAAGTGAGGTTAGTTGTTTTTCAGGTCAGTTTCAAATACAAAATTAAACATTAATAGAAAAAAAAATTTTAATTGAAAGGAAAATGTTAAAATAATTGAAATAAAATAATTATTAAAAATTAAAAATTTATTAAGAACAAAACAATAATTTCACTTAGAAATTCAAATTAATTTTGGCTAAATTAAAATTTTTCGAATGAAAACTTTTATTGTTTAATCGAGATATAGAGATTTTGTGCTCAGTTTTTCTAAATTTTAAAGTGACTTCTTTTTATCCATTAAAATTTTGCTGCAATAATATAAATTACCGAAAAGAAAAATAAATATTATAATGACAGTCAATGGAAACATTTAATTATCATAATTCTAAAGAGTTGATTAAGCTTATACAAACTATGCCATATAAGTCAAAAGTCTTGAATGGGTTAAAAATGAGTATCTATTTTACAGAGAAGCAAAGACATATTATCGTTGTATGTAATGAAAAAGAATTGAGTAGTTCAATTAAACTGTAAAGCGACATTTTATTAAAAATAAATACTTTAAATTCAAAATGTGTGTAATTGTCTGAGTGTTAAATTTAAAGAGTTTCGTTTATAAATTCATGTCTAAAAATACATAAAAATCTCCGAAATAAAAAAAAAAGAACTTAAAGATCACAACAAAAATATGAACCATAAAATATTTTCTCTCGTACCTAAGACATCTAATAAATTTTTTTTTACTGTTGTAACATCCACTGAGGAGTAAACGGTACGGATTTAAAATTTAATAATTGTAAATACCCAGAAAATTAAAAGAAGGATTTAAAAAAAAAAAGAAATAAGATTTTTTTTTAAGAATGCTTTTATTTTCTATTGCTGGAATTTAGAAGTCACTTTGTTTTGAAAACAAAATCAATCAAGGTGACAAAATAAAACACCTTAAAATTAAATACCGGATTAAATTGAAAGGAAAAAGAAAATAATAAATTTGTAAAAAATTAAAATAAACTTTTTTTTTGTTGTGTTTTTCGTTTATCTTTTCCTAATATTTTTTTAAAGTGGTCCATTCATTTAAAAAAAATCAATGCTTAATAATTATCTAAATTATCTATAATATAGCCTGTTAACCGTAAACAAATTTTATTTAATGGTTTAAAGTATCACAAAATACTTGGGGATTGGTGATTGTGGATCATTTGAAAAGTGTATAGGGTAAGGTGTGTAATATCTAAAAGTATGCAAAAAATCTTATAAATAAATATAAATAAATAAATAAATAACTATTAAAAATACAGACATTTAATCTACATTTAAATTTGAGCCAGACGTTTAATCTGCGACAAACAGACATTCCAAACACAATCTTATAGTTATATAATATTATATCATAATATTTTTCAAAATATTTTATTTTAGTTTTTCTTCTTTTTAGTATTTTTTTTACAAAATTCTTAAAATTTACGTTACACTTGACTGAAGAAATTTTAATTTGTCAAAGTAAAAGACCGCTATCGTTTCGTATTTGTTTAGTTACCTTCGAAGACGGCAACATCAGTTTAGAATTTTTTAACAATAAAAAGAATCATTTCAATTTTTGTTACAGAAAATGTCTTTTTTATCAGTACAAAATTTACATAGAAGTAATAAAATTTTTTGATAGTAAAAGGACGACCTTAAGTTACTAGTACATGATAGTATAATTGACACACGTGATATTTTATTAAATTGTTTTATTTAAATCTTAATTTTAATTTGAATTATATGGTTTTTTATTATTAACACTTAAACTTTATTAAAAAGGGTATACCAAAATCAATATCTTGAAGATTTTTAATATATTAAATATTAAAAACAAATTTGTAACTAAAAACAAAAAAAATTTAATCAAAAAAAATAAAGTTTTTTGATGACTTTCATTTTTATTACATACTGTAAAATTAAATCTATGATAACAAAACATTTAATAATAAAATTGAGATATTTTTTTTTTCGGAATCATGAAGAAAAAATGGAAAGGACTTGATTTGTTGTTACATTTTAATAATAACTCTTATAATACATTATATCTATCTAAAATAGTTATTTTGTTTCAGCCTAAACGACTGAGCAGAATTTTTTGAAATTTCATATTTAAGTTTTGATGTAAATATCTCGGATTGATAAGCTTTTGGAGCAAATCGAACAACTGAAAGTAATAATTTACAAGTCTCATTTTTAAGTTATTTACGAATATTTCGTAACAGAAAAATTTTGTTACACAAGTAAAGAGGAACAATTTTTCCATAGACCATTTTTTGATCATTTTTTGACTAACTTTAACTTTTATTTAATTTTTTTTCTTAAGTCCAAATTTCATACAACACACCTATGAATTTATATGAACAAATTTTTTTTGTTTTTTTTTTATGTCCAAAAATTTATACACCTAATTTTCTGAATCTGTAGAAATACTAATATAGGTTATAATTAAAATTTCCAGGTTCTTTGTTCTTTGTTTTTTTTTTTTTGATTTTTTGATTTAATTGTAAACTATTATGTTAAAGTGTAGTTTTAAATTGTTTGAGATTATCCCTTTTAAACACTCTATCTTTTAGGTGAATGAAAAGGAAACTCTTTTAATCACTTTAAAAATATTAACCGCAGGCAAAAAAAAACTAGGTATCCATTGAAAATAAAAGTTAAACCTATTTTTGGTTAGTTCTAAAATGAACATAAGTAAGTGTTAATATTGTATTAAATTAGTAAAATTTTCGTCTACATTTTGGTTTACCATTAAGATTTCCACAACTATATTTTAGAAACCATCCTACTGTGATAATATTACATACATATATTCTTAAATTTTAATGTTTAACGTTAAAACGGTTATTCAACAAAATAATTTTTTTTCTTACTTTTTATGACATTTCCTAAAAAAAAATTGAAAAAATGTGCTTATTAGTTTCACTTTGTCCGTCCGTCCGTCTGTTTACAAAACTTCTACACCGTTAAAGATAAAAAAAAAAATTTTAACCATGGTTAACCATGCTTTTTTCATAAAAAAATTAATTTTGTGGAACAACTTTTTCATGTAGCCCCATCCATTACAGAGGTACAGCTCCTCAAACTTTGAAAAAGCCCTATTTTTAAATGTTTATGTCTCATATTCTGCTTAAGATTTTTTCAATCAGAAAACGTCATTCGACAGGTATTTTTTTAAAATTTATAAATTAGAATCAAAATTATACATTTTTTTAAATTTAGTATTTAAATTTACCGTTATGTGAAAACCAAATTTTGCATGATTTTTCTACCTTCATTACTCCGGAATGCTTTTAAACAAGGACTTGAAATTTTGAGAGCAGAAAGAACTTTTAGAATTAGTATAAGTTTGTTCAGAAATTTTTCTTGCACCACTCCCTGTCTAAGAAGTATTAGGACTGAAAAATTGAAAATTTGCTATTTTTAGGCACTTGTAACTTAAGCCCCTATACAAATTTTTCTTCGGCAAGACTAAATATTTTTACCTGTGTTAACGATTTTTTTTAGTTATGTAGGGTTCCGGACTTACAGCCCATCAAAATTCCAGAAAAGTCCTATTTTCACATATTTTCTTCTTACAAAAAATTTCTGAAATTTTCAAATTTTTGTGCAAATCACAATTCTAAACATTTTGTATTGTTTTTTGCAAAAGTGCGCTTTTAAAAATCGTTGATTTAAATTCTACCTTGTTTTTTATATACTTTTCGTTTTTAAAATTAAATGAAAAATGTCATTATTATTGTCTTCTTTTGTTTATTAACAATAGTTTTATTATTAAAAAAAAACATAAATATAAGATGATATTGATCTCCTGTACTTTATCAAAATGAAATCCAACAGAAATCATGAAGAATTCAAGTGAAAAATGAAATAAATAGATAATATTGGAAATATTGAACAAATATCTATTAGAAAACAGAAAAATAAAAGTAAAGATAAAATAAATAGTTATTATAGATTTTGGAATGAATGTTCCCTGTTATAGATTTAAAATATTAACAGAAAAGCCAACAAATAGATAATAATATAATAGTGTAGGATCAAATGGGTTACATGGCCAAAAGTTCCACTGAACTTCTAATTTAGCCCTGTAAGATCAAAGTTCGCAAAATAGGTCTCAAACTCCCAAAGATCTTATGACTCATTGATGTGATCTTAACTCTAGGTATTTAGCCCACAAAAATGTGGCTTTCATAAACTTAGTTAACATGGGTTTGGATGCAGGAGTTTCAAATATTTTAAATGCTTATTAATTGAAATATTATGTAATAAAAAAAAACAAATTGAGAGAGGTTATATGTTTACAAAGTTATGGCTATATACACTTTTCCAAATCTATATATGGATAATGGGTAGAGATTCTGATTTAGGAGAAATTTTGTCATGGGTTATAAAATTAGGATTTAAGCCAATTTTTAATAAATATTTATATTATATAAAATAAGAAAAATAGTGAAAATTATATGAGAGCAGCTCCATTAATTCGATAATATAAACTGTTAAAGCACAAAATATTGAGATGCAAGAAATATTGTGGATTTATAATTTCAGTCGGACTTTTAACTCACTTATTAATGAATCAAATATTAAATTAAAAGAGTCCAGAATTTCCTTAATCCTAATATAAAAGTTACATGGAAGTAAAATACTCTTATTTGTTTCTTTTCTAGAAACATTATTTACTTAATAAGGATAATCAACATTTTTAAACATAATTATACACATTATGAGTGTATACAGTATAGTAATAGGAATTTTTTAAATTCACTTTTCTCATATTTCGAACTAAATAGAAATTTTTCATAAAACTTTAAGAAGAAAAAGCAGGAAATGTTTTTCATTTTCCTAAGTAATTTTTAAAAATGAGGAATAAAAATTTTCTCTAAAAATCCACTCTTTTTTTAATGTATTTTATCAAGAGATTTTTTTTCAAGCTTACCTTCACAAATTATTGACAAATATAATGAAATATTTCCTGTTAGGATATTGCTTTGGTCTCATATGTGTATATATACAAATTGCTCAAAAGAAAATATTAAATTAATATAAAATTGTTTGAAGTTAAGATGAAGTTCCGTAAAAAAAACGAAATAAAGAAAAATAAAAAATATTCCTTTTATTAAGAAAGAAATAATATGATACCTCATTTAAAAAAATAAAAAAATGAACAAAATCCTCTTTAAAATTAAAATGACAATAAGACCCTTATAATAGAGACAGTGAAGAAAACTATAAATATTTGAGTCCACAATTCTTTTGACATACAATTCAAATAATAATTCTTTCTAAATGTTTTTTTTTTCCGGCGGCAAGGATTTGATTCAATATAAGTATCTACAACTAAGACTTTTTGTATATGATATTATTATTTAAAAAAAAAAAATGGAATATTAGGTACTAAAAACTTTTGTTAAATAATAATTGAAAATATTATATTTTATTCTGAAAAAAAAAAATCTAAAATTTTCCTTTATTATTATTGATTAACATTTAATATTAAAGAGTTATTTAAATTTTGAACTATACAAAATAATCACTTAAATTAATAAATTAAAAATTTTTTACATTCCATTTAAATTCATTAGACCAACTCTTCCTATTAACATTAATGGTTCGGAAAGTTTTTACTGGTTTATTAAACAAAATTAATAAGATTCAAAATAATTTAAAGAGCAAAACAGTTTAATTTTAGGATAGTTTTAATTGAATTAGAAAAAAGAAAGTAAAACCGGAAAAAGTAAAACTTAATTAATTTAAGGATACTAATTTATAATATATTTATTTACGATAATATTAACATTACAGTAAATGACTAAATTTATAAAATGAGGTAATAAACAGAAAATTAAGTTATAGTAATAAATAAAATCTCATGATAATTGCACAATGCCTTAGTAATTTCGATTTATAATAAATTTACTAAAAAATATATTATATAGAATTAAAATTGATATGAGCATTTTTAAATATTTATATTATATTATTTAACAAACCTTAGGAGGCCTATCACAAACCGCATTACTTATTTGTTTAACCGAAAGAGTGGAGTTTCAAATTCTGTACAAGTCGTAAAAATTTTTTAATGGAAAATTCTTGAAAAAATAATGAAATTTTCATTTACATAATCCACCTTGCGACCATATTACATCATAAAAAAACATGTTTTAAAGCGAAGATTAGAAGCTTATCCAGCTTAACTTATAGCTGTAATTAATTATTCAATACGAAAATAAAGTAAAATTAAATATAACAAATCCTATTAAATAATTTTCTTATATATATATATTTTTGTTTTACGAGGGACGGTGAAAAACATCGAAAAATGTTTCTTCTGGGTAGTGTTGGACTTCCACCAACCAAAACCACATACTTAAAAACTTTAGGATTGGATCCTTTAATACATAACATAATGTACAGTTTGGTTTAGGGGATAAGGTTGTGGAAAGGATTACTTGGGAAATTGGGTTGGGATAATTAGAATAACTATGGAGGATGAAAGCAGAATTTGGAGAATTATTTTCAAGAAAGATGTCAATGTTCTTCTTAAATTTCTTCATATCGTAAACATATTATAATTACCAACTTTTGCGAACACATGTGCTGGCATAAGTTTTCATAAAAGAGACTTAAGCATGACAAACGAGTTTTCGAATGCTGTATTACGATATCTTGTCGCATACCATTTTTCACGTTGGTATTAATCGTTTGTTTCACGTTGGTATTAAAACTTTGTGTGGTATTAAATGTTTTATTTCCTTACAACATTTTGTGTTTGACACTACAAGGTATCTAAAAAAAATTTAAAATTTAATTAAATTTCCTATTTTTATTTCATTTAATTTCACCTTTTTAATAGATACTTCTAAAAAAACAATGGTTGGGTAAATATTATTGTATCAAGCACAATATTGCATTAAGTATCAGTTAAATGCTCATTTACTAATCTACAATAACTGATTGAGTCATTTTTACAGGTGTTAGTATATATTGGTAAATAAAAATAACACTATGGGTTTAATTTATTAGTTTTTCAAAACTAATTTTAACTAATTCAGATTTAAATTTAAAATGTGAGATTAGTTTACAAAAAATTGCAACTGTCAGAGTTGTTCGGAATTTATTATGTGAAATTAATTGGAAATTTAACTAGATAAGTATAAAATTTATAACAATTAAAAATTTAAAACCAATTTACAATTTAATCTAGTTAATTATTCCACTTTAAAGTTTAAAAAAATTAAGATAAATTACTGACAAACCGTATTGAAATCTGGAACATTCATGAGAAGAAAAATGGTTGAAATGGTTATTTTTACTTATAATTTATCGTACGATTCAAGATATGTATATTAATTGTCTAATCTTAATCCAATAAAAACTTTGTCCTTTAAAAAATATAAGGACATTTTATAAAACATTTTTATTTACAATAATTACTATTACGGAGAAATAATTAACTACACTTTCAAAAAATTAAAAAAAAAATATCTACCATAACTTAATAGTTAAAATAAAATCAAGAATATTTTGATCTATTTTCCTTTATTGGTTCCTATTTCCGTTCAAAGTATGTTCGAGAAAAAGTATAAGGGATAAATTAAACCTGTTTAAAACACCTTTGATTAATTTAGATGAGATGATTTTGAGACTCCATACATATACATACATGGTACAAAAAGTTTGTAAGTTAACCGAACCAAAAAAAAAAAATTTATATAGAAACTTCATGTAATTTTTAAATTTGTGACATTATAATTATTATATAGGTATAATGGTTTGTAATATTGCAAATAAATACCAAAAACTATACGAACTATATAGGAATACCTGTGATATCTATACTTATTCTATAGCTTCAATTGGGAACATAAATTAAAAGAAAATTAATATCAACCTATAGATAGGAAAATATATATAATATGACCTAAATACTAGTATCTGACTAATGCCGCAGTGCCAAAGTTTTTTAATTCGGTCTCGGATTCAAACCGCGGCTAGGTGAAAATATTATGTAAAATATAATAATGTAATGTAAACAAAATAAATAATATAATTATAATTTAATACTTGTACCGCATATTCAGCATATTGTATGTGGTGGAGGATCCAAAATAAATAAATAAACTTTAATGCATTCGTAAGTTGTCAGTAATTGACACCCGATCGATAAAACCACCTACGAGATTACTAGTATTAAAACTTGTTTTACCAAATATAACTGAATTTCGATAATATGGTCTTTCGCATTAAATTTATTCTCTCATGCTAAAGCACAAAAAATTGAGTGAACAGACGAATTTTACAAAGAAATTTAAATGCGAAAATGCGGATTATAAATTTTAAAATACCTTTTAAGTGTTCTTTATGCAGTAGGTATTATTACTTTATTAACGAATAAGAAACTTGAGATGGCCTTATGCGTCAAATTTACAAAAATGATCATGATTATTTATATAATTAGGTACTAATATCATAATTTAGCATAAATAGCATAATTTAATATCATATAGTCAATCTTTTCTTTGTTAAAGCTGCCTATATGCCAAACGTAACACAATTCTTTACTCACATTTATTAATTTTAAAAACTTTAAATGAACTCTTTATAATTACACTCTATATTGGGTACTACACTTACTAACTTTTTCAATTTCAGATACATTGTTACTTTGAAAAAAATGCAGTTAAATATTATGCTATCTTATCTGTCTGAAAAGATTATTTCGGGTAGATCGTTAAGATGTAGAAATTTAATTATTCCTCGCCCACAAAAATCGTCTAAGACACTTATCTTTTTTTGTTAAGATAACTATACTGTGGAACTCCATGCCGAACTCTTTATTGCGCATTGATAACATAAAAATATTTAGTAGAGTAGAGAGTATTTTCGTAATTAGTTTAGAATCGTGGTAGCAGTTTTTAAGTTTAAGTGGTATGTGCATTGTATATTCATTATAGTTTTAGTTTTTCACATTTTAAACTTATTGTAATAATTATTATTTGTTAGTATGTTGTGCAATTAAAAGACTAATCATCTTAAGTCCGGACAAAACAAAATAAATAAATAAATAAAATAAATTTATAAAATAAAAATGAATAGCTAAAATATGAATATCAGCTGAAACAGAAATCGCTTATAACTTTTTATTAAAAACTGTATAAGTAAACTGTGTTATATATTTCTTAATCTAATAAATCCAATAATAACAATATAGTTTTTGTTAAATAATCTTTTTTAATTACTTTATTTAGGTTTATTTATTTTCCTTTATCTTTCTATCCGTACTTATTTTTTTTTTTTTTTGTTTATATTATCTAGAAAACAATAATTCAATTCTAATTCAAACATTTTAGTTTTTTTTTTTTTTTTTTGGTTCTTTCTCTTATGGGAAAAATAATTTTTCCAAATAAGGATAGTTAAGCATGGGAAAACTATATATGATTTCATACATTCTTATATTATAATATTATGTGTAAAAAGAAAAGGGTATAAAAATGTTTTTATATAGAAACTGAACATGATATATAATATTTATAAAACTGTATTTAAGTAAATAACTAAATTTTGACTTTAGTTTTATTGTTTTTTTTTTTTTTTTGTTTTCTTTAATTTCTTAACTAATATTTGTTTAACACTGGATATATACATATTGAATGAAATTTTATATCACTTTAAAAACTATAACTTAACTGGAAAAGAAAAACATAATATGTACATCCTTTATTAAACCAATATAAAAATAAAAATGTAAAAAACAATATATTTTCATTCTTGATGACCCTAAGCCTTTTTAATTTTTTTTTTTTTTGGTTTTGATATTCTTTTTGTTTTTATTTCGTCTCAATCCTTAACTAATAAAAAATTTTCATAGGATAACAAAAACTCTAGTATACCAGTGTTGGTAAATTTTTTTTATATAACCGACATATAAATGTTGTAAATATATGATTTGAAACATTGTAAAGTCAAATTAGATTTGCATTATTGTTAAATTTTGATGAAACAACTTAAAATTTATTTAAAAGAGGCCGAATTAAAGGGAACATCTATGCATTCTCTTATTAAAAAAAAAAAATGTATGGTGAAATTGAAAAAAGTAGAGAAAAAGCGTTATTAGAAATAAAATCATATTAAAAGAAAAAAAAAATGCTTACAGATTTTTGTCCGACACTCTATATAGATGAAAATTGTATAATCATTGTTTGATCCTTTAAATCAGTTAAAGAATTGAAATGTTTAATAGTTTTTGTTTTTGTTGTTAGTACATTATTTTTTTCTTTTTTTCTTGGTTTGCGTTGTCTTACTTCAAAAAAGAGTAAAGGGCTTTCTGATAACATTACAGATTCATAAGATAAAAAAACGGTGAATAAAAAAAAGGATATATTAGAATACATAAAGGATTACATTGTTTATTTATTTGAAAGTTAAAAAAAAAAGTTAATAATATGTTTGCGTTTTCTCTTTTAATTTTTTTTTTTTTGTGTTTCTGTTTTAACTGATTTATATCTTAACTTTTGATATTATAAGGTTCGTAAATCTCAAAAGAATTTTAAGTAATTAAAATTGAGGTTTTTGTTTTTTTTTTTTTCTTAATCTTTTATAAGATTTTATTAAGATAGTATCATCTTTTTATCTAATAACTGAATGATTAATATGTTTCCATTTTTTTATTTTTATAAAAAATATATTGTGACTTCATTAACTCTGTCAAAGAAAGTTTATAACAGTATTTTACTATATTTAACTATAGATTATAATATATTTTTTAATAAAGGTACAAGTAATTCAAGACTTGGATTAAAATAATAACCTAGATATTTTTTTAATGTTGTGGAATTAGGATTAAAATTTAGAGCTTATCTTATCCTTTTGATTTTTGAAATGAACAAAATACAATATATTAAAATAAAAAGGGTTGTGATATGTATTTTTAGAGATATTTATAATACGAAGATTTTGTATTTATGTTCGCCGTTTAATTTATGGTTCGTAATTTTATCATCATGAATATAAGTATAACGAAGGATTTGAATATCATTCTAAGGATTTTTACTTTACTTAGAAACTTAAGCATTGATTTGTTTCTATAACTTATAATTTTTTACATTATTTAGTTTAACTTAGAAAGTTTAACATAAAAACCAAATATTTGAAAAAAAAAAATAGTTCGAACTAATTGCAATTATGCAGTTTAAAAAAGAAAAAAATTCATGGAAAATCATCTTGTCTTTGTTTAATGGTATGCATATTTATCTTCAATATATAGGTAATATATTATGTATTATTTAAAATTAAAATCCTTAAATTTCTAAATCATGAAGAAACAAAGTTTACCCGCAACTAATTTTAGCACAATCATTTTTAAAATAAATTTCTTTAATAATCTTAGCATTAATTTCATTAATATTGTTATTATAAACAATAAGATTTATTTTCATAGTTTCTTTTAATATTAATAAATTTCTTAAGTAAGTACTATCCCCACTTCTTACACAAATTACATTAAAATAAATATCAATTAACAACTTTTCAACTGTCAACCACATTCAAATTTTAAATTTCTTTTATTTTCAATAAACAAATGGCATAAATACCTAATTAAAAATCCAGACAGATATTATGTTTTAAAAAAACTTTACTTACCAAACAATTCAATATTTTTTTTTTTCAGTTAAAATTCTTTTAAAAATTTTAAGAAACTCTTGTTCAAGAGTATCACAATCTACTGAATATAAAATATGAAAAACCACAGAAAAAGAAACGAAATCAATTAATTTTTAATTAAACAGTTTTTGAACTTCATTAAAGACAGACAATTAATTTAAATTTCTTTGTTGGATAAATTGATGATAATAAGAAAAAAAAAGAAAATTAAGTTATATAAAAATATATAATATATACTCCAAGAAGTATGCAAAAGTGGTTTCTAAAAAATTTATAACAAAAATACGTACGTAATATATCAAGGTCTTGATTGCCAAGCTGTTATATCTATACATCAACCAAGAGAAGGCGGATTAAAAATCAATACGGGTCGAAAGTATTTTTAAATGGATTAAAATTATACTGTAAAAGTAAAATATGTTCGTTAACAAGAGTCCAGTTGCGACCAAATATATATTAATATAAATAACATATCAATTTAGAAATGACATATAAAGGAACTAAATAAATCCATCTGTCCATCTGTTTACAAAACTTTTACACCGTTTAAGATAGAACAATGAAATTTTAAGCATAGACAGGTCTGCTAAAAAAAATAATGTTGTAAAACAATTTTTTGATGTAACCCCACATGTTTTAAATTTTAGTGCTCAGTATTCTAAACTGTTTTTATTGTCTTTTGGAAAATGTGCTCTTTAAAAATTGTTGGTTTTCATTTGTTTTGTATAATACAAAACCGTTTTTGATAGCTTTAACAAATTTGACAAATTCAAATTTAGTGAATTTTTACACAATTTTCATACGCCCCTATTATTATACGTTCATACTCGTCTCTATTATTTTTAATTCAAAATTAAAACCGAATAAACAAACATTTTAAAGACAATAGCGATATTCTAAATAGTATAATGAAACACAATCTGCTTATTTATGGTTCTTATTTATAAGAATCGTGAAAAACAAATTGGTCAATAATTTAAATTGTTTGTATATAGCCTATACTCACGTTAATTAATTTATTTTGATTTTGAAAACCTAGCAACCTTCCAAACGCCCGATAAAATAAAATTGGACTTAAAAAAAGCTGAAAATGAGAAATTTTAATCCAAATTCAACTACTAATGGAATGACTATATGTACCAGTATTAGAATATCTCAATTATATCGAGTGAAATTATCCATTATTAATTAAAACAAAAAAAAATTTTATAACTTTAAAATTTATTTTCAATAGCAACATTGAAATACTTTTCTAGACTTAGTAAAAATTTCCATTACATTATATCCTAGGTAACCCTTAAGAATTAAAGAACAAAAAATAAAATAAAAAAATGAGAACAACACTCCAACAAAACTTTGGAAAATATTTTTTTTATTTTTGTTTTTTCTATATTGATAATTAACGGGATCTTTTTATCACTCACAGGTGTGTAATTTTCCATATAATTTATTTTTTTGTCTCCTATGACATAGGTTTTCAGGTCAAATTTCTAGAATAGGAAAAAAAAAACAGTAATTAAAAGGAAACATGCGGGAAATTGAAAACATTTCTTGATATGTCCTTGTCCAAAAAATCTTCTACAATCCGATTTATATCACCTGATTTCCCTTTAGGATGGTTGCGTTTGAAAAATTGGATTAATCCAATATTAATTAAAAAAATCATTTACGGAAATATTAGGCTTTATTTCCATTTCGAAAAAAAAAAACAAATGTAACAAGTCCTTGAAAAGTTTTGCAACAGCATTAAAAGAGTTCTATTGGTTATTGCAATACATCAATCAATATTATATGATTTATTACAGGTTTTGATGAGTGTTGTCGAATGATTTTCACAATAATTGAAAAAGATATTGTCTATAAAAGTTGTATAACACATACATGCATTAGCATATATTATTACTCACTAATGTACTTCGTTACCCAGTTTTTTTTTTTTACAAGGTTAAAAATTTTTTCAATAAAACACATCCACAATATCATAAAAATATTATCCAGACTTTTCTTATAATATACAGGGTGTTTCGCCAGTAAACGGCGTCCTTGCAAATATAGATAGGAGATATAACAACAAGCAAAAAACTTAGTATGAAGTTAGGTCTATTCCTACCGGTTTCTGAGATAACCGGACTTTTATCTTCTCCAAAATTCTTTAGTTTAGTTTTTTGTTTATAATTTAGGAACTAACACACGTAGGATCAATCTTAATACCATTTTTGGAAGCTTACAAAATTATCTATTCAATGCTCCCAAAAATGTATTAAGAATATATAATATAATATATAATATATAATAATATAGAATATATAATATATTGCAAATGGTATATATCTTATATATTATATATATACTGTATATATTCATATATATATATATTTATATGTATATAGGTATATTAAATATATTAACTAAATTACTAAAATAAAGAATTTTCACTTAAAAGAAAATGTCTTCAGTTAAAGTAAAAATGGTATATATATACACTTACAATAATATTCAATGCACAAATAATATTCAAAATTAAATTTTATAATAATTTTTTTATGGATTCACTTTCGTCTATTGAATCTATTGACTATTTAGTATTTATTGTAATATACATATAAAAAAGCAGTAAAATATAAAAATAATAAATGTAATTTTCTTTAGTTGTGCTCAATAAATATAATACATATACGATTTTTAAGTATTTATAAAATTTCAATTTGAATGAAAAGTTACAATTTTTACAACTGATTCAATGAATCTTAGAAGAAGCCGCCACTGATATATATATATATATATATATAATTTTAAAAATTTATTAAGTTTATAGTACCACCTATTCTGGTGATGCTGGTTAATTTGAGCATCATATACAATTTGTAGTCCCATGCTCACCAGTGCACATAAAACAAAACTTGCGTTAAGTCCCACATGTGTCCCCGGTGAATATTACACAAATGTTTCAAAATCCCATGCTCATAGAAATAAACAAAACTTGCGTTAAGTCCCACATGTGTCCCCGGTGAATATTACACAAATGTTTCAAAATCCCATGCTCATAGAAATAAACAAATTTTTAAAACTAAATATCCTAATAAAAATAGAAATTAAAATGTAGCATTAATGTCAAAAATTCATTACATTTAAATGAATATGTCAATTTCTGAATATATGCAAATAGTTATCTTTTTTCTAAAATTAAAAATTAAAATTTTATGAAACCTCATTTACTATTTATATTTTATTATATTTTATCTTTCTTTTACATCAAAAATATTTTGAAAAACTGAACCGCTTCCTGTAACAATTTTAATACAATAAAAATTAACACTCAAAAATTAAAATAAAAAATCAAAATCCGGCCGGGTATAAAATTCTTTTTTTAATCAATATCAAAAGTTTCATAAAAAAAAAAATTAAAAAAAAAAAACGAAATAGTTTTGTGGTTATTCTTGTTGTTAGCCTTGGCATGACAATATTTACAATTTTTTTTAAACTTTTTTAAGTTTGTTTGAAAAAATAAAATTAAAAGAAAATCAAAAATAACAGAAATATTGAAGAATTTATAAAATATTTTTTTTTTGTTCTTGAAAATTTACATGAAATCTCCATTAAATTTTTTTTTCTTTCGATTGTACTTTCACATCACACATTTTTTTCTGTCACTGCTGCTTCCGCAAAAAAATATATTAATATTCTTTAGGATATTCTTTTTAAGTTTCTTTTAATCATTTTTACTGAAGAACAATTTATAGGTTAAGGAGAAAGTTAAAGAGAATGTGAAATGACAAACATTCAAAAATACAATCCAATAAAGTAAAATGTCAAAAAATTGTATTAAAAAAAATCTATTTCTGCCTTTAAATATTTTTTTTTTTTGGTTCTTTCAATAGTTTTTGGATTCCCTAAGGAGTACAAATTAAGTTACAAATGAAATATAACAAAAAAAAAAAAATACTGAAGATTTTGTAAAAATTTTTTTCTATATACGAATTATTTAAGATAAAGTTAGTTTTTCCTTGCAGTATTCGCTTTTAGTCGTTTTTAATTCCCCGTTTTATTAAAAAAGTCTTCCTTTTTTGTGTTTTTTGCCTTTTATTTTTTCTATGCGTTAATTTGTGCTCATTTTCGTTTTTTTTTTTTTAGTTAAGTTAGCTAAAGTTTAGCTTTTTTTCGTTTTTCAAAAATTCTTAAAAAAAAAAACTGAAAGGAAAATATTATTTTGCCCGGTTAAAATTCCTAGTTCAGAATTGGATACGGTTTGATGTCATAGAAAAAATATTTTTAAATAGAAATTAAAGTATAAAATATCAACAAGAAAAGTATATTCGCAATTACGCCCTTTAGAAAAATGAAACATATAAAAATATACATGTATAAAAAAGAAGTAACAAAAACAGATATAAAGATAAGGAAAAAAATAAAAATAAAATATAGAATAGGAATCAATCTGAAATCCCTTGAGATTAAGATTAGGAGGGAAAAAAATTTAATGTTGAATATAATACGTAGTTTTATGTATATTAATGTTAAATATACCTATATATAATACGTTTTGATGTTTACTTAATATATATATTATATAAATAAGTACACGAGCTTATTTTCATTTTGAATTTCTTAGTAAAAGTACGTTATACATAATATATTTTATATGTAGGTATTCATTTAAGTAAAATTTCATCTATAAATGTAAAATGAAAATATAACAGCAAATAAGTTGACGAAAATTGTTTACTAGCCTATACGGTTTCAATGTTTTATTTTTGTTTTTTTTTTCGCTTTATTGTTACTTTTATGCTTATTTAAATATCTTACAAAAAAAAATTACAGTATTGGAGGTTGTACCTATGGAAACTTTGCTGATATGAATTATTAAGTTTATTTATTCATTTATTTTTTATTATTACGTATTACACTGAATTATGAAATGTAGGTAAAGCCCTCGGCTGCCAGGACCATTATGCGCTGATTTTAATTTATTTTACATCCGAATTTGTATTTTAAAACTATTTTGATATGTATCCTAATTAATCTATATTCTATATTATGTAAGTACTATTGAAGTTTATTATTTAACAAATTTTCTTACAATTTATTTCAATATTTCAAATCTTGTTTTTATATCTAGATTTCACTTACTGTATTTTTATATTTCCATTATTTTTTTATTACGTTTTTAGCTTATTTTAGGTTTCAATTTCAAATTTTACTTTCAATTTTGTTTTTTCTCTTCTTTTTCTATTATTAAATTGTATTCCAAATATTAAAATCACTAGCTATCTTTTGAATTAGTTCTATTCTATTGATGTAACGTTGAAGAAGTTGTTGTATGTCTCAATTATGGTTTCCAAAAATATTTAATGTGAAAGAACACTCCGTAAAAATGTGTTTCACAGAGAGTGTATGTCCACATTTTGAACACGAGGGGCGATCTGTTTTATGAAACAGAAATTTTTTTGTTTGTGTGGCCAAGTCTAATGTGGCAGGTTTTTACGTCAATTTTTCTTTCATTACCGATTTCGTATTCTGGTTTTAAAGCTGTTAGCCAGTGCGTTTGTAGGAAGCTATTTGTGTTATTCCAATTATCTTGCCTAGTCTTTTGGATAAATTGTTTAATTTGCTTTATTTTTAGATTAAAATTGTAATTATGTAAACTAATGATCGGGCTCTCTATTTGCGAGTTCGTTTCCCTTAATTCAGCTCTGGCAGGGGATCCATATTAATTTAAATTCCCCGTCCAATTGACATAGAAGGTTTCTAATGGCTTTAACTAAGGGTTCTTTGTTTTAGTAGTTTTTTATTGCATTAAGTGCACTTAAACTGTCTGAGTAGATATTTATTTGAGACTTATTGTGCTCTAGACATAGCTTTAGTGCTTCATGAATTGCCACTAATTCTGCATTATATATTAACGTCGCTGGCTCTAGAACTTTTAACTCTAAGACTCTTTCTTGGTCAACTAGAGAAAAGGAAATACCTTTTTCCGTTTTTGATGCATCTGTGAACACTTTATATGAAAGTTTATTGTGTTATTAAAAACTTATATATAAAGTTCCTGTTCCACTTGATGCTAAATAGAATAAAAATTTAATAAATAAATTATTAAGTTTGCAAGTAAAAAGTAACAGATCATTTTGACATTAATAAGCAAAGATAAATGGAAACTGTGACAGTACTAAGAAAAATCATAGTTAATCCTTGCTCCAAAGATCACAAAATCAACGAGTTTCAAATTTTAAAAATGAGAAACAAAAATAATGTTTGAAAATAATTAAATTTTAAATGTAAGGTATATTAATCAGTTTTGATTTAAACATAAACCTTGTGCAAATAAGCAAGGATGGTATTCAAGACATGTTTATGGTATATTATTCTATTTCTCAAAATTTTGTTTAACTCCTCTTATTCTAAAAATCATAATCAAGTTTTTAGAGATAAAGTAAATTATATCTAAATAAAAATATAAAAAAAAATTATATATCAGATTTAAAGGATCATGTTAGTAGAGGAAAAACAAAAAATTAAAGAGAAAAACGAAGAACGCTTAGTCGGATAATAAAAATAAAATAAAAACAAAGGACTCATGATTTCGTTAAATGATATGATATAATTGATTCAGGCAAACCATTATTTTTCTTCTCATTTCTTTATTTTTACTTTCTTTTTTGAGTGCGAGTATGAGTTGTTTTGTTTTTCTTTTTCAAGGAAAAATAATCGTCGTAGCATAGAACCAATTATTCAAAATTTCAAGTTTCTCTTGTATTTTTGTTTTTTTGTAGTTTATATTAGTAAAAACATAGACATAAAGACATAGCCGTTGATCAGTCTTTGTTATAGGCAATTCATAGCCGAGTGTTTAAAACTTTTTCTTTGACATTTATTAGAAAAATTGTAAAGATTTATTTGTTATAATATTCTTCAGTGATAGTAAGCAGTGATAGTATTCAGTGATAGTATTCTTACAACTCTCTTTACTTAATTTACAACTTGTTCTAACTGCTGTCTTCTAATTGTACCACAAAAGCATTTCCAAAGAAAAGATGAAGCGGATTGATATAATAATAATAACTAAATCACTGTTAATTACCCAAAATGATGAAACAAATATTATTTTTGTGTTATAATGTTATAAGTTACTATTGAAAATGCTGGAAATTGGTAACTGTAAAGGCAAAAAAACTTTTATCATTATTGTTTATTTCATTTTCAAGTCTACGCCTATTTTGTTATGAAAACATTTCTCGTTGTATTTTTCCATTAGTAGCCTACAGATAAAAAACAACAGTAAATACAGACATTTCTTCCGAGAATTTTTTCCATATTGTTTTTATTTTTCCAGCAAAAAAAAAAAAAATTAAAAAAAAATAAAAATTGAGAAAATTCATTTGATATTGTCAACAAGATGAAAATTTTGATGCTCTTGGGAAAGTATTTTATTTTTCTTTTTCATATAGGTTAGATTTAGTCTATTGAAATGTAAAAAAAAAAATATTTTTTTTTCTCTTACTGTTATATTGTTTTTTTTTCGAACTTTTATGCTAAATTAAATGAAATGTGGATTAAAACGTAAAAATAAGAAAAACAAAAATTTAAGATATTATATTTGTGTGAATGTATGAACGCCATCAAAAGTGTATCAAGTGTATCGAAAAATAGCAACAATCAAACAAACATAACAAAAAAAAAACGAATTATCCAAGAACAGATTGTAGTATATATTTATAAAGGAAAATTAGCTTTAATCAAAATAGCTGAGGGCAATCGTTGGTTTTAAATTATTTTCGAAAAGTATATTTTAGAAGTCTGGTTCTTTATTCTAAAAGTTCTTTTAAAACTCTTTATTTTTTAATATATTATTGTTAAAGTAACTTTTAAAATAACTTTTAAAAAAAAAAGTGTTAAAAAAATTTTAAAGTAGATACAGTTTTTGAGAAATAAAAAAATTTTATTTTAAAAATTTTGGAAGAGAAACCATTATGAGTCCGTCGATACCATATGATATTTTAAAGAAAGAGGACAATTATGTTTATGATGATGTTAAATTAATTATACATTTGTATTAGAATAGATCTTAAAAAGGACCACATATTAGAATGACTCAACATGATTAGAATTTTATTCTGTTACAATTTATTTTAATTGATTTTTGAGATGGTCCCTACAAAATTAAAACCACCAAATAATGTTTAAAATTACTTTACTTTATGTATTAAGTACAATCGTATGGATAATGAAAGAAAACACTTTGAAAGTACTTTTGTTTTATTTTTTTCTTTTGTTGTTTCTTTTTATTTTTTTGTTTTATAGCTTTGTAGGACAAATTTATTGCTGAACGCGAACTCAATTTAGCTGGGGTATTTAAATAGTATTAGCATTTTCAAAAAAAAAAAATTTTTTTTTATTTTTATGTTTCAATCTTAAATCTACTCGTACACTTATTATCATTATTATCTACTAGTATTATTGTTATTATTGTTGCCATCAGTATAATAGCAATACAAAATGAAACAGCAACAAATTTTTTAAATGACAAAATATGTTATGCAAAAGAAGAATTTGGCAGATTTCATGGACGAATTATTCTAATACAGAAATTTAAGAGATGAAAATATAAAAACATATTTATTGTATAATTTCTACTGTTTCTACATTTTATATAGATGTTTTATAAAAAGGATTTAAAATTGAACAGGATTTTCTTTTTATTTTTCCATGATATTTTTATTTTTTTGTATATACTTTTAATTGTTTATAAAATAAAATGTTACTTAACGAAAGGAAAAGAAAGAATAAAAGTAAAACAAAGCACTCAATTCTGGAAAAAAAAAAAACAAAATTTTCCGAATGCTTGAATTGATTTGAAATACTTAGAACATAAAAATGATAATCTAGACTAAATTTGTAATTCAATTTGTTCAATACGAAGTTTATTACAGAAAATAATTTGAAAAATTAGTTATTAATATATGATCCTTTTCTAGATCACATGATTTTCTATCATAGGATAAATTAATGGATTAATGTTTTTCAAATTTCAAAAAAAAACCTAAACAAGTAATGGAAAAACCAAGAGTTTTTAAAAAAAGCACATTTCCAAAATTCGTTTTTCGTAAAGAGTACATAAATATTAAGTAGTTAGGTATATTGAATGAAATAAATTTATAATAATACAAAATTTGAACGAAATCGTTAGAATAATTTGTTAGAGAAATTGGGAAAATTCAAGTCCCACTTTTGTCTATTTTAAGGCAACCCTATGTTATTAAGAACAATTATTAACACAAACAAAATTTATATTATATAAACAAATATTACTTCAAAAAAATTTGGACAGGTCCTAAACGGGGGGCGACACAAAAATATTTTCTGAAATGACTCACATTACTTCCAAAGATCTAACTCTTGTCAAAATTTCAGGCTCCTAAGTTAAACCGTTTGGAAGATAGAAGGGGTCTGAATTTTTACAAAAATTGAGTTTCACATAACGACATCTTAAAATATCGCAATGCAAAGCCACATTAATTTACATATATTTATAAAGGTTATGAAACTCGCTATCATTTGGCGTTTCCATATTAAAAATACACGTTATAGAATAGGTGTTATAACAATTTAGACAGAACTTTTACGAACTTTGTATGGTTGTAGCTCCGTAACGGGTGGGGCTACAGAAAAAAGTTATTCCACAAGTTATTCCATTAGTTTTTTGATGTAGTTAAAATTTCATTGCTTTATTTCAAACGGTATAGAAAATTTCTAAACACCCAGACGGACGGACGGACAGACAGACGAACAGAGTCAAACTAATAAGCACATTTTTTAAAATTGTTTTGAAAATGTGCTAAAAATGCAGACATTTTATTGAAATGATAATCAAAAATAATTTTCAATGATTCCGCGCGTAGGTACTTGTGGTTTTAATTGACACATTTTTAAGATCTGCTTTATCAGATAAGATAAGATCAGTATATTTGTGATGTTTACATTTCAATTTTACCTAAATATTTGTTTATTCTTAAGAACAAAAAATTATTTTTATAAAAAGTTCGTTTAATGTATCTTATAATATAATTTAATGTTCGTAGTATGTATCTTTCTTATAATAAAAAATCCTTTTCATAAAGTCACTTTGTTTCATTATAATAAGGTCAGTATAGGTATAACAAAAAAATTAATATAAGTGACATTGATTATTATATTCCTTTATTTAAATCACATTTTAATAGTTAGATTCTGTCTATTTCTGTTTATTAATTGAAAAATGCGATTTGATATAGAGATAGTTACGTATTCAAATGTGGAAAATCTATCATTTCGCCAATCATTGCAACTTTAACCTCCTTAATTAAGTTGTAAAACTAATTTTATTTATAAATTTAACGAATATTCCCTATTAATTATACAAATAGGATTTATGTTTGGTTATCGAGCTGGCCATCACAGAATTGGAATATTTTTATCTAAAAATTACGACATAATTCTTTCACTCGTATGAATAGATGCATTATCTTGCTGAAATATTATATTAATGGCACATTGTTGGTTTTAATATGGTTATAGTTATTTATAACATTTTGGTATTCTTTCCTATTAATGCGAGTGGATGGAATGGCTAGATTCATAGTACCTAAAGCAATCTCCACAGAAATTACGTTTCGAAAAATATCGAGGTTGTCCGCATAAGTCTTAATCAATTTTAAAAGTGATTCAGCTTTCAATTTTTGCATGTTAATATGCGAAAATTTTTTAATTTCTCGAAATATTTTATATATATTTTTAACTTCCAAATTGAGGTCATTCTTAATATCCGAATAGAATTTTGAAGAGTTTGATACAAGTTTTGAAATAGCCGATTATCAAGTAGGGTTAACAGTTTGAGACGAACCTGTAGATATTTTAGTACTATATGCTTTTCGTTTTTTTAGAAGTTTTAAAATAAAGTTTTGATTTTTCAGTCAATTTTCATATAAATTGTTTTCTAAGTCAGTATCAATTTAACCTTTTTATTTCTTATTTAAGCAACATGATCCAAATGTCAATATGAGAGAACAAAAAAAAACATAAGGATTACATTTTCACCATTTTCCATCAATATGGTTGTTAAACAAAGCAGTTATGTTGATATCAATAACTTTTTCTTAGATAAAGCTGAACACACAATGACAATTTATGTGACAGCAGTTTTATTTTTGATCAGCATATTCCATATCTTGCATTTCTGTAACCTTATAGCTATGAAATGAACTTTAATTATAAGATGTTTGGCAAACTTTAATAAATTTTTAAGAAAAATATTAACAGTATATCAAAAATGATTATAAATTTATTAAAGTTTTTTATTTAAAATATTTTATTATTCTTCTAATAATTATCTATAATATTTAACGTCAAATAAACTTTAATATACCTATAGTCAATGTAATAACAATTTATAAACTTTATAATAACTTAAATATTATAAATATGAAATTTTAAAACTTTCTAATAGTATCTTTTCTTTTCGAATCTGTCTTTTTTTATAAAACCAGAAAATTTGGTAAAAGTTTTAAAAAACTTAATAAAAAATCCTATAATAATATTTTAGGAAAAACTTTTTTGATAAAAAAAAAAACAAAAACAAAACTTATTGTTTAATATCTAATACTTTTTTAAGTATTATGGAAATGATTAAAGTAGGATCATATTTTCTTAGGAATTTTGAACTTAAATAGTTTTGATTTTAAGTCATTTTCATCAACCAGTGATTATAGTTTTAGTGATATTTGTTTTATTTTATCCAATTATTATAAGAAATAAATTTTTAATTGATTTAAATTAGTTTGATTTAAAGCAATTCTTTTTAACTTATTGTGAAATAATCGGAAAAACTACTTTATGTACACAGTTCTTATAGTCCTTAAATTTTTAATTTGGTTTAATAGTTTTTCTTTATTAAAATTAGCAGTTTTAGATAATCTATATACTTATATAATTTTCAATAAGCTTCATAATAAATAGACTGGTATATATCCTTCTTTTATATTTTAATAATTCCTTGACTATTTATTGATCATATTTTATCTTAAAAGGTTATCGGAAAATAAGATTTTTCTTTAGTTTTACAACCAAAGTATAAGGACTTAGTCTGATCGGGAGATAGAATTATATATGAAAATAAATAAAGTTTTACAATAAACATATTTGTTTCAATATAAAAAAAAAAATAAATAAATATATAAAATAATACCTGTACTCGATAATAGATGGTGCACAAAATACCTTAAAAAGAATATTTGTGAATCTTGTAAAATAACTCCAGTCAAGTAATCGAAAGCTTAGTGAAATTGGTAATTAGATAGTAAGTAACGGTTAATGTTGTATTTATTTACAGATTAATGCAATATATTAAGTAAAGAGATGTGAGAGTAAAGCAAATTGAAAGTAAAGATGACAAATTTTTAAGAACTTGAAGTATAATTTAATTATATTAATTATATAAAAATTTCTTCTACCGACCAATATTTTTCTCTTGACTTAGAATTCGTAAAATTAAATAGTTGAAAAAATAAATTCGATGTAAAAGTATTTTTGCAATCTTTAAAATATTATATAATGTTAAAAGATGCCAAAGAAAATCAGATTATTTCATCGTTAAATCCAAAACAATGTGCAACATTCCAAAATCATAATTTGTATATAGTATCAACTATCATTTTCTTGTTATAATTATTTTAAATTTTATATTATTATTCGCTTATATTTTATTTTTCAATAAATATTTTAACTTGTGGTTTATTTTAATATTGTTCTTACTAGAACATCATTCTTTGCCAAAAAAAAATCAACCTTTTTAACGAAAATCTGGTTTTCAAAATATTATTTCGATGTACTAACCTACCTACTAAAGAAGAAAATAAATATGAAAAATATTTTCTATTAAATAAATAGATTCAAGATAGCTTCGAGCATAAATTCTTATATATAATACAATATGAATAGGGTGTTCCACAATATTTGCAAAATAATATAATAAGGGTATGATGAGATCGAAATAAGGTAAAATTATATGATATGGGATCCTATAATTGCTAACTATTTTCAAGATACTTGAGGCTAAAGATTTCATGATTAGCTGCAGTATTTAAATAGACTATAACTTTTTATCTTTATAAATAGGAACAAAGGAATAAAAATAATTAATTATGATTTGATTATCGAAATTTAAATCCGACTAAATGTATTCTGACTATATTATAGAAGATATTTCATTATATATCTTGACTATAAGATATCTAATAATCAAAATAATAATAAAATTGTACCACCTTTTTGAACAAAATCCACAAAAAACAGTGGATAATGAATTTTATTACAAAAAATCTACTTTTTGATATAAATGTCAAAAAATAATTAGGACGGCCTTTACAGTTGCTTACAAAATCAGGGTTTCAATAATTTGTTTAGCAAGTGCTTGGTGGCAATAGCCTCCACTGTTTTATATTCTTTGATGTTGAAATATGTATACAATAAAAATAATAAGGAAAAACTTTAAAATTGTTTACAAAATCAAAGTTTCCAAGTTTTTTCCATTTTTGTGTATTTTAAATTTGTGGATTATTGTTTGTGAATTTTTTTTTGTGAATTTTCTCACCAACTCTTCTTTTTAAATGAATTCAGTGTATTTTTTTTCAAAAACAATTTGCTATCAATTTTTGTTACATTTGCATTATATTTTAAATTGGAAACTATAATTTTTATGTTTTTGTTTGTGTCATAACTCTTATACATATCTTACATATCGTCAAATATTTAAATATTACTAAAATGTCGCATATAAAAATTTCGCCCTGTTTAAATTCTCCTTCGTAGTTTTATCTAATTTGTAAGAACTATATCACTACAAAAATCTTTAAAGATAAACTCCTTAATAAAACCCCTTGTTTATTTTTAATTTCCCTGTCACACATTAGGTTATATCCTACAGTTATTATACGGGACATCTTGTATATGATGATATTAAAGTAAAATATATTAAGAAAAATTTGTAGATGTACTTTAGCGTGGTTTAACATTATATGAACATAATGTAAACTTGTAATAAATTTATTATATATTTTTTAAAGTTGTCGGGAAAAAGTGAATAAAAGAAAATTTTATTTCTCTCTAAAAAATTTTCCACTTACAATATAATTAAATAAAAATTTTGTATTGAAGTAAATTGTGATATAATAAAAATTCTATTAAAATTTGTTTGAATATATTTTGTAAAAATTAATTCTTTTCATTAAATTATTTTTTTTCCATTTGAACATAATTGAAACTTGAAAGCAACTACAGCTATACATTATTAATTTATTTTATTCTCTATTATTTTAAGAACAATAAATATATATATATAATATAGTTCATTGATTTCAAGTACCTATATGTATTACAATAACACTGTAATTTAGTTATTATACGATGCCTAAGTGAACCGCCACGGAATCCATGAACAAAATATTAGAAATAATTCGCTATTAAATTTATTTAATTTCCATTCAAGAGGCAAAAATTGATAAATGTATTGTCAAACTGCTAAACTGATCGTCTACTGCTAATTACAAGGTTAGAAAAAACGAAATAGAGTAAACACTTTCAATACAAAATTGTCGTCGACAAAATATACAAACAGTACGATACGACAAAATCGACAACAAAAATTTGACCGAATCCAATTTGTATTGCATCTAAATACCAAAAATTTTTTTGTTAAATTTTTAATCTTAATTTTCTTTTATTTTATTTAAAAATTCTTCTTGATTTTAACAATATTACTTTGAATATCAACTGTGAAATGACAACTGAAAGTGTCATATCTATATTCATTGTAAATACTTGCTCAGTGACATATTGACAATCTAGAGCAACAATGTCGTATCGTACTCATTATACTTTAGGCTTAAAAATCTTTTTATATATTTTAATCCTTTGGTAATAGTTATCAAAGTCGGAAGACTACATTACTTTGCGAAATAAAGTGTGCAAACGTTCAAGAAGAATAAAATTTAAAGTTTTTACACCATAAAAATTATTTTTTTAAAATTAAATAGGGGCCTCGGTGGGCTAGTGGGTAAGAGTGTATAAAATTCGCTGTAAACACCGAAGGAGTGTGGGTTCGAATCCCACAAACGTCGTAAGAGTTAATCCCGCTTACGACATTTACAGCCACATCTAAACAGGAAAAGCTGTGTAATTTCCTGTCCACATTTATGTGACAGAGAAATTCATTAAAAAAAATAAAATAAATAAATAAATATCACTTAATCTTAACTCACTAATTTTCAGTTACTAAACCAATACTGTCTTGGCAAAGCCATTCAATTGCCTCGAATCTGTTTTTTTTTTTTAAATCTAAAAATTTTCATTTTACATCAGTGATTTTGAATAGAAATTGAAAAATAAGATTTGGAAACAGTTGCGCATTGTCGTAAAATACGTTAATTTTTTCAAAATAAGTTCAATTTGCGTTTTCCATCCAAAAAAATATATAACTACACATATGTATTCATGAAAAAAAATCAGCTGTCTCCACCACAGGACCGACCGCCACTACACAAAAAGTACAATGCCAAAATTTATAGATTTTTTACATAATAATTTATATCAAAGCAAAATAACTTCTAATAATTTAATAACATTTTGTTTTATTCAATAAAAATAATTATATGCAATGAAATCGTAAAAATATATGTACATTCATTCATACATCCATTTATTACTATTATTATTGTAATGTAGATATATGATTTTTTTTTCATTCAAAAAATAATATTAAAAGTAAAAAATAATAAAAACTGTAAACAAATACAAAACAAACATAAGATTAATATTAAATCTGCTAACAAAAATTTTAGCGTTTTAATTTAATGTCGTCAACAAAAGAATAATATGCATTGATATAAGTATTTACATATGTATATAAATTTTTAGAAATATAAAAAAAAAAACAAAAAAAATATGTTCATATAAATTCATATGGAGTGTTATGTATAAAATTTGAACTTAGAAAGAAACTTAAATAAAAGTTAAAGTTAGTCGGATCAAAAAATGTTCTATGGCAAAGTTGTTCCTCTTTACTTGTGTAACAACTTTTTCTTAATAATTTTTCTCACAAAATTTTTCTGTTACGAAATATTCGTAAAAAACTTAAAAAGTACACTAGTAAACTACCACTTGCGGTTGTCCGATTTGCTCCAAAAGCTTATCAATCCGAGATATTTACGTCAAAACCTTAAATATGAAATTTCAAAAAATTCCGCTCAGTCGTTTAAGCTGTACACGTGCCCACAGACATACCCACACACGCACCCACACACGCACCCACACACGCACCCACATACACACCCACACACATTTTTTTACAGCCTTCTCCACACCTGAGTAGTGCATTTTTGCAAAAATCTCGGGCACAAATTTTTAGTATGAAAACAATACCTACGTTATACATTAATGTATGCGGTCGGTAAAAATGTATATATAATATATATATTATATTTCTGAAAGAAAATTTAGGCTGAAAATAAGTGACATAAATTAAATATTTCAGTGAATTTTAATTTATTTAAAATAAAAAAGTCTTTTATTCAAAAATATTTATTTTCTTGTAAAGAACGCAAAATATTATTTTTAATAATAAGAGAAACAAAAATTTAACAGAAGTCAAAAATTATACGTTAGCATTTTTTTTATTTTGTTTTGTTTGTTTTAGAAGATATTCATGTTTATGGTTTTCAAAAAAACCAAGTTTTCTTTTCAACTGAACGTAGTCGGAAATTTTTTTAACATTAATTAGTCGTTAATTTTTTTAAATATGTATTTATAGAATGATTAGTAAGGAAATGGATCTTTTAATTAAATTCCTTTAAATGAAGAAACATTTTTGATTTTCCTGTAAAATTAAAAATCTTACCATTCAAACTTCAAAGTGAACATTAAATTGAATATAATTATAACCATTGTGTTGATCTCTTCTTTAGTCTATTGCTCCCTAAATATAAAATGGTGTAATGTAGCGTTAACTAAGGCTTTTTCGTAGATCTTGAGGGGTCACCACCATACGTATACTCTAAAATAAAATAAAAGTGATTTTATAAAATTGACTCTGATTACCATATAGTCCTTATTTTTTAATTTATAAACTTAATTTGTACTTGGTACAATTTTTACATTTCAAAATGTAAAAATAGAACGATAATAAAATGCTTACTATAAGTATTTATAAAATATTTGAAAATTTATTCCTTCCTTATTTATTTATTGCTTGAATGTTATTAAAAGTTTTCTAACTGTCAAAAGATATAATTTTTTTGAAACCCGAAATGGGTATCGTGTCATAGTCCCACGGATAATAAAGGCAGAATGGTTATATCACGATATTGCAAAAATGGTATTATTTAAACTACCATTGGAGAAACGTAAATACACAAGAAATTTTGCTGATTTTTTTAACTTGCAAAGGTTTAGAGTTTTGCAGCAATGTAAGTGAGTTATAGTGCCATAAAATATTGCGGTATAATATCATAAATTCCTGCATAAGACCATATAATACGATATTTTTATATGATCCTGTTTTGAATGAAAGGTCGTAGTGTTAACCAGTACAACATTGGCTCGATATATCTTTGATAATATGATCTCATGTAAATGTAAATGGCTTTAAAACGAAAATGTAAATTGCTTTAATACTTGCAACATAAAATATTAAAAATGAACTTATTTTTGTCAGTCTCATAAGATTGACAACGACTGAAATTGCACCAAAAGATAATTTAAACAATAATAATTATCTTTTCTTATAACATAAATCTTTTTCATCTCTCATTTGGTTTTTTGTTTCTACTTTTATCTTCTTTTTTTTTTTTGGAAAATACTAAGATTTTTTTCTTTTCAATGAAAACGAAATAACACTTGCTTTGTACTTATATTATAATGCAATATGTATGTACTTTTGTACATATTCATACTTTTTATTAAAAAAATTTCAATTTAGAAAACATAAAAAAAATATATTTAATATCATAGGATAAAATAATATAATAAATTAAAGAGAAGGAATAATATTTGCTGTTTTAAGGATAATGCTTGGATTTGATTTTAATTTTAACTCAATGTAATGGATATTTTTATTGGATTGCCGGTTTGAACAATGAACAAATAAAAAAAAAAAAACAAATAGTAAATAAAAAATGTTTAATTTTTTTTCTTAATAACATAAACCGTTAATTTTATTTTTGAATAAAAACGACATTCTTTTTTCACAAAATTAAATAAACATATTAGAAGGATTTTTAAAAATTAAAAAAAAATTGAATGTTTTCGTTACCTATTTTAAATTAAGAATTAAAACCCAACATAATATTTGTATTTTTATTCATTTTAATTTTTGTACATAAGAGTAGTTAAGAATTTTTGTTTGTTTTGAATTTAAGGAAATAATAAAATATTTTGTAAATAACGGCATTCTTAAAAATATAAATTTTGATTATTCTAAATTAATTCACAATTAAATACATATTTTGCCAGTCAAAATTTTGCTATTGTTATGACCTTTCTCATAAGGATTTAAAATAATGAAACGGTTATTTGTTATTTTCTTTGAAATTACCAAAATATTAGAGTTTTTTCACAAAAATAAATGTATCTATACATCAATAGTATTTTTGTTTGTCAGTATGTTGACATTCAGAATTAATGTAACAATCAATATTTTTGACCTAATATGAACTGTAAGGCGAAGGCCAAGGACAACAAATTTTGAACATTTATGAATCGATTTGTTATTGTTTTTTAATATGAGAATAAAACATTTTTTTTTTAAAGTTCAAGAAAAGTCAAAAGACTTGTAACCAGGAGGATTAAAGAGAGTTTTAACAAAAAATATTTTCTGGTGGTAGAATAAAACACAACAGAAATATTATATTGTTTTAAGCATACAAACAAATAAACTTGTGTTCATTTTTTTCTTTATTTCTACATCATCTTCACAACTAAAAATAAATCATTTTTGAAAAACAGAAAGATGCAAAAAAGAAAAAACAGGATACTACTTGAATCCTTTAACAAACAAAACAATTTATTATATTTAACCTAAAAATTAAAATATTTCCAGAATATTTTCCTAACAGTCCTTATGTCATGTATATAATATACTTTATACCAATTACATTTTATTTCATGTCATTTTAGTGTTATTTTTACGGTATTTTTGTAATGAAAATTCTGGATTTAATGTTTCCATTAATATTATAAAACTATGTAGCAATCTATGATAATACTGATTATGATGATGATAATCAATAAAACAAAGATTGATGATGACTTGGCTAGAACAAGTTCATATAACTATACTTATATATATACTTATATATGTATATATATAAGTATATTCTGATGTTTTAAAAATATGTTTTTTAGTATATTTCCAAAAAAAATTTTGAAAAAATGTGCCTATTAGTTTCACTCTGTCCGACCGTCTGTTTAATAAACTTCTGTTAAAGATAGAGAAAAAAATGTTAACCATAAATAGGTTTCATAAAAAAATTAATGTTGTAGAATAACTGTTTCATGTAGCCCCATCCATTACATAGCTGCAGCCCCTGCAACTTTGAAAATGCTCTATTTTTATATGCGTATATCTCATGTTTTGCTTGACATTTTTTCAACCTGAAAACGCCATTCGGCAGGAATTTTCTTTGAATTTGTAAATCAATATCAAAATTGACTGAACAATTTTTCATGATTTTTCTACCTTCATAAATCCGGCATGCTTCTAGATAGAAACTTGCAATTTTAAGACAAGAAAGAACTTGTAGAATTAGTATAAGTTTCCTCGGAAAATTTGTTTGCACCACCTCCTGTTTAATAGCTGCAAGGGCTCAAAAATTTAAAACCTGCTTTTTTTACACACTTGTAATGTAAAATTTTTCTTCGGCAAGGCATAAAATAATATATTCGATAATCTGTATTCGGCTTCGATAATATTTTTATTTATTTTATTTATTTATCCCAATAAAAGTACAAAAGGCCTGGCCTTATAAGTGTACATAGGAATATATTGGATCAATGACGACAACTGATTGGATCAATTCTAAAATTAATATTAGTGATAGACCTTTAGTTAATATTGATAACTATCACCCTCCAATCAGCTTTTCTTCCTGCTACAATAGTCCGTCCAACTAATTCTAAAGCTCCTACTTTCTAGATTTAATTTTAATAGAGCTAATTATCCAGGGTTAAATAATTATTTCTATCAATCGATTTTTCATTTTTAGAAAAATTTGTTGCTATAAATCTTGCTGTTAGTAATTTTTATTCTATTATTTTTGATACGTTTAATCCGATGAATATCCTAATTTTGTGTCCTTTAGCGGTAGCACCTCAGATAATCCATGCTTAATAGCTGATTTTTTTAAAAATTCTTTTCTAGTTCCCACGCCCCCAATGCATTTCAAGTAGATAAAGTTAAATTTAACCACTTCTATCATCATTCAAATATTCAAATAAATATTTATCTCATATCAATTTTTCTTTTAATGAAGTTTTAAAATATTTTTTTTCGGTAAATAACGAAGCAAATCCCGGCGCTGATATTGTTCCAGCTATTATATTAAAAATGTGTGCACATTCTTTAGCTTTTCCTTTGTCTATTCTTTTCAACAAGTCTTTGAAAACGGTCTTCCCGAATTTGTGGAAAACTTCTTTTATTAAACCTGTTCATAAAAAAAATTCTAAAAGTGAAATATCTAATTATCGTCCAATTGCCAAGCTATCTATAACATTCCTACATTATTTGAACTCATGGTATATGATCACATTTACAATTATTGTGTAAATTTAATTTCCCCCAATCAACATGGATTTTTAAAATGTAGATTCGACTTGGTAGAATCGGCGTTGGTAGATTCACCGTTACAAACTTGATAGAATTAATTAGTTTGTTTTAAACTGAATTAAATAAATAAATAAATATTTACATGTGTTACCGGTTTTTTTAGTTAGTTAGGGTTCCTTACAGTCCTTCAAATTGCAAAAAAGTCCTATTTTCACATTTTTTTCTTATATGACATTTTCAAATTTTGATGTAAATTGTGACTCTAAACAGATTGTATTATCTATTGGAAATGTGTGCTTTTAAAAACGGTTGGTTTATATTCTGCCTTGTTTTTTTTAATTCCTGGGAAAATCATATGGAACAATTACTGTTGATAGTAGAAAATCGAAATTTAATAATTTGTTTGAGTACAAAAGGAGATCCAATATCAAAAATTAGCTAAATATCATTTTATTTTTCATCTATCTTTAGTTACTGGAAAGTAATTGGAAAATTATTGTCTAAGGGAATGTTGTTCTAAAAGAGATAAAAATTATAATCTTGACCAAATTTTAATTATAACTTCTGTTAAATATTTGATGATTGTCCAAATTCTGTACAAATTGTTACAAAAATGTTTTATTTTAATAAATTATGCAATGAAAACAAAAAAGGAAATATCTAGTTGTAACTATATCAGTTATTTTTATTTAAGTAATTGTAAATTCTTACATTTTAGAGACAGTCAAAAAGCACTCTAAGTAAAATGGAACTAGTTAGTCCATAATTGAAATATCATAAATCTTAATAAAATAAATGGTAGTTGTAAAAAAGTGAAGTTTTGTTTTCGTGAAAATGTGAAGAAATCAGTGTTACACATGTTTGTTAAGAATATTTATGTAGAAATAAATGATTTCAAATAAGTGAAATTGTTTTTGTTGTTTTAGGGTTCCAAGAGAATGATGACCGAAAAAGAAACAAATTGTTTCACATTATATTTCATAAAAATAATTATGAGATTTATTATTAATATTTTTTTATTGTAACCAATCAGAATAAGATTTTTACACTTAGTCTCTAAACAGGTTTAATTCTTCTGAGAAAAAACATAACCTAGGCAACAAAACAATGATTTTCTAAAATTGTTATAAGTATAAAAATGCATAGGATCCAGTAAAAACAAAATGTGAATCCATTCGAAAATGCTTGATATCGGCTTAAAGAACCCACTTCCAGTTAAAAGGAACCTTAAAGAAAATCAGAATCGATAATGAAAGTATATGCATAATACTATCAAGTAGAAGGGAATATATGTCCAGAACACATACTCTAAAACTGCAGAACTTTACTCTAAAGATACATTGCCAGAAATAAATCCTTTACAGATCTTTAGTGTATTAGAGGAAACATTTATATAACTAAAAATAATGGTTTACGATTAATTTTAAGCCCAAGTTTAAAACCAAATAAAAGAGTTTTCATTTATTATAAATATAAAATGAATTGGTTAGACCCTTTTCTGTGAAAATTCGGATCTTTCAAGAAAATAAGATAATAATAAAAACAGATGAGGCTGCATAATAAGTTAAATCGTTTAAAGTTTTATTGACTCAACTTGGTATACCTTGTGCGAAAAAGGTTTAAACCACTTTTTCAAATGAACAGTATTTTATTAATTGAGAAAATTGATGACTTTACAACTTATAAAAATAATAATGATTATGGAGATTTAATATAAAAACTCATGTTTGTTTTCTTGAATCTTATGTTAAACAGAAAAAAAAGAGCAATCATTTACTTTAACAAGTAGGTATTCGCAATAGAAATAAAAACTAACATTTTCCTACTTTTTTAATATATGTATGTATGTATGTATATTTTTATTATTCTTATACATTAATAAATTCAGTTCATATCTTAAAGAGTTTTTTCTTATTATTTTTTGCCACCATTTTACAATTATATTCTATTTTTGTGACTTCCTATCTAATAATTAAATATTGCTTTTGACCTTATCATACTCAGACTTTCACTTTTTATAAAAATTTCCATATTGTCCTTGAGTATTTTAAGTAGTAGATTGAAGGACTTAACATTTTTTTATAAATTTCTTTTTTACCGACCGGAAACAATTATATATAAGGTAAGTATTGTTTTCATACTAAAAATTTGTACCCGAGATTTTGGCGAAAAGGCTGTGCGTAAAAGTGCGTAAAAGTGCGTAAAAGGCTGTAAACACATTTTTTGCGCGATATCTGTCTGTCGTGACGACTGAGCGGAATTTTTTGAAATTTCATATTTAAGATTTTCATGTAAATATCTCGGATTGATAAGCTTTTGGAGCAAATCGGATAACCGGAAGTAATAGTTTACTAGTGTAATTTTTAAGTTTTTTACGAATATTTCGTAACAGGAAAATATTATGATAAAAATTATTAAGACAAAGTTGTTACACAAGTAAAGAGCAACAATTTTGCCATATAACATTTTTTGATCCGACTTTAATTTTTTTATATAATTTTATAATTTTATAGGTCCAAATTTCATACATATTATAACACGACATACGAATTTATATGAACAAATTTGTTTTGTTTTTTTTTATGTCTAAAAATTTATATACATACATACATACATACTTATGTATATCTATGCATATTATTCTCTTGTTGATGACGCAAAACTCAAACTGTAAAATTTTTGTTAGTAGATTCAATATTAATGTTATGTTTGTTTTGTATTTGTTACAAAACATTGTTGTATACAGTTTTTATTATTTTTTACTTCTAATATATTTGAATGAAAAAAAAAATCATGTACCTACATACTTACATAATATGTAAATGGATGTATGAATGAATGAATGTACATATCATGTATGTATGTATATTTTAACGATTAATTCATTGTTATTATTGTTATTGAATAAAAAAAAATGATGTTAAATTATTTGAAGTTATTTTGCTTTGATATATGTACATACATATGTATGTATGTAAATTATTATTTTTGTATAATAGCGGTCGGTCCTGTGGTGGAGACAGCTGAATTTTTCATATTAAAATGACTAGGTACTATTTTTTGAACTATTAATTAAAGTTTCAACTTATTGTAATTAAAGTATAAAGAGTAAAAAAAATTTAAAAATACAGTCTATTTTTTTTTATTAAACCTTATAAAAAAATTTTTGGCCTTAGAATTGAAACAAAAATTTGTAAATAATCGGCGAAAATAAAAAAAAAATAAATTGAAAAGATAAAAAGGGGGAAAAAAATTACATTTATAGAAATAAATAAATGTCCTTTTGTAACCCAATAATAAGTGTCTAAATGGAATATAATTTCCTTTTCGTCTAATTTTATAGAAATACAATAAAATTTTATAAAATAAAAAAAAAAACATAAACTAAAATCAAATTTAACAATTAAAATTTTGTAAAACACCACCGAAATTATTCATCACCCAATGATTTTGCAAAATTATTTACTTTCTTCTGTTCACAACAGAAAAAAAAACTAGGAAAAATGTAAAGTTGACTGTGTTAACTCAAGGATACATGCACGAATATTAATAGCACTATATATGCTTTTTCCATAAAATTTAATCATTTTTATGTATAGTGGTATATTTATGTAAATTTTGGAGTTATATGACAGCTTCTCGATTTCGTTGCGCCAAACCAACCAAATTTACAGAAACTATTGCTCTAAACATTATCTTTTACAAAATTTTAAATATCTTTTAAGTACCGATATATTGCGATATAAAATTTTCAGCTACACAAACTTGTTCTCTTATATCAAATCAAATATTGGAGTCCGGTTGTTTCAGATATCTAGGTTAATTAAAATATAAAAAATAGGTTGAATGACAGCTACTCGAACTCGCCGGTCGAACTTGATTCTATGTTTCATTACTTTTTGATTTATGGTGCACAATCGAATGGGCGCATATAAATAAATCGAGTCAGAATCAAATCGTGAGCCAGAATATAATATATACTTTTCTATATCTGTCCTGTATGGGTAGAATAAATGAAATTTTTATATTAACTTACACAAAAAGAAAAAGAAAAAGAGAAACTGTAGATACACCTTGTGAGTCCGTCATACTTATATTATTCTTCTTGAATGCTATTAAAAGTTAAACATTAAAATTACAAAATCTGTACTTAATGTTTTTAAAATTAAATAAAATTAAACTTAACATGACGTAGAAAAATCTGTAATGATTTCAATTCTTATATGTATATACTTATTGTCTGTATTATATTTATATGTACATATTATATGTATATAAATATGATTTTTATACACAAATTATGTAGGTACCTATAAATTGGAAATTTGATTTTTTTTAACAGCTCTTATTGGAAAATTGAAAATTTTTTTATGTAAGTTTTGAAGCAATTATGAGGTAATTTTATTGAATTCATTGGATTGGATTTTGATTGAATGATTCAAAAAAAACCACTACTTATTAACTTTTTTCAAACACTATTTAAAATGCCACTAGTAGATCTTCCTTCTCTCAAAATTTCAATGTTCCACTACAAACATTTAAAATATAATCTGCTTTATCTTTTTTCTTTTTATTTTATTCTCTTTATGACTGCTGTAATACCAATTTATGCAGTTGGATGTGACATAAAAATTGAAACACGTAATAGGCATATTAATGTAAAAATTCTCAACTACGTTTTTGATTCAGAATAAACCAGAAAATTTAATTTTATATACAGAAATTACTTTACATTGTTTTTAAAACATAAACAAAACTGTAAAAACGTTTAATATTTTATTCTGTGTTTGAAGTTGTTTTGTCATTTCTGCAGTAAAACTTGAAAAAAAAAAAAAGAAAAATCAATAAAAATAAAGACGGAAAACTATTAAAATGTAAAATGAAAATTATCTAGCTTTTTGCTAAAAAAAATAATTTTCAAGTTTCGAATTGCGCATGAAATTTAATTAAAGATAGAATACCGTAAAAGGTGCAAATTCAAAAATTATAATGTGACTCACTGAAAACCCTTATAACAAACCATAATAACTTCCCAAATAGTTTTAGAGAAACTTAAATTGTTTTACTGCTATTATAGTTTTATTATTTTAATTCTTCAAAAAAAATGGTATTTCATATCGTCATATTATCATTATTATCATCAAACAAACATCTAAATTGTTTGTTTGAGTAAGGTTAAAAAAATATTGGCAAAATTTTCTAATAGGTCCCATTCACATCAATTACAAAAAACAGAAAATGTGTTAACGTTAACACACCTTTGAAAATAACACAGCGATTAAAAATTACACATTTTTCTATTCTTTATATCTCAAAAACGGTTAGAGATAGAAAAGAAATTATTAGTTACTAATTATAGGGCTTGAAAAGCTGTTTCGAAATATGCCATAAAAAGTACCCTAAATATAGGGTGTTTCAAAAGAAAGTTGAGTTTGAAACATAATTTTTTCATTTTAAAATATTTGAATCTTGATAACTTTGTAACTGTTGGGTACATGGAGATCATTAATACACACAAATTAAAGCTGACAACCTACTCTTCAAAATGTACTTTAATTTTTATCTCTCTATAGCAAGTCGTTCAAAAGTTATATATTTTTATATGAAAAGTCGCTAAAACATCTTTAACCCCTTATATCTAGAAAAGGGTTCAGAATAGGCCTCCCTCCTCTCTCCCTTCCTCCCTTTATTCGTTGTGATGTTCCTCATCACCTCCTGCTCTATATGCAAATTAACGAGGGACACCCTGTATATATATAAATGTATGTAGTTGAATTCTTTCAGTAATTAACTTTGTGTTAGAAATTTATTTTGGAGTTTTGGTTGAAAAATAAGTCGGAAGATTATGAATCCTTTTTAGCACATTTCCAAAAAAATTTTGACAAAATGTGCTTATTAGTTTCAATCTGTCCGGCCGTCCGTCTGTTTACAAAACTTCTACACCGTTAAAGATAGAGAAAAAAAATTTTAACCATGGGTAGGTCTCATAAAAAAAATAATTTTGTGGAACAACTTTTTTATGTAGCACCATCCATTACGGAGCTCCAGCCCCTCAAACTTTGAAAAAGCCCTATTTTTAAATGCATATATCTTATGTTCTGCTTAAGATTTTTTCAATCTGAAAACGCCATTCGACAGAATGTAAACCAACGGTTTTTAAAAGCGCACATTTCCAAAACTCAATAGCAACTGTTTAGAAGTGTGACTTACACAAAAATTTGAAAATTTCATGTAATAAGAAAAAATGTGAAAATAGGACATTTTTGAAATTTTGAGGGACCGTAATTCCGGAATCCTATATAACTAAGAAAAGTCGTTAACACACGTAAAAATATATTATTGAACCTTTAATTTTCATGTCTTGCCGAAGAAAAATTTTTACAGGTGCCTAAGTTTCAGGTATCTAAAAATACGAATTTTCAGGGTGTGGTAAAAACAGGGTGTGGTAAAA
This sequence comes from Poecilobothrus nobilitatus, assembly GCA_947095535.1. Taxonomy (NCBI): domain Eukaryota; kingdom Metazoa; phylum Arthropoda; class Insecta; order Diptera; family Dolichopodidae; genus Poecilobothrus; species Poecilobothrus nobilitatus. The sequence goes on along the minus strand of OX352773.1, from coordinate 3,008,126 downwards.
AAATTTTTAAAGAAAACTTATACTAATTCTAAAAGTTTTTTCTTGCCTCAAAATTTCAAGCCTTCAATATCTAGAAGCGCGCCGGAGTTATGAAAGTAGAAAAATCATGCAAAATTTGGTTTTCACATAACGGTAAATTTAAATAGTAAATTTAAAAAAATTGTATAATTTTGATATTAATTTACAAAGTTAAAAAAAATATCTGTCGAATGACGTTTTCAGATTAAAAAAATCTTAAGTAGAACATAAGATATATGCATTTAAAAATAGGCCTTTTTCAAAGTTTGAGGGATTGTAGCTCCGTAATGGGAGGGGCTACATGAAAAAGTTGTTCCACAAAATTATTTTTTTTATGAGACCTACCCATGGTTAAAATTTTTTTTCTCTATCTTTAACGGTGTAGAAGTTTTGTAAACAGACAGACGGACGGACGGACAGAGTGAAACTAATAAGCACATTTTTTCAAAATTTTTTTGGAAATGTGTTAAAAATTAATGGACTTTTGCTTTGCTCTGTATTGCAGTACATTTCATATTACTTATTTTCTTCCAGGTGTTGTACTATCGTTACAAAAATAAATAAAAACGTGATAACAATCTAGATCTTTATGATGCAAAAAATAACAATAGATTGTTGATGCAAAAAATAACAATAAAAGTATGTATTAAATAAAACAAAAGTAAATTTAATATAAATTGCATAGGTTGCAAGATAACTTATATCCTATTTATTTATATTTCTGTTATATACGAGTACAAAAAAATTTAGTTGAAGCACAAATATTTATTTGTTCTGATTCATTTTCTTCTTCTTAATATATTTTTTTTTTTATTCTTCACATTGAAGTAAAATAAAAATATTTAAAAAACTATAAAAACAAAAAAAAACTTTTTTTTCTGCTAAACAAACTACTTTATCCCTGTATTTCAACAGATTATTTGTAGGTAGGTATACCTAAAAGCTGATATTATCCTTACTACAAAATTCATTTCCTTCCAATTTTTGTACCGGAAATAATAAAGTTGTTTTGTATAATTTTTTCTTACATTGCTGTTTTCTTATTTTTTCGCGTCTATTTATTGAACATTTTGTCAATTTTTTTTAAAGTTGCTAATTCGTTACGTTGTTACTGTTTAGTTTAAAATAAATTAAACCACCACCTAAATAAATTGTTCGCAATAAAAAAGGACTTCATTTTGCAGTAATTGAATTTTTAATACTTATGGCTTTGGTAAAGACTGTATTAAATGCGTTGTATTAAATAATATGCAATTTTAATTTTAAAGTTGGCTTAAAATATATATTTTTAATTTTTCCGAAACCATTTTGGGAAAGCGAAAATTTGTCTGTAGAGCTAAATTTAAAGAGGTGAATAAAGGTTTTTTTATTTAAATTTCTTAAATTGTACAATAATTATAAGTAAACGAAAATTGTAAATGATGTTATTAAATGAATTAATTTTATATTTTTTTATATTTTTAAATAAATGCAGAATGATTTAAAATCAATCAAACAATTAAAAGGATATTTGCAGTTTTTCTATTGAAATAAAATAAAAAAATAAAAATCTAAAAAGAAAAAAAATAATTTTTATTATAAAATTAATAAATTATTAAATTTGAAGAAAATTTCAAAATCACTTTTAATTACTCACTATAATATTTGAATAATTTCTTCTAAAACTGCGTTAGTCACTCTTAAACAATTTAAAAATAAAAATTTTAATTTTAAATAATAAAAGAAATTGTTTTTTTTTTTTCTTTTATATTAATTTATTTTAAATCACTTCAATTTTGAATAAATATTCAAATATCCTTTTGGTATCCTTTCTTTTTTTTTAAATGCTACTATGTTAGTTTTTTGATTAATTATTCAAATCAAAAATTAAGAATTCACTTAAAGAATAAAAAATTTTTTAATTACAACAAAAAATATTTTTCTATCTTTTTTTTTTTAAACTAAGATTACAAAAAAAAAATGTTTGCAAAAAAAACTTTTTAATTAATATTTAAAAATAGTTTTTAAAAAACACTTTAGTATAACACTTTTTATAATCTTGTCTTTTCTAATTGTATTCAATTTATATGTAATTTAAATATTTATTTTGTTTAAATTATTAAATTTAGTTTTTTTTTTGTATTATTATTTGATATCTGGAATTAAAAAATTAAAAATTTAATAAAGATTCCTTTCTTTTTCTTTATAGTGAAATTTTAGTTTGCAATTAAGTGCCTCATTTACGTTATTATCAAATTTCAAGGTCCATATTTTATATTTTATGAATCTGGATATAAAAGAGGCACTTAAACTGTTTAATTTTCCCTTCTTTTTTATATTATGACAATAATTATTTTTTTTTTTTTTTTGTTTTATTAAAAAATCATCCTTATATAAAACCTAAATATCCTTTTTAATAGCATAATAAATAGTTTTATGGAATTATTTATTTAATGGTAAATGTATGTACCTACCTATACCTATTGCTGATTGCAAATCTTTCTGCAACACTTAAAAGATAAATTAAATGATACTTTTATTGATTAAAATTCAAATTAACATACATATAACAATGTAATAGGTTTGTATATATTATATATAATATACAAACCGTTGTTAAACAAATTATTGAAACTCAGATTTCGAAACCAACTACAAAATCTCTTCTACTGCAGAATCTCACATATAAGTATATATAAAAATATTTTGAAAAAAGCGTATAACTCTGATTTTAAATTCGACTTTAAAATTCCTTCTAAATCAGATATCCCATATACCATTTACATATGCTCTGTAAAAGGCGTGTTATCCTGATTTTGCAACCTGCTTTAAAATTTTTCCTAATTATTTTTTTACCAATATATTTTAATATCAAAGTATTTAAAATAATTGGGCGCCCCTAAAATTTTGCAACTTTGGAATATTTTTATTTTTGAATTATGACACCATCCCATTTATTTGAGGTATATCGGTTTTTCTTTAATTTATCCATTTATGAAAACTGTCGATAAACATAAACTCTTTTGGTTCACTTATTTTTAATTCTTAGATGAAAAATTTTGAAAAAGTAATTTTTAAAATTACTGGATACTTTTAAAACCTCAGAAAAAAAAATCCATTAAGGACTCTAATTTAAAATTTAATCTGATAAAACCTAATTACAAAACTAATAAAATTCTTTAACAGGCTCAATAGATATTATAAAAATTTATTGTGAAAATTATTTTATTAAATTTATTATTTAAAAATAGTATTGCATAAATTAAAAGATTAATTTAAAATTTTGTTCGTTATACCAGAATGTATTTCAATTAATTTATTATGATTATTGTTAAAAAATATGCATTTTATTTTATAATACAGAGTATTTAAATGCTGCGCTCCATTAATTCATTTATGTTTAACAAATTTTCATAAAATACAGTTTTCCAATTCAAAAAATTGTGTTTTTTTTTGTAATAATAGAAATAATAATCGAAATTATTTTAATCTCATTTATTTACACCAATAATATGAATGCATAAAGAAATGACTTTACAATAAAAATAGATGAGGCTTTTATTGTAAATAAATTATTGGAAATGTGAAAACCACAAAATAATATTAAATGTTGTTTTATTAATTACATTTTATATTTTATAATATATTTAAAAAGTTTTGATTGCAGGATAATTGAACACATATTAATATTTTAAAAAAAAACGTAGTCTTTGGTTAAAAGAACGATGGTATATGGATTTTTGCTGTTTAGTTTCAGTCAAAAATATAAACCAATTATATATCAAATATTTTGATCAAATCAAATTTATTGCATTATTATTAAAACATTTAAAAATTACAGCAAAACCCGGTTAGGTGTCTTTGAAGAATTTTTGGGAAAATGGGGTAACAATCTGGCTAAAGCAATTATCTTTTAAATACATTTTACATTAAAATACTGCTAGCACCTATACTGTTTATTAAATTTTTAAATTAACTTTGTTTGTTAACTTGAAGAAATTTTAAACCTGTAGTCACTGTAGTAGTTATTTAATTTAGTTGTCAAATTTTCAAACTTAGTAGTGGCTATGAGGATTGATGAATGATTTAATAATATATTAAGTGAGCTAAATAATATATTAAGTGGAGGTCTTAATAATATATTAAGTTGGGGTCTTTCTAAGTGGGATGTGCCTAATATGAGTAGGAACGTATGAAACACGCTGCACACCGAGGAAGTAAACACATAAATTCCTACATAAATCGAAATCTATAAGTACACACAACGATAGACCAAAATAGGCAGAGCTCTACTTGAACAAATAAGTTTACACGAGAGTATAATTCTACAGAAAAGTCACTCTATGAAAACTTAATTGGTAGAGGAATATTCTTAGAGCTGTAATTCTTCTCTAGCGACTGTTTACACCGTTTAAGTATTTTTTATCTATCGTAGAGTTGTAGAGCAAAAGATAGAATTGAACTTGTTGCAAACAATGAATCAGTTTGTTGTGAACAATTTTTTTCTAAAATGAGTTCGAAACAATTAAAAGCTTCTGAGGCTACCGTATGTTATTTAATTAAAAAAAAGCCATAAAAAAAATAGAAAGGTTTATGCCTGAGAAAGAGTGCAAAAAAGACATACTGTATGTTGGATTCTACAAAGAATTATTAAATGAGTTAAGGACTGAGGATCTAAATTTGTATAAAATATTTTTACATATGTCCCATTCAGAAAGATAAATGTATACGTACATACTTTAAATAACATAATATAATATGCAAAAATACATGAGTTGTATGACGGTAGAGACTCTACTGCTGTACAAAAACTTTTGTAGATCTGTAAAGTCTGTACCGTAGACACAAAATTATTTTTATTTTTTTTTATTGCATTTCTCTGACACATAAATGTGGACAGGAAATTACACTGCCTTTCCTGTGCAGGCGTGGTTGTAAATGTCGTAAAGGGAATAACTCTTACGACGTGTGTCGGATTCGAACCCACACTTCCTCGGTGTTTACAGCGTATTTTATACGCTCTTACCCACTAGGCCACCGATGCCTCAGGCACAAAATTTTCTCCACTTGAAAATATTTATACTAACAAGTGTTTACACATATGTATCACTCTACCAAGATTTTTGTCTCAACTCTAACATTTTTGCTAACCCGTGTGTACTTAGCTTTAGAATAATCCGCCCAAAGTCTTAAAAAAAGTCTGTTTAATTTCTTTATCACATTTAAGTGACAAGGCAAAAATATATATATTTATACATTAAGTATGTTTGAATTAAAAATAATTAAAATGAAAAATTAATTAATATAAAAAAAAAAAATATATATTTAAAGTATTTGCTATAAAAATATTTTAACCGTTAATTTTTTGGCTTAAAAACACAAAATTTAAAATAAGTAAAACTTTATCCAAATATCAAAGAAATCAATAATCAATATTTTGTGTACTAGTAGGTCGTAGTACCTAATAAAAAAAAGATTATAAAATTTAATTTAAATCAATTTTTCTAAATAGCACAAGAAGTACAATATGTCGTACATTAGTAATATGGTATAACACTAACAAAATTGCTGTAAATGGCAATAATTGTTTAATAATTTTTCAAAAAAAAATTCTAAAAACTATAAAAATTATGTAAAATATAATCAGTTTGGATAAATGCCAAAAAAAAATTCAACAATATGTTTATTGTACTTTTTTTTATAATTTCTTTTAAATTTTATTAAATTTTCAAATCTATTACATGTTATTCTCACATATTTATTAATTTTGATTTATTAGGTTGAATATTGCATAAGTTCCAAAAATAAAAAATAGAAATAAAAAAACTTTTTCTCTCCTTATTAGTAAAACAAACATTTAGAAACATGAAAAAAACGAAACTAAAAAAATATTTTTTTTTTAAGTCCTTCAAGTACTATAATTTCTGGCTGGCCATAAGCACTAAAGAAGGAAAAGAAAACTTTTAACAGAAAATTATTCGGAAATTATTTTTGTTCTTCGCACCTCGAAATTTTCTATTATTGATAATTTTTTTAATCGGTTCAGTTAAAAAAAAAAACTTATCAAACTTTAAAACTAAAAAACTGACTTTGAAAGTTCAAGTTATCTTTTGAACTATAGGAATAAATTTTTTTATGAATTAAATTTGTATTAATTAATTTTTTGTGAAATAAAAAAACACTTTATTCGAATAAAATAAAAAAACATTAAAACAATATTGTTTGCTAATAAATTATTTTTAAAAGTCCTTATTCAAATTTATCCAAAGTTCCTTTTTTCATTTGAGAAATGTCAGTATTCAGAAAATATTTCATAAGGACTGTTTGGTGTTAAACAGTTAAGAGTTGGAAAAGAATACCAGTGTATTTTGTATAACTACCACATTTTATATTTTGCACTTATCAGCTTCAAAGCTTTGACTCCGATAACGTTATATTATCTATGCAGTTTCTTTATCTTCGAGAAAAATTAGGTTTTTTAGACATATCCGATCACCATATCACCATATTTTGCCAGTAAATGTTGAAATTTAATAAATAAGTTACCCTATTAGATTTTTTTTTTTTTTTTAAATATCTTATCGTTAAATTATTTTGAAATGATTATTGTACTAAATTGTATTGACTTCAATTATATAAAATAATAGTGTCAGAAAATAAATAAAAAATTTAAAAATATTGATGTTTATGGATTCTATAAATTATCTAAATTTGCTTTATTGGATTCTACACTTGAACTTTAAATAAGCACAGTTTTAACGTGTAAACATTGTTTTTTTGACAAATAATTTTATGACGAATAATGACAGATAATGACAAATTTCAATCTTAATGATTTTAAAAACTTATAAAGTTTATAATATATTACAATCATTTCAAAACTTTTGAGAAATTTTTTTCGCATTTTCTGTTTATAAAACGTTTAACTCTTAAAATAAATTATTGAAATAGTTTGTTTCCTTTATTAGTCTTCATTAAATTGTAAATATTGTTTCATGTGAATGACATAAATTTTGTTTTATAAGTATAAAATTACACTGGAATAATTTTCTAGAGAATCAAATAACAGTTGAAATGGGAGTTCACCTAAATGACAAACAAAATAATCCCAAGAACAAAAAATCTCAAAAAAAAATTCCAGCAAAAAGAATTCCAAATTTCAAAATTCCAACTTACGACAACCTAAAAAAAAATCCCAATATTATAAAATCCTAAGAAACAAAATAAAAATTTTCTCTTTAGTCTTTTTATGCATTTAAAAATTAAAAATAACCAAACACTACATTTATTACTAAGTTTACATATTTTTAATATATTTATTATCTTGAATTATGTTTTGATATTGACACTGAATACTCTACTATAAAATCCTTCCTCTGGATTGGTAAATATACTACTTTAAATGTTTTATTGTTCAAGTATGGAACTTATAAAAATTATTAGGAAACATTCTACAGTTGATTACAAAATCACTGTTACAATATCAACAACAATACCATCAGGGTTACAATAATTTGTTTACCGGGGTTTGGAGAAAAAGTGTATTTTAATTAGGAAATACTTAACCCTTATTTTTTTTGGTGTTTTGTTGCTGACATTTTTATGTAACAAAAATGATTAGGAGAGATTTTATAGTTTGTTACAAAACCAGAGATTCAGTTGTTATTTAGCAGGAGTTTGGGGACAAGGGATATTTTAAGGCGGAAATATTTTTCTTGGCGTTTTTGTACACTTGGCTTTGTACGACAAATATTATGAATAATTAAATTACTCCTCCGTTTGTAGCACAAGTATCAAATTATGACGACTACGCTATGTGCGTCAGTCCGTCTATCAGCATGATAACTTAAAAATTAAGAAAGCTAGAGTATTGAAATTAACACATAATATTTTTGGATCAATTTATAGGTTCTCCATTTTTTTTGGTTGAGATCCGACCAAAACTTCGTGTAGCTCTCGAACAACTAACTTTTTGCTCTCCACATTTTTCATATACATTTTTCAAAAGTTTTACATCGTTTGAAGTAGAGCCCTGATATTTTAATTGCGAATAGATATCCTAAAAAACTTATTTTAAAGAAAAACTGTTTTCTATAGCCCCACTCGTTACGGAGTTACAGCTCTCCAAAATTCGATGAAGCTGTATATTTAAATTGTTATAACACAAGTTCTATAAGGTAAAGCTTCAATCTGAATGCCAAACGATAGTTACTATGTATGAGCTTTACAAATATGAATTATTAATTATTTATATATAAATATATAATTGTGCCATACGGTGTATTAATTTACAGTTATACGATACTGAATTATTGCAAAAAATTTTAACCCTTATATCTTCTAAACGGTTTAAGTTAGAAACTTTAAATTTTGAGATTAGTTAGATCTTTGAAAGTATGTGTGATTTCAGATAATATTTGCATATTAATATAAATTTGTTATTTTATAGTAAGTTTAGTATAAATGAATATACATATTTGCCGCTTAGTATTAAATAGTACTAGGTATATCATATTTGCAAAAGTTTTGGATTGATAATCGTTAGGTGGAAGGTTAGAATCTGCTTTTGAATAATATATAAAATAAACATATACTTTGGATACACATATGTATGTATGTACAAACCATATTTCTAGAAATTATAAAATACACCCAAATTATTTTAAAATGCTGAAAAATTAAAAAATAATATGAGTGATAGACTATCTAAGAGTTGACAAAGGCAATCTTCCATGTTTTTTTTTGGAATATTGTGCATTTGTAATACCATTTTGTATATTTCGAATTTTTTATTTTCGATTTTTTTTTTGAGATTTTGAGTATAGGATGTTAATTTTCAGATATCAGTCACACCCCGTTAAAGCTTTTTTTAAACAATATATCATCATTTAAAAATCATGTATTCTGTGTTCTGTTACAACCATCAGGAAGAAACAAATTATCCATATATTTTAAATTTATTTTTTTTCAAAAAGGATCATTTTTAATTGTTCTACATAATATATTGTTAAATCTATAACTACTCTGTAATGTTTTTTTTTTTTGGAACACAATGGAAAGCAAAATTCATGAACATAATCTATTGTGTCTTTTAACAAATTAAAAATGTTAAATGTAAAAATAGTGGAAAATCAAAAATAAAAATTATAAAATAAAGCAGAAAGTAATTTATACTTGAGATAATAAATAATATGTTGCAGACGTCAGATTGTCATAATCATTTGAAGGATAAAGATAAAATTTATATTCAGAATAAATATTAAATAAATTAAAAAGATTGAGAAATAAGAGAAAAATACCCATTATTGAAAAATTGAAATTGAATAACACAATATGACTTTTTGTTCTATTTGTCTGAGACAAATATGTAATTAATATTTGAAAGATTTTCTTTAAATAAAAATACTTAACTTTGAATGAATATTATGTAATATTACGATTTTTAAACCATTTAAAGTTTAATTTGTAATGACTTTAAATGAAACCTGCTTTTCTGTACAAAAAGTTTATGTTATATTGGGAAGGAGTTAAAAGTATTAATTTTCTTAATATTTAAACTTCCTTCAATTTATCTAATGTAGATTCTTTTCTGTAGAGATGTTTATATGGTATAGAGGTATGTAGATGCAAACAAAACAAAATCAGTTTTATTAACACGAACTTTCTTATATTTGAAGATTCAAAAATTACTTTTCAAGGCAGCATATAGGAAAATATCTTAAAAAGAAATTCAATTTAAAATGTGATTAAGTACTTAAAAAAAAGGAAAGAATTGTAAGAGAAAGGAAATAAATTCTGTATTTAATAGAACAAAAACATTTTTCTATTTTATATTTTTTGAAAATGTAACATTTTTTAAGGCTTAATAAATTTTTTTTTTTCCTAAAATTTTATAAAAACAAAAAAATTCTCTTGAACTAACTTTTTATTGTTCATTAAATATAAAAAAAATAAAAAATCAATAATGTACTTCTTAATTATTATTCAATGACCGTGAAACATTATCAGAAACCTTCATTATTACCACAAAACAGCAACAACAACAATTTTGTAAAACTTTCTAGAAATTTTACACCCAAAAACAAAAACAGGAAAGAATTTTCTTTTGATCTTCGTATTTGAGATATTTGAGTCGAAAGATGTGAAAAACTTTTAATAAACTTTAAAAATTTTGTACAAATTGAAAATATTTATTTAGGAAATTTAATTAATTTGTTTCTTTTATATTCAACCTATATAGATACAAGTTTATCTTAAAAAATAAATTTTAGTCTTTGAATTTTTTTTTTCATAAAAGTGGAAATAAAAAAGAATCAGCTGTCTTCACCACAGGACCAACCGCCACTACACGAAAAGTACAATGCCAAAATTTATAGATTGTTTACATAATAATTTTTATCAAAGCAAAATACTTCTAATAATTTAACAACATTTTGTTTTATTCAATAACAATAATAAGCAATGAAATTGTAAAAATATATGTAGTTTCATTCATACATCCATTTACATTATTATGTAATGTACATGATTTTTTTTTCATTCAAAAGTTTTAGAAGTAAAAAATAATAAAAACTGTAAAAAAATACAAAACAAACATAAGATTAATGTTGAATCTGCTAACAAAAATTTTACTGTTTTAATTTTATGTCATCAGCAAAAGAATAATAGGTATACAAAAATAGGTATAAGTACATACATATTTATATACATAAATTTTTAGAAATATAAAAAAAAAAAACAAAAAAAAAATTGTTCATATAAATTCATATGGACTGTTATGTATAAAATTTGAACTAAGAAAAAAAATTAAATAAAAGTTAAAGTTAGTCAGATCAAAAAATGTTCTATGGCAAAGTTGTTGCTCTTTACTTGTGAAACAACTTTTTTCTAATAATTTTTCTCATAACATTTTTCTGTTACGAAATATTCGTAAAAAACTTAAATGGTACACTATAGTAAACTACCACTTGCGGTTGTCCGATTTGCTCTAATAGCTTATCAATCCGAGATATTTACGTCAAAACCTTAAATATGAAAATGCAAAAAATTCCATTCACTCGTTTAAGCTGTACACGTGCCCATAGACAAACCCACACACGCACCCACACACACACACAGAGACAGACATCATGCTAAAAATTTTTTTACAGCCTTCTCCACACCGAAGTGGTGCATATTTGCCAAAATCTCGGGTACAAATTTTTAGTATGAAAGCAATACCTACCCTATACATTAATGTATGCGGTCGGCAATTAATCTAACTAAAATTTATCATATAAGAAGTAAATATGTACAACACAATGAGTTAAATGTTAAAAATTACATATGTATGTACAAAAAAATTACAGTTACAACATTAAAAAACTATAGATTTTATTTCCCAATCTTCACTATTTTAATAGTCAAAAAAAAAAATTTAAAGAGATTTAAGGATTCAAGGATTAAATAAATAAAAATTACACAGTTAAATAGTTTTTTTACAGGTGAAAATAGTTTTTCTTTAATGTTTTTTGTTTTTGATAGTTTTCGTTGTTAATTGTTTTTTAATGAAAAGTAAAATTTAATCCTGTTTAGATTTAAAAAAAAAAATGTTTTGAAACGAAAAGTAATTTTCATATGTCCTTGGCTGTTTATTTTTTTCAACTTTTATTTTTTGTAAATTATCTTGTTCGAATTAAAAATGTTTCTCTGGTTAAGTGAAAATATTCGTAAAGTCATTAATATTAGTTACTTATTGAAATTGTTGTATAAAATAATGACTTACGTTTCGTTTTTTTCTATAAACAAATAAATAAAAAATATAAATTGAAAACAAAATTAATATTTATTATGAACTCGTATTTGGTAATTTTAAAAATTATATAAAAACAGTAACCTGAGTGCAAAGAAGATTACTTATTAAATATTAAAGTTTTTATAATTTATATGATTTTGTTTCATGATTTAGAACCTAATTTTTAGTGCTTTAATACGTTGAATCCCACGTGTATCATCACTGAACATCACTTAAATGATTCAAAATCTCGTACTCACCAGTGAACATAAAAATAAACTAACTTTAAGTTTCACGTGTAACATTGCTGAATATTCTCAAAAGCGCGAATTTAATGTACTGTTTTTTACCTTTAAAAATAATCATCGGTGATATATTGGAACTTAACGCAAGTTTTTTTTATATGTTAACCGGTGAGCACGGAATTTTGTAACATTTGTGTGATGTTCACCGGTGATACACGTGTGGCTTAACGTAAGTATTTTTTTAAATAAATAATTGCTGTTTTATTTTAAACAAACATATTTTTTGAATTAATAGACTAAGTATTGGAAGAAAATATTTTTTTAAATTTAAATTATTGATAAAAACTGTTTCAATAATCTATTAAAACAAGTCTTACGGTAAATATTTTTAATTTGTCTTAATACGTCGCAGATGAGTTCTGTAGAAATTTATTTAAGTATTAGCGTAAATTAGAAAAAGTAATTTCAACTTTAAAATACCTTACTGACAAATCTTCTAATGTAGAAAAAACGAAACAGTCCTAACATATTATAATATTGTTTGTATTGAATTTGTTGAAAATATATAGTAAAATATCCTACGAAACAAAAAGATTTTGAATAAAATGTGTATTGAATCTTGATGTTTCTAGAAATTTACAATATTTAATATACCTTATTAATTGTTGATTTTAAGAAAAGTAAATAATATGTTGAACCAAATTATTATATTGTTAACTCTTAACGATTCTTAATATCGACTAATCTATTTTAGCTTTATTTTAGCTTTATATACAAAACAAATATAAAAAAAAAAATGTGCTATTACGGAAGTGACAATTTTCTCAAACATTTCTTTTTTTAATTAATTATTTCTCTTTTACTTTTAAAAGTATTTTGTAATGGGTTTTTTTTTTTTTTTTTCTGAATTAACAGAAAAAATAATTTTTATTCGTTAAGTTACCACACCTTTCTTCATAAAAATTTAATATTTATGCACACACATGCGGTGTAAATGAGATAAGTAGTCTTGTATTTTATTTTTCATTTTCATATGACTCATAAACAATTATTTCGAATGTAAAGAAACTTAATTTTCTTTAGGTACATTTTTTTTTTTATTTTCTACAAATTTTTTATACAAATTTAATTATTTATGCCTAGAAAATAATGTTGAAAACCTAAAAATAAACACTTAATTTCATATTTGCATGTCCTTACAATCAATTTATTTTTACAATCAAATATAACATTTTTTAACTTCCTACAAAAGTCATTTATTTGAAATTTAAATATTTATAAATAATAATAATATAAGTTCTTATTTTCAAATACAAAAATTTTCCAATGAAATTAAAAGAAAATTGAAAAACTTTTTATGAAAATTCAAGAAAAAAAAATTAATCCCTTGCGAAAGTTTTTTTTTTTTTTTTTTATTTATTTGTTATATTTGTGACATACTTTTTATGATCTTTCATATTATATTTATAACACTTGGGACATCAAAGTTCATTATAATGAATCAAATTGAATGTCAACAGGTGGCGTGTTTGTCTACTTGTTTATTTATATTTACACTAACAATGATAACAAAAAACAACAATACTACAAAAATAATACTTTGGAAAAAATCATAATTATTTCATTTTTTTTTCCATTCTATATATTTATATACTATAAACTTTCCTTATGAATATAAGTCCTTAATTTTTTATGTCCTTTTTCATTTTTAATGAAATGAAAATTTTAAAGAATAATTAAAAAGTTCTAATTTAAAAAAACAAAAAAAAAATTATGGAAGTGAAAAAATATAATATTAAAAACATGAACAAATATTAAATTAATAATTAAAGTTTTTTATTAAAACATCGGAAGTTAAAATCTTTCAAATCTAAGAAAATGAATTCTTGGAAAATCTGATTAATAATATTAGTAATTAATAAGTGAATAAATCTGGTTTGCAATTAATTTTTTAAATTTCAACATTCACAACGGCGTAAAAAACGAAAAAGTGCTAACAATATGATAAAATTAAAAGAATTTTAAGAATCCTTTTTGCGATAATCTTTTATAATACATGACTTGTTCAATTTTCATTGTCAATAATATAAATATTTAATTTTTTCAAAATAATTTTAATTTTAGAAATAAAATTTAATAAGAAACAAATTTTTTTTTGAAACTTTAAAATTTTCTTCCTGTTATTCTTAGGTATTTGAAGTTATTTACCAGTTAAGATTATTCATTAAAGTTCAACAAGTTGGTGGAAAACCTGCAGTCTTTTCAAAATATATTAGGAAGCAAAATTTAAATCATCCCAAAATGAATGAAAAAATATAATAGAAATAGCGAAATGAAAGAGACAAAAAGTTACAATAATAATAATTTAGAAGCTGTATTTTTTGTCGAAAAATTAAAAAAAAAAAAACACAAAAAAAAAAAAAGGATTAAATAAGCGAAATTTTTGTTTTGTCCCAATGTTATACAATTAATTTGAAAGATTTTATAATTTATGAAAATTTTATAACAGTAATTTTATAATTTTCCACAATTTTATTTTTGTTTTTTTTAAGGATGATATCTTTCGAGCGTAAAGAAAAATTATGAAAATTATTAAAAACACAGTGTTTTTTGCACGAGTTCAAAAATTGAAAAGGATTTTTTTTTGTTTTTTTTTTTCCGTTATATTTTTTCAACACTTTAATGAAAACCCATTAAAAAGAAAAGAAGGCTGTAAAAGAATAATTTTCGAAGTTCATTAAAGTAAATGTATAGAAAAAAGGAAATTAAAAAAATTAATATAAACTTAGGAATTTTTCTTTTCTGGTTTGAGTAACCTTTTTACGTTAATATGGGTCACATTGTTTAATTTTTTAAGTTGTTATTGAAATAAAATTTTATAGCTATAGATATTTAATAATAGTAAAATTTAAATTAAAATCGTAAGTAAAAGCGGTAGTGTTATATATTAATAATTATTTTGTCTTATAATATTTGATAAGAAACAACCATAATATAAATAAGTACGTATTTTTGTTAAGTGTGTGCTATTAAGTATATAATAATTCCTATGAGAAATTGAACTTATTAGTAATGAAATATATTTTGAATAATGAGAGTGATTTAATCCTGGGAGCTTTTTAAAACATAAAGAAAAGAATTAAGTAGAAGATATACACTTTTAGCTAGAAGAAAAGTTAATTATTTTACATAACATTTGTTTGTAATTTATTTTGAATTTTAGATTATAGTATAAGCATATAGTTAAAAGATGTTACGTAAACAAATCCTATATAAAGAATATAAATTTAAACGTACTTAAATTTAAGAAGTATGTATGGAAATCATTATATAAAGAAAAAAAAGTCATAGTTTGCACATATCAAACTTTAAATGAAACCAAATGTATATATTTTATATTATGTATTTATAAAATTAATAAATAAAAATAATTTACTATATAACCTCTTTTGTAATTCTAAAACATTTGCACTCATTTAGGGTTAAAATAAAAAAAAAAATATATATATATATAAATTTTTTAATTTATGTTATATGTTCTTGGCGACCGTTCATTTAAATTTCAATAGGTAAACACTTCAAAGATTATTGTAGCATTTTTATACCCGTACGATAAGGATCGGGTAAATTAAAATTGCTCCTCCGTTTGTAACACCTCGAAATAAGCTTGCTAGATATACCTTCAAAGGTATGGATCGGATCAGGATGAAATTCTAAGTCGATTAAACTTTGTCCGTCCGTCCGTCCGTCAGCAAGATAACTCAAAAACTAAGAAAGCTAGAGTCTTGAAATTAACACAAAATACTCTTACAACAATTTGTAGGTTCCCTATTTTTTTTGGTTGAGCTCTTCGGGTAGCTCTCGACCACCTAATTTTTAGATCCTCACATTTTTTTTTTGAAATAGAGCCATGCAATTTTAACTGCTGATAGATATCATAAAAATTTTAATTTTATTATTAACAATTTTTTTCTGTAGTCCCATCCGTTACGGAGTTAAAGTTGCTAAAGTTCGAAAAAGCTCTATATTTAAATTGTTATAACACAAGTTGTATACGGTTTATCTTCTTTTATCTTTGTTTAAAAATAAAAAAAAATAAAAAATATATTTAAAAATATATATACAATGAATATATATTTGTGGCATATGTGTCTTACGAAACTCAAATTTTGCAAAATCCGTGATTCCTTCTAGCTTCCAAACGGTTTAAGTTAGAAACTTGAAATTTTGAGAGAAGTTAGGTCTTTGAAAATAAGTATGTATGTATGAGTAAGTATGAGTCAATTTAGAAAATATTTTTCTATCGCCCTCCGTTTCGGAGCTGTATGGGGTCAAAAACTAAAAATTTTCTTATTTTTAAACACCTATACAAAAACTAAAGCTCCAAGATTATATTTTTATTTCAATTAATAACTTTTCTTAATAATATAGGGTTACCTTAAAATTGACGAAAGTGTGACTGCATTTTTCGAATTTTTGTAACAAATTTTTTTAACGATTTTTTTGCATTTTTTTTACTGGATAATTTGAAATTTTTGAGGATGATGCGTAGTACAAAAAAAATTAAATAATATATAACGGTTGCTTGAAGAATTTATATTTATATGATGTTAGTATTACTCATGTTTATTTACATATCGTATATGTCACTGATGAATGAATGATACATATGTATAGTATAATATATATATATTATATTATACATTATATATATTATATTATATTATATATATTATACATTTGCCGCTTAGTATTAAATGGTACTATAGTATATTTGGAAAAATTTGGATTGATAATCTTTATGTGAAGGGTTAGCATCTGCTTTTGAAGAATGCGTAAACATATATGTAGTTTGAATATATGTACAACCCATAGTTTTAGAAATTATAAAATCCACCCAAATTATTTTAAAATACTAAAAAATTTAAAAAATAATATTATAAGCAGAGTGACAGGCTATGAAAATACTAAAGGTTCATAAGAGTATCTAAGAGTTGATAAACGCAACTGTATTCTTCCTCGTTTTTTATTAAATTTTGTAGAAAAATTTGGGAGCATATGAAAAATTTATTCTCTAATATTATGGTATCTTTTATTGAAATTATGTTTATACAAAAATTTATTGAACTTGGAAATCATTAGAATTTTCTCTTATTTTAACTTTAGTACTTACAGCATATTATAGCATATTAGTATAGAAGAAAAATATTCATTTATACTTGACTACATCTGGTAGTTGTGAATATGATTATATAAAAAATTGGTGTTTGCCTAAGGATGTAAAGAAAATTTTCTATAGATATAAATTAAAATTTTCTAAAAAATCTTTAATTTTTTTTTCATTTAAATTAAAATAGAAATTCATCTTTAAAATAGTCTAAGGAAAATATTTTAATGTTCTGTCCTTAGAAGCAGAATTCATTAGTTACATTTATTGTTTTTCCATTAACGAAATCAAGATTTTAAAATATACATCTTTTTCGAAACAAGAAGAGCAGTAGCCTTAAAACATTAATGGAAAATTGTATGGTGGTTAGCTATCCAACATTTTGTTTAAATTAACTACAACTCAGTTCAATGTCTCTAAAATAAAATATTTGAAGGTAATTAATTGTGATTATTAAATATAGGCTTATAAAATATAAAGCAATAAAATGATCAACCTTGAAGATTATTTATTTTTGAAATTTTTTTTTCAAGAAAAATCAAGAATAACTAATGCTTTATTTTATATTTTATATCTTATTTCATAAATATACAAAAGAATTCTTCATATAAAATAAAAACAAATTTTCATTATCAATTTCTGTATTTCCCCAGATAATTTTTTTAAAATTTTTCTCAAGTTTTCAAAAACTTTCTTAAAAAAAAAAATAATAAATCAGTAAGGAATTCGATATAATTTAAAAATTCAACAGCAATATTAAAATTAAAATATTTCAAATGAACCATTTTTTATTTGTTGGGTAGATTAAAGGATTAAGTATATTTTTACTTTAGTGAAGTTTATCCAAAAAAAAAAAAAACAGAAACGTTTCTATTTTATTTCCTTTTAATTCAAGCAAACAACTAAATTTTCAGAATAACTCATACAGTTTTGGTACCACATTTAAAAACTTGCAATTCAATAGATCAAGCATAATAAATTAGACAAAACCATTCAATCCAACCTTGGAATGAACATATGCTTCTTATGAAAACTTCTTTTAGTTGGTTTTTCCTCTAAGTGTTTTCTCTTTCGATATACTGTCAAGTTTTATTTTAAATTCGAAATATTTTTATATGAATTAAAAATAAAAAAAAAAATTTTAAGTGAAATAAATTGGATATTCCTTTAAAAATTGAAAATTAGTGCGTTCTTGACGCATATTTTTCAAAATTTTTTATAGCTAAAAACTCACATCATTGTCCCTTTTTAGGAAAATAAATGATGAATTTATTATTTTATTCGAAAATATTTACAAGAAGGACTTCATAAAAAATTCCGTACTCCTCGCTGCCGTTCAATACAATAAAGAGGAATCAATAGAAGCTCTCCCAGAAAATAATATTGGATAAATTTTCGGAATAGCTTATCTCACATAAAAATAAATTCCATAGAAAAACAAAGTAACTTAAAATGGGAAATAAACGTTTTGACCCAGTGGAATTCTATTATAATAATATTATATTAATTTTCCATACATATAATTTTATATTCATGTTGACAAAATAGTTGAAATATTTTCTTTTTATGCAAATAATTTCAATAAGTCATTAATTTATTTTGTGCTGTTAAATTTACAGTCTAAACTAAAATGACACAATTACATAATATTATTTTCCGTGGATTTGTTATTGTAATTGTAACACAATTTTTGAATTGGTGATTATTTTTTTTTTTTTTATAGGAAATCTTTTTTATTCCCTTCGGATTTAGGTATCGGAAGTAAAAAATTTTATGGTAAAAAAAATAAAAAAAAACCGAAGTTTAAATGTAATTTAATGTGGTATCATTTAGTCAACATAATTTTATTACTTTAAAATGTTTTATTTGCAAAAAATAGTTTAAAGTTCTTTTAAGAAAATAACACAAAAATATGGAGGGAAAAATACAAAACAAAAAAAATTTATATTATATTAACTGTATAAAATGAATCCTATCAAATGTTATTGCATTTTTGTAACATATCTTTTATCGTTTTCAAGATAATTCAATAACAACTTGCTGAATACATCAATGGAAATTCATTAAAAAAGAAAATTTCTATTTCAATTTATTAGAGCACAGCAAGTTTATATTAAAATATCTCGGATATTGTAAAATATATGATATAAATTTTAATAACAAAACTTGGGAAATTTAAAAATGAAAAAAAATGTTCAAAGTAGTAATGGTTTTGTTATGAAAAAATCACAATTTTTCAGTTTAATAAATTTATAAGTAAAATAACGAAAAATTTTTTTAGATATGTATATAATAATCTTAAATACATATTTTAGAAATCTTAAATTAAAAAAATATTATTTTCTTTTTAAACATACCTAATACATAATATATAAGAAAACTTTTAGCACAGTTACATCAAAAATCTTTGGAAATAGACCCCAGCCCATATAAATTTTATTTCTTTCGACATCTCCTATCTGTATCACCTCCCGTTCTGTGTCTATAATGTGTCATTGGACGCCCAATATATTATTTTCTCTTTTCATGCACATCTTTTGTACATTATGCAATTGAATAAAGATCTTTAAGCGAATTTAAGCGAATGTCAAAACAGTGATACCAACAAAATTTATAATGGTATAATGGGACTACACTATTTGAATTGGTTATTGAAAGGAGAAGAAAAAGATAAGTAATCAATTAGTACTTGGTAGATCAAATTATAGATGAAAACAAATTTTACTTCAATTTCAGAAGTTGAATGTAAGAAAAACAATATTATTTTTGTACATCCCTACATAATATTGTAACTTATATTATTCTGTGAGCCTTGTTTTTCAAATATAAAATATTTTAACAGTTGAATATTTTTTGATAGTTGAAAATTTTTAATATGAAAACTTTCGAATTAAATCAACAATGCATTCGTTTTTTTTTAACATCACGGAGTTGTGAAAAACAAATTGTTTTAAAATATTATACTAGACACTATAGGAAAAACTTGAAAATTGGTTTTAGTTTAATAAATCTTTATATAAAATGTAGATTATTATTGCCATAAATATTTAAAAATAAAATATTCCTTAATAGGTTACCAGTTCATCAGGTTAGTTCAATATAAATAGAAAATGGTTTAATCAGGTTAGTTCAATATAAATAGAAAATGGTTTAATCAAAACTCAAACTATTTAATAGTTAATGATGAGGTTCTAATAAAATGACACTATTTAAATGAGTATTAGAAGTAATATTTGTATTAATATTTTTTGATTTATAGAACCAATTAAAATTTTTTGAATAAATAGGCAATATACCTATAGCATTTATTATATAACATGGTGTTCTAAAATGCTTTTAAATTTTTAATGTGAAAATAACAAACGAACAAAACAAAATAAATTTGTCAGATAATAAAACAAAATATCCGTTAGACAGATTTCAAAGACATAAAATTTATAACAAAATGAAAAAATAAAATGATACAAAAATTTAATTCCATAAAACTATTTTGCAAAGCATACATTAACGAATAAAAAGAACTCACAATTCTTAATTTTAACGCATATTATAATAAACCTAAAGTTTCCATTTTCCAAATTTTTTTTTTATTTTATATCCCACTTAAGATTTATTGTTTTTTCTTTACAAGAATTTAAACTTTTCACTTTGAATTAAGATAACACAATGAAAAAATAAAATTTTTTTCCTATTATTATTTTTCTTATATACTGTTTTTTAATTTTCTTTGATTTTTTATTTTTTTTTTTATTTTCCTTTTAAAACGTTAAGTGATTCACTTAATTTAATTTTAAATTCTTAGAAGATAATTTACTGTATTGCTACACACCAAAAATTTGAAAAATTTTTATCTCTTTTTTCCTTATACGAATGTCCTTTTAAAAAATTATAATTACTGAAACACTAAATAATTAAATTTCTGTATTCTTCAAGGACAAAAAAAAAATTAAAAAAAAAAAAAAGGATATTTCAACAACTAAACGATAACGGAAAATCAGTAATAACAACTTAAAGATAATATTTTAATGCTTTAACTTTTACTTTTAACTTTACTCTGTACTTTGTATATTTTTTCTTTGCACTTATGCTATTTATTATTTTCCGTTTTGTCCTTTATTTGAGGAAAACAAAGACTAGAAAAAAGGTTATAACATAAAATCAAATATATACTTTTAAATTTTTGCTAAGATTCTTTAACACACAGGATATGTGAAATAAATATGTTATTTAAAAAAACACTATGACTATGATATCCTTCTAAATATCCTTTTAAATTATTAGATTTGATAGATATGTACTTTAAATAATATAACAATTTATTTGTTCTGTATTTTCATATAAATGAAAGTTTGTCCAAAATTTTCACGATAAACTGGTTTATAAAACAATAAAAAACAAAAAAATTCTAAAATTTTCTTTTAGAAATATTCTTAAACGGCACGGGATTTAAAACGATTTTTACTTCCACTAGCAAAACAGAAAACACAAGCGAACGAACGATCTAAATTCCATTAATACCGGTGTGTAACTGAATTTTGTAAAGATCTTTTTTTTATGTGAGGACGACATAAAAAAGAAAATTTTTTTTTTATTTTTCATTTTTCTTTTTTGATAACTCAACATTTATCAAGTTAAGGGCTGAAATGAACAACACGATACATAAAAAAAGAACAGCAAAAAATAAAAATAAAATATAAAATAATGTTTGAACTACAACAATAACATAAATAATAAAAACAAAAAAAAAAAAACTTACAAGCAATTGTGTAAAATCTTTTTCGAAAAAATATATTTCCCCATTTTGCTGAAAATCCTGTTGCTAAAATACGTTTTTTTTTTTTGTTTATTTTGTTTTCCGAAAAAAAATGTAGGGGAAAATTAATGATTTATTAAAATTTTAGTACAGAAACAAATATAAAAGAAAACTGTTATACGACTAAAAAATAAAAAAAAAATTTTCTAATCTAATCGCACTGTTATATGAGTTTTTTTATCGAAACAAATAGAAGATAAACATAAATAAAAATGTTATACAGTTTTATTAAAGGAAAAATTATGTCAAATACGAGTATGTTTTTAGAAGTTTTTCTTACATACCCTAATATGGGAAAAAGATAATAACACCCTTTTATAAATATAAATATTAAAAAAAAGGAGAAATATGAGCATACTATGCTGAATAAATTTTTGTTTTACAAAATAAAAACAAAAAAATTATTTTTACTACAAATTGTACATGTGTCCTTTTGTTTACGTTTTTTTTTGGTTTGGTTTTTTTTAATTTGTGTTGTTGTATTGAACTCTTTTAAAGGTTCAACAGTATATAGTAAACATTTTTTCATTGAAAAAATATTTTTTCTTTTAATAATAATAACTGTTATACAAATGATATTATTATACGTATATATTTTTATTTGTTGAATAATGACCAATTTATATTTTTTTGAGTATCAATGTATTTTACAATTTTCTAACAAATGCAATAAATATTTTCAAATATAAATATAATACTTTAAATTACATAGTACATCTATAGATACAGTTGAACGGGCACTAATATAATAATATGTAAGTAAGTATGTATATACATTTGGAAGGATACTTTCTGTTTTGAAATGAATGATTCAAATTAAATTTTATAAACAAAAACAATATTTACGTATTATACGTAATGGAGTCACGTTTTATTTTTATTTATTTTTTTTTTGAATAAAAATTAAATCACGTCGTTGATTTCTAAAAAAAATCGAATTTTTGTTTTTTAATTTTGCATACTATTTTTTATCAGTTTTATTTCATTTATAGTAGAAAGGTAGTTTTTATTGCTATAGACAATTTTGTTGTTTAACAGCGGATATTGATGGCAGTGACCTTCATTATATGAAACAGACATATCGGATTTAATATTTTAAATCCATATTAGGATTCAAATAACAGAAACAAAAACAAGAAAAATTCAATTTATTAGTATTGACATTTTTAAAGTATTTAATTCGAATAGAATATTATTGAATGTGTGTTAATTGTATTTGTGATTGAGTGGAGTAAATTAACATTATGTATTATTGATTTGTTACCTTATTGAATAATACAAATTGTTGGACAAGAAATATTTTCAAACAAGGTAAAATGTAAACCAACGGTTTTTAAAAGCGCACATTTCCAAAAGACAATACAAACTGTTTAGAATTGTGAATCTGCACCAAAATAAGAAAAAAATGTGAAAATAGGACTTTTTTAAAATTTTAAGGGGCTATAAGTAAGGGGCAAAAAATTTTCTGAGAAAACTTATGCTAATTCTAAATGTTCTTTCTGCTATCAAAATTTCAGGTCCCTATCTAAAAGCATTCCGGAGTTATGAGGGGAGAAAAATCATGCAAAATTTGGTTTTCACATAACGGTAAATTTAAATTCTAAATTTAAAAACATTGTATAATTTTGATATTAATTTACAAAGGTAAAAACAATAGGTATCTGTCGAATGGCGTTTTCATATTGAAAAACAGCTTAGCAGAACATGAGGTATATGCCATTTAAAAATAGGGCTTTTTCAAAGTTTGAAGGGCTGCAGCACTGTAATGGATGGAGCTATAAGAAAAAGTTGTTCTACAGCTTTAATTTTTTTATGAGGTCTATCCATGGTTAAAATTTTTTTTTCTGCCTTTAACGGTGTAGAAGTTTTGTAAACAGACGGACAGACGGACGTACGGACAGAGTGAAACTAATAAGCAAATTTGTTCAAAATTTTTTTGGAAATGCGCTAAAAACATTTGATATAATTTGTTCGTGCGTTTGCTTTATTCGTGCATTTGTTTGTAAATTCAACTGTAAACAAACTGTGTATAATGTTTTATTAACTGTGTATAATGTTTTAGATAAAAGAATGAAGTTTTATAGCTAGATATTTATACCCGTACGATAGGATCGGGTATAATAAAATTACTCCTCCGTTTGTAACACCTCGAAATAAGCGAGCTAGATATACCTTCAAAGGTATGGATCGGATCAGAAAAAAATTCTAAGACTTTTGAGCCATGTCCGTCCGTCAGCACGCTAACTCAAAAACTAAGAAAGCTGGAATCTTAAAATTTACACAAAATATTCTTGGAGTAATTTGTAGGTTCCCTATTTTTTTTGGTTGAGATTGGACCAACCCTTAAGGTAGCTCTCGAACACCTAACTTTTAGATCCCCACATTTTTTTTGAAATAGAGCTATGAAATTTTAACTGCTAATAGATCTCACAAAAATATTAATTTTCTTTTTAATAACTTTTTTTTGTAGCCTCACCCGTTACGGAGCTACAGCTCCCCAAAGGTTCAAAAAAGCTCTATATTTAAATTGTTACAGCACAAGTTGTATAAGGTATATCTTCATTTTGAAAACGCCAAACGATTACTACTTTCATTAGCTTTAAAAGTATATATACAATAAATATATATTTGGGGCATACGGTGTCTTAATTTACCGTTATGCGAAACTCAAATTTTGCAAAATTCTTTAACCCTTCTATCTTCTAAACGGTTTAAGTTGGAAACTTGAAATTTTGACAGAAGTTAGATCTTTGAAAATAAGTATCAGTCATTTCAGAAAATATTTTTGTATCACCCCCCGTTTAGGAGCTGTAAGGGGTCAAAAACTGAAAATTTTCTATTTTTAAACACCTGTAACTTGAACACCTGTTAAAATTTTTTTGAAGTAATACACAAAAATTAAAGCTTCAACATTATGCTTTTATTTCTGTTAACAACTTTTTTTAATAATATAGGGTTACTTTATAATTGACGAAAGTGTTACTTGATTTTTTCAAATTTTCTAACAAATTTCTTCAACAAATTTGTTGCATTTGTTTTACTCGATAATTTGAAATTGTTGAGGATATAATGCGTAGTACAAAAAAATGTAATTAAATAAACAACATAACGGTTGCTTGAAGAATTTTTATTATTATTTATATGATATTGATATATATACATACTTATATAATATCATGTTTATTTACATATCGTATATGTCACTAGTGAATGAATGATAAGAGTATAGATGTATATTAAATAGCGCCGTATTTACATACATATATGTATTTTATTGTACTTATAAGAAATTATTCTGTCAATGGAATATTTAAATATAATATAATTTAATATTTAAAATTATATTTACTATTTTGTACTAAGTAAATTTAATATACATTTACCGCTTAGTATTAAATGGTACTACAGAATATTTGAAAAAGTTTTGGATTGATAATCGTTATGTGGAAGGTTAAAATCTGTTTTTGAAGAATGTATAAACATATAGTTTGAATATATGTACAACCCATAATTCTAGAAATTATAAAATTCACCCAAATTATTTTAAAATACTAAAATATTTAAAAAATAATATTGTAAGCAAAGTGACAGACTGTGAACATACTAACGGTTCGTACGGGTATCTAAGGGTTGACAAAGTCAACTGTATTCTTCCTCGTTTTTTGATATAAATGGTAGTTGTAGAACAACATTTTTAAATAACCCGCACTCATAATCTTAACTCTTTGCCCTAAATAAGAAGGTACGACGTATAAAATCTGCCAAAATGTGTTCATGTGCATACATTTTATATGAAGACCACCGAAATGCGATTCCAATTTTGACACGACGTATAGTTTTTCTTTTTGTTGTTGACTTTCTGTATTTTTCATATTTTTCAAATTATTTTGTATTTAATATTGTATTTGTTAAACAATATCTTGAAAAACTGAATAAAAACTCTATTTTGAGTTTATTTTTCGTTGAAAACATATGAAATTGGAAAATTCCAGCCGTTTTATTTCGGTAGATGCCAATGTATCAATGTATATGGTGTTTATATATCATACATTCTTTTAGCTCAGCCACTAAACTTTTAAATGGTCTTTTCTTTCTGCCGTACTTTTTAAAAATACCTATAGCCAAAAGTTAAAAACTTCAAATTTTTTAAAAGAAGTGTGATCTTTAAGAATAAGTATTTAAATACCCTAACTAACACACGTATTAGGATCAATCTCAATACCATTTTTGGAAGCCTACGAAGTTATCTATTTAATACAGCATTAAAAAAGATTGAGTTTAAGTTATTCAGCTTACAATTGAAATATTTTTGAATTTTTTATTCATATTCATTTTATTATATTTTGAATAAAAACTTCAAAAATATTTAAATTGAAACCAGAATAACTTATTAAAAATGTGTGTTAGTTCCTAAATATTAAATAATAAACAAAAAACTAAATGAAAGAATTTTTGGAGAAGATAAAATCTTTAAGTGCGGTTATCTCAGAAACTGTTAGGAATAGACCTAATTTCATACTAAGTTTTTTGCTTGTTATTATCTCCCCCTATCATCTTCTTCAAGAATGCCGTTTACTGATGAAATACCCTGTACAGTAAAGAAAGGCGACGACTTTTACACAAAAAGCATAATCTGTAATTTCATTTAAAGATTTTTTACGTATTAATTTATCTCAAAGCAAAAACATATCTAAAACATATTTGCAAAAATCTCGGGTATAAATTTGGTACGAAAACGAAACATATGCCGTTGGTATATTCATTTATGCAGTTGGTAAAAAATGAAGAATGCAGCAAAGAAAAATTTTCTCAATATATTTCGCCGTCATTCTAATTGCAGTTCGTTAAAAAAAAAAAAAACTTTGTAAAGTAATTAAAGCACATAATCATAAGTTTAAAATAAATCTTTTAGAATATTCATATCTCGTAATATTTAGAATAAATTGCATTTTTAAAATGCAGGGGATTAATTATTTTCTGTTTGCAAATAATTCACCGTTATTATACCTATTTATTATTATTTTAAATCAAAGATGATCCAAATCCAAAAATCATTTTTTTAATAAATAAGAAATAAAAACATCATTACTTTTTAACCATTATTATTTAAAATTTTATTTTATTCCGTTACTAAATCTTTGTATATTAAGATTAAGCTGCATAAGTGACACCGGTTTTACCATACATAAAAACAAACCAAAAAAAAAAGTATTTCAACCATACAGTTTTTTTCTGAACCATTTTTTTCTTTAAAAATTTATTTCTTTATATAAAAAAATATAATCAGTATAAAAAACGAACAATATAGTATTAAAGCATTTTATTTTTAATTTTGCACAAAAAAAAAATTAAAAAGAAAATAAAATCAAAATAATGAGAAAAACAAAAATATCAAACCATGAATATGAAGTATTGACAGGATTTGAGGTTTGTTAATATATTGGTGTTCCTTTTTTATTTTTTTGTATGAATATAAAACAAAAGGTAAAAAAAAAAAGGATTACGGGAAAATAAATAAAAAACATATTGTTGTCTTTAATAAAACTAATATTCCATATAAATGGAATTCGTAACTGTTTAACTGTAAATTATGTAAAGTACATTATAAATACACATTAAATGCATACATTTGGTGCCGTAATTTCAATATTGTACCAAAAACTTTATTTGATTGAAATTTTTAGTCAAATTAAAGATGGAAACTTTTTCAGGACTTTAGAAAACTTCTTTAGTCATTAGAAAATTTCTTAGAATGGAACCTTATAGGAATATGAAATGGAAATATGATTAAAGGATTCTCAAAGACTAGTTTTTGAAGAATAGCGTAAACATTTTCTTTACAAGAACAACTTTTAAACTTTTAGTTAGGACTTATGTTCAGATATGTTCCGAAACAAAATAAGGACAAACAAGGCGTAAATTTACTTAAAAGTTATTCTAATCGTTACTTGAAAATGCAAATCAAATCCAGTTCTAAATTTCTTTTTCAAAATAGTAAGAAAGTTTAACTTATAGTTTTATAATCTAACATTTCGATTACAGTTTTTATAAAAATTACGTTTTGTATTGACACTTTTAAAGATATTGTTATATATTATATTAATGTAAATTTTGAAGTTGTATGACAGCTACGCGGACCAGGCGGCCGAAAATGCTGGATTTAAAGAGCGAAACTAACAATTTTACAAAAGTGAAGTAAACAAATTTCAGCCTCCTACCTCTTTTATTTTTTGGGTTATCGTGTGGACGGACGGACGTACATGGTTTAATCGACTCAAAATTCGATCCAGAGTCGATGCATATCTTTGAGTCTATATATATCACGATTCGTTTAAGGTGTTGCAGACGTAATGATAAATTTATTATACCCTTGAAGGTACATTCATAAGAGTATAAAAATGAATTCTGAAATTTATAAAAAAATAAAATTGTTTTTTTCTTTTTTATACAAAAAAGTGTTATTTGCTATTTTTTTAAGTCCTTTGTGGAAAATGAATTTTTAACATTTTAAATTTCCATTTCTGCTTTGTTTTTTCTTTATTTTACTGAATTATTTGATAAATTTATTTGCGATATATGAATTTCAATAATCTTTCCAATAATATAAATAAGGCGAGAATTAAATTATGGCTTTTTTTCTAAAATGTCAGTAAAATTAAAGACTTCCAATTATCGTTTTAGATTTTTGCCTTATATTAGTTTAGAGAAGATAAAAAATAAAATGTATATAAAACGTGTTAATTTTAAAATTAGCGTTGGTTAAAACATTTTGATTATTCAACAGGTAAGACGATAAAATTAAATGACACTTTATTATATACGTTTTAAAGCATACTGAATAATTATACAGTTAACCAAAGTTTTCTCAATATAATATCTTTATGACTATTTAATTCCAAAATGAAATTTAATTTTAGGTCAATTATTCTTGGCTACAAGAAAAATCTCTCCAAGAAAAATGTCCCCAAAACTAAAAAAGAAAAAAGTCCCCCAAAATTTGTATGAAGCTTTGGGGACTTTTTGCTCATGAAAATCTAAAGTATTATTATGAAAAATATCAATAGGCTTGTATATATTATATACATATTCTGAAAAAGGCGGCAATTCTGATTTGATATCCAAATCTAAAATCAATCTTATTGTATGTCAATGCTTACAGACTTCCCTATAAATGCATCTATTAAAATTGGGCGTATCTCTATGAAAAATAGTAAAATATATAGAAAAATGGAAAACTAAGCATTTCACCTATTTAAACTTATATAAAATTTTTCCCAAAACGAAAAAAAGTCCCCAAAATTTATATGATATACTTTGGTGCTTTTTTGCATTTTTATTTCGAACTTTTATAAAAATTATGTTTTATTACTTTTTGCATACAAAAACTTTTTTCATGAAGCCATTCTTCTTAAATTTCTTTTATAGGCATAAATGTATTTTGCTACAAAATGACAATCAAATTGAGAAGTAAGTGATTTCTTTTTCTAATTAATTGTAGTAAAAAACAAACATATAAAATTAGAAATAAAACCAACATTTAAGAACAAAATTTAACTTTTAATGAGTGACTTACCAATATTCTAATTTATGTCCTTTATATACCGGTATATTTTTTTAGAAAAGCATTTAAAAGCTTTAACTTTCACTTACCTGAAAAAAAAAACAAAAGTTTAAATACTTATTTTTTAATATTGAGTGACAATTGTTAAAAATATAAATATCATATCTAATAAATATTGGGGAAAAAAATTGTAGATACTTTAAAAGTGTACTTTAAATTTTACTATAAATTTAACATCTGAAAATCTATTAAACGTATCTATAAATACATCTGAATAATCTACAAAGTTGACTCTGACTCATGGCGCAGTGGTTAAGTCGCCAACCTTTAAATCGAAGGATCTTGGGTTCAAACGCCGGTCAGCTCATAAATAAAAAAAAATTGTACTTTTATTTCGTAATAATGTATATCGTATAATTAATAGAAGTAATAATAACATTAATAATATTAATAATAATAATAGTAATAATAATAACAATAATTATAATAATAATAGTAATAACAATAATTATAATAATAATAATTAGTAATAATAATAATAGGTACTACAGTGGAGCTATCTTTGGTTATATCATGCAAGTAAGGTGTTATATACTGCTTTCACGTTGTAATCCACTGATGATGCTGACTCTGTAGTAAAATAATAACAGTATTATTAATAAGAATACTACCAATAATAGTAGCCGCTACAGTGACAGTGGGGGTTGCCTTCAATAATTACCTCATGCAGAAAGATGTTAAATACACTACTGTATGTTGTAACTGCTATTGCTTATTATCACTGTTAGCAAAATAGTAATAATAATAGGCGGATTCATTATTGTTTCCTTACAGTCCCACTCCTAATTCAATGTTTCCGTATCCATTTCTTATCCTTTTCTATCTACTCCCTAGCCAATATACTGCGTTCGTAGGTATGGGTTTTCATCCCATTATATTGGCTAAAGAGGGAGGTTGGTTTAGTCAGTAAGAATCTGACACTACCAAGGGGGAAATTCTTGGTGTCTTTGGAAGATTCTCACTTCCCTGAGGAAAAAAAAAAATAAAATCTATAAAGTTGTCGTAATAATATATAAAACTAGCGTTTTGATATAAAAGAAGTTTTTCTTTTTAAAATTTGTATAATGTTTGAAGTTATTCAAATTTTCAAGTTTTTAAAATATTGAAAACATAAAATTTTTGTTTTTCCACAGTTATTATCATTATGCACAACAGATTTTTGTAATTTCTGTTTTTCTTTTACAAAACCATTTTTTTTTTTGTAAAAAAGGAAAAGTTCAAAAAAATATCTGAAATATTCACGAAATTAAAAAGTGATAAATTAATAAAGTGCTTTTATTCATTGCTTTTTTTTTTTAGTGAGTTGATTAATTTTTGTTTTATGTTTTTTAATTTTTGTTTACAATTAGTAAACCCTACTGCTAAAATAACATGCTTCAGCAACATTCCATTTCCTTTTTAAATTAAAGCAAGAATAAAAGTTTACTTTTTAATTTTGAGAAATTTCATAAAGTACTGGAAAATAAAAATGGCCAAACTAAAGAATAAACGCCAATATTACTTTTAAAGTTAAGAGAAATAATTTTTACTAAAGAAGAGGTGAAAAATTGTTCTAACCAAATTATTAATCGTGTTAAAAAAAAAGAAAAATTCAAAATAAGATTCCTATTAGGTACGTTTTCTAACAATTAAGGCTGGCAGGGAAATTATGCAATTTTACAGAACTATAGAATTATATTTAACACTTATAATTTTGAATAAGGTAAATATTAAAACGGTGAAATGTAAATAAAAAGGTACAAGACTATAAACAATGCTTTAATTTTAAAAGGAGTAGAAGGAATTTGTTATATTAATAAAATTTATTTTTTCTTTAGTAGATATTTTATAGTCAGAGAAAAGTAAAGACTTGAATCTTTTGAATGCAATAATAATTTACAAATTCTTTTCAACCACTTTCTATAACCAGAATCCAAAAAAATTGCAAAGTAAAAGGGTGAAAACTTTACTTAAAACATTATAACCAAAAGTAAAAAAAAAAAAAAATGTACTCAAAAGGTACCATAAACCGCATAAGGAAAACAGGTGAGTTAATATAATTTATATATGTATATAGTTAATATATATGTATAGTATATAAATAATATGAAATATTGTTAGGTGATTTTTAATTTTTTAACTTATTTAGAAAAAATTTCATATTATAAATTTTTGAAACTCTTCTTAAATCCTCTAAGAAGTGTATTACTAGATATTTGATATAAACCTTTTAGGTACATTAGTTAATGTTTCTATAATGGCAAATAATGTTCAATTTATGGATCAAAAATTTGTACTATCTACATACTCTGCCGAGTTAAGTGCATTAAAATTACTCTATCTATATATCTCAAGAAGGAAAATTTAAAAAAAGTATCGTATTAAAGTTTTAAATAAATTCATTTTATTTAGTAAAATTATCTTTTGATAAAAAAGTTTGATTTTCTTTTAAATTAAGTAAAAACGTTTTTAGATGAATTCAAAATTCATTTGTTAGATAAATGTTTTCTAGTATAAAGTAATAATTATGATGCATGATGTGAGATTTAAATGTAGCAGAAGAGCAAAAAATAGACCATAGTAACAAAAAATTTAAAGAGGCTGAAAACAGACAAATTATTGAATTTCATTATTATTGTAAAAATGTCTAATTTGTGTATACTGTACTCCAGATACATTGCACATGAATATATATAAACTGTATAACACAAACAAATTGTTTTCTGCAAAAAAACCTTTTCTAATTTTCATTTTATATATTATTATTGTTTACTTTTGTCTATTGCTTTTTTCCTTCTCTATTTTTTTGTTTAATTTTCCTTAATTCCATTTTATAACTTTGACAGAAAAGTTTTTTTTTTCGTTGTGATTCCTTGGTTCCTTGGTTCCTTGGATTCCTTCGTTCGCATTCCTTGGTCAAAACTCTTGCCACACTTTTTCGCTTAAAAAGTTAATAATAATTTCAATTAATTTTTGAAAAGAATTTTCTCTTCAAAAATTGGAATGCTTATTAAAAAAAGTCAAAAGTAAACTACTAATGAAAACTTACATAATTATTACTTTGACAGTGACGCACAACCAGTTTAAATGGTTTTTTAGTATTTAAATTTTTTGAATCTTGAAGTAGGTATGTAGTTATTGCTTATTAATTTAAATTTAAAATACATACATACATAAAATGCATATGTTATATGTACATATTTATGTATGTATTATGTATTTATTTATGTACATGTAATATTTACTTATTATACAAATGTTACATATATAATTACAAATTTTATCATCAAAGTACTTAAAATAATGAAGGCTGTCGCCCCAAAATCCCGCTGAACATATTATTGAAATCCTGATTTTGTAACTATACTCCAATCACGGCTTATTATTTTTTTTATTATACATTATTATTTTTATTATTTTTTTAATCAGGGTTTAATAAGGATTTATTTTTTTTGTTTAGTTTATATTTTAACACTAAAAAATTAAAAATATTATCTTATTTTTAAAAAAAGTAACCTAACATTTTCCTCTAATTTTTCACCGTTTTCCAGGAAACTTTTGTTTAGACAAATTAATTAAAAAAAAAATTGTAGGACTTTCCTCTATAAGAGCAAAAAAAAAAATTGGGGAATTTGCGAATACTGTTATTTTTTTATCTACAATTTTGTTTAAAAAACATTTTCTTTTAATTTTTTGACAAAAAGGATATGTGCGAATTGAAATTTGCTAATTGGCTTTTGCCATTTAAATTTTTTAATAAATGAACTTAGACGAAATATATATTTGTTATCTGAGTTTTGCCAAGTGTTACGCTGCCACCTTAATCACACAAGTATTTTTATAATCATTAAAAATCACACGTCTGCAATCCTAAAATTTACATTGGAAAAACAACAGCCAACTATCATAGTATATATCTTATCACCAGATAATTTTAAATTATTCAAAACTTGTACCAATCTAAAAGTGTTATGTTCCCATATGTTAGACTTACCAAACCAAAATGTAATAAAATACATGTTATTTTATTTAAAGATAACAAAAATAAATTTGATAAAGTAGAAACCGCGTGATATTCAATTCTTTATTCAAATAATACACCTAACATACGTTTATTATATATAAAACTCAATTTAATTTTAAGTTCATTGTTTCAAAAATCATTTTTTAATTTTTCTGTTGTTTTTTTTCCTCTTGTTTCAAACATGAACAAAAAATGTTTATCTATAAAACTTATAATAGAATAATAGAAATAGAAATGCAATTTGTATGAAAACTTTTCAAATAAAGAATAAAAAAATGGTTACTGGGGACAATTTAACATTTTCATTTTCTGCTACCTAGTTTGCATATTATAATTTATGGGTATTTCAATAGCACACTTATCTTCAGTTGCAAAATTTTTAAAGTATTATTAAGAATTCTTTAAGAAAGTACGTATTTTTTTTTAAAGGATTCAATAACTGGCAACAATTGGGTGGAATACAGAAATTTTAAAGTTCAACACCTAGAGAGAGAAAACATCTTTATCATTAGACAAAACAAAGATTAATTATTTTTAAATTCAACGAAAGGAATTCCAAAATTTTAGAACTACTACTAAAAATCAACAAGTCGCCTCTATAAAAAATAAAACTGATCCAGCTTAAAAATCTAGGGAAAAGCGGTTTCAGGCTAATATCAAACAAAACAGTTAAATAATTTAAATGCACTTACGAATATAATAAGAAATAAACAAATTAAGTTCTTTAAAGTAAAAACAAGAAGAGTGTAAAGTAGACTGTACAAACATAATACAATGCTGTATCCATTAAACTTGATCATCTTTTAGAAAACTTAAGATATCTAATTTAATTAAGTATCGAGATTTATGTACATTTCGGAGTTGTATGATAGCTACCCAAACCAACTAAATTTTACACGAGTCGTTGCTATAAAACTTAATCATCTTTTACAAAGTTTTATATATATAAATTTAACAGTTACCCGAATGCGTTGTGTTAGACTGACTGAATTTTGCATAAAACTTAATTGCTTTTCACAAAATTTAGATATTTAGTTTAATTTAGGAACTGAAATTGAGTTATGCCCATATAAGAAAGTAAAATGTATCGCAGCTAGTCGAACTTGTTCAATTAATGACCAATGTATTATACCATTGAATTACTTTTGTACACGAGTATAAAAATATTATTGTAGCTTAGAAAATTGCATTATAGGTACTAAATTTTTTTTTCTGTTATTATTCTTCTCGAGGATTTAAAATTATATAAGAAAATATTGTTTTTTTTTTCAATAGTAATCAATAACAATAATTTGAAACTACAGATTTTCTACAATTTCCTACATGGATAATTTGAAACGATCATTTTCTAAAATTTGCTACATGGATAAGATATGTATTTTTAAGTTAATTTTGATATTCGAGCATTTAGGAATCTTCAGATATTTTTTTAAAAAATTTTTTTTAATAAAAAAATTTTTTTTTTCCTTCTAACATCAGCTCAAAATCAAATGCATAATACATCTAATAAATATTCATAACTATTTTAGAAGATTTTTCGCTTTAAAATTGTAGCAAAAACGTATCTGAATTATTAAAGAAAACATTTTTTTTTATTTTATATTATCACATAATATTTAATATTATTTAGATGTTTATATAATATTAGGATTGGTTAAGTATGAGTAAAATTTTCAATGAATATTTTCGATTTTCCCATAATATTGCAAAAATGTTACAAATATTACATATATCGCAAAAATATTCTTTTTAAATTGTTCTATATGTATATTGGAAAATATTAAAATTTTATCTTTAAATTTAAAAGAAAAAACTATTCTATAAAGGATAAAAAAGGATTCTATAAATTTACATTTTTCTAATATAATTTCAATTCGAAAGTGAATTGCAGTTTAGCAAAATATTTAAGTAGGTATATTGATTTTATTAAATGTAAGTTTTAATAATTTAAAAATTGAATGCCACAAAAACTTGAATTATCTAATCGAAATGAAAAATTTCACCGAATAGCGTAAAGAAAATTATTTATATCAAGAAAAATATTCTTTTAAGTGTGATATAAAAAAAAAATGAAACTTCTATAACTTATTCAAGAATTAAATCTATTCGAGTTGCTAACAAAATATTTCGTATAATCTATAATTTGTTCTTAAAATCATGAAAATTCTTTAAATCACTAAATTTTGCTTATGTTAAAACGAAAAAAATTTTAACAAGCATAAAATAATATACAAGAATATAAAAATAAAAAATATCTGTTTGTTAAAACCAGATAAAAAAAAAAATGCATAAGTATATAATGTTGTAAAAGTTTAAAAATCATCACTTACTTTAAATCCTTAACAATATCATTTTTCTTTAATATCTTATTTGTTGTTGTTTTATTATCTAAAATGACCTTTAAATGACCTAGCCCTATAATTTAAGAAATAATATTTGAAATAGAAAGAATTAGCACCCTTTTACATATAGAGAAAAAGCAAAAAATAAATTGGTATCCTGTTGCATTCATTTAGATGTGCTTGAACTGGTACTTTTCAATTTAAAAAATTGCTATGAAATGGATAAGATAACAAATGAACTAAAAAATTTTTCTAAAACCCAAAAAAAAAACTGCAATAATAATAACAAAAATTATTTATTCCATTATCTGAACACCAGGATGTCACTAAACTCTTAGCTGTATATAAATGTATATATTCATTCTTATTATTACGCTATATGTTCTTCTCTATCATTTTCTATTAAATTTTGTACAGCTTTAGTAAAAAAGAGACAATAACAATATCAAATATAAAAAGAAAAATTTAACAAAAAATTAAAGATTTCTCTCTTTTGTCCCATAAAATTTTATGAAAGTGCTGTTCCAGTCAATGAACATATTTTTTTCAAAAGGATAAAGGAAAAACAAAACAAAAAAAAAAGAACAAAGACAACACATTTAAACAATACAGCCAGAAAAAAAAAAAAAACAAAAATACAAGTCATTAAATGAAACAAAAATGAAACAAATAAATAAAAGGGTTAAAAACGCTTGAGAAGAACTTTCAAAAATGTTAAAGGAGTTTTTAACCATTTTTTTTTTTTCTATTTTTCGAAAGATTTGTATAATAAAAAAATTTTAGTTTATTATACACGACTTTTGTTGGTCATTCATATTTCTGCAATGAACCAAGGAAATTTTTAACTTAAGACATTATTTGTTAAAATCTATTATACATGTAGGTATATATTCAAGTACAAGTATGTAACTGTATAAAAGAATTTAGCTTGAAGTCGAAGTATAGAAATTGTAATAGTAGGTATTATGCAATTATAATTACGTCACAATTTTTTACGACTGTCTACACTAACAATAAATTATAAAATATTTCTATTTGTTTTCGTTTTATGTAATATATAAATTAAATAAGATTTTAAAATTTTAGATGAAAGTCAATCACAAAACTATGAATTCATGAAATTATAAGAAATGGAGATAGAACAAATGCGCACATAAAACATAATGAAAACAAAAGCTTAAAAGAAAATTTCATTTACTTTAAGAGAACAATTTTTACAGAAAGTTTTTCTTTGAATTAAAGTTTTTGTTTCAATTTGAAGGACATGCATAAAACATTTGATGAACAAATAAATAACAACAATATCAGTTATTGTTATCGTAATTTAAAATCTTAATTCGAATATATGTTATAGATAAACTCGTGAAAATTAAAACCAAACAATAATACAATATAATTTTATTACTTCTTTTTTTTAAGATTCATGTCACGTTATAATTTTCAAATTAAGATTTTACGTTTTCTTGTCTATTTTTTCATTTATTTTTATATTTATTATAAAACAATTTTGATTAAAATTCCAAACACTACCGTGTTAATATGCTTGCAATATTTTATTGTTTTTTTTTTTTTGATTTAACAGTAAAATCCTTGATTTTAAAACATATGACGTAGAAACATAAATACATTCAGAAAAAAAATTATTTCAATCCATTTTTAGTTTTGTTGATTTCAATTTGTCAATTTTATTTTTTGAACTGATAAAAATCTGGACTATTCTATACCTACCGCGTTATTTCATGTAAAATTATTTTTTATTATTTTGCAATCGTCAATATTAGTTTTACATAATTTATAAATATCACATTATTGTGATAAGTCGATCACTTAAGATCAATTAAGAAATTGTTTTTAAAAAGTATTTTATGTTCTCAAGGACATGAATGTTAAAGAAATTATAATAAAAAGTTTTATACGTAATCTTACTTTAAGATAATTGATTTAATTTTTCTTAAAATAATTAAAATATTCTACAATTTTAGAATCCATTTTGTTTTTTTTTTTTTATTATTGTAATCAATTTAAAGGTATAATCAATATCAATAAAGGTATTAATCAAAATAAAGGTCATAAACGAATTAACTTAAAAAAATAATAATAATAAAACTGTTACAATAATATAATATTGAAATTTTGCTCTCCTGGGTTGTTTAGAATCTTCAAATAATGCAATGAATTCCGTAATACCAATGTATGCCGAATTTTTAACTGACTGAGACTTACCCTTCGTTTTTTAAAACTAGTCGAACTGATTTTTCGACCTTTAATTTTTACTAACGTTTTCTTTTAGTATGTATGTTATGGACTTTACCTAAGGAAATCTGTACTGTATTATGTTCTAGACGAAATTTATGTTTCATGGCAAACCTCTTAATTTTTATAAATAAATAAATGTTTATATAGTACCTCGATTTTTTTTTCCTTTAACCTAAAAAAATGTGTATAATTTTGATTTCAAGAAATCTATGAGTCACATACTCTTTGATGTTTTTATCTGCTTAACACCAACATACTTAATAGTTTACAATTAATTAATCGACATACAGCAAATTATAATATAATCTATTCTTATATAAGATAATAGATGGCGCACAAATATAATACTTTTGTGTTTCATTGCCTTGTACAATAACAACCGCCGAATAATCAACGTAATGAATCGCATGAATTGAAGCATACGCAAATATTAATAA
Source organism: Poecilobothrus nobilitatus (assembly GCA_947095535.1). Lineage (NCBI taxonomy): Eukaryota > Metazoa > Arthropoda > Insecta > Diptera > Dolichopodidae > Poecilobothrus > Poecilobothrus nobilitatus. The sequence continues at coordinate 2,969,472 of OX352773.1, read as the reverse complement.
TAAATAAAAATTATTTAATAGATGCCATATGATCCTTAAAAGTGGAAATGAAAAAAACAAAAGAGCAAGATAAATTAGGAACTCACAGGAGTTATTTTATTATTTGTAATATTGGTATGCTAAAATTCTTATGTATTAAAAGATTTTTATTTGAAATAATTATCTCAATACCGTTATGATAAAATGCAAAATGTATGCATTTATTATTAAGTCCATTTTTAATAGAAATTGTAGTGTATGTCAATTAATTTATTGTGAAAATATTATTACGTTGTGAAAAATAAAATCATAATCTTAAAAAAGTATGATTACAACAGAACATGTATTTGAAAAGGATAATCAACTATAAATATTAAATCTGTGTGCGAAAATAAAAACTTAAGTTTAATCCTGTTTATATAACTGTTTTTGCTCGGATTTAATTATAATACAATTTTTTTAACAATGGCGCCTCAGTTTATAGTTGCCTACCTTAAATTTTAATTTATATAAATTTCGCTATTATAATTATATTTACAGAAATTTTTCATATCTGGATTTAATTATTTTAGGTGTTGTATCGAACTTATACAATTTAAATTTATTCATAGGTAATTTTTAAGATATTCTATTTTTTTTTTTTTGGAAATTACTTAATTGCAAATGAAGAATTAAATAAATTGAAAATGTCATTTTCAGAATACAAAAAATTTACAAAAAAAAAAAAAAAAAACTGTTTAATATATGAATAACATTCATTTAATCCCGTTGTTCTTTTGTTATATTAAATTACTCTTTTTGTATTCACAATATCCACAAACCTACTGATAATTTCTTTTTTCGCGTTTATTTTGCATAAACAATCAGAGTACAAAAGAATTTAAAAAAAAAAAACAAAAACACAAAATACCGTTGATAGCAAGTAATTTAAAAACCTAAAAAAAAAGGAAGCCTCTTAATGCGAAATAAACAGTTATTTCTCGAAAAAGGATTTACATAAGCAATTTTTAACATTTAATTGTGCATAGACACAATATAATCCAATACACATGTAAAGGATATTTATTATATTGTGTTCAAAATGGATTGTATTGTATTTTGGATATAAAAGTAATTCAGAATTATATTCATTAATTTATTTACAGGGTGAGTACGGTAAAATTGAACAATTTACCATTAAAATTAATAGTAGGTATTATTATTCCTTAGACACATGATAAATAAAAAATTTTAAAATTTAAAAAGATTAAAAAAAAAAGAGTTAAAAACGAGGAAGAATACAGTTGCCTTTGTCAACTCTTAGATACCCGTACGAACCGTTAGTATGTTCACAGCCTGTCACTCTGCTCACAATATTATTTTTTTAATATTTTAGTATTTTAAAATAATTTGGGTGAATTTTATAATTTCTAGAACTATGGGTTGTATATATATTCAAACTATATGTTTATATGTACATTCTTCAAAAGCAGATTCTAACCTTTCACATAACGATTATCAATCCAAAACTTTTTCAAATATTCTATAGTACCATTTAATACTAAGCGGTAAATGTATATTAAATTTACTAAGTACAAAACAGTAAATATAATTTTAAATATTATATTATATTATATTTAAATATTCCATTGACATAATAATTTCTTATAAGTACAATAAAATACATATATGTATGTAAATACGGCGCTATATAATATACATATATACTCTTATCATTCATTCACTAGTGACATATACGATATGTAAATAAACATGATATTATATAAGTATGTATATATATCAATATCATATAAATAATAATAAAAATTCTTCAAGCAACCGTTATGTTGTTTATTTATTTACATTTTCATGTACTACGCATTATATCCTCAACAATTTCAAATTATCGAGTAAAACAAAATGCAAAAAAATCGTTAAAGAAATTTGTTAGAAAATTTGAAAAAATCAAGTAACACTTTCGTCAATTATAAAGTAACCCTATATTATTAAAAAAAGTTGTTAACAGAAATAAAAGTATAATGTTGGAGCTTTAATTTTTGTGTATTACTTCAAAAAAATTTTAAAAGGTGTTCAAGTTACAGGTGTTTAAAAATAGGAAATTTTCAGTTTTGACCCCTTACAGCTCCTAAACGGGGGGTGATACAAAAAAATTTTCTGAAATGACTCATACTTATTTTCAAAGATCTAACTTCTGTCAAAATTTCAAGTTTCCAACTTAAACCGTTTAGAAGATAGAAGGGTTAAAGAATTTTGCAAAATTTGAGTTTCGCATAACGGTAAATTAAGACACCGTATGCCACAAATATATATTTATTGTATATATACTTTTAAAGCTAATAAAAGTAGTAATCGTTTAGTGTTTTCAAAATGAAGATATACTTTATACAACTTGTGCTATAACAATTAAAATATAGTGCTTTTTTGAACCTTTGGGGAGCTGTAGCTCCGTAACGGGTGGGGCTACAAAAAAAAGTTATTAAAAATAAAATTAATATTTTTGTGAGATCTATCAGTAGTTAAAATTTCATAGCTCTATTGCAAAAAAAATGTGGGGATCTAAAAGTTAGGTGTTCGAGAGCTACCCTAAGGCTTGGTCCAAACTCAACCACAAAAAGTAGGGAATCTACAAATTACTCCCAGAATATTTTGTGTAAATTTCAAGATTCTAGCTTTCTTAGTTTTTGAGTTAGCGTGCTGACGGACGGACGGACGGACAGTCTTAGAATTTTTTTCTGATCCGATCCATACCTTTGAAGGTATATCTAGCTCGCTTATTTCGAGGTGTTACAAACGGAGGAGTAATTTTATTATACCCGATCCTATCGTACGGGTATAAACAGGCAAAATCCTTTTTTTTTTGGGAGCTGTGACATGTAAAATTAAATATTTTGTTCTGTAAGTGATGATAAAAAAATCTAATCTTCACGCATAATACAAATAATTTATTTTAGAAAAACTTTCAATAAAGATTAATTTATGGTTTAAATCACATTAAGTTGAGTTGAATTAATTTTTAAACTGAGAAAAATGCTTTTTGCAATAAAAGAATTTATTGATTGTAAAAATTTAAATAATTATTAAAAATACCCGGCATTCGGAAACTTAAATAAGACTTTTTAAACAGAAAAAACTATACTTTAAATTTATAGTTTAATATTTTATTTTTTTTTTATAAAAAAATCCTGTACATCCTAAATTTATGTATGTAACATAATAAACATTTAATTTATCACAGTTATTTTTAAATTGAATACTATTCACCATATGTGACCTTATCGCCATTATTTTGTTGTACTTTTAAAAAAAAAATTTTAACCAAAAAACCATAATATCCTAATCATCTATTTTAACTGTATTTCTATTCGATTAGGACATTCATACTATACAGTTACACAATCCTTTATCTTTTAATGGACGTATAGTTCATACCATCGACGAAAGAACATTTTTTTTCGGTTTAGATTTCGAATTTTTAATGCTCTTTGTCAACTCTCCTTGTATTACTTCAATTACAAAAATTGTAACTTTAACTATTTTAATTGCTACAGTGAAGCTGCCTTCAGTTATTATCTCATACGTTAAGGTTTATACATAATATATAATGTAAATGGAAATTTCTTCATTATTGTTAGCAAAATAGCAATAATAGCGGATTCATTGTACGCAAACAGTTCCTATCCTCCATTCAATCCTACTCCCTAATTCCGAATTCTTGTACTGTGCTTTGTTACCCTTACTCTCTAGCCAATGTGATTGCACAATACGTTAAAAGTGTCATTTGTCTTAGCATCAAGTGTCAAGACGAGCAATTTAGTCTGCAAAAATCTGAAACTATTTATTTATATTTTTATTGTATTTTTTCTATTTGTTGCATATCGTCAAATAAAATCAATACTTTGACTCATTCCAAAAATGATAAAAAAATCTGTGTTGAAATCTGTAATTTGATTATTGCAATTTCTTTAAACTTCTATATCCGGTAACATACATACATACTTAAATTACACTCATTACAATACTATCAACTTTTTCACGATGTTGTGACAAAAAAAAGTGTTTAATAAAAGTAAGAGGTGCGAAACAGAACAATTAAAAATTAACCAAAACAACAAAAAAAACCGCATCACCATTATTATCTCTGGAAATTTAAATAACTTATTTTCTCTTTTTTTATGGTGCAAGGACGAATTTTTTATTTAAAGTGTGATGTGAACAAAAATGGTTTGAAAGGACACAACAAAACAATACAGAAAAATTTAAAAAAAATTAATCAAAATTTGTGTAGGTATCTCTTTATGGTTGGCGATATTATATAGGTATATAACATAAATGTTGCAAATATTTAAAGCTACCAAACTGTTTTTTTTTTTGACTCATTTTTGTTTAAGATACTAATTTGCAAACAAATAAACAGTGCTGATATTAAAATTTGTTCACAATGAAAGCACTAAAAAAAATTAGCTAAAACAAAAGGAAAATTTAAATAATCAGACTTTTTCTTGTAAGTTTTTCATTATTCAATTGTTTTTAATAGCAAAACTGAAATTTGTATTACAGTCTGTGTGTGCCCAAAAATACGATTTTATGTTAGATTGCGCTGTCATTGTTTACGTCAGTTTTCAGATGAATATCACAAACTCATAATAGAAACAAAACTGGCGTTGTTAGATATTTGATTTATTAGATGTAGAAAATATTCGTGGGTTGGGTACGAAGTCATATTTCCTAAAACTTTATGGATTTTATGTTTGCCAAATCTTGGTTTTTGGGTTTGGTATTTTTGGATTTTAAAATTTAGGATTATGTGATTTGGTATTATGATTTGAAATTTTTGAAAATTTTGGAATTTTGTAACTTTGGGACTGCGAGAAGCTTACAATACTTGGTATAACGTTTTGATTTTTCAATATAAAATGTATGCTAAATATAATAAAAAATAATAACACAATGGAACAGAATTTAATTACTAGTTTTAGTATATTTTTGTTAAAAAAAACAATAAAATATTTGTGTCGAATCTTAATGACAAAGCCGTCAATTTCATTTTAGAAAAATCAAATTTGTTTTTTTATAGTCAAGTTGAACCATTACGAATCAAATTAGAGTTTGAGGTTAGAACATTTTTAATTAGTGAAATGATATTAAAACTTTTTACGTAAAAAATAATTTAACTAATGTTTAAACAATTTTCTAAAATGGATGATGATTGATTGAACCTCTTTTTGGTATTGATTAAATATAACGGATAACTAAATTTTAGTAATCAGAAAATTTATACCCAATTGATTTTGTTAAATATCACCACTGTACAATCATTAATCATTTAAACATAAATAAAGTAATTCTTGGCGTATTTTGCTAAAAAAGTTAGAAATTTACATAAATGATTTCACATAAATAACTCACGTTTGTCAAAAGGGTTCGTTTTTATTAAATGATTTTCTTTTTTTAGCGAAATGTTTATTTTATTTTTTGCAATGCTGTTTTGGAAACATTTTTTTTCTCTATGTTATAATAATTAATACATACTTTAAAATTATGTTTAATAATCATAAGTTTCATAAGTTTGTCATTATTTAAGCGATGTAAAACATATTTTTTTATTTAACATTATAGTGTTTTGTTAGAAATAAATGTATCTTAAGCTAATACATAAAATACATTTACATTGTATTTTATACACGCTCTTACCCACTAAAAATGGCCGAGGTCCCTCATAACTCTTTTTAATGTTTAATGGCATTTTTTTAAATATAACTTAAATTGATATTTAAAATAAAAAAATTAAGCAAAATTCTAAACATCCTAAATATAATTCCCTTCTTAACAATCAAAAAAGCAAATTTGTTGTCAATAACAGTTTGTTGTATATACATATAGTTATTTTCGACAAATTTTCAAAATCCTCTTAAAGCTGAGTAACAAAAACGAATTAAAAATACTTTACATAATATTTTAATAATAATAAAAGAAAAAAACAAGAATATTTAATAAATTTTTTAATTTCCTTGGAGAAGATTTTGACTTTTCGCACTGAAATTTTCTGTTTTTGATTTTGTCTAAATTTTTCATAAATTGCCTATCAATTTTTTTTTACTTTAATATTACAATAAGAATTAAACATTTTCCGTTTTCTTTAAGTTTTTGGTAATGACATGTTTTTAAAAAAAAGGACATATTTTAAGAAACTTTGGATAATTTAAATTTAAAAAAAAATATTTGTAATTTTTTTTAAAAAGGATATAAATGCTAGATTTCAATAAGAATATTTGGTAAAACAAATCACTTATCCAATAAAACATACACGATTTCTAATATCCTTCCTTTATAAATTCCAAAAAAAAATTATAACTATCTCTTTTAAAATTGAATAACTATTAGAAACAAAGTGTTCATAAAATATTCATTATGAATTAAATTATTCAATTCTGAATAATACCTACCTAACTACTGAATATACCTATCTGCTAAAGATTTGGAATAAATTAACTTTAATTATAATATTCGTTTGAAAATCAGGGTAACAGTGAAAGTCAACTCTTTATATGACTCATAAGTGCCTAATGTTTAAATTATTTAATGTGTCTTATAAGAAAATGGAAAATTCTACAAAAAAACATAACAATTTGAAAATTTGTGCTAACAGCTTGTAAGAAAATAAAGATTTGTCTAGGGTGTATTGTTGGCAGTTACTCTTCGGCAAATCAATATGCTCCAAATCAAATCAATTTGATTTTAACATATCTTTTCCGGTTACAGTTTTCTAAAAGCTCTTTGAATTGTCTGAGACCAGATTTTTCATTCCATAGTTTGCTTCTACAATTTTCCTCTTCGATTTTTCGTATTTGTCTTATTTTGTGTTTACCTATGGCAAAAAAATGTTCGGGATCTGTAAAGGGAGTTGCAGCTCCTTCTTTTTGAACATAAAGTGTAACAAAAGGCTATTTCTAATTTAATATAACTAAAGAAAACTATATAATCCTAAAAAATTTTAGATATAAGGAAGATATAGATAAATAAAATATTTTATTAAATATTCGGAATAGTCCATAATCTTTATTTTCTTTATTTTAATATTTTCATTTTAACTATTTCTGAGATAATTAAAATAAAAATTCCTCATTTAAAAGCAGCAGTTTGGGACTTAAAAATTAATTAAGTGACTTATGAGAATTTGATAAATTCTAATACTTGTTCAAAAAAATGAATGTCAAAGTTCATACTATTGGGCTTGACTTCTTATTATGTTATAGATATTATTCTTATAAATAAATTTTATCATACATGCAATATTAAAAGTTCAGTTTTCATTAAAATCAATTTCATCTGAACATCGCTTTCTATAATTTTCTACTACAAAAAATTATAAAGAGCAATAAAGATCAACAAAAATAAAAAAAAATCAATCTTATATTAATATAACAAGTTATCTTCCTTATAATTTTTTATTTGAGCATCCTTGAGTTGAATAAAAGGTTATATGCACACATTTGTCTATTTATGCCATAGATCCATCGAGTAAAATTTTTTTTTAAACAAAACAACACTACTTGAATAACAACGAATTTATTCAAACCAACAAAATTTATCTATACATTCTTAAATTTAACATTTTGAACTGATATATAGATTTTATAATTCTCTAGAGTTTCCATTTAAGGATCAAGGACTTTAACATTTGAATTATATGAGTTCTGTCTAGAGATATCTAAAATACTCAACGGGGGAAAAAAAGCAAACTAACAAATTTCAAGAAAATTGGAATATATTAAAGAAATGGAAACAAAAAAAATTCATTTTATGCTCTAATTAAAAGAAAATTGTTACTAGGTAAATATATTTTGTTATTGAATACACTATCAAAGTTCATAGTACCCATGTTTTGTCTGTAAGTAATTAAAACTTTATTATACATATAACACAAGGATAATAAATAATATTGTTACGTACATTTAATTTTATAATTAACATTTTCATTAGACATTTTTATTTTAAAATTGTAAGCTCTCAAGTAAAATAATGTTAGTGATGTAAGGGGGTCTGCTAAGTTATCTTGATTTTTAAAACGTTGATTCACAAAATTTCGATTCAAAAATGTTTACGTCAAATATTTCGACTTGTACAATATAGAGCCTCTTGAAACGGCGATTCTAAAATGTCGACTCGGACAAAATGTCGACTTCTAAAAGTAAAGAATTTTCGAATAAATAAATGATTGAAACCCTGATTTTGTAACCAACTACAAAATCCCTGCTAATTCAAAATGTGGCATATACATATTATATATAAATATTCAGGAAAAGGCGGCAATTCTGATTTTAAATCCAACTCTAAAATGCTTTCTAATTCAGAATCTGGCATATACACATATATAGATACATATTTTGGAAAAGGCGGCAATCCTAATTTTGAATACAATTCTAAAATCAATTTTTATAGTACCTATGTCCATGTGTATGCCTATTTCATAAAAAATATTGAATCTTCACAATATAATTCATTATATTTATTTGTTCGTAAAAATTTATGATTTTGTCTATATTCTAAAAGTTGACATTTTCTCAGTCAACATTTAGTACAATCGACATTTTTGGAAAAAAAGGTCGAAATTTTGTCAGTCAACTTAAGTCTAGAGAAGTCTATATAAAGTAAGGATCCCGATGTTAGGATGTAAGCCAGTTTTGTAAGGATAACAGATCAAAAATATAATTTATAGTTATTTCATATTGCCTATTTATGCAAGTCAGCGATCTCATTTTACAAAACAAATGTTTTTTCCAAATTTGACTTCAAAATTCCCTAGAAGCCTAAAGCAACTGAAATATTTACTTTAAAAATCATTGCGTTTATTATTGAAATTCTTCAGTAATTTCCTTTTTTCAATTTCAGTAATCTCATAAAAAACTCTATTCTTAATTATTTACATAATTATATATACTAGTATTCGCCCGCCCCTCGAAATTCGAGTTGTTTTAATAAGCAATTGCAATTCACGCAATCAATAACAAATATTCGGGATTATTTAGATTTACGCTATCAAATGTATATGATAGTCCTCAAAATTTGATTTTTGTATTATTATTGTTTTTTTTTTTATTTACACCCTGAACTGGAAATTTAAGGTTGTTTTAAATGTACTCTAACTAATAAGTATTTAGTAGCCTTCAACAGCGCTTAATTTATATTTGATTTTATACTCATTTTGAGTTAAAAAACGAAATAAGCAATTTTTTTTTAAAAAAGCTATAATATACAGTATATAGTTTCTTTATGATTTTATTTAATACGTAAAAATACAATTTTCAATAATTAATGCTTTTATTAATTTAAAATTTCCTTTCAAACGATATTTTTTGTAAAAACACGCTTATTATTATCTTTTAAAATATGCCCCTAATTTATTATTAGTAATGGAAACTCAATATATACCGTATATTATAAGATGCATTTTATAAGATGCTTCTTTTTTATGTAATATTCAAAATTTTATTAAATTTTACATGTTACATTTCATGTTTATTCAAATAAAAAATCCTGAAATGATATTTTGTATCTATATATGTATCTAGAAAAAAAAGGAAAGAAAAAAAAAGGAAAAATTTAAATTTAACGGAAACAAAAGAACAAAAAAAGAGAGTCTTATTTGAATATATTATAATAGATATAGATTATACTATATGACAAATATGTATGTATATTCTTTAAATGAGTTTTTTTTTTTATAAAAATGGAAAATTAATAACGAAAATCAGAAAGTTTTGGAAAAATATTGGTATTTTAAGATACCTGAACTGAATATTTAAAATAAAAAAAAAAAAATCGGTTGATAAATCATTGAATAAAACGATTTTAAATGTCTATCATTTACAGATTAAATATTATGATATGTAAGAATTTATTTCTTTTAAAATATCAGATAAAAAACAAAAAAAAAAGAAACAGAATCGAACTTGCAAACGCTCCTAAGTTTGGGAAGCGGGCACTCTACCACTACACCAAACACTCAACTGAAATTTGTAAGTCTATATTCAGTTACATTGTGAAATTTCTACAATGCAAACTATTATTTTAAAATTTTGTTTATGCATTTAGAAAAAAAGAAAAAAAAATAATTTAAAGTTTACCGGAATCAAAAAATGGCCCCTTATTTGAATATATTAAAGATATAAATTATGTATACCATATATATGATACATATGTATATTCTTTACAAGGGTTTTTTATAAAAATGGAAAATTAATAATGAAAATCAGAAAATTTTGAAAAAATATTGATACTGTAAGATAGCTGTACTGAATATTTATCATTTAAAAAACAAAAAAAAATCAGTTGGTAAATCATTGAGTAAAATGATTTTAAATGTCTATCATTTACAGATTAAATATTATGATACCTATCCATATGCCTTTGATATCTACAAATGTATATATACTGATTTACATAAAATGTAGACCAATTATTAGAACTGGTTGTCATTTGACAGTTCAGAATATATTATAAGTATTTACATATCTACAATTACAAGACCATTATTTTCGATTCTATATGTTGGTTTTATATCAATTTCTATTATTTCCATTTTTTTTTTTTTTGTTATTATGTCCAAATGTGTCTAATTTTGATTTTTCGGGATTTTGCTTTGAGGATTTCGATTTTCCAGATTTTGTACCCAACCCTATAAATTTTCAATTTTTTTAAATCTTTTTTCTGTTACGTGCAGTATTAGTTTTTGCTATGAACGAGAAAGAATATACAGTTGCTTTTGACAACTCTTAGATACCCATACGAACCGTTAGTATATTCATAGCATGTCACTCTGTTTATAACATTATTTTTTTAATTTTTCAGTATTTTAAAATAATTTGGGTGAATTTTATAATTTCTAGAACTATTGGTTGTACATATATTCAAACTATATGTTTATACGTTCTTCAAAAGCAGATTCCAACCTTTCACATAACGATTATCAATCCAAAACTTTTCCAAATATGCTATAGTACCATTTAATACTAAGCGGCAAATGTATAATAATTTATAGGTACTATACATTTGTATTATATATCATTCATTTATCAGTGACATATACGATATGTAAATAAACATAAGTTATATAAGTATTTATAGATACTAATACCATATAAATAAAAATTCTTCAAGCAACCGTTATATTTATACCCGTACGATAGGATCGGGTATAATAAAATTACCTTCAAAGGTATGGATCGGATCAGAAAAAAATTCTAAGACTTTAGAGCCATGTCCGTCCGTCCGTCCGCCAGCACGCTAACTCAAAAACTAAGAAAGCTAGAATCGTGCAATTTACACAAAATATTCTGGGAGTAATTTGTAGGTTCCCTATTTTTGTGGTTGAGTTTGGACAAAAACTTAGGGTAGCTCTCGAACACCTAATTTTTAGATCCCCACATTTTTTTTGAAATAGAGCTATGAAATTTTAACTGCTGATAGATCTCACAAAAATATTAATTTTATTTTTAATAACTTTTTTTTGTAGCCCTCCCCGTTACGGAGCTACAGCTCCCCAAAGGTTCAAAAAAGCTCTATATTTAAATTGTTATAGCACAAGTTATATAAAGTATATCTTCATCTTGAAAACGGAAAACGATTACTGCTTTTATTTGCTTTAAAAGTATATATACAATAAATATATATTTGTGGCATACGGTGTCTTAATTTACCGTTATGAGAAACTCAAATTTAGCAAAATCCTTTAGTCCTTCTATCGTCTAAACGGTTTAAGTTGAAAACTTGAAATTTTGACAGAAGTTAGATCTTTGAAAATAAGTATGCGTCATTTGAGAAATTTTTTTTGTATCACCCCCCGTTTAGGAGCTGTAAGGGGTCACCCCCCGTTTAGGAGCTGTAACTTGAACACCTGTTAAAATTTATTTGAAGTAATACACAAAAATTAAAGCTTCAATATTATACTCTTATTTCTGTTAACAACTTTTTTTAATAATATAGGATTACTTTATAATTGGCGAAAGTGTTACTTGATTTTTTCAAATTTTCTAACAAATTCCTTCAAAAAATTTTTTGCATTTGTTTTACTCGATAATTTGAAATTGTTGAGGATATAATGCGTAGTACAAAAAAATGTAAATAAATAAACAACATAACGGTTGCTTGAAGAATTTTTATTTATATGATATTGATATATATAGGTACATACTTATATAATATCATATCATTCACTAGTGACATATCGTATATGTCACTAGTGAATGAATGATAAGAGTATATATGCATGTTATGTAGCGCCGTATTTACATACATATATGTATTTTATTGTACTTATAAGAAATTATTCTGTCAATGGAATATTTAAATATAATATAATATAATATTTAAAATTATACTAGTATTCGCCCCCCCTCGAAATTCGAGGTGTTTTAATTAGCAATTACAATACAATATATACAGTATATAATTTCTTTATGATTTTATTTAAAATGTAAAAATACAATTTTCAATAATTAAAGCCTTTATGAATTTAAAATTTCTTTGTAAATGATATTTTTTGTAAAAACACGATTATTATTATCTTTTAGAAGTTGCCCTTGATTTATTGAGTATATTGGAAACTCAATATATACCTATTACATATGTATATATTATAAGAAGCCTAAGATGAGTAAAAGGGTTTTAAATATCTATTAATACAGATTAAATATTATGATGATATTATGATATGTAAGAATTTATTTCGTTTAAAATATAAAAAAAAAAAGCAAAAAAAAAAAAACAGAACTGAATCGAACTTGCAAAATCAAAAAGCAACTATTAATAACCCTACACTCTACCGCTGTACTAAATACTAAACTGAAATTTTACTCTTTATATTCAGTTATATTGTGAAATTCCTACTCCTACCATACAACCAATATTTTAAAATTTTTAATCGAAAAGAAAAATAAAGAGCGTCGTTTCTGAATATGTATATTATAAGTATAGATTATACATATTATATGATACATATGTATATACTTTACATGGGTTTTTTATAAAAATGGAAAATTATTAATGAAAATCAGAAAATTTTGGAAAAATATTAATTTTGTAAGATGGCTATACTGAATATTTATCATTTAAAAAGAAAAAAAGTGAAAGTTGGTTGGTAAATCATTGAATAAAATGGTTTTAAATATCTGTCATTTACAGATTAAATATTATGATTTATTATTTTGTACTAAGTAAATTTAATATACATTTACCTCTTAGTATTAAATGGTACTATAGAATATTTGAAAAAGTTTTGGATTGATAATCGTTATGTGGAAGGTTAGAATCTGCTTTTGAAGAATGTACATATAAACATATAGTTTGGATTGAGCCATATCCGTCCGTCCGTCCGTCAGCACGCTAGCTCAAAAACTAAGAAAGCTAGAATCTTGAAATTTAACCAAAATATTCTTGGAGCAATTTGTAGGTTCACTATTTTTTTTGGTTGAGTTCCGACCAAAACTTCGGGTAGCTCTCGAACACCTAACTTTTAGATCCCCACATTTTTTTTGAAATAGAGCTATGTAATTTTAATTGCTGATAGATCTTATAAAAATATTAATTTTATTTTTAATAACTTTTTTTTGTAGCCTCACCCGTTACGGAGCTACAGCTCTCCAAAGGTTCAAAAAAGCTCTATATTTAAATTGTTATAGCACAAGTTATATAAGGTATATCTCCATTTTGAAAATGGAAAACGATTACTGGTTTTATTAGCTTTAAAAATATATATACAATAAATATAAAGTTGTGGCATACGGTGTCTTAATTTACCGTTATGTGAAACTAAAATTTTGCAAAATCCTTTAACCCTTCTGTCTTCTAAACGGTTTTAGTTGGAAACTTGAAATTTTGACAGAAGTTAGATCTTGCTTGAAGATTTTTTATTTATATGATATTGATACACATACATACTTATATAATATCTAGTTTATTTACATATCGTATATGCCACTGATGAATGAATGATAAGAGTATAGATGTATATTATATAGCGCCGTATTTATATACATACATATATGTATTTTATTGTACTTATAAGAAATTATTCTATGAATGGAAATATTTTTAAAGAAATATTGCAATGTCTGGCGATATACTTATAACAATATAAATATACTATGTACGCATTAATATAATATAATATTTAAAATTATATTTACTATTTAGTACTTAGTAAATTTAATATACATTTACCGCTTAGTATTAAATGGTACTATAGAATATTTGAAAAAGTTTTGGATTGATAATCGTTATGTGGAAGGTTAAAATCTGCTTTTGAAGAATGTATAAACATATAGTTTGAATATATGTACAACCCATAGTCCTAGAAATTATAAAATTCACCCAAATTATTTTAAAATACTAAAATATTAAAAAAATAATATTGTAAGCAGATTGACAGGCTGTGAACATACTAACGGTTCGTACGGGAATCTAAGAGTTGACAAAGGCAACTGTATTGTTCCTCGTTTTTTTTTGTACTATCTACGCATCATCCTCAACATTTTCAAATTATCAAGTAAACAGGTGTTACAGGTGTTTAAAAATAAGAATTTTTTTAGATTTTGACCCCACACAGCTCCGAAACGGGGGGCGATACAAAAATATTTTCTGAAATGACTGATACTTATTTTCAAAGACCTAACTTCTATCAAAATTTCACCGTTTAGAAGATAGAAGGGTTAAAGGATTTTGCAAAATTTTAGTTTCACATAACGGTAAATTAAGACACCGTATGCCACAAGTATATATTTATTGTATATACATTTTTAAAGCTAATAAAAACAGTAATTAAGTCATGTATGTCAGTTCGTCCGCACAATAAGTCAAAAACTAAGGAGCTTCTAAAAGTTTTACCACGTCACTTTTGAAAAATTGTTAGTTAATCAAGGAAATTGAGCCGACGGGTTCACGGTTTAAACATTTTGAATATGCATAATAAATTACCTATAACCCTTAATTTTTACAAATATAAAATAGTAATTATTCCGTTGGAAACATAAAATAATTCTTCAATCCTATAGGTTTTCTATATATTAATTAAAAATTTTACCTATACTAAGTATAGATATGAAAGACAAATAATTCAAAAGATTTTTCAGGCCTAATATTTTACAATTTATTATTAAATAAAACATTTCACGCATTTATTGTTTCAATTTACAAAATATATTAATTTTTAAAAATACAAAATAATAAAAAAATTAAATACCTCCTTTCAATTTAAGAAAATTAATTAAAATTTTTTACGGTTCAATTCAAAATGATGCCAATAAAATTAAAACTGTGCTCAAAAACTTTTGTAAAATTGCTAAATAAATTTCTATTTCCAAAGTTATAAAATTGATTAATTTTTAAATCGGAATACCTTAATTATTCAATTTCACAAAGGAATTTTTTTGTAAAAAGAAAATATTTAATTAATTTGTAATTAAAGAGTTTAAATGATTTGATTTAATAACTTGTTGTAAATATTTTTATATTTTAAATTTTGTTAATCGGTTCTAAGAATTTTTATTTTACATTTGAGGAGTTATTTTAAGTTAATATTAAATAGCCAAAAGAAAATTAAATACAAGTCGTTAACAGAAATCGATTAAATGTTACAAAAGCAAATAAATTTTATTTTGGTGGAAAGTTATTGGCTATATCCTAATTTTATTAATTTTTAATTCCACCAAAGGTTTCGCAGGATATGAAAGTCTTTATCAATCTTTTCAATTTTTTTTTTAACTTGTCACTTTTGTTACAGATTTTTTTAATTTTGAATCACTTGCATATCCCCCTTATCAAGTTTTTTTAAGAAAAACTAGAACCATAATATAAGCCCCCTGACATTTTAAATAACTTTAATCTCCATTTGTTTTGTTTAACTTTTCTGATTTCTAATTTTTCGTTGATTTATAACTAAATCGTTTTTATTACAATTTTCAAAATATTTTTTTCAAATTAAAACGTAATGCTAACTTTAATAGAAAGAAGAGTCGAATTTCATATAGAAAATTTAAATTTTACAAAAAAAAAAAAATGTATAGAATATTTTGCAACCATTGTAGACAATCAAATAATCCTCCTTGTTCAACTTCCTTTTAATTCTTCTTCGGTTTCTTTTTTTTTTTATCTAATTTTTCACCAAAATGTTTTATTAGCTGCTAAAATAGCTTTTATAACCCAATTTTAAAAAACACTTAAATTTTCTATTAAAATGAATGTAAAATAATAAATCTGATTTAGCTTTCATACAAAAAAAAAAAACATTATAGTATTAGAAAAATCATAATACATACTATGTAAAAGTACATAAATAAGTAAACATTATATTTTAAATTTAGATTAGATTTTATGTATAATACAGGGTTAGATTTGGAGTTTTGAATTTAACAAAATTTTTATTTCAAAACTTGACATTTTTTTTTTCTAATCTTCTAAAGAGACCAAGAAATTCTAAACTTCCTTATTAGTATTAAATTTTTACTCACTAAACCCAACCAAAATATATGAGCGCTCCCCGAAAGTTTTTCGTTTATTTTCATACCAAGGTTATTTAAATATTCTGAAATTTAAGTACTAGCATTTCCCATAAAAATATTAGGTTAAAGTTCCCTATGCTCGGTTGATAACAGACAGCTCTGGATTTTTGAAGCAGTAGAACTTACTATGTTAGTGCTTCCTCACACTCGAATTATTAGAAGATCATAACAAACTTAAAATTTTGGATCTATCTACCGATCTGGCCTCTCAAATATGGTGAGGCCTCTCAAAAGTGATGTAATTTGCGAAGCTGGCAGTGAATTTTGTTGAAAGTCATGAATAGCGAAGATCATTTTATAAAAATTAAAAATCAGAATGGGAAAAATTAAATTAATAAAAAAATAATTGAACATTGTTAATTGTTTATGGACAATAGGATATAAATAAATCGTAGAGAGGTTCACGGAGGAAGTACAAATCTTCCTATTTTATTTAAGTAAAGACAAAACGTTTTTGTTTTAAGTTCGGATCATCCAGTTTTTTTGACTTTTAATTAAAATATAGTATAAATGATTCATTTACTGTCCCATAATCAAGAATAACGTTTATTTATCATTATTTAATTATAACACATTTTAATTATCTTTTTTTAAATGCAAAATATCACATAAAAGTTATGCAGACATGCAGTATGTTAAAAATCTTAAAAGCAAAAAATGTATTATTGTTATTATATAGACATGGGATTGTATTTGCATATAAAAGGATAAAGTAAAATGGATATTATCCGTACACAGATTTTCTTTTTACCCCAGTATAATGCTGTTCTTTTTATTGCGATGTTTTTGGGTCTCTATGTTCGTTTTTATAGAGAAAAAATAACTTATGATAAAAAGATTTAAGGTAAAATTTAAATAGGTTATATAAAAATATCCTTTTTAATTTTTTGTTTTCACACATGCATGTCTGTATGCATGTATATTTTATTTATTATATCTTTTTAAGAATGTTTTGCTCTAATTTAATTTTTAATTTTAAATACTTACATAAAATTAATGTTTTATTTTTCTTATTAAATGGCAATATACTGATAACATAAATAAAAAATTTCCATAATAGAAAATTTTGAGCTTAAATTTGTCTAATGCTAACACATACAACTAAGATAAGACATTAGATTTATTATTTATTTTATTCATTAAATATTATTTAAATTTATATAATTTTTACTTATTTGTGGTATTGACAATATTTTTTATATTTATTAAAAACTATATTAATCGTTTGATTTTATATTTCAAGGACATTTAAGGAGATTTTTTTTATGTTGATCTAATATGAATTAATATTATAATATATTTTGTTTTCCTTTGCATTTTTATACTTTGTATAAATACGTAATAGTATATAACATTCTTTGGATTAAAAGTATATAAGAGCAGATTGCTGTTAAAGAAATTTTAAGGGAATCCAAATTCGAAAGATAATTTTCTCACTTTTTGTGATGAATCAAAAATCAAAAACTGAATAATGGAAAGAATTATTGAAAATATATTTTTAATTTTAAGCACTTATTTATAATGGCACATTTAAGGCGAGCATTTAAAAAAGTTATCTTTAATTAACATTTAAGACAAAATAAATTAAATGAATTTTTTACGAATATGTGAACCATGATATAGTTTCTTACATTGCATTTTGATTCACAAAATTATTTTGGTTTGCCAAAATAATTATTTATTTATGTCAAAAGCATTTGAAATATGTAGAAATGATATGTAAAATAATTAGAAATTAACCAAACAATTAAATATAATTTAAAATTATATCCGTCTTAGTTCAAAATAAATTAAATTTCACGTTATTTTTTTTTTTAATAAATTTCCTTTTTTCTTCAATGCAAACATCCTTTTTTTACACACAATGTATAGACTTATTATGTAAATTTGTTTTATTTTTGTCTTTTTAAAAATTATTTTCTTTTCTTATCCTGTTTCAAATTTTCAAAAGAAAATTCAAAAGAAAATTTGAATGGAAATTTCTGTACATGTATGAGTTTTTATAGAATATAACAGCAGGCACATAATTATTTTACCCAAATATCTTTGGTCTCTGTTATTAAATCTAAAAATTTGAAAGCAGAATAATAAACAGAGAATCCAATATTTTCCACAATTGTTTTCTTTCTTTGATTATTAGGTATACTTTTTATACCCGTACGATAGGATCGGGTATAATAAAATTACTCCTTCGTTTGTAACACCTCGAAATAAGCGAGCTAGATATACCTTCAAAGGTATGGATCGGATCAGAAAAAAATTCTAAGACTTTTGAGCCATGTCCGTCCGTCCGTCCGCCCGTCAGCACGCTAACTCAAAAACTAAGAAAGCTAGAATCTTGAAATTTACACAAAATATTTTGGGAGTAATTTGTAGGTTCCCTATTTTTTTTGGTTGAGTTTGGACCAAGTCTTAGGGTAGCTCTCGAACACCTAACTTTTAGATCCCGACATTTTTTTTGAAATAGAGCTATGAAATTTTAACTGCTGATAGATCTCACAAAAATATTAATTTTATTTTTAATAACTTTTTTTCGTAGCCCCACCCGTTACGGAGCTACAGCTCCCCAAAGGTTCAAAAAAGCTCTATATTTAAATTGTTATAGCACAAGTTGTATAAGGTATATCTTCATTTTGAAAACGCCAAACGATTACTACTTTTATTAGCTTTAAAAGTATAAATACAATAAATATATATTTGTGGCATACAGTGTCTTAATTTACCGTTATGCAAAACTAAAATTTTGCAAAATCCAAGGAGTAACTATCTTCTAAACGGTTTAAGTTGGAAACTTGAAATTTTGACAGAAGTTAGATCTTTGAAAATAAGTATGAGTCATTTCAGAAATTTTTTTTGTATCACCCCCCGTTTAGGAGCTGTAAGGAGTCAAAAACTGAAAATTTCCTATTTTTAAACACCTGTAACTTGAACACCTGTTAAAATTTTTTTGAAGTAATACATAAAAATTAAAGCTTCAACATTATACTGTTATTTCTGTTAACAACTTTTTTTTTAATAATATAGGGTTACTTTATAATTGACGAAAGTGTTACTTGATTTTTTTCAAATTTTCTAACAAATTTCTTTAACGAATTATTTATCCATTTTGTTTTACTCGATAATTTGAAATTGTTGAGGATATAATGCGTAGTACATAAAAATGTAAATAAATAAACAACATAACGGTTGCTTGAAGAATTTTTATTTATATGATATTAATATATTTACAAACTTATATAATATCATATTTATTTACATATCGTATATGTCACTAGTGAATGAATGATAAGAGTATAGATGTATATTATATAGCGCCGTATTTACATACATATATGTATTTTATTGTACTTATAAGAAATTATTCTGTCAATGGAATATTTAAATATAATATAATATAATATTTAAAATTATATTTATTATTTTGTACTAAGTAAATTTAATATACATTTACCGCTTAGTATTAAATGGTACTATAGAATATTTGAAAAGTTTTGGATTGATAATCGTTATGTGGAAGGTTAGAATCTGCTTTTGAAGAATGTACATATAAACATAGAGTTTGAATATATGTACAACCCATAGTTCTAGAAATTATAAAATTCACCCAAATTATTTTAAAATACTAAAATATTAAAAAAATAATATTGTGAGCAGAGTGACAGGCTGTGAACATACTAACGGTTCGTACGGGTATCTAAGAGTTGACAAAGGCAACTGTATTCTTCCTCGTTTATACTTAAAAATACATAAATTTTGTACGATAAAATAAGAATTTGAAAAATTACACCGTATTTGCATTGATGCTATTTTTTAAGCAGTTTTTCTTGACATTTACTTTTTGTGTAAAATATTCATTTGCCTATGATATTTTCATATATGTACGTAAATTTTTAAAAATAGAAAATTATGCTTTTAAAATATCAAAAAATTCTGAATTTGACGATGACAGATTAGAAATAAAAAAAATAAAAAATACAAAAAAGTGAAAACGCGAAAACATGTATCTTTTTCACTAAAAGTTAGCAATGAGGTTTATTTTGAAAAAATAAAAAAAAAAACAATAATAATTTAGAAAAGTGCCAAGGAGGAGGCAAAAAAAAAAAAATATATTTTCTGTTTACAATGAATTTGAATCCTCCTTTTTAGAATTTATGCAGCATTATCATTGATGAAAAGTATAGGATTACAAAGTTTCTAAAAAATTGTAAAATGATATACAAATTATCTACAAACAACAAATATTCAACAAACATAAACAGAATAGTAAACAAATTATAATATTATGTGTGTTCTACACATGAGTTTCAGGTGGAATAAATTAAAATCTAATTTAAATACTAAGAATGTTAAGAAAATAAGTCAAATTTATGTTGTTTAGGTTGCAAAATTGAAAATAGCCTTCCTTTTATGAAGCCAGCTCTATGCCTATAAAAGGTAATTCAAAAATATGTGAAGTACTTGAAGTGTAAAGTAGGCTAATTGAATTTTTTTTTAAGCTAAATTTACGAGTTTTCTTTGATTTATTCTAAAGATTTAAAATATTTTTTTATTTATTAAATAACAGCGACTGTATTGTACATTCTTTAATATTATCTTTAAACCTCAATTTTTACATTTTTTAATATTTTCGCATAATTTTTATATTTGGTTTTCGTTTTACGGTTTTATTTTTAATTTTTTATTTGACAATGACACCATGTGTTACATGACGTTATTATTGCCATCTGATGTCATTAAATTACAATTTGTTTAATGTAGTCAACAGTTTTTTACTGTAATATTTCTATAAAAATGATAGGTATATAAAAGCTTTGAATAAAATAGGTTGAAATTTTTTATTTTTCTTCATTTTTTTATATTTTTTAATATACTGATAATTCACTAAAAAAATGTTCACTTAATTTCAGATATAGACATATTTTTTTTCTTTAAATTAAAAAAAAAAAAACAAAAATGAGACAAAAGAAAACAGAAAACGGCAAATAAAATTAAATGGCTCACAGTTCAATTTATGTAAATGGGAGAATATCCTGACAAATGTATACATACATCATAATATATTTATTTATATAAAAGGTGATTTTTGTTGTCCTTTTTTGTTATTCATTTGTTATTATTCTATTATTATTGAAAGTTTTTTTGTTTAAAATTGATTATGTTTTTAGTATAATGTTTTTTTTTGTGAGCTCGATTTACGTTGATATATTTATTGTATAAAAAAAAAATTGTTTTTGTTGTTGTTCTTCTACGTTATTTTTATGTAAACTTTAAATATTTGCTTTAAAAGATAAGAAAGGTGTATTAATAGATTGAAAATAAATAAAAAAAAGAAATATAAAAATAAGGAAAAAAAAAAGGTTTATAAAACTTTTAATATTATGACAGAAATTAAGGATCTTAAAATAATATTAAGTAGCTATATTACTTGCCTTTATATATTTTGTAATTTAAGAGTTATTAAGGATATATAGGTTGACAGAATATCAAATAAAAAAATATTTTAATATTATAAGCGATAGTTATTGAAAAATAAGAATATAAAAATCTAAAAAAAAAGGAAAAAAAAATGTTTTCAAAAATGGTTCTAGAACAACTAAGATGAATGCAATTGAGAAAAAAATATATTAAGAGAATTATATTCGTTTTTTTTTTAAACTATATAGCAAAAGCTCGTAAGATTTTAAAGTGTCTCCTTAAAGTTAGCATACCTTTAGTGAAGTCATAATTATTTCTTTAGAAGTTAATAAAAGTTATAGCATATATCAGCTAAAACAATAATTTTGCTCTTTACTTTTTGACTAAAAATTTCAAAGAAGATAAAAATTTTAAATAATAGAATAATATGCGCTCCTAGTTGTCAAATATGTGGGTTTTGTCGACAATTTATTTTTCTTGTTATCATATTTAAGTATGAAAAAATCGTTGAAAAGCGCAGATATTGGCATAAGAATACGTTCATAATCGAATCTAACCAATTAGGTTGGCTTATAAAGAAAAGCAGAAAATTATTTTAGCAGAAGGAAGGAGGTAAGTTTTTCCCTCAGGAAAAAAATTATACCTTAATTTTGAAGTTCAATTAAAAAAAAAATGATTTCTGTCCAACAAAAACTATCAGATGCATTTTTTGCTTGTTTTAGAAAATAATATTTGCAAGATTATTTTTAACTGCTGCTAAATATTTTGTTCTTATGAATAATATTTTAAATTGCACTAATTACATAGTCTAAAATATAGGAAGGATATATGGAAGCCTAAAAAATAATTTAATATTACAAAATATATTATATGTACCTTCATAAAATTTTGGATTTATAGCAGAAAATAAGAAAAACCTATATCCAAGGACCTATATATATTGAAGATAAAATTTTAAAATTATGAAAACAATTATTTTTGTTAATAATAATTTTTTTTTTTATTCTTATATCTAAATTTTTATTCAATTTGTTATAAACAGAAAAAAAAAATATTTTTTAAAACTTAAATAATATAAAAAATATTTTACTTAAATAGGATTCAACATATTTTCTTAAGAATTGAAAATTTTCTCAAATAATTTGTAAGTCTTTTATTCATTTTATTATTCTTTTAAATTGAATTTTTCCAATTGAATTGCTTTTATATAATTTTTAAAGTTTTTCTAATAAATTTTTAAAATAAAATCTGCAAAAATAGTTTTTTATATGTGATTAAATTTAACAAGACAATGATAATATTATAAAAACCATAATATAGAATAATAATATATGTAATAGTAATCTGATTTTTTGTTCAAATTGAAGAAAATTTTATCGAAAATATTTTCCTTGCTTTATAATGGTAAGAACACAATAACAAACTGTAGTTTAACATTTAAAATAAAATTCTTCTCAATTTTTTTTATTTAAATACAAAGGATATCAAAATTTAGTTAAATTTCTAAAACTAACAGAAATTACATAAAAGGGAAAAATAAATTTGACTGAAAAGGATGCAAATTATAAAAGTATACATGCATATTATGGAAAATTCGATAATATATTATTAATACGAATATTGATTTGCACTTCATGAACAATACGAGCCATAAAAAATTATTAAAACGTTTATATATTATGTGATGTGGTTCAATGTTCAAGTAAAAATTATAGGATAAAAACTATCCTTTCAATATATTCATATTTCAAATGTAATATTTGTTTTTATTTATTGACATTTCGACAAATGAATACTAGTTGCTTTTTTTAGTTCTTTAATAGTTATTTATTTGTTTAATAGTCCGAGTCCGATGAAATGAAAAAAATGTCCTTGTATAACTTTAGATGAATAAAAAAACAAAATAATACCTATAAATTTCCCACATTAACTATATTTTATTTCTTAGTTTAAAAAATCATATTAATTATACAAGGTTTGAATATTTCTGTTTGACATTCAAATCTTATCTGAAAAAAGGATAAGAAAATGTTGTTGCTTTCGAGCCAAAAACTATAAATATGAAAAGTAAATTTTTATGTTATACTTATATGTTTTTTATTTTATTTTTTTCCTTCTACTTCTGCTTTATTTCGCTCTTGGGTTTATTTTTAAAACAATTTCTGGGAGTGTAAAAATATTTTTTTTTTTAAAAATAAACTTCAATATTTTTTTGTTTTCACAGTAAATAAAAAAAAAAAAAACAGAAATAGTTCTCATAATTTAAAATAAACAATAAGTGTTTTTAAAAAGACTGTACCCGCCAATGATAAGATGCCATTAAGGGAACAAGTGATATAATGTACCCACAAAAAAAAAACCATAAATACAAGAAAAAGATAAAATTTGATAAGAGTTTTTTGAGGTAAAGTTAAAAAGAAACTAAATAACACTAAAAATCAATACAATTTTATATAAATATTATAAGTCTATATTTAAAAAAATTTGAGTACCTATCTATTAAAATTGATATTTTGTAAATTTAAGTTTAAAAATATTTCTTTATCAGAAGCATTTATTTCTTTTTCAAAAATCTTCTGATCTTTGATATAACAAAATTTTTGTCGAGGAATATAAAACCTTTAGGTGGAATAAAACTTATTGATTTTATACTTAAGATAACAAATAACAGAATTATTTATTAATGTGCAGTGTTTTTGAATATTGTTACGCATTATTCGTTTTATGAAATTGTCTATTCTAATAATATTCGGGGAATCATATAATAATTTTATAATATACCTAATCTGTTTGTCTTATACGCTTTGATTTGTATGCATTCAAAAATTCTTCCTTAAAGTATGCAACCAGTTACAATAAAATAATATCACAGCTTGGTTTTTTTCTTTTAATTTTATCTGGGCGCTGATTAAGCAGAACCGTTCTTGTTTCCCTTTAAGTAAGGGAAGTAAAAAATGTGGAAATTTCAATTTAACATATACCTTACCTACCGAGTCAAAAATTTAGTTAAGTCGTATTTCAATATAAAAACCCTGAGTGCGCTCTTCATATTT